>CM060934.1:546741326-547953826 GCA_030765085.1 Allium cepa | reverse complement strand
CGCAAATATCCGGTCTTCAACACCGATCTTCAATGCAATTCACAACGACGTATCACATATTCGGAATGGGTTATACGACCCCATGGTCCTTTTCCGGTTAACCCGAATAGTGAGCGCTTATTCAAAAATAAGTGTGCATTCAAATTCAATCAATTCACATCAAATACCCATTCAAAGGGAAATACTGATAGTCGGTTATTGAACTATCACTGGATATGCACACATCACCAGATTCCAAATAATTTTCCAAATTATTTATTTTCCAAAATATCTTTACTAGATATATAATTTCAACACTTCAAAAATAAATCAATATTTATTTTTAACAAGTTTCACTTTCACATATAAATTCCATAATGAATTTATATTTCAAGATATCCATGCATATGCGATTTCAATAATTCATTTCAATTTATCTTCGGAAAAAGATAAATTCTAATTATTCACTTCATATTGGAAAACATTTCCATACTTATTTATTCATAAGTAATTCACAAATTCCTTTTATTTTCAACACTTAGAAAATATTCAATATACTTAAATCGAATTAAGTATATAATTCATTCTATTAAGGAAATCATTCTCTTAACATATTTATTTGGGCCAAAACGAATGTCGCGTAAAACATCGTTACGACAACCCAAAATCACTAGTATAGGGATTCGAAATTAAATAGATATATAAACCCCAATACTATACAAAACATTTCCTTTCGGAAATCATTTACTATAACAACAGTGTTATAGTCTACCATTTCCTTTTATTTCTCGAAAACGTCTATTTCAACAATCAATGTTGAAATCTATGGTTTCGAATCTCAACACATTTTAAAACATCGTTAGATCGTTTTAATTTTATTTAAAACATCACATTCAAACATTTTCTTTAACGTGTTATTCACTATTCAAAAACGTGAATATACTTCTTTAACAAATTCCATCCTTTTATTCATTTTAATTCAAAGGATTATTCACTATTCAAAAATGTGAATATAACTCCATTAATAGGTTTCAACAATTTTCTTATCAAAATAAGTCGTTTGTGAATTTATAAAACAACGTTTATAAATTCCTTTTTCTATTTATTTATAAAAACTTCCTTTTTATAAATTCCTTTATTAACCTATTTGATTTCATATCTCAATTATAAACTAAAAGTTCATATTATAAGTCAATTGCTTATAAAACGATTATTTTACAAAATCGTTCATTTAACTTCCCAAATTATTAATCTTAACTTATAAGATTGTTTATTTATCCAAAATTCATTCTTTCGATAACTTTATAAATTTTATAAACCTATTGCTTATAAAATTTCATTTATAACTTCACAGTTTATAATTTCATAAATTTCATTCATTTAGGAAATTCATTTTCACTACATTCAAACACTTATAAAAACTCGTTTTATAATGTCCATAATTCAATTTATAAATATCCATTTATAAATCTCTTAATATAAATCAATTTATATTATTCTTTTAAAACGTCTTTAATTCCTTTATAATTTCACCATTTTGATTTATAAAATAATCAAATTTTATAAATCCTATACTTAAACTTTTGATAATAAATTCAAAAATTCAGTTTAAACTATTTTATAAAATCATTGGTTCATATTTCTCAAAAACCAGCTTTTAACTATATTTCACAAAAACCATAATTTTATAACTTTAAAAATTATAACGTTTATTTATTTATAATGGATCAATTCCAAAAATATAGTATATTTTCAAAAATCACTTTAAAACCATTTTAAAATCCCAAAATCTGGGTCCAATGATGCTACACACCAAATAGTCAATCACGACTACAACGATATCATATATCGATATGATAATCCATCAAATATCAAAATATCTGAAATAAAATAAATACTGTTGAGGAATCCAGTTGGATCCCTCCAACCTGTTTCCTGCATCCAAAAACATTAGCACAATACCAATTTCGCTCCAGTACGAAATTATCGCGGTATATGTTCTTAATAAATATTATCCGCTTACTAACGGCGTAATAGGGTCTCATCCGCTAAACAAAAAATGCGGGAAATCAATAACTCCAATATATACATATGCCAATATATATATATATTGATATTATATATAATACCAATTTTACTGTTTATGAAATATTCGCGGTATATGTTTATATTAAATAACATCCGCTTACTAACGGCGCATAATGTCTATTTTAACAATCAATAATTTACAGTCATCATTCAAACATGCATTCAAATATTTTAAATCTAACTATTTAAAATAAAATCGAAACCTATTCGATTGAGTGAGAAGTTCTCACCTTGGTTTTAAATTCCGTTTTAGCTTTTATTTCGAATAAAATTAAACGCGCGTTTAAATTTTACCCAAAATTCTCACTAACTCCAAACGACTCCAAACCAACTCCATCGCGTAGTGCTCGTCCATATGATTCCAACGCAACTGAGTTTGCATTTTTTCGACCTCGTATGAAAAAGTTATTGATTTTACAAGTTTGTACACGTTTTAAATTAACTAAATTCAACATAAACTTTATAATTTTTATACCCAAACTAGCATAGGCCGTAGGATTTCACTGCAAAGCCATCACAGCCCTTGAACGCAACCCCCCCTTCTTCCTCTTTCACGTTGCAAGCTACAGGTCATTCACGCAAGCTTTGAACCCATTTATCAAGACTAGGGTTTGATCTTGCTCCTCCATTTCTCAACGATACTTCATCAAACCACATGCATTTTGAAGCTCCTCTCCTCCTTCATGTTCGTCCCCAACCATGGCAAGCTCGGCCTGCACATGTGCTTCGAAACGCGTGCGTGAGTCATGACAGTCGGCCCCATCTAGCTTCCCCTACGCAACTCCAAACTCGATCATCACCGTATGAAATTAAAGCTCTCTCCATGCTCTTCAATCTTCGTGTTGAACACCTCTTCTAATTCTTTGTAGATTGGGAGAGATTGAGGGAGGAAGGAAATTGAATTCTGGCCCTTCATTCAAAAGTGGCGGCTGTAGTTATGGGCTAGGGTTTTGTTTTTATTTTTTTATTTTTTTATTTGTGTGTGTGGTGTATTTATAGAAAAAGCTAGCGTAAACACTATTCATCCCGGAAATTCCGAACTCCGATTTAGGCGCCGTAACCAGCGTACCTAGGGTTTATCCCGCGTTTCGGACACAATGGAACAGGTTTCGGAAGCTAATTCGGAAGTATGTGCGAGTTATGGCTGTAAACGCTCAATTTGAATTAAACCGATTTAACTCGATTTCTAGGCGTTTTAATTTGTACCGGACAAACGGTAAATCCAATTGACTTGAAATTTGAAATCTTACAATAATATCACATTACGGATCCGATGAAACTGGTTTCGTCGAAATCCGAGACTTTTTGAAAAATGGCTATTTTAGCTCGCCAAATTTAAATTAAAAATAAATCGATGCGTTTCGAGCTGCCACGATCAAACGATAACTCCGATTGACACGAAAATTGAAATCCGGTAATAACTAACTATTACGGACCCAATGGAACTAGTTTCGTTCAATTCTGAGACTGTTCAAAAATTGGCTATTTTACAGTCGATAATTAAATATTAAAATATTCAATTTTCACAAATTAACTTTTAATTCGATTTTAAAAGTTCTAAAATATCGTTCTAACTTCAATATGATAAAATAAAATTTTACAAGTCATTTACAATCATATTTAACTCAATTTTCAATTATTTCCATAATTTAACATATTAAATTATTGATTTAATTATTCAATTAAATCCAAAAATTCAAATAAAAATTTATTTGACTTATAAATTCACTTATTAATATTTAAAATTAATTAAATATTCAAATTTTAATTTCTAAAAATTCTGGGTCGTTACAGGATGTGTGACCGAGTCAGATGGGTCCTAAGATTTTATGCATTTCATGAACAAAGTATTTCGGATATATTGGATAAGTTTGTACTCATGTTCATCAACAGTATTCTCATCTATTCCAGAATCAGAGTTGTGCAGCGGAAGCGAGGTAGCAGCTGTGCGAGGAAGGAAGAAAATTCAGTTTGCTATTGCTTGGAAAGTAGAGCTTGTGTTCTGGATTTCGACAGATCTTGGAAGACCTTTTTGATGAATATGATCCAAAAACTGGTATACTTTGGTCTAGTTGTTTTTGGAAGCATCAGCGTAGGTTGAGCTGATCAAGAAGACGGGCATCCCAGGTTTTGTCTGTTGAGTTATGCAGATATGAGATAAAGAGTTTGGAATTCGAAGTTGGAGACTTCATTGTTGTTAAGTTTCTCAGGTTAAGAGAACTGTATGATTGGGTAAGATTGGAAGGCTATCTCCGAGGCATTTGGGATTTCTTATCTGTAATTTTGATAGAATAAGTTCTTTTGTGTATAAGATTGAATTGCTAGTTTGGATAGTTGGAATTCATTGTATTTCACGTATCTCTAAGGGAGTACGTGTATGATTCATCGTTGGTTGTAGAATCTCTAGTTCTAATAGATTTGAAAGTTGAACTGGATTTGAGCATAGTCTGATGTTCTGTTTAGATTAATGGATCTAGAAATGAGAGGAGCTCTGGATTATGGTGATGTAGTTAGTTGAGCTTCTGTAGAGCGAGTCTCACAGTGATTTATACTTGGGAAACTCTAGATAGTATTAGGAGAGCTATCCTGATTTGTGTCAGGATAATTAGTTAGGTTTGTTTGTTGCTATGGTTGTTAGTAACTGGATGATAAGTATGCTTTGTTGTTTGAGATTAAAATCTTTGCTGGGTTATTAAATTATCTTTGCTTTTAAAATTTCGGGGACGAAATTCTTTTAAGGGGGAGGAATGTGACGACCCAGAATTTTAGGCAATATCAATTTAATAATCTGTATTAATAGTTAAATTGATTTGATAATTTTCCTTTATAATTTTAATTTAAATTGGTAAATTTAATCTTTTAAAGGTTAATAAATATTTAATCTGGCAATATTGATCAATATCTTTCTTACAATTTAAAATTGATAAGAATTATTTTTCAAAGCTAATAAAATTATATTCTATTTATAATATATATATTTGGTATATATATTGTGAATAGGAAGATCTTTTGTTTTAAATAAAAGACGTATTTTCAAATTGTAATATATATGTATGTATATGTTATAATTTGAAGTTGTTTTAAAATTTAATATTATCTATTGATAATAAATATATGTACGTATATACATTATAATAGGAAGCTTTGGTTAAAATTTAATAAGAGAAATATGTTTTCAAATTATAATTGTGATTTGAAGCTTTGTTTTAAATTCAATATTTTTCGAAAGCTAATTTAAGGTTAAATTCTATATTTTCAAAGTATAAGGTAATTATTTATTTTTAAATGTGATAGTTTAAATAAGATTTAATCAAAGTTTTATTTTGTTTTCTTTTAAAAGTGCTTAAACTAAAATGGTTATAAATATATATGTAAAGTTATAAATAAACTTTCTTTTTAAAATAATCTCATAAATTGGAATAGTTTGTAAACATAAGTAATAAATAAATAAATTACTAAATTCACATTTACATAAATATAAATACAAATTCATATTTCACAATTTGAAGGAAAACATTTAATAAATTTATTTGATTTAAAAACATAAGCTATTTGTAAACAAATGTTTACAGAATTTCACACTTGTATATTTACTTAAAATTTAAAAGCTTATTTGTATAAAAACATTTCATATGCATATAAATATATTTCATAAATTCATATATATATATAACCTAAATTATTTAATAAAAGGAAGTTTGAACACTTGTAAAACAATGATGAAATATCTTCAACACTTGTAAGGTAAAACATCTTCAACACTTGTAAATGATTCTAGCATTTTCAGTTAAATATAAGAAAAAAATTCTCTTTAGGAATATTGTGTACATAATCTAGAATTCACAGACAAACATAAATGAGTGTACTCTTATAGAAAAATAATAGCTAAACAAAACTTCAATCTATTACAAATCATGACCAACTTATAAGTAATATAATTTAGCATTCAAACTTTATACTCTCATCACTATAAAAACATATAAACCATATGGGATATCTTCAGTATAATTGATATGAATAAAATTAGTTCAAAACTCCATATTTTTATTATGAAAATCATCATATGAATAGGTCTCCAAAGAAAAACATATATTTTTTACTTTAGTTTATTTTACAAGGAAGTGCATATGAGAATTAAATAGGCAAAAGAGATTGAGATATTTTTACCTTACTTATGTTGGTCCAAGAATTTACAATGACTAAGTGTATTTCTCTATTTATTTTCCCTAAAATATTCACCTATGATTACATGTCAATTCAAATTTTTTATTAAATACAAATCACTCATGCAAAGGATATGAACGTATTTAAAAACCTTAATTGTAACAACCATGTATTTTGTGATTACGTTAATTGTATATTTTAATTATTTTAAATTGAATTTTGATTTAAAAACTTTATTTTATTTATTAAAATAGATAACTTTGTTATTTTAAATATAAATTTTGATTTTGATGTGAATTATAATTCCAAACATGAATAAATAGAATATTTTACAAAAAGGTGAATTTTGGTCAATATGATCAAAAATCTTTGACTTTAATTTTTTTTTTAAATTTTAATTTTAATTTTGAATTTTATATTTATTTTATGGAAGTAAATAAAATTCTAAGGATATTGCTTTTTGTTTCGTTGAAATCTGGTTAATATTGTGAAAGTTATGCTTTTTACACTATTGGATGTAATTTGTTGTATTTAACAAAATTGTTTATTTTATTTTTATATAAATAATATTTTTGTTTGCCATGTCATGTTCTAATTTATGTTTACATGTGTAAAATGACATGTGATGTATATATTTTAGTTTTAAAAACATTTTTAAAAGTGTGATTGAAATTTTCCAATGTTAGTCGTATTTTGTTTACAATTTTTAATTTCTAGTTTCAATTAATTAAAGTAATTCTTTATTTATTTTTCTATTTTCTTAAGACCTTATTTTATTTTCATTTACACTTTATTTTGTTCACCGTTTATTTTATTTACTTGACTTTTATTTGTTTAGAAGTGTTGTTGAAATTTTCCAAATTCAGTTGAATTTTGTTTACGATTTTTAATTCTAGTTTCCATTAAATAGAGTATTTTCTTTATTTATTTTCTACTTTTCCTAAAAATATTTATTTACTTTTCATATTATGTATCGCTGCATTATTTTTCTATTTAGACATTCGTTTATTAATTAAATGGTTAAATGTTTAGATTCCTTATTTATTTCTTGGAAAGAAATTTCATATAGATATGCGTTATTGCCTTAAAGGGCATATCTTTTAAAATGTATTTATTAAACGTTATTGTATTTATTTGTTTAGTGAAGCTTTTTGTATACATTTTTATTTAATATATAGGAAGTGCATCAATTAAGATACGTTACCTGTTTTAATTATAGGCATACGTTACGTTTGATTTCTTGCCTTTATATCTTTATACCTCTTAGATTTCCTACCATAACTTCTCCAAACATTTTGCAGTACATTCCTTAACCCTAACCGCCTATATCACTTTTTCACATGAAAGAAAACTCCATCTCCATTTCTTTCTCACGGCTAAAAACTTTGGTAATGGCTTCTCACTTTTTTTTTACCTTTTTGATCTTCCTTTTGCATTGTTTTGGCCATGATTTCTTCATATATTTGCATCACCATCACCCTAGTTGCCTCGGCCATAGCCACCACCTCCTCCTCCTCTTCATCATCCACCACCTAGCACCTCCTCTTCTTCCTTTTTCTAGTCAAGGCCGTGACTTCCCCTCGACAAAACACCACACAAACATGCAAAATCCCATAAAACTCTGCATTGCCAAACCCAGTTTTCATCATAACCACCACATATTGCCTTGGCCTCCTCCTATTTCTCCACCACCACCATGATACCACCTCTGACCATCCACCTACCCGCTGTCCAGACCTGAATCATGCAATGGCCGAGCCCACATCACCTTTCGCCGAGGCCGAAGTGTTGAACAAAAATTCCTTTTATCCTTGTCCTTCGACCTTCTCTGCATTGTAACCCCTAACCACTTCACATCCTTATAGTCGTGCCTTTATGTGACGCCCCACCTATATGCTCACAATAACAAAGGTTATTATAAGGAATAGCGTCTGCTATTGCGAAGAATAAGGCATGTTATAAGCGACCATCCGTAAGTTATGCCTTAGTTGAGTATTGATTACACCGATAAGAGTTGTGTAAATTACTCCCAACGACATAATTCCAATCCAAATCTAAAACGAAACCACGATGGCTAAAAAAAAATTCAAAACAACTCATAATAACAACAACACAGATAGTATAATCACATCAAAACAGAAATATCAGATATATAGCGGAAGACAAGTCTGGAATACATGCTATAACGATCGATAGTTCACATGAACCAAATGTACATTTATATGTCATCAACACACATGAGACAAGAGTCAATGCACCAAAAAGAAACACCTCGAAGCTAGACAAACGATGAAGTGAAATCCCAAAAGCTGAAGCAGCAACTGAAACAGAGATAGCGATTATCCTGAAATAACTCGGTCTGACTCGAGTATTATTTAAAAGAAAATAATAAACGGATCGGTCTAATTTAAACTTCAGAAATAAGTGTATGATAACAACACTTAAGCAATAATTATAGTTTCGTATGAGACTATTTAGCATAAACAATCAACACAGTTTAAATGAAGAAATCCCAATTAAAACTCCATCAAAATCAACTTTCAAATTCACAATTCAATTCAAAACAGCAATACGCAAAATTATAATCTCGAAGCAGACTATACACAAAACTATAGTCTCGGATGAGATTATACACAAAACTATAATCTCGGATGAGACTATACAACATGGTAATCAACATTGTTTCAATGAAGAAATCTCATTAAACTCCATCAAAATAAATTTCCAAATTCAAAAATTGAATTCGAAACAGCAGTATACAAAAATCTAGAAATCAGTTAAGATAACTAGAAAATCAGCATTCACAAAATCTAGAAATCAAAATAAGATAACTAGAAAATGAACATAAAAGATGGATCGATCCCAGCAGATGGCGAGTTTTAGCTACGCCGCACGTGCATCTCATATGGCCGAAGCCTACCAAGTACTATAATTTTGGCGCCCAACAAATGAACCGAAGGTCCAACAAATGACCCGAAGGTCCAACAAATGACCCAAGGTCTAGTACCGGTAATTGACCCGAAGGTCCATCGTATGACCCGAAGGTCTAGCATAGTGGCTCGAAAGCCTAACAAAATCATCAAACAGCAAATATTTCAATTAACGAGTCTGGAATTAACCGAAATAGTAAAAGTGTGGTTCCATACTCCGCACTTTTGCTAAATCATTTAAATCTCTTCATCCTTTCCTTGAAAGTGCAAAATTGTGTATTTTATATAAATTACATTTTACGTTCTCAAATGGATAAGTCCGAAATTAACCGAATCAGTAAAAGTAAGGGTTCATAGTCCTTAATTTTGCTGAAGCGTTTAAATCGCTTCCTCATTCTTTTGAAACCGCAAACTGTAAATTTTTTGGAAACAATTTTATTTTAAAACGATTTTTAAAACACGTAATTAAAACAGCAACAACTATAGCAATTTCAACGAGAAAATTGCGCTTCACAAAACACCGGAAAAACGGATATCAAATCAGCATTGCAGGATAACCGCTTGAAAATTCACTTTAAAATTGACGGTTACTGAAGTCGAAATAACAGTAATTTTTATTCGTCAAAAATCTCATCAAAACAACACACTTCAAAAATATAATATCGGCGTAAGAATTTCGTTATAAAAATAATGGCGCAAAATACGTTTTTAAAACCAAACATCGGTTCAACGTAAATTAAGTAGTAGACTGCGCTACTATATATTCATCAAATATCTCACTGCCCACTTGCACTTATATATATCAAAAAGATGTTTGGGGCATTTTAAAATTTTCACGCAAGTAACCAATTGATGAATGCTTGGAACTAAGTTTTCGTGTGATACACGTGGCACAAAATAATAATTCCAGGATAATATTTCATATGCATGCACACTACACGTTCATGCATGTACTCTATAATGTGCAGACATTTCATAATGCAAAAGTTATAAGTGAGTTGGACCTGGCAGGCTACTTGGATTAGATAAAATGCAACTAAATAACCTACGTGACAAAGTTTTAAACACACTTGCATGAAAATAACCCAGGAACTATTTTCGTGAATTATATTTACCATTTAACTTGCATAATTATAGGTGAACTGACAAAATTTCGAAGGCTACAATTTGTACAAAGAATTGGGATAAACAAAAAGTAAGGCCTGGACATTTTCGTACATAACAAGTTTAGACGAATGGTTTCACGCCTATATTGAAACAATGGTACCTGGGTGGCTACAATCTATTTTTTGAACCATTTTTTAAACACCAGAACATACTTGTAAAACAAATAACTGGCAAGGAAAATGGCCACATACTTATACAACTATTTCACCACACCTCTTGCACGTGACTAATATAACAAACGAAAGTGATTGTATGCATGCACGCAAGATCAAAATGACTCGGCCAATGGATTTTCACGCAAATGAATTTTCTTATTAGCATTAATACACACAATTTTAAATTCGAAACTAGACCTGGTTACCAAGTTTACACACATAGAGGAGAAATAAAAGCGATGACCTGTATAATATTCCTTATACATACACAGCTGCAACAATGCATGCAAATAGGAAATATACAACAAAGTGATAGGACCTATCTTGTTAAAATGCAACATAAACCCATGAAATAAAATTTAAAGGCTCGGACTTCATTTGCGAACAATACATTTTATATGCAATTAATGAAGTAATCAATAAATTAGACATGTGAGTTTAAAACTCACCAAAAATTTGCTTCACAATTTGTTAGCAACCGGAACCACCTGAAGCTAATACTAGATCTGCCATTAACATACTTGCAGAGCTACTGAAGCTTTTCAAACAAAAATGAAAAATGTTGCAGCTATCTCTTCTTTCACTATTTGTGTATAAGTCAATGGAATATGCAAGCAAGGTACAAAGGCATTTAAGATAGTCGTGCATTTGTGGAAAAGAAAGTACTTGCTGCCTCTAAAAATGATGATGGAAAAGTGTTCAACATTTCTTCATAAACTCTAGTGGTAGCAAGGTCAAAAGGGTTCCACTTTTGCTTTGAAAATTGGTTCTATACCATTTTCACGTGATAATTTAAGAAATGAAAATTGCAATAAAAAGAGTAAATAACTACTTTAACTTTAAACATTATTCAGCATCAATACTAATCATTAAGTACAGCTTCATATATTTTACACAATCAAGAATGAAAAGATCTATTACCAAATTCATGTTAACGCAACTAAACTATTCGCACAGTTTCATATAGTTGGCTAAAATACAACCTGAAATTGGTGAAATATCTTAAGCTGAAGAAAAAAAACAACCAAAAAATATCCAAAAGATTACTATAAGTATGACGCTGTTTTAAAATAACAGTCAAACAACCTAAATTTCCTAAACACGAACCTTACAGGAAAAAAAATCATAAAAGCCATCAGATCAAACCCAGAATTTACTAGCACGTGTAGGACAATTGAAAGTATAACTTAACATTATTATATACAACGCAACAAGGCCACTTGTATTTCAATTCCAACATGCATCACCTAAGTATCAACTGACTTTTCAACAAATTTGCTTTGCAAATTTATTTTTTAAATTTCAATTTAATTTTTTTTTTCTGACGGTAGTCAAAAATCACAGTTGTTACAAAGTTCCCCCTTATAAAAATTGCGTCCCCGCAATTTTCATACTAGAAGATGTTTATAACACAATTTATTCATCACAAAAATGATTTAAAATAGAAAAGAAGAATAAGAATGCTTACCCCCACCCGAAGTGTTGGGAAAACCGGGATAAGAGCGCTCGGTGAATTCTTTTGTTTCCCAAGTGCAGTCTTTGGGGTTTGTGGACCATTGAATTTTCACATGCGTGACTTCTTTATTCCGAAGGCGTTTAATCTCCGAAGCTAGCACACGAATAGGAATTTGCACAATAGATAATTCGTGTGAGATCTCAAGATCTCGCAACATATGGGGATCGATAATAGAATCCGAATCTCGAAGACATCGACAAATTAGGGTACATGAAATATGTCATGAATTTTTGAAAACTGAATAGGTAGCGATACATGATAAGCAGCTGAGCCAATGCATTCCGTAATAGGAAATGGTCCAACATAATGAGGAGCCAATTTCCCGGAGCTACAAAAACGCACCACACCCTTCATCGGAGGAACACGAATGAATACGTGATCGTCAACGGAAAATTCCAAAGGCTTCATACGATGATTGGCATAAGATTTCTGCCTATTCAGAGCCTCCTTCATTCTCTGTCTAATGATGTCAATTCTCTCAGACGATTCACGAATATGATCGGGGACATGAACTAACTTTTCCCTCGATTCCAACCAACAAGATGGTGATTGACACGGTCTTCCATAAAGAGCTTCGAAAGGAGCTATACAGATACTGGATTGAAAAATGTTGTTATAAGGGAATTCAACAAGAGATAAGTGGTCATCCCAACTACCACCAAAATCAAGAAGCAGTCCGATTGGACTTGATAGGAATAAAATGGGCCGATTTGGTCAATCTGTCAACAATCACCCAAATACTAGTATGGCCCGACCTCGAACGAGTTAGACAATCAATAAAGTCCATAGAAATTTGATCCCATTTCCATAATGAAATCTCAAGAGGCTGCAAAAGACCACTAGGATGATGGTGTTCTGCTTTAATAATTTGACAAGTCATGCAACGACTTACATAATTTGCAACATCACGCTTCATACCCTCTCAAAAGTATAAGCGTTTCATATCAGCATATATCTTACTACTACCTGAATGGATAGTATACTTAGAATGATGACAGTCCTTAAGAATGTCATTTATAAGATTAGGAACATTGGGCACGATCAACCCTCCCTTCTTCCGAATACAATCATGAATATCAATATCGAAATCCTTTGGATCATCACTTCGGGATTCCGATTTACAACTTTGAATAAGATAAGAGATATCTGGATCTTATTTCTAGGCATCGGCAATGCGATCCAACAAACTAGGACGAGCTTCCATGCTAAATAAAAGCACAAGAGAATCAGAAACTGAAGGACGGTCTCTAATTTCATAAAGAGATAAAGCTTCCAATATATACCACCCTGCTAGCATCATGGAAACAACAATTTTCTGCTTGCGACTAAGCGCATCAACAACTCGATTACCCTTACTAGGGGTATACTAAATATCGAAATCATATGAAGCAAGAGATTCGAGCCAACGTTGTTGCCTCATATTAAGTTCTTTCTGAGTGTAAATACTTCTGAGATTTATGATCAGTGAAGAGAACAGACGCTCACCCAATAAATAATGTCACCAAATCTTTAGAGCAAAGACTATAGCGGCTAACTTCAAATCATGGGTAGCATAATGAATCTTGTTAGGCTTTAGTTGTCTAGAAGCATAGGAAACTACTCTATCCTTTTGCGTGAGAACAACACTAAATCCATAACCACTGGCATCGGTATAAACAACAAGATCATGATTCCCTTCGGGAACCACTAAGATAGGAGTATCGAAAAAGAGTTCTTTCAAATAATCTTCTTTCCTGAAAAGCTAAAACTTTAAAAATTACAATTATCTTTATGAAATCATTTTCAAGAAAAATTTACTTTTTATAGGTCAATTTATTGTGTCAAATTGTCTCATCAAAGCGTTTAGGAGATTCCTATCGATAACGTTGATCAAGCGCATCGACCAGAATTCTTAAAGTACTCAATGGGAAATATAATCACAAAATCATCTTTTATCTGATAAAAACAAATTCAATTTCTTGTAAATAAATCTTATGAAAAAGATTTGCAAAATTTTAAATTGCTGTTTTCATCCAAAATCAATAAATACACAAATGGAGTCATCGAGATATCCGTAGAATACTCGATTAATAAAATGGATGAAATAAGCTGGGCAAACTGAATGATATAATAAGTTATTCATAAGAATCATAACCAATGCGGAATGCGGTAAGTGGAATGCTAACTTCCGCAAGTCGTAACCAAATGAAAACCGCTGGTAAGGTCGAGTTGGGAGAAGATCTTAGCGCCACTTAATTGATTGAACATGTCGTCGATCCTAGGTAATGGATACCTATTTTTGATAGTGAGCTCGTTAAGCTTGCAATAATCAATGCAAAGCCTAAGAGTACCATCTGGCTTGTTAATGATGACAATAGCGGCGCCCCAAGGAGAAGAGCTAGAACGAATAAATTGCTTGAGTTCCTCATTTTCCTTAACAGACATCCTCGTGGGAGGATGACTGACAGGATGAGCACCAGAGATAAGATCAATACGGAACTCAATTGCTCTCTTCGGCGACAAACATGAAATAGGCTCAAAGACAATAGAAAAAATCACAAACAACCGGAATATTAGCTATGACGTCCTCCGATTCGAAGGAAGAATTGAGAGCATTTGAAGTATGATCCATGCTTCGAAATATAATAGATAACTGCTTGATAGCATCGGGATGCTTGAGATATAAAGTTCTTTCGGGACATTGAATTGAACTTCATAACGGACGAGTCGATCCATACCCAAAATCATATCAAAACCAAAATGGTTCATAACATGCAGATTCGCATGAAAGGTAAGACCACAAAGAATAGTCTCAACACACAACAAACCAAGAGTGGCGGATCCACCAATAGGATTTACAATCCTCAAAGGGACGCAAAGAGTAACAACATCCAAAGGAATAACATCAACAAGCTCCTCTGATATGAATGAATGTGATGCACCCGTATCGAAAAGAAAACTAATAGAACAGCAGTGAAATAAAATAAAACCTTCCAAAACAAAAGGAGTAAAACCTCTGGGCTGAGAAGAATCACCAGAAGCTTAAGCAACATTAAGCTTCCCAGATTTGAAACCCTTAGGAGCAGTAGGACAATCAGAAAACCAACAACCTACTTTCTTGCAATAGCTGCAAATGCGAGGCTTAGGACAACTACGAAGAAGATGATCAACTCCATATTTGGACAAGGCCTCGAAAGATGCAACAAAATCAGAAATAGAGGACTTTCCTTGTTTTAACTCAAGGAAACCATGAGCAAGATTGGTAAGGAATTTAACAAATGGATTACTACGGAAATATGAAATATATTCCTAGGCATATTTCAACTTATTAAAGAGGATAAAAGTTTAAGAACAACAAAGGAATAAATTAGAAAGGCACGACTAAAACCCTAGACTAGTTATAACGCATGTTCCATTCTGCTTCTGTTCTGTGTTTATCATAATTTGTTCTGAATCTCAGCTCTGATACCAAGCTGTGACGCCCCATCTCTATGCTCACAATAACGAAGGTTATTATAAGGAATAACGTCTGCTATTGCGAAGAATAAGGCTTGTTAGAAGTGACCATCCGTAAGTTATGCCTTAGACGAGTATTGATTACATCTATAGGAGTTGTGTAAATTAATCCTAACAATATAATTCCAATCCAAATCTAGAATGAAACCACGGTGGCTAAAGAAAAATTCACAACAACTCATAATAACAACAACACAGATAGTATAATCACATCAGAACAGAAATATCAGATATATAGCGGAAGACAATTTTGGAATACATGCTACAATGATCGATGGTTCACATGAACCAAATGTACATTTACATGTCATCAACATACATGAGACGAGAGTCAATTCACCAAAAAGAAAAACCTCGAAGCTAGACAAATGATAAAGTGAAATCCCAAAAGCTGAAGCAGCAACTGAATCAGAGATAGCGATTATCCTGAAATAACTCGGTCTGACCCGAGTATTATTTAAAAGAAAATAATAAACGGATCGGTCTAATTTAAAATTCAGAAATAAGTGTATGATAACAACACTTAAGCAATAATTATAGTCTCGAATGGGACTATTCAGCATAAACAATCAACATAGTTTAAATGAAGAAATCTCAATTTAAACTCCATCAAAATCAACTTTCAAATTCACAATTCAATTCAAAACAACAATACGCAAAATTATAATCTCGAAGGAGACTATACACAAAACTATAGTCTTGGATGAGATTATACACAAAACTATAATCTCGGATGAGACTATACAACATAGTAAACAACATTGTTTGAATGAAGAAATCTCATTAAACTCCATCAAAATAAATTTCCAAATTCACAATTGAATTCGAAACAGCAGTATACAAAAATCTAGAAATCAGTTAAGATAACTAGAAAATCAGCATTCACAAAATCTAGAAATCAAAATAAGATAACTAGAAAATCAACATAAAAGATGGATCGATCCCAGCAGATGGCGAGTTTTAGCTACGCCGCACATGTATCTCATATGCCGAAGCCTACCAAGTACTATAATTTTTGGCGCCAAAATGACCCGAAGGTCCAACAAATGACCCAAAGGTCTAGTACTGGTAATTGACCCGAAGGTCCATCATATGACCCGAAGGACCAGCATAGTGGCTCGAAAGCCCAACAAAATCATCAAAATCATCAAACAGCAAATATTTCGATTAACGAGTCCGGAATTAACAGAAATAGTAAAAGTGTGGTTCCATACTCCGCACTTTTGTTAAATCGTTTAAATCTCTTCATTGTTTCCTTGAAAGTGCAAAATTGTGTATTTTATATAAATAAAATTTTACGTCTCAAATGGACAAGTCCGGAATTAAACGAATCAGTAAAAGTAAGGGTTCATAATCCTTAATTTTGTTAAAGCGTTTAAATTGCTTCCTCGTTCTTTTGAAAGAGAAAACTATAAAAAATTTGGAAAGAAATTTATTTTAAAACGTTTTTTAAAACACTTGATTAAAACAGCAACAACTATAGCAATTTGAACGAGGAATTTGCGCTTCACAAAACACCGTAAAAATGGATATCAAATCAGCGTTGTGGGATAACCGCTTGAAAATTCACTTTAAAATTGACGGTTACTAAAATCGAAATAATAGTAATTTTTATTCGTCAAAAATCTCATCAAAACAACACGCTTCAAAAATATAATGCCGACGTAAAAACTTCGTTATAAAAATAACGGTGCAAAATACGTTTTAAAACCAAACAACGGTCCAACGTAAATTAAGTAGTAGACTGCGCTACTATATATTCATCAAATATCTCACTACCCACTTGCACTTATATATATATCAAAAAGAGGGTTTGGGCATTTTAAAATTTTCATGAAAGTAACCAATTGATGAATGCTTGGAACTAAGTTTTCGTGTGATACACTTGGCATAAAATAATAATTCCAGGATAATATTTCATATGCATGCACACCACACATTCATGCATGTACTCTATAATGTGCAGACATTTCATAATGCAAAAGTTATAAGTGGGTTGGACCTGGCAGGCTACTTGGATTAGACAAAATGCAACTTAATAACGTACATGACAAAGTTTTAAAACACACTTGCATGAAAATAACCCAGGCACTATTTTCGTGAATTATATTTACCATTTACTTGCACAATTATGGGTGAACTGACAAAATTTTGAAGGCTACAATTTGTACAAAGAATTAGGATAAACAAAAAGTAAGGCCTGGACATTTCCGTATATAACAAGTTTAGACGAATGGTTTCACGCCCAGATTGAAACAATGGTACCTGGGTGGCTACAATCTTTTTGTTTGAACAATTTCTTATACACCAGAACATATTTTTAAAAGGAATACCTGGCAAGGAAAATGGCCACATACTCATACAACTATTTCACCACACCTCTTGCACGCGACTAATATAACAAACGAAAGTGATTATATGCATGCACGCAAGATCAAAATGACTTGGCCAATGGATTTTCACGCAAATGAATTTTCTTATTAGCATTAATATGCACATTTCTAAATTCGAAACTAGACCTAGTTACCAAATTCACACACACAGAGGATAAATAAAAGTGACGACCTATATAATATTCCTTATACATACACGGCTGCAACAATGCATGCAAATATGAAATATACAATAAACTGATAGGACCTATCTTGTTAAAATGCAATATACAACCATGAAATAAAATTTAAAGGCTCGGACTACATTTGTGAACAATACATTATGTATGCAATTAATGAAGTAATCAATAAATTAGAAATGTGAGGTTTAAACTCACCAAAAATTTGCTTCACAATTTGTTAGCAACCGGAACCACTTGAATCTAAAACTATATCTGCCATTAACATACTTGCAGAGCTACTGAAGCTTTTCAAACAAAAATTAAAAATGTTGCAGCTATCTCTTCTTTCACTATTTGTGTATAAGTCAATGGAATATGCAAGCAAGGTACAAAGGCATTTAAGATAGCCGTGCATATGTGGAAAAGAAAGTACTTGCTGCCTCTAAAAATGATGATGGAAATGCGTTCAACGTTGCTTCATAAATTCTAGTGGCAGCAAGGTCAAAATGGTTCCACTTTTTCTTTTAAAATTGGTTCTATACCTTTTTCACATGATAATTTTGAGAAAGGAAAATTCCAATAAAAAGAGTAAACAACTACTTTAACTTTAAACATTATTCAGCATCAATACTAAGCATATAAGTACAACTTCATATATTTTATACAATCAAGAATGAAAAGATCTATTACCAAATTCGTTTTAACGCAACTAAACTGTTCTCACAGTTTCATATAGTTGGCTAAAATACAACCTGAAATTGGTGAATTATCTTAAGCTGAAGAAAAAAAATAGCCAAAAAAATATCCAAAAGGTTACTATAAGTATGACGCTATTTTAAAATAACAGTCAAACAATTTAAATTTCCTAAACACGAACCTTATGGGATAACAAATCGTAAAAGCCATCAGATCAAACCCAGAATTTACTAGCACGTGTAAAACAATTGAAAGTATAACTTAACATTGTTATATACAACGCAACAAGGCCAATTGTATTTCAACTCCAACGTGCATCACCTAAGTATCAACTGACTTTTCAACAAAATTTGCTTCGCAAATTTATTTCTCGAATTTCAATTTAAAATTTCAATTTGAATTTTTTTTTTCGACGACAGTCAACAATCACGGTTGTTACACTTTATGAACCTATACCCGAGCCATATCATGTCTTGGCCAAACTACAAGACCCCTAGGTCGAGCACTTGATTGATGAAAGCATGGCCAAATTATTTTGTTCATTGTTTCTTTTAATTTCAAATTGTTTCAAAGTATATTTGGTGTTGAAATTATATTTATATTTTGTCTTGTTTTATTGGTTGTGTACAAGATCACTAGCTTGGTTCTCTTCCCACTTGAGTCTATAGTCGTGTTATCGTGCCTTCAGGAATTCGTTTGTGTAGTTTGATTTGCTAGCTCCAGCTTGACAAAGGTGAGTAATCACACCTAATATTCATACTTATATAACTGTGAAGCGATAGCAAGTGAAAGTGTAGACATATTATATCATGTTATACCTGCCTGTGTTATAATTTGTATGATGTTAACCCTGTCTATAAACCTGTCATATCATCCGATACTGCTTTATGTTGTTATACTGCTTATTTTATTCTGTTCTCACACTGCAAGTTCTCTGTAGAATAGAATCACTATGGGTTAAAATGATACACACTCGAACAGACTTTAGAATAGGGAAAAATTATGGGCTGAAATGATAGGCCTGGGCGATTTTTATTTATTTTATTTAACTTGGGATTGCAGGTTTGAAATGATAAAACCCAGATTTCTTTGTAAATTACGGATTGAAATGATATATTATCTGTATCACTTGATTTAGGCTAGAAAATTTTATATAGACCCATGATTATTTTATATATTTTTTATGGCTACTGTTAAGTCTTTTAAAATGTAAATTATGACATTTTGATTTAGATTTTAATTTAAAATGATTTATTAAAGTGTTATTGATTTTCTGTGAATATAAAATGTTAGATAAATGAAAGTTTAAGAGTGTAATTTGAAATATAACTTAACCTGGAATTTGAGATTTGGTGTAAAATGAGGATTTAAGTTAAAGAAAATAAATTGGAATTTAGTTTAATTTATGAAATGGAAATTTAAATTTATGTGTTAAAATACATTGTAAAAATGCAAAGAATAGGAAAATTTGTACACTTGGATTTAATAAATGAATTATTGGAAAATTTGGATTTAATTATGAAATTTTACTTTATATAAAAAAAATCATAAGTTAAAGGGTATTCAAATGAACATTTTTGAGGTGGAAAAATATGATTTTTATAAGTTCAAATGGTTCAAATTGAAGTTTAATTGTTTTTGATATTTTATTATAAATCTGAAAATTTATTATGTAGCACTTCAGAAATGCTATTGTTTCTGAAAATAAACTAAAATCTAAACTAATAAGAACCTGCAGCACTTTGCAAGTATTGTAGTTGCAGAAGTGAACTAAAAGGCTCAAATGAACTAAATGCTATTGCATCACTTTGTAAGTGATGTAGTTGCAGAAACTAAATTAAAACCTGAAACTAATAACAGAGCTATTGTAGCACTTGTTAAGTGCTGCAGTTAGCTGAAATGTGATTTTTGAATACAATTGAACTAAACCCTTTAAATTGAACCATGGACTATTACAGCAGTCTTTAAATGCTGTCTTTGCTGAAATGAATTGTTTTCAAGTATAACTTACCATAGCATTTTTCTAAATGCTGTGAAAGGCTGAAATTTCAATGTTTTATAGTTTTTAATCGAATAAATGAACTCTGAAATGTCTAAATTTTTTGGAATTGAATATTTTATTTGAAAATATAATAACTTCACTTTTAAATGGTTTGAATTATTTTTGATTATAATATAAACCATTTTTTAAAAGTAATTAAATTTGAATAGTTGAAATTGAATTCAAATAGTGATTTGATAATGAGATTTTGAAAGAATATGATATTTTGATATATTTAAATGGTATGGAAATGATTTGATCCTTATTTTGATTAAGATTTGAATTTGAAATGATATTTCATTTTTGAAATATAAAATACCATTTTGAAATTTATAATCACGGGTATACTTCTTTGTGTGCCATTTGATTTCCTTGTTATTGTTTTGATACACACCTTAAATTTGAGAGTGTGGCTACAGGTGAGCGATTACTACAGCTCTGCACTACCCTAGTCACATTTACACTGTTATTTGCAATAATTACTTTAAAATGGGTATTTCTGTGATAATGTTTATTTCTGCTTGATTGATGGTTTACGGATCCTTAAAGGAATGGCGATCCCAAGCATCCTTTAAGTTATTGTGCATTGCTATTACAGTTCACTGAGTTGGTTTACATTGTATAAGTATGTATGTCCTGACTCGAGTGTTTGTGTTTTACTTTACGCTCGGGTCAGCTTAAGAGTCACAGCTTTGGATTCACCTTCTTGAGCTAGAGATTTGTTGTAGCTTATCTGACCATCTATTAGTCTATTTCTGATCCAGTTATTCCTATACGGTATTGCTTCTGCACTAGTGATTTATGTATCCAGACTTCTGTTGTATCCATTTTTAAAATATGACATTTTGTATATGTTTTGAGAGTATGTAGATAGTAGCTTCATGAACTACTATGGTATTTTTTCCGTTGCAAGTTATTATGATACTTTTGTGATTCTGTGTTTGATTTTATTTGCTCCAAATTTTATTACAATCTGTTACTTTGAATTATTCAAGTCCGACATGTGTGGATTATTGTCGATTTGAATGGTCCAAAATAGTGGATCGTTATATTTGGTATCAGAGCTTTGATTTTAGGCAAACCTTAGCCTGCTGAGCAAAAACTCATTAGAGATAAGATAGACATACCCTAGAATGAGTGAAATCAATCTTAAATCATTCCTTTGAGAGAGAACGTACTTTCAAAGTACAAAATGATTTTCAAATGATTTTGAAGGATTTTTAAAGATTATTTTGGTATAAATTTTTCTTATTTTTGAAATCAAGATTTTCTAAACTTCATCCCTTCTGTATCCACCTTGTTAGTAATCTTTTGGTTAGGATTCTTATTGATTAGGATTCCTTGAACTTTGGAACGCTCCCACTGGTTCTGAAATCCATTTCTGTCTCCCCTATATGTATTCTTTTGATTTTGGAGCATTGCATAACCTCACTTTGAATGACCACTATAAAGATCGGTGATTCCGCAAATCTTTGAAAGATTTGTAAAGGGGTGAAACTCCTTTACAATTGCATTGATTCACCGGAGATTTCTGTATCCATGGTTACGATGCTATCTACTCTCGGCTATATCTGGATTCTATCCCTAGCGTTCGAATGACGATTTTCCCTAGATTTCCAAATTGATTATATTCCTGAAGTCACGGTTGACCGGTTAAAGTCCCCCGCGATTTATATAGGCTTATCCATCTTCTATTTGGTAATTAAGTTATCTCACCTTCGTCCAAGCTTATCATCGAATATGAATTTTTGATTAGAGTTCCTCTAAATCTAAATCTTTGTTTGTTTTGAAATCCATCCTTGAATCATCCCTTGAAAAATTTGTGTTTGGCTATATTTAGAAATTGGGCATACATCAAAATTATTATTTTGATAAGGATGACCACATTTTGTGTATAAAAGTGAAATGTTTTCGATAAAGATTATATACCTTTTAAAAATGAAAATTTGAAGCTTCAAAAGGATTTGAAAATTTATAATAAATTTGATTTATATAAAATGTTTTATAACTGAAAGGTTTTAATCGAACTCTGGTGTTTTGAAATCGGTTTTAAGATTTTGGAAAATATATAATAATAATATGATTTAAAGAGATTTTTCTGTATAAGAAATGTTTCAAATGTATTCGAATGAATTCCAATGATTTTGAAGTGATTTCAACAAAGTTTCAAGAAAATCAAAGTCCAGAACTCACTTGTGTCGTTGGAAAATAATTTCGGTGATGTGTGCACGCATCATCGACATTAATTTTTGAGTTTCAGAGTGGGGGAGAAGCCACTTTAGTAGCTTTGCTATGCGAGTGATTTTTCGAAACAAATTTTGATTTCAAATTCCGAAGTATGGTTTGATATTGAAAGATATATATATGTATACATATTTGAAATAATTTAAAGTAAGCCAGTGTTCAGTCCTTGAGTTTTAGATTTGTTTTGCTATAACCTTATCTATTGGAATTGATTTACTGATTTGTTGGTGATTTTCAAATTTTGGATTTTAAATATGATTTTTTCGAATATTTTTAAACTTCGAGCTCTTCCAAATCAAGGTTTAATTTTTAAAGCTAAGTAATCTTCAAAAGGTAAATTGGATTTTCCATATATGGAAATAAATAGTTTGGAGGTTTTAAAGGGATTAAACTTGGAAATCATTTTGGGTGTAATTGATTTTGAGGAAAATATTTGGTTTTGAAAATAGATTGGAATTTAAAAATGGAGTTTTTATATGATGATTTTTGAAATGAATTTGTTTGCCAGAAATGATGTTGATTTGGAAATTTGGATTATTTTCCAAACCTATTATTTTTGGAAACTTTGAAACTGAAGATATTTAATTTAGAAGAAACGATTTGGTAAAACCATATATGATTTTGAAACTGAATTGATATTGAAATATATTGAAATTTGAGACCATGTGCTACTAAATACTTGATTTGGAAGTTATCGAACTTATATGAAAATTTGATTTGTATAAGTATGAAGTTGATTTGAAAACTGACGTTTTGGAAAGGTAATAAATTTGAAAAGAGAAATCTTATATAATCAAAGTCTATATAAGTGTGATTTGATATACTACTGATTTTGGAAAGTGTTCGATTTGAAAATAAAATCTCATATGTGATGGACTTTGTATAAGTATGATAATTGAAAGTAATTTGAAAGGCACTATCTGATATATATTTTCGAAGTAAAGATATGGGAAGTGCCTTCTGCTTGATATCTACTCTGTGGCCACATTGTGGATTCATTCTATCGATATTATTCTCTCTGGTTTTGGTTTTTCGGATGTGATACTCGAGTGTCCTACCATGGCGTAACCCATGGTCTTTTGAGCGTGACTACATAACGCAATTCGCCTGGCTGAGATGACCTAGGGGTACGGATTGTTTCCTGGGGGATCCAGACGTAACCATTGTGTATCCTGCGATCTATGCAGGTCATATTAGTAGCGAAATCCGCAGAGCTGAGAAAGCTTACGGATATGGATTGTTTCCTAGGGGATTCAGGCGTAACCATTGTGTATCTACGGTCTACTAGTCATCATAGCGTAATTCGCAGGGCTGAGAAAGCTTACGGATATGGATTGTTTCCTGGAGGATCCTGGCGTAACCATTGTGTATCTGCGATCCATGGTTAGACAAATGTTTTTGTGACGCCCCACCTATATACTCACGTTAGCCAAGAACACTAAGGAGTAATGCCATCAACTAGCGCAAAGAATAAGGCTGTTGAGGAGCGACCATCCGTGTAATTGCTTTGTGCGAGCACGATATGTCAGATAGTTTAACATGCATTTATTTTCAAGAGGAAATTCGACATACAGATACAAACCCGAAGCCACTACACAGTGGCTATATATATATATATAATCTTTGGAAACAAAAATAGAAATAAGCATAAGACAAATTAGTCACAGATATCCATATCACAAAGGCGGAAATAGATATGAATATAACACATACAAGTGTCTATCAGAGTAGTGGTCAAACAAGATCCATAATATCACAAAAGAATAGATATAAGTGCTACACAAAAGAATATGTATACATCAAGGAGTCTCTATCTCATATGTAGAACAACAAAAACTACCAATCTAATGTAGTTAGCCAAAAGTCAGATAATACTCCCAGATGAGGAGTCAAACAGAAGCATCTGTAACATCTCGGTCTGACCCAAGTATTATTTGATAAGAAAATAATAAACGGAATAGTCTGACTATAAATATCAGATAAAAATGAGATATAATGAGGGATATGACAGAAAACATATGATAACAGTAATGCCATACTGTGATAAGTATGCATTTGAAAACCAACCAGAGATTAATCAATATCACAGGAATCTTCTCATAGATCAAAAAGAAAACCATATTCTTTATTCTTATTCACCAAGTCACACAAATTCACCAATGCACAAATATTGATAAACTCATCAATGTAAATCACTAAAATTGGTGAGACACAAATTCTAGAAATCATCAAATAGAAATTCAGAAATCACAAGAGGGGATGGCCTATCACAAAACGGGAACATTAAAACTCACCAACACGTGTACCACAAAACGAAACGCTATTCCATGGTTACTAACCATCAATTTTGAGCCGAAGCTCCCCAAAATGGTACGAAGACCATGGGTCGCTACCTTATAAAACTGAGCCGAAGCTCCATAGAAACGGGTTTAGTCTCCCTCGTAGACAAAGAGACATCGCACATTGCTAGTCTAAATCACAAAATGATCATCATCGATCATCAAGAAGTGTCAATTACACTAAGCTATAAATAGATGAGTTTAGCTTCATGTCCCATAACCACTGGCTTAACTTTAATATTTACGAACAAACTGTAAGTTTCCACTTGAAAGTTGTCACAAGAGTTTCAATCGAACGAGTGTAAGAATTAAATGACAAAGTAAACGCAAGCGTTTCATACCACTTGTTTTGCAAAGTCGTTTAATTGGATTTCTCTAACGAATGAGGTAAAGGTTTGTGTATACTAGTAGATTGAAAAAAAGGGTTTTATAAACGAGTTTGATTATTGAAAATAGATTTGAAATCGTCTTTGTCAAAGAGTTTGAATATTTACTACTAGTATAGAAACCTTTGCATTTAGAAGTGACAAATCACAAAAATGATTGTAGAAACAATCAATCAACAAAGATTCACATTCGAAGGCGTGAATGAAAGCCATAAAAATAGATATAATCCATCAAATGGATATTCTCAAAAATTATGAAAAGAAGTCATCAAAGTCAATAATAAATGATAACAAGAAATCAGATAAACACGAATCCATTAAAAATCGAAAACCCACACGAATTAGGCAAATTGGGCTGAGATAAGCAGATTCAGACGTCTGAATATGATATTTCAGACGTCTGAAACTGAAGCTCTAGGCGATATTTTGCCTAGGCCAAAGATGGCCAAATCATATTGGAAGCGATCGGATGAGTGACGATCGCGAGGGGTTTACGCCAAACGACTACCCAGCCCTATAAGCTCTTTGATGCATCATCAAAAACATGTTCAAACATCCATAAAAGGATTTTCACATATTTTGACTTAAAAACCAAAAATTGGGGTATTCACCGAATCAATCAAAATCAAATGAACATGTAAAGATGTTAGGAATTCATACCTAACAATCAATGATAGTTATAGACTTAGATGTGAGATAAAAATCTCACCTTTAAACCCAATAACAAGGAAGGAGAGGCTTGAAAACAACTAAGTGTAGAAGCAATAATTTCCCAAATTAGGTTATAGGAAATTTCTGAAATTGGAGAGTGATTGAGATGGAGAAGAAGAAGGAGATGCTTACCTTCTTTGATTTTGGAGCTAAAGCTTGGATTTGCTAAAGAAACTAGGGCTTAGGATTTTAATTTTCAATCTCCTCCCTCATTTTTGCTAAAGCTTGAATTGATTATGAAGGAAACAAGAAGAGTGGAGTGGAGTTGGGTTGATATGTTAGGTTAATGTGTTGAAAATCAAACCCAAAGCCCTAAGTGGAAAGGTTGAAATTTTAGCTAGCTCCAAACATATCAATGTTTATACTCAAAAAGGTCGCAAACACCGTTTTGGATGCAATGGAAGTGGTCTCGAGTTCCAATTGTTGAATCTCAATTTCATTCTTCATTCAGACGTCTGAAATTTCCAATTCAGACGTCTGAATCTGGAAAAATAAATATTGTCTAGTACAATATTCAAACGTCTGAATCATTTATTTCAGACGTCTGAAAATGGAAATTTTAGCCTATTTCCTTTCTGGTTGAACTCGAGCAATTTCAGACAACATAATTACCCAATTTAGACGTCTGAATATCTATTTGATTGTGTGTTCAAATAGATACTCCCATATAGCACTATCCACATTGTCTCTTCATTTATTCAACTGTTATTTTACGAAACAGTGACATTTTTTGACTTGAATCCGACTGACGATGCTATATTTAAATTAAACATTTAAAATATACGAATCGAAAAATATGCAGGTTGTTACAGACTCCCCTCCTTCAAGAAATTACGTCCTTGCAATATTTAAGAAGAAAATAAAAGGTAACAACCATAAAAGCATTTCAACATAAAAGAAATTTGAAATAAGAAGTTCGCCTGAAAGAGCTCAAGAGAGTAAGTCCGGGTGTGTTCGCTCGATGAATTCTCTGGATTACCAAGAACAATCCTAAGGATTTGAGGACCATTGAACTTTCACAAGAGGAACATCTTTATTTCGAAGGAGTTTAACCTCCAAAGCAAAAATACGAATAGGGTGTTGCTCATAAGTTAAATTAGGGCGAAACTTCAATTTCTTCCATAACACCGGGCTCAAGACTAGAATCGGAATCTCGAAGGCATTTCTGTAATTGAGGGACGTGGAATACGTCATGTAACGCCCCGTAATTTTTCGTTCTTCGAAAATCCGACATCGACACTCACTTTATCGACTGCCGAGAAATCGAAGGCCGAAAACCGAGATGTTATGGGTTTTAAAAAGAAAAGAAAAGAAAGAAGAGAGAAAAAGAAGAGAGAAAAAGAAAAATAGAGGGAAAAGAAGATAGACAATTTTTAGAAAACAGAGAAAGAAAACAGAGAATTTGAAAAATAGAAGATAGAAGAATTTTAAAATAGAACGGACAAAAGAAAACAACAGAACAACAACAGAATCTCACAATTCGCAGCGGAACAACATATAATAATAAATGAATAATCTTTAAACAAAGAACTATATCAGTTATTACATTTCATTTCATTACATCACATCATCAGAGTGTACAACATCATACAACAACAAACAGTGCAGCGGGAAAAGAAATACTATATAAACTAGTAATACGCCATGCCATCCAGCTTGCCTCCAGCAACTCCAGAATATCCAGAATATCCTGATAAACCTAACTCTTAACTGCCCGTGTGGAAATTGGTGGGCACCCAGAGTTTAGGAAGGAAAACAATAAACTCCAAGTCAGTCATGTGACTGGTGTGAGAACTCAAAACAGTTTATTTATCTTTGAAAACAAAATAGAGGAATATTTTTAAATCAATTCGCAATGCTTTTAAAAATGAGACTACCATAAGGCCTCCTGCCACACACACAATGCAAACGCAGACTTGGAGAAGATTTCTCCTTATGATAGTTAAAGATGCTTGATACGCATTAAAAAAGAAACATTTGATATTATTATTAGTGCATAGTGTAGGAAAAATTCATTTCGAAAGTAGAATATAAATCTTAGCCAGCATAGGTACCATTATATTATGCCTACTAATAGCTACCATATTAGATGGCAGGTTCTACAACTAAAACCGTACAAGTCTCGTATTGTTTCTTTGGATTTCCAACAAATGGTCAGGCCAAGGAACTTCCCATTGCCACATGAGAATGCCTCTGGATGGACATCCCCGAGAACCAAACCGGATCTCTACCAACACAAGGCCGGGTTACTCCTAACTGAGTAACAACTGACCGAATATGCCATCCCCCGGTCCTTTGGGACCTTTATCAACCGAGCGCTCGTAATCAATTCACACAATCATAAAGTGTTTTCAACATGAGTAAGTATCTGGGCTCCATACCATGATACCACCCTTTTCCAGAAGGAAATGGACACATCCTAAAGGGTGCTACCCCTCATAACCTTGCTGCTTCTTTCCTGTTTTGACCATTCACGGTGTGTGAGGCTCGACGAATTCACGTCCACAAAAACATACTTTATACAAAAGCCATGCTTTGGGTCAACAAATGATCAACACAATGATCACAAGGATAGACGATCAAATAAATGATCCTATCACAAATAATCAACACAATGATCATTTCAGCATCACTCAGCATGTCACATTACCAAATTGGGAATATATCGCTGATAACATTCAACTACATAACCTCTGAGCTCGTACGTCTCAAAGAAGGGTGTTAAGCAAAGAATAAATCCTCCGCCACCAACAGAAATATATTTGAAAGAAATCGGCTTTACATCTCAATTTGTAATGTCAGACATACAATCCATACAAGTCTGTTCCGGGCTCGAACAGAACCGAAGGCACTTCTTACGAAGCCCTTGCAATACGGGTATTCACAATCCCGATCGAATTTCCCATCACTTAAGGAATCTCTATACCAGGAGCTACCCAGTGCAGAGACAATCGATAGGTCATCCTATCGCTTTCACAAATACTCGGTCTTCAACACCGATCTTCAATGCAATTCACAACGATGTATCACATATTCGGAATGGGTTATACGACCCCATGGTCCTTTCCCGGTTAACCCGAATAGTGAGCGCTTATTCAAAAATAAGTGTAGCATTCAAATTCAAACAATCATATCAAATACCCAATCAAAGGGAAATATTGATAGTCGGCTATTGAACTATCAATTGATATGCATACATCACCAGATTCCAAATAATTTTCCAAATTATTTATTTTCCAAAATATCTTTACAAGATATATAATTTCAACACTTCAAAAATAAATCAATATTTATTTTCAAGCAATTTTCACTTTCTTTATAAATTCCATAATGAATTTATATTTCAAAATATTCATGAATATACGATTTCAATTATCCATTTTCAATTTATCTTCAAAAAGATAAATTCAAAATATTCACTTCATATTGGAAAATATTTCCATACTTATTCATTCATAAGTAATTCACAAATTCCTTTTATTTTCAACACTTAGAAAATATTCAATATACTTAAATCGAATTAAGTATATAATTCATTCTTTAAGGAAATCATTCTCTTAAACATATTTATTTGGGCCAAAACGAATGTTGCGTAAAACATCGTTACAACGTCCCAAAATCACTAGTATAGGGATTCGAAATTAAAATAGATATATAAATTCCAATACTATACAAAAACATTTCCTTTCGGAAATCATTTACTATAACAACAGTGTTATAGTCCACATTTCCTTTTATTTCTCGAAAACGTCTATTTCAACAATAAATGTTGAAATCTATGGTTTCGAATCTCAACACATTTTAAAACATCGTTAGATCGTTTTAATTCTGTTTAAAATATCACATTCTAAAACATTTTCTTTAACGTATTATTCACTATTCAAAAACGTGAATATCCTACCTTAACAAATTTCATCATTTCTATTCACTTTAACTTAAAGGATTATTCACTGTTCAAAATGTGAATATAACTCTATCTCTAAGTTATAACAATTTACTTATCAAAATAAGTCATTTGCGGATTTATAAAACAACGTTTATAAATTCCGTTTCTATTTATTTATAAAAACTTCCCTTTTTATAAATTCCTTTATTAACCTATTCCAGTTTATAACTCAATTATAAACTACAAGTTCATATTATAAGTTAATTACTTATAAAACGATTATTTTACAAAATCGTTCATTTAACTTCCCAAATTATTAATCTTAACTTATAAGATTGTTTATTTATCCAAAATTCATTCTTTCGATAACTTTATAAATTTTATAAACCTATTGCTTATAAAATTTCATTTATAACTTCACAGTTTATAATTTCATACATTTCATTCATTTAGGAAATTCATTTTCACTACATTCAAACACTTATAAAAACTCGTTTTATAATGTCCATAATTCAATTTATAAATATCCATTTATAAATTTCTTAATATAAATTAATTTATATTATTCTTTTAAACGTCTTTAAATTCCTTTAAAATTTCACCGTTCTCTTGATTTATAAAATAATCAAATTTTATAAATCTTATATTCAAACTTTTAATAATAAACTCAAAAATCCAGTTTAAACTATTTTATAAAATCATTGGTTCATATTTCTCAAAAATCGACTTTTAACTGTATTTCTAAAAATCAGCTTTTTTTTTAACTATATTTCACAAAAACCATAATTTTTATAACTTTAAAAATTATAACGTTTATTTATTTATAATGGATCAATTCCAAAAATATAGTATATTTTCAAAATCACTTTTAAAATCATTTTAAAATCCCAAAATCTGGGTCCAATGATGCTACACACCAAATAGTCAATCACGACTAATAACGATATCATATATCGATATGATAATCCATCAAATATCAAAATATCTGAAATAAATTAAAACTGTTGAGGAATCCAGTTGGATCCCTCCAACCTGTTTTCCTGCATCCAAAAACATTAGCACAATACCAATTTCGCTCCAGTACGAAATTATCGCGGTACATGTTCTTAAAAAATATTATCCGCTTAATAACGGCGTAATAGGGTCTCATCCGCTAAAAAATACGGGAAATCAATCAACTGCAATATATACATATGCCAATATATATATATTGATATTATATATAATACCAATTTCACTGTTTATGAAATATTCGCGGTATATGTTTTTAATAAATAACATCCGCTTACTAACGGCGTATAATGTCTATTTTAACAATCAATAATTTACAGTCATCATTCAAACATGCATTCAAATATTTTAAATCTAACTATTTAAAATAAAATAGAAACCTATTCGATTGAGTGAGAAGTTCTCACCTTGGTTTTAAATTCCGTTTTAGCTTTTATTTCGAATAAAATTAAACGTGCGTTTAATTTTACCCGAAATTCTCACTAACTCCAAACGACTCCAAACCAACTCCATCGCGTAGTGCTCGTCCATACGATTCCAACGCAACTGAGTTTGCATTTTTTCGACCTCGTATGAAAAAGTTACGAATTTTATAAGATTACACACGATTTTATAACTAAATTTACAACCTCCCTTTATAATTTCAACATACATCAACATGGACCGTTAGATTTGCTTCCCTTGCATCAGAGCCGCACCTAGCTTCTTCCCAAACCCCTCACGTACATCTCCAGGCATTAGAACGCAAGCCCTAACCCATTTGCTAAATTAGGGTTAAATAATACTCTCCAATCGCACGACGAAACTCGATCACAACACCGCCACGTCGAAGAGCACGACTTGCTCTATGTTCGCCCCCCCCCCTGGTGGAGCTCGGCCACCTCTAGATGCGCGCGCATGTAGGTCAGCACGTGATGAACGCGGCCATTTTGCACCCTCCACACTGCTCCATTTTAGATCATAGCCGTTCAACTTGTAGCTCTCACTCCCCTCTCCAACTTCCATGTTGATGATTCCGCGAATCGATTGATGGATGAAGAGAAAAACGAGGTGGAAGTTGAGAAAATTCTGGCCATTGAACTATAGGTGGCGGCTGATGAAATAGATTAGGGTTAGGGTTTTGGTTTTTTTTTATTTATTTTCTTGAGTTATGGGGGTATTTATAAGGAACGAGCGACACTATTCATCCCGGAAATTCCGAACTCCGATTTAGGCGCCGTAACCAGCGTACCTAGGGTTTATCCCGCGTTCCGGACACAATGGAACAGGTTTCGGAAGCTAATTCGGAAGTGTCTGCGATTTATGGCAACAAACGCTCAATTTAAATTAAACCGATTTAAGTCGATTTCTAGGCGTTTTAATTTGTACCGGACAAACGGTAAATCCAATTGACTTGAAATTTGAAACTTTACAATAATATCACATTACGGATCCGATGAAACTGGTTTCGTCGAAATCCGAGACTTTTTGAAAAATGGCTATTTTGACTCGCCAAATTTAAATTAAAAATAATTCGATGCGTTTCGAGCTGCCACGATCAAACGATAACTCCGATTGACACGAAAATTGAAATCCGGTAATAACTAACTATTACGGATCCAATGAAACTGGTTTCGTTCAATTCTGAGACTGTTCAAAAATTGACTATTTTACAGTCGATTATTAAATATTAAAATATTCAATTTTCACAGATTAACTTTTAATTCGATTTTAAAAGTTCTAAAATATCGTTCTAACTTCAATATGATAAAATAAAATTTTACAAGTCATTTACAATCATATTTAACCTCAATTTTCAATTATTTCCATAATTTAACGTATTAAATTATTGTTTTAATTATCTAATTAAATCCAAAAATTCAAATAAAAATTTATTTGACTTAAAATTCACTTATTAACATTTAAAATAAATTAAATATTCAAATTTTAATTTATAAAAATTCTGGGTCGTTACAATCTTTCCCCCTTAAAAGAATTTCGTCCTCGAAATTACAAGTAAGAAAGGTTACAGTATTTATTAACTTTCCAAAATTCAAAGTTAAACTTTTTACCATACTTTACTAAGTTTTCAAATCATACTTAGTTATCTTTTCAAAAACAAATTACCTTGTTTAGCTTTCAATTCAAAAATCAAAGTTTAAGTTTTCAAAATTTTCCAATTTTCTCAAATTTTTTCTAACGCCTTAAATTTTCGGAAAAATTCGCCATAGTCTCCTTTGCGCGGCTCGATCCGAAAAAAAAATGACAGTATATATATCACAAATATACATCTCATCAAGTAATGAGGCATCCCGAAGGGAAAAAGTATAAAAGTGCGATATTTAATCCGAGATATGTACCTTATATTTTATTAGCAAGCATATACGGCTAATATAGCGCAAAAGCGAGCTCCAAATGCGAAGCAAACGCTATCCGCACCTACTAAACTCAACAAACAACATGAGAATCATGTATATAAAGCATAGTATCGATATACAACATATATTAACATAACTACTACATAATATAGCAAATGCAACTAAAGCAACAAATGCAACCATCAACCAATTAACATTCATAATCAATAAATATTCATATTCTCATTAATTTTCAATGAATTGGTTTTCACTTTAAATCACATTTGATTTATTTACATTGGATTTTATCAACATTCATTCTCAATTCAATTAGTTTACATTTACTAATTAAATCCAATTCACATTCAATTCTATTCAAATTTATTTACTTCTAATTTGAATTCAATTTCATAGCTTTCAATTTCATTAACACTTAATGAATTACATATAATCAACTACAATCATATAACAACCAACGTATATTAATTTCAACCAAATTCCTTTGCTTTAAATTGATTTTCATTCAATTTTATTCAACTTCTAATAACATTAGATTTTAAATGAATTAACACTTTCATTAATTATTCCTTATCAACTTAAATTTTACATTCAATTGATTAAACATTCAAGCCATTAATTCAATTCAATTACTAAAGTTGAATTCTATTACATACCTCAAGTTCATATTCATTTAATCCACTTGATTATTTACTTCGATACCAAAATCAATTCCATCCAACAACACTTAAGTTATATTCCATTTAACTTTAAAATTCACTTTTATTTACAACTCATATTAATATAGTTTCACTTCTTATATATATAAGTTTATTTCACAATTGTAAATCACTTTAATTATAATTCATACTCTTATAATTCACTTGCTTATACAATTATTCTTTTATTTAGGTTATTCAAACAACCTAACAATCAACTTATATACAATTTAATAATTTTGAAAAAATTATTTCTTTATATATAAAATATAATCAAGGTAAAATTATTTCATTTACCCAATTTAAAATCAATATTGTGCCGAATTGTTCTATTCAAGTGTTTAGAAACCCCTTTGGCATAGTCTTGCGGACCACGCTGACGAAAGTTCATATGCCACTCAATAAACCAATCATCACAATATAAAACAATTTTTTTATTCACTAACAAGTACGCTCTCATAGCTATTATTACACTCAAACTCATTCTAGAGTACTACTGACTCTATCTCTAATGAGTAATACCCTACAGAACCATGGTTGTCGCTTAACCATCAGCTCTGATACCAAATGTAACGCCTTGTAATTTTTCGTTCTTCGAAAATCCGACATCGACACTCACTTTATCGACTGCCGAGAAATCGAAGGCCGAAAACCGAGATGTTATGAGTTTTAAAAAGAAAAGAAAAGAAAGAAGAGAGAAAAAGAAGAAAGAAAAAGAAAAATAGAGGGAAAAGAAGATAGACAATTTTTAGAAAACAGAGAAAGAAAACAGAGAATTTGAAAAATAGAAGATAGAAGAATTTTAAAATAGAACGGACAAAAGAAAACAACAGAACAACAACAGAATCTCACAATTCGCAGCGGAACAACATATAATAATAAATGAATAATCTTTAAACAAAGAACTATATCAGTTATTACATTTCATTTCATTACATCACATCATCAGAGTGTACAACATCATACAACAACAAACAGTGCAGCGGGAAAAGAAATACTATATAAACTAGTAATACGCCATGCCATCCAGCTTGCCTCCAGCAACTCCAGAATATCCAGAATATCCTGATAAACCTAACTCTTAACTGCCCGTGTGGAAATTGGTGGGCACCCAGAGTTTAGGAAGGAAAACAATAAACTCCAAGTCAGTCATGTGACTGGTGTGAGAACTCAAAACAGTTTGTTTATCTTTGAAAACAAAATAGAGGAATATTTTTAAATCAATTCGCAATGCTTTTAAAAATGAGACTACCATAAGGCCTCCTGCCACACACACAATGCAAACGCAGACTTGGAGAAGATTTCTCCTTATGATAGTCAAAGATGCTTGATACGCATTAAAAAAGAAACATTTGATATTATTATTAGTGCATAGTGTAGGAAAAATTCATTTCGAAAGTAGAATATAAATCTTAGCCAGCATAGGTACCATTATATTATGCCTACTAATAGCTACCATATTAGATGGCAGGTTCTACAACTAAAACCGTACAAGTCTCGTATTGTTTCTTTGGATTTCCAACAAATGGTCAGGCCAAGGAACTTCCCATTGCCACATGAGAATGCCTCTGGATGGACATCCCCGAGAACCAAACCGGATCTCTACCAACACAAGGCCGGGTTACTCCTAACTGAGTAACAACTGACCGAATATGCCATCCCCCGGTCCTTTGGGACCTTTATCAACCGAGCGCTCGTAATCAATTCACACAATCATAAAGTGTTTTCAACATGAGTAAGTATCTGGGCTCCATACCATGATACCACCCTTTTCCAGAAGGAAATGGACACATCCTAAAGGGTGCTACCCCTCATAACCTTGCTGCTTCTTTCCTGTTTTGACCATTCACGGTGTGTGAGGCTCGACGAATTCACGTCCACAAAAACATACTTTATACAAAAGCCATGCTTTGGGTCAACAAATGATCAACACAATGATCACAAGGATAGACGATCAAATAAATGATCCTATCACAAATAATCAACACAATGATCATTTCAGCATCACTCAGCATGTCACATTACCAAATTGGGAATATATCGCGTATAACATTCAACTACATAACCTCTGAGCTCGTACGTCTCAAAGAAGGGTGTTAAGCAAAGAATAAATCCTCCGCCACCAACAGAAATATATTTGAAAGAAATCGGCTTTACATCTCAATTTGTAATGTCAGACATACAATCCATACAAGTCTGTTCCGGGCTCGAACAGAACCGAAGGCACTTCTTACGAAGCCCTTGCAATACGGGTATTCACAATCCCGATCGAATTTCCCATCACTTAAGGAATCTCTATACCAGGAGCTACCCAGTGCAGAGACAATCGATAGGTCATCCTATCGCTTTCACAAATACTCGGTCTTCAACACCGATCTTCAATGCAATTCACAACGACGTATCACATATTCGGAATGGGTTATACGACCCCATGGTCCTTTCCCGGTTAACCCGAATAGTGAGCGCTTATTCAAAAATAAGTGTAGCATTCAAATTCAAACAATCATATCAAATACCCAATCAAAGGGAAATATTGATAGTCGGCTATTGAACTATCAATTGATATGCATACATCACCAGATTCCAAATAATTTTCCAAATTATTTATTTTCCAAAATATCTTTACAAGATATATAATTTCAACACTTCAAAAATAAATCAATATTTATTTTCAAACAATTTTCACTTTCTTTATAAATTCCATAATGAATTTATATTTCAAAATATTCATGAATATACGATTTCAATTATCCATTTTCAATTTATCTTCAAAAAGATAAATTCAAAATATTCACTTCATATTGGAAAATATTTCCATACTTATTCATTCATAAGTAATTCACAAATTCCTTTTATTTTCAACACTTAGAAAATATTCAATATACTTAAATCGAATTAAGTATATAATTCATTCTTTAAGGAAATCATTCTCTTAAACATATTTATTTGGGCCAAAACGAATGTTGCGTAAAACATCGTTACAACGTCCCAAAATCACTAGTATAGGGATTCGAAATTAAAATAGATATATAAATTCCAATACTATACAAAAACATTTCCTTTCGGAAATCATTTACTATAACAACAGTGTTATAGTCCACATTTCCTTTTATTTCTCGAAAACGTCTATTTCAACAATAAATGTTGAAATCTATGGTTTCGAATCTCAACACATTTTAAAACATCGTTAGATCGTTTTAATTCTGTTTAAAATATCACATTCTAAAACATTTTCTTTAACGTATTATTCACTATTCAAAAACGTGAATATCCTACCTTAACAAATTTCATCATTTCTATTCACTTTAACTTAAAGGATTATTCACTGTTCAAAATGTGAATATAACTCTATCTCTAAGTTATAACAATTTACTTATCAAAATAAGTCATTTGCGGATTTATAAAACAACGTTTATAAATTCCGTTTCTATTTATTTATAAAAACTTCCCTTTTTATAAATTCCTTTATTAACCTATTCCAGTTTATAACTCAATTATAAACTACAAGTTCATATTATAAGTTAATTACTTATAAAACGATTATTTTACAAAATCGTTCATTTAACTTCCCAAATTATTAATCTTAACTTATAAGATTGTTTATTTATCCAAAATTCATTCTTTCGATAACTTTATAAATTTTATAAACCTATTGCTTATAAAATTTCATTTATAACTTCACAGTTTATAATTTCATACATTTCATTCATTTAGGAAATTCATTTTCACTACATTCAAACACTTATAAAAACTCGTTTTATAATGTCCATAATTCAATTTATAAATATCCATTTATAAATTTCTTAATATAAATTAATTTATATTATTCTTTTAAACGTCTTTAAATTCCTTTAAAATTTCACCGTTCTCTTGATTTATAAAATAATCAAATTTTATAAATCTTATATTCAAACTTTTAATAATAAACTCAAAAATCCAGTTTAAACTATTTTATAAAATCATTGGTTCATATTTCTCAAAAATCGACTTTTAACTGTATTTCTAAAAATCAGCTTTTTTTTTTAACTATATTTCACAAAAACCATAATTTTTATAACTTTAAAAATTATAACGTTTATTTATTTATAATGGATCAATTCCAAAAATATAGTATATTTTCAAAATCACTTTTAAAATCATTTTAAAATCCCAAAATCTGGGTCCAATGATGCTACACACCAAATAGTCAATCACGACTAATAACGATATCATATATCGATATGATAATCCATCAAATATCAAAATATCTGAAATAAATTAAAACTGTTGAGGAATCCAGTTGGATCCCTCCAACCTGTTTTCCTGCATCCAAAAACATTAGCACAATACCAATTTCGCTCCAGTACGAAATTATCGCGGTACATGTTCTTAAAAAATATTATCCGCTTAATAACGGCGTAATAGGGTCTCATCCGCTAAAAAATACGGGAAATCAATCAACTGCAATATATACATATGCCAATATATATATATTGATATTATATATAATACCAATTTCACTGTTTATGAAATATTCGCGGTATATGTTTTTAATAAATAACATCCGCTTACTAACGGCGTATAATGTCTATTTTAACAATCAATAATTTACAGTCATCATTCAAACATGCATTCAAATATTTTAAATCTAACTATTTAAAATAAAATAGAAACCTATTCGATTGAGTGAGAAGTTCTCACCTTGGTTTTAAATTCCGTTTTAGCTTTTATTTCGAATAAAATTAAACGTGCGTTTAATTTTACCCGAAATTCTCACTAACTCCAAACGACTCCAAACCAACTCCATCGCGTAGTGCTCGTCCATACGATTCCAACGCAACTGAGTTTGCATTTTTTCGACCTCGTATGAAAAAGTTACGAATTTTATAAGATTACACACGATTTTATAACTAAATTTACAACCTCCCTTTATAATTTCAACATACATCAACATGGACCGTTAGATTTGCTTCCCTTGCATCAGAGCCGCACCTAGCTTCTTCCCAAACCCCTCACGTACATCTCCAGGCATTAGAACGCAAGCCCTAACCCATTTGCTAAATTAGGGTTAAATAATACTCTCCAATCGCACGACGAAACTCGATCACAACACCGCCACGTCGAAGAGCACGACTTGCTCTATGTTCGCCCCCCCCCCCCCCCTGGTGGAGCTCGGCCACCTCTAGATGCGCGCGCACGTAGGTCAGCACGTGATGAACGCGGCCATTTTGCACCCTCCACACTGCTCCATTTTAGATCATAGCCGTTCAACTTGTAGCTCTCACTCCCCTCTCCAACTTCCATGTTGATGATTCCGCGAATCGATTGATGGATGAAGAGAAAAACGAGGTGGAAGTTGAGAAAATTCTGGCCATTGAACTATAGGTGGCGGCTGATGAAATAGATTAGGGTTAGGGTTTTGGTTTTTTTTTTATTTATTTTCTTGAGTTATGGGGGTATTTATAAGGAACGAGCGACACTATTCATCCCGGAAATTCCGAACTCCGATTTAGGCGCCGTAACCAGCGTACCTAGGGTTTATCCCGCGTTCCGGACACAATGGAACAGGTTTCGGAAGCTAATTCGGAAGTATGTGCGATTTATGGCAACAAACGCTCAATTTAAATTAAACCGATTTAAGTCGATTTCTAGGCGTTTTAATTTGTACCGGACAAACGGTAAATCCAATTGACTTGAAATTTGAAACTTTACAATAATATCACATTACGGATCCGATGAAACTGGTTTCGTCGAAATCCGAGACTTTTTGAAAAATGGCTATTTTGACTCGCCAAATTTAAATTAAAAATAATTCGATGCGTTTCGAGCTGCCACGATCAAACGATAACTCCGATTGACACGAAAATTGAAATCCGGTAATAACTAACTATTACGGATCCAATGAAACTGGTTTCGTTCAATTCTGAGACTGTTCAAAAATTGACTATTTTACAGTCGATTATTAAATATTAAAATATTCAATTTTCACAGATTAACTTTTAATTCGATTTTAAAAGTTCTAAAATATCGTTCTAACTTCAATATGATAAAATAAAATTTTACAAGTCATTTACAATCATATTTAACCTCAATTTTCAATTATTTCCATAATTTAACGTATTAAATTATTGTTTTAATTATCTAATTAAATCCAAAAATTCAAATAAAAATTTATTTGACTTAAAATTCACTTATTAACATTTAAAATAAATTAAATATTCAAATTTTAATTTATAAAAATTCTGGGTCGTTACACGTCATGAATAGCAGAAAACTGAGCCGGTAATAAAAGGTTCTATGCCACGGAACCGATATGTTCGGTGATGGAAAATGGACCTATATATCAAGGCGCTAATTTTCCCGATCGACTGAAACGCACAACACCCTTCATAGGTGAAACATGAATAAACATAAAATCTCCCACAGAAAATTCTAATTTCCTTCTTCAGTTATCGGCATAGGATTTTTTCCTACTTTGAGCTTCTTTCATCCTACGACGAATAAGGTCAATCTTTTCTACGGTATCACGAATAAAATCTAGACCAAAATCCAGCTTCTCACCGGCCTCAAGCCAACAAGAAGGAGATCAGCATGGCCTTCCATAGAGTGCCTCAAAAGGTGCCATACCAATACTAGATTGGAAGCTATTATTATAGGAAAACTCAGCAAGAGAAATATGATCTTCCCAACTTCCACAAAATCAAGAACACAAGCACGAAGAAGATCTTCAAGAGTTTGATTCACACGCTCGGTTTGTCAATTGGATGAGGGTGATAAGAGGTGCTAAAATTAAGCTTTGTTCCCAAAGCTTTTTGAAGACTCTTCCAATATCCTCTAGTAAACAATGGATCACGATCTCTAACAACAGAAGTAGGGACTCCGTGCAATTTAACAATTTCTATAATAAAGAGTTTGGCCAAAAGAGGTACGGTCTGATTAGACCGAACGGGAATAAAATGGACGGATTTTGTAAGTCTATCAACTATCACCCATAGGGTATCATGAACCGAATGAGAACAGGGAAGGTCGTCAATAAAATCCATAGAAATTTGGTCGCACTTCCAAATTGGAATGTCCAAAGGTTGCAATAACCCACCAGGCCTTTGGTGCTTGGCCTAAACAAGTTGGCAAGTCATGCAACACTTAACAGAGTTAGCAATATCAGATTTCATTCCATTCCAATAATAAAGTCGCTTCATATCCGCGTACATTTTACTATTACCGGAATGAATGGTAAATTTAGAACGATGAAAATCATCTAAAATAACTTTACGAAGGTTACTAATATTTGGCACGATAAGTCTACCAAATTTTCGAATTGCCGCCACGAGCATCAATATCAAAATCTTTCGAACCTTCAATCTCAATTTTATCCCTACAATTATGGCTAAGAAGAGCCAATTCGAGCTAGCTTTTGAGCTTCAAGGATGCAGTCTAAAAGAGAAGGATGAGCCTCAAGGCTATATAAAATGGGAGATGAACATAAATCGGATTCGCGATCTCGAATCTCGCAAGTGGACGAAATCCCGAGATCATTCCATTCGGTTATCATCATAGAAACAATCGCTTGTTGCTTATGACTAAGGGCATCGGCAACACGATTTCCCTTCAGGAGTGTAAAGAATATCAGGATCATAAGCCGTAAGGAACTCAAGCCAACGTTGTTGACGCAAATTAAGTTCCTTTTGAGAAAATAATTACTTCAAAGATATTTGATCGTTATAGAGAACAAATTTCTCTCACAAAAGATAATGACGCCAAATTCGAAGGGCGAAAACAATAGCCACGAGCTCTAATTCATGAGTACATATCTAGTCTCGGCAGGCTTTAATTGCTTAAAAGCATATGCGATAACACGTTCTCTTTGCATGAGAACGGCTCCCAATCCAACACGACTAGCATCGGTATAAACAACAATATCTTGGTTCCCTTCAGGAACCACAAGAGTAGAAGCATCGGAAAGGAGTTCTTTTAATTTTTGAAAAGATGCACTACATTTGTCTTACCAAATGTAATTAACTCCTTTCTTTGTCAAACTAGTAAGAGGCACGAAATTTTTTGAAAAGTCTTTTATGAAACGATGATAATATCCCACCAATCCAAAAAAGCTACGTATTTCCGTAACACTCTCCGGTCTCTTCCAATTTTGAATCGCTTCAATCTTTCAGGGATCTATGGAAATTTTGGATTCAGAAATGATATGTCTAAGAAATTTTACACGAGATTGCCAAAAATGGCACTTAGATATTTTTTCTTTCAATTGATTGCTTCTAAGAGTTTCTAACAAAATTCGAAGATGATTTTCATGCTCTTCCTTGGTTTTAGAATACACAAGAATATCATCTAAAGATGAGAACGAATCGATCGAGGAAATCTTTGAAAACTCGATTCATAAGGTCAACGAAATATGCTGGAGCATTAGTTAAACCAAATGGCATAACAAGCCATTCATAAGATCCATAACGAGTACGAAATGATGTCAAAGGAATGATATCCTCTGCAATACGAGGCTGGTGGAAACCGGTTGCTAAGTATAATTGTGAAAAGACTCTAGCACCACTAAGTTGATCGAATAGATCATCAATCCGAGGTAAAGGATATTTATTCTTGATAGTAAGATCATTAAGCTTACGGTAGTCAACGCAAATCCTAAGTGTAGAATCGGATTTCTTCACAAAAATAGCAGAAGCTCCCCAAAGAGAGGAATTAGAACGAATAAATTATTTCGTCTCCAATTCGGATAATTGTTTACGCGTCTCCTCATTTTCCTTATTGGACATTCGATAAGGAGGACGAGTGATAGGTAGAGCTCCAGGGATTAGATTAATTCTGAACTCAATGGCTCGCTTAGGTGGTAATCCTAAAACGGGCTCAAATACGTCGGAAAATTCACGAACAACGTGAATAAGAGAAATGAATCTTCCTCATCATCATTATCGTCATCATGAGGACTCAAAGAATATAAAGATGCTACCAAGTTAGAATCCAAATCTTTAAGAACAGCAAAAATCTGCTTAACAGGTTGAGGATGTCGAAGACGAATAGTCCTCTTAGGACATACGATATGAGCTTCATAACGGTTAAGCCAATCCATTCCCAAAATCATTCCGAAGCCTAGGTAACGCATGACATGCAAATCGGCTCGGAAAGAAAAATCACACAAAATAATCTCAACATCTTTACAAAGTAAACTGAGTGCTGTAGATCCACCAACCAGTTTCGCAATTCTCAAGGAAGTCATTAAAGCCATAACACTCAATGAAAAAGTATCGACAAGTTCTTTTGAGATAAAAGAATAGGATGCACCCGTATCAAAAAGAACTCGAATAGGATGATCATGAAACATAATAACGCCATAAAGGATAGAATGAGAAATACCTTGACCACGAGAAGTGTTACTAGGGGCTTGCACCACATTTAGCTTTCCCTCCTTCTTGCTTTGAAGTTTGGGACATGCAGATATATAATGACCCAAGCTTTTGCAATAACGACAAGCAATGTAACAACCGTGATTTTATTACTGTCGAAATAAAAAATTAAAAAATAGAATTTTAAATTTAGATTTGAAAAAAAATTGCAATGCAATAGTGTTGCAAAGTCAGTTGAAAATGCAATGCAGTTGCAAAGTCATTTGAAAAAAAATTGCAAAGCAGATTATGTTGAAAAGTCTGCACGTCGAGATGAATTGATAGTTTGCCTTCACGTGTGAATGGGTCTAGTGAAAAAGAAAAATTATTTGAACACTTTTACTTGCTTGCACAAAGTTTATAAGGCAAAAAGGTGAACACCTTTGCTGTAATTTTTTTAAAAAGCAAAGTTTGAACATTTGATGTTATCATCACTTTATGCTGTAGGCGTTGCATGTTACCCTGTCCTTCTTTTATCTGTTACACGTCTCGTATTAAATGCATATGTACAAATGAAGGCTAGCATATTTTTTGTTTTGACTTTTACACATTTTGAAAGAAAAAATAATTAATGCAACATTCTTTTGCTCCATCTTCCCAGTAGCTTTCATCACAATCTTTTGCTCACTTTTTTGTTCCAGAAGCTCGGCTAACATGTTAATGGCGTTTTCAAATTTCTAACTCCGTTTGAATCTCGGTTCCTAGTTAATTCTGAACCAAATTAGAGGTGAGTGAAAAACTCATATTTCTAATTTATTCACTATTTTAGCTTTGCGTGCAAATTTTGTTTCATTTTTCGTGCAAAATTTGAAGCATATGAAAACAAGTTCAGACCATTTTTCTTTTGGTGCAAGTATGTGTGTAGCAGCGTAAGTTGTATTGCAAAGAAAATTATGTCCGGATTACACAATTCTTTCATGCATGCATGAAGTTCATACATTATCTTTTACTTGCGTGAGTTTCACTGTTACATGCGTATAAGTGAAGCCCAAAGTCATTTAAGAAATATGTTTTAAAACTTTATATTATGTTCGTACTAGAGTGCACACCCAGGTCATTTTTGGTTTTGCAGTTTTGACCGTGCGTGCAAACATTTTACGAGGCCATTTTTTTTTATCTATTCATATACGTAGGTGCACATTCTTATAGCACGAAATTTCATTTTTCTTGCATGCATATGGTATTATTTACCAGATAGTATCGTTTCATGGCGTGCATGAAGTATTAAATCTATTTCACAAAACGTGTCCAGGTAGTTTTATTTTTCTTCATATTTGCCTGTATAGTTATACTCGTGCGTGAATGTCCAGGCCTTATAGTTCATTGCGTGCATGCATATTGTTGCGTTGTCTGGTTATTATTTTTTTAATTCTTTTTTTTGTATTCGTGAAATACACGAAGCTCGGAGTCAGGCAATGCAAAGTGAATAAACCCAGGTTCCCTCTTCATTTTCTAGTATATATGAAAAAAAGAGTCATTTACTTTGCCATTCTTACGGTGTTTTGTGAAGCGCAAAGTGATATCCGTTTTTACGGTGTTTTGTGAGGCGCAATTTCCTTGTCAAAATTGCTATAGATGTTGCTATTTTAATCACGTGTTTTTAAAATCATTTTAAAATAAAATTATTTCCAAAAAATTTACAGTTTACGCTTTCAAAAGAATGAAGAATCGATTAAACGCTTCAGCAAAATTAAGGACTATGAACCCTTAATTTTACTGATCCGACTAATTCTGGACTTGTCCATTTGAGAACGTAAATTTTATTTATATAAAATACACAATTTTGCACTTTCAAGGAAATGAGGAAGAGATTTAAACGATTTAGCAAAAGTACGGAATATCGAACCATGCTTTTACTAATTCGGTTAATTCCGGACTCGTTAATTGAAATATTTGCTGTGGATTTTTTGTTTGATGATTTTGATGATTTTGTTGGGCTTTCGAGCCACTATGATGGACCTTCGGGTCAATTACCAGTACTAGACCTTCGGATCATATGTTGGACCTTCGGGTCATTTGTTGGGCGCCAAAAATTATGATGACTGTGCTTGGTAGGCTTCGGCCATATGAGATGCACGTGCGGCGTGGCTTAGACTCGCCATATGCTGGGATCGATCCACTTTTATGCTGATTTTCTAGTTATCTTATTTTGATTTCTAGATTTTGTGAATTGCTGTTTTGAATTCAATTATGAATTTGAAAGTTGATTTTGATGGAGTCTAATGAGATTTCTTCATTTAAACTATGTTGACTATTTATGTTGAATAGTCCCATTCGAGACTATGATTATTTTTCTTTGATGTTGCTTAAGATGCATTCATTTCTAAGTTTAAATTAGACTGATCCATTTATTATTTTCTTTTAAATAATACTCGAGTTAGACCGAGTTATTTCAGGATAATCGCTATCTCTAATTCAGTTGCTGCTTCGGCTTTTGGGATTTCACTTCATCTTTTGTCTAGACTTTGAGGTGTACTTTTGGTGTATTGACTCTCGTCTCATGTATGTTGATGTCTTTGCATATGTATATTTGGTTCATGTGAACTATCGATAATTGTAGCATGTATTCATACTTATCTTCCGTTATATCTGATATTTCTGTTCTGATGTGATTATACGTATCTGTATTGTTGTTATTATGAGTTGCTCTAAATTTTTCTTAAGCCACTGTGATTTCGTTTTAGATTTAGATTGAATTTATATCATTGGGAGTAATTACACAAATCCTGTCGATGTAATCAATACTCAACTAAGGCATAACTTACGGATGGTCGCTTCTAACAAGCCTTATTCTTCACAATAGAAGACGTTGTTCCTTATAATAACCTTTATTATTGTGAGCATGGAGGTGGGGCGTCACAAGCAAGGGGCTTTGAACACTTATTTGCATAATGGTCCTTAAAACCACAATTGTAGCATTAGCCACCACTAGGCGCAGAAGTCTTGGATACTGGAGTTGCTTGTCTCCCTTTCTTCTTGGGATAAGGACCTTTGAACTTATTAGACCTCTTCTTGTTGTTATTGAAGTTCGGTTTGGTACCCACAACTTCAACATCAGTCTCTTTATCTGCCTCTTCAAGTCGAAGAGCGATATCAACAAGTTGATCAAAAGCAACTTCCAATTTCAGAAGTAATGGCTTTTTGAGATTCTTATTCAAGCCATAGAAAACTATCTGATTTTTCTTCAATAGGGTATTATTGTACTTGACCCCATATTTAGAGAGGGATTCAAAAGTTGCGACATATTCTACTATAGAGGATTCACCTTGAACAAGGTCGATAAAACGATGGGCCAAACTCTCTTTTTCAGCTTCCGGCACAAACTTCGATTCGAATCTTTCCCGGAATTTCTCCCAAGTAAGATCCGCTTTAATAATTTCAGAAATAAGAAGCTCATACCAAGCTAATGCTCTTTCTTGGAGCATGCTAGATGCCACTTGAGCTCGACGAGGATCAACAAGATTCATGTGAGAAAAGATGCGATCGCATGTTCTAAGCCAAGCCTGGACTTCGATAACGCCCTTGGAACCCTTGAATGGCTTTCTACCCAAGTTGGTATAATCACTGCATAAGCGTGCAAACCCAGATGTAAGGTGAGTAGGCTCTGGAATGGGTCCGACAGCTTGAGCATTCTTTACAAGATCAAGAAGCTGTTGAGCTGACATAAATACTCCATCCTGGGGAGTAGCACTGGATTGACCGATGCTGGGGCGGCCTGGTCTAACAATTTCTCTTCTTTAAGAAAGAAAGAAAGAAGAAGAAAAAAGTTATTCTCAGAATGATTACCAAACAATAATGATTGATAAAACAAGGCATCACAAAGAAAATAGGACAGAACGGTTCCAATAAATCGAATAAAATCCTGAGGCACGACTCCTAAGATGGGCTTAGGACGATGATCCTTGCTATAATATCTCATATTGTTCCGTAGTTTGGCTCTGATACCAAGCTGTGATGCCCCACATCTATACTCACGCTAGCCAAGGACACTACGTAATAATGCCATCAACTAGCATGAAGAATAAGGCTGTTGAGCAATGACCATCCGTGCAATTGCTTTGTGCGAGCACCGATATGTCAGATAGTTTAACATGCATTTCTTTTCAAGAGGAAATCCGACATATCGATACAAACCCGAAGCAACTACACAGTGACTATATATATATAATATTTGGAAACAAATATAGAAATAAGCATAACACAAATCAGCCACAGATATCCATATCACAAAGGCGAAAATAGACATGAATATAGCACATAGAAGTGTATATCAGAGTAGTGATCAAACAAGATCCACAATATCACAAAAGAATAGATGGATATGACAGAAAACTTATGATAATAGTAATGCCATGCTGTGATAAGTATGCATTTGAAAACCAACCAGAGACTAATCAATACCACAAGAATCTTCTCATAGATCAAAAAGAAAACCATATATTTTATTCTTATTCACTAAGTCACACAAATTCACCAATGCACAAATATTGATAAACTCATCAATGTAAATCACTAAAATTGGTGAGACACAAATTCTAGAAATCATCAATTAGAAATCCAGAAATCACAAGAGGGGATGGCCTATCACAAAAAGGGAGCATTAAAACTCACCAACACGTGTACCACGAAACGAAACGCTATTCCATGGTTACTAACCATCAATTTTGAGCCGAAGCTCTCCAAAATGGTCCGAAGACCATGGGTCGCTACCTTATAAAATTGAGCCGAAGCTCCATAGAAACGGGGTTTAGTCTCCCTCGTAGACAAAGAGACATCGCACATTGCTAGTCTAAATCACAAAATGATCATCATCGATCATCAAGAAGTGTCAATTACACTAAGCTATAAATAGATGAGTTTAGCTTCATGTCTCATAACCACTGGCTTAACTTTAATATTTACGAGCAAATTGTAAGTCTCCACTAGAAAGTTGTCACAAGAGTTTCAATCGAACGAGTGTAAGAATTAAATGGCAAAGTAAACGCAAGCGTTTCATACCACTTGTTTTGCAAAGTCGTTTAATTGGATTTCTCGAACGAATGAGGTAAAGGTTTGTGTATAATAGTAGATTGAAAAAAAAGGTTTTATAAACAAGTTTGATTATTGAAAATAGATTTGAAATCGTCTTTGTCAAAGAGTTTGAATATTTACTACTAGTATAAAAACCTTTGCATTTAGAAGTGACAAATCACAAAAATGATTGTAGAAACAATCTATCAACAAAGATTCACATTCGAAGGCGTGAATCAAAGCCATAAAAATAGATATAATCCATCAAATGGATATTCTCAAAAATTCCGAAAAGAAGTCAACAAAGTCAATAGTAAATGATAACAAGAAATCAGATAAACACGAATCCATTAAAAATCGGAAACCCACACAAATTAGGCAAATTGGGCTGAGATAAGCAGATTCAGACGTCTGAATATGATATTTCAGACGTCTGAAACTGAAGCTCTAGGCGATATTTTGCCTAGGCCAAAGATGGCCAAATCATATTGGAAGCGATCGGATTAGTGACGATCGCGAGGGGTTTACGCCAAATGACTACCCAGCCCTATAAGCTCTTCGATGCATCATCAAAAACATGTTCAAACATCCATAAAACGGTTTTAACATATTTTGACTTAAAAACCAAAAATTGGGGTATTCATCGAATCAATCAAAATCAAATGAACATGTAAAGATGTTAGGAATTCATACCTAACAATCAATGATATTTATAGACTTAGATGTGAGATAAAAATCTCACCTTTAAACCCAATAACAAGGAAGAAGAAGCTTGAAAACAACTAAGTCTAGAAGCAATAATTTTCCAAATTAGGTTATAGAAATTTCTGAAATTGGAGGGTGATTGAGATAGAGAAGAAGAAGGAGATGCTTACCTTCTTTGATTTTGGAGCTAAAGATTGGATTTGCTAAAGAAACTAGGGCTTAGAATTTTAATTTTCAATCTCCTCCCTCATTTTTGCTAAAGCATGAATTGATTATGAAGGAAACAAGAAGAGTGGAGTGGAGTTGGGTTGACATGTTAGGTTAATGTGTTGAAAATCAAACCCAAAGCCCTAAGTGGAAAGGTCGAAATTTCAGCTAGCTCCAAACATATCGATGTTTATACTCAAAAAGGTCGCAAACACCGTTTTGGATGCAATGGAAGTGGTCTCGAGTTCCAATTGTTGAATCTCAATTTCATTCTTCATTCAGACGTCTGAAATTTCCAATTCAGACGTCTGAATCTGGAAAAATAAATATTGTCTAGTACAATATTCAAACGTCTGAATCATTCATTTCAGACGTCTGAAAATGGCAATTTTAGCCTATTTCCTTTTTGGTTGAACTCGAGCAATTTCAGACATCAGAATTACCCAATTTAGACGTCCGAATATCTATTTGATTGTGTGTTCAAATAGATACTCCCATATAGCACTATCCACATTGTCTTTTCATTTATTCAACTGTTATTTTACGAAACAGTGACATTTTTGGACTTGAATCCGACCGACGATGCTATATTTGAATTAAACATTTAAAATATACGAATCGTAAAATATGCAGGTTGTTACAGACTCCCCTCCTTTAAGAAATTACGTCCTTGCAATATTTAAGAAGGAAAAAAAGGTAACAACCATAAAAGCATTTCAACATAAAAGAAATTTGAAATAAGAAGTTCACCTCAACGAGCTCAAGAGAGTAAGTCCGGATGTGTTCGCTCGATGAATTCTCTGGATTACCAAGAACAATCCTAAGGATTTGAGGACCATTGAACTTTCACAAGAGGAACATTTTTATTTCGAAGGCATTTAACCTCCGAAGCAAAAATACGAATAGGGTGTTGCTCATAAGTTAAATTAGGCGAAATTTCAATTTCTTCAATAACACCGGGCTCAAGATTAGAATCAGAATCTCGAATGCATTTCTGTAACTGAGGGTACGTCATGAATAGTAGAAAACTGAGCCTGTAATAAAAGGTGATAAGCCACAGAACCGATTTGTTCGGTGATGGAAAATGGACAATATATCGAGGCGCTAATTTTCCCGATCGACTGACACGCACAACACCCTTCATAGGTGAAACATGAATAAACACAAAATCTCCCACAGAAAATTCTAATTTCCTTCTTCTGTTATTGGCATAGGATTTTTTTTTCCTACTTTGAGCTTCTTTCATCCTACGACGAATAAGGTAAATCTTTTCTATGGAATCACGAATAAAATCTAGACCAAAATCCAGCTTCTCACCGGCCTCAAGCCAACAAGAAGGAGATCAGCATGGCCTTCCATAGAGTGCCTCAAAAGGTGCCATACCAATACTAGATTGGAAGCTATTATTATAGGAAAACTCAGCAAGAGAAATATGATCTTTCCAACTTCCACCAAAATAAAGAACACAAGCACGAAGAAGATCTTCAAGAGTTTGATTCACACGCTCGGTTTGTCCATTGGATGAGGGTGATAAGAGGTGCTAAAATTAAGCTTTGTTCCCAAAGCTTTTTGAAGACTCTTCCAATATCCTCTAGTAAACAATGGATCACGATCTCTAACAATAGAAGTAGGGACTCCGTGCAATTTAACAACTTCTATAATAAAGAGTTTGGCCAAAAGAGGTACGGTCCGATTAGACCGAACGGGAATAAAATGGGTGGATTTTGTAAGTCTATCAACTATCACCCATAGGGTATCATGATCCGAATGAGAACGGGGAAGGTCGTCTATAAAATCCATGGAAATTTTGTCGCACTTCCAAATTGGAATGTCCAAAGGTTGCAATAACCCACCAGGCCTTTGGTGCTTGGCCTTAACAAGTTGGCAAGTCATGCAACACTTAACAAAGTTAGCAATATCAGATTTCATTCCATTCCAATAATAAAGTCGCTTCATATCCGCGTACATTTTGCTATTACCGGTATGAATGGTAAATTTAGAACGATGATAATCTTCCAAAATATCTTTACGAAGGTTACTAATATTTGGTACGATAAGTCTACCAAATTTTCGAATTGCCGCCACGAGCATCAATATCAAAGTCTTTCAAACCCTCAATCTCAATTTTATCCCTACAATTATGGCTAAGATGAGCGAATTCGGGCTAGCTTTTGAGCTTCAAGGATGCAGTCTAAAAGAGAAGGATGAGCCTCAAGGCTATATAAAACGAGAGATGAACATAAATCCAGATTCGCGATTTCGAATCTCGCAAGTGGACGAAATCCCGAGATCATTCCATTCGGATATCATCATAGAAACAAACGCATGTTGCTTATGACTAAGGGCATCGGTAACACGATTTCCCTTCGGGAGTGTAAAGAATATCAAGATCATAAGCCGTAAGGAACTCAAGCCAACGTTATTGACGCAAATTAAGTTCCTTTTGAGAAAATAATTACTTCAAAGATATTTGATCGTTATAGAGAACAAATTTCTCTCACAAAAGATAATGACGCCAAATTCGAAGGGCGAAAACAATAGCCACGAGCTCTAAAGCATGAGTACATATCTAGTCTCAGCAGGCTTTAATTGCTTAGAAGCATATGCGATAACACGTTCTCTTTGCATGAGAACGGCTCCCAATCCAACACGACTAGCATCGGTATAAACAACAATATCTTGGTTCCCTTCGGGAACCACAAGAATAGAAGCATCGGAAAGGAGTTCTTTTAATTTCTGAAAAGATGCACCACATTTGTCTTACCAAATGTATTTAACTCCTTTCTTTGTCAAACTAGTAAGAGGCACGGAAATTTTTGAAAAGTCTTTTATGAAACGACGATAATATCCCACCAATCCAAGAAAGGTACGGATTTCTGTAACACTCTCCGGTCTCTTCCAATTTTAAATCGCTTCAATCTTTCAGGGATCTATGGAAATTTCGGATTCAGAAATGATATGTCTAAGAAATTTCACACGAGATTGCCAAAAATGTCACTTAGAAAATTTTTCTTTCAATTGATTGCTTCTAAGAGTTTCCAACAAAATTCGAAGATGACTTTCATGCTCTTCCTCGGTTTTAGAATACACAAGAATATCATCTAAAGATGAGAACGAATCGATCGAGGAAATCTTTGAAAACTCGATTCATAAGGTCAAGGAAATAAGCTGGAGCATTAGGTAAACCAAATGGCATAACAAGCCATTCATAAGATCCATAACGAGTACGGAACGATGTCAAAGGAATGATATCCTCTGCAATACGAAGCTGGTGGAAACCGGTTGCTAAGTATAATTGTGAAAAGACTCTAGCACCACTAAGTTGATCGAATAGATCATCAATCCGAGGTAAAGGATATTTATTCTTGATAGTAAGATCATTAAGCTTACGGTAGTCAACGCAAAGCCTAAGTATAGAATCGGATTTCTTCACAAAAATAGCAGAAGCTCCCCAAAGAGAGGAACTAGAATGAATAAATTACTTCGTCTCCAATTCGGATAATTGTTTACGCATCTCCTCATTTTCCTTATTGGACATAGGATAAGGAGGACGAGTGATAGGTAGAGCTCCAAGGATTAGATTAATTCTGAACTCAATGGCTCGCTTAGGTGGTAATCCTAAAACGGGCTCAAATATGTCAGAAAATTCATGAACAACGTGAATAAGAGAAATGAATCTTTCTCATCATCATTATCGTCATCATGAGGACACAAAGAATATAAAGATGCTACCAAGTTAGAATCCAAATCTTTAAAAACAGCAGAAATCTGCTTAACAGATTGAGGATGTCGAAGACGAATAGTCCTCTTAGGACATACGATATGAGCTTCATAACGGTTAAGCCAATCCATTCCCAAAATCATTCTGAAGCCTAGGTAACGCATGACATGCAAATCGGCTCGGAAAGAAAAATCACACAAAATAATCTCAACATCTTTACAAAGTAAACTGAGTGCTGTAGATCCACCAACCAGTTTCGCAATTCTCAAGGAAGTCATTAAAGCCATAACACTCAATGAAAAAGTATCGACAAGTTCTTTTGAGATAAAAGAATGGGATGCACACGTATCAAAAAGAACTCGAATAGGATGATCATGAAACATAATAACGCCATAAAGGATAGAATGAGAAATACCTTGACCACGAGAAGTGTTACTAGGGGCTTGCACCACATTTAGCTTTCCCTCCTTCTTGCTTTGAAGTTTGGGACATGCAGATATATAATGACCCAAGCTTTTGCAATAGCGACAAGCAATGTAACAACCGTGATTTTATTACTGTCGAAATAAAAAATTAAAATAGAATTTTAAATTTAGATTTGAAATAAATTGCAATGCAATAGTGTTGCAAAGTCAGTTGAAAATGCAATGCAGTTGCAAAGTCATTTGAAAAAAAATTGCAAAGCAAATTATGTTGAAAGTCTGCACGTCGAGATGAATTGATAGTTTGCCTTCACGTATGAATGGGTCTAGTGAAAAAGAAAAATTATTGGAACACTTTTACTTGCTTGCACAAAGTTTATAAGGCAAAAAGGTGAACACCTTTTCTGTAATTTTTTTAAAAAGCAAAGTTTGAATATTTGATGCTATTATCACTTAATGTTGTAGGCGTTGCATGTTACCTTGTCCTTCTTTTATCTGTTACACGTCTCGTATTAAATGCATATGTACAAATGAAGGCTAGCACATTATTTCTTTTGACTTTTACACATTTTGAAAGAAAAAATAATTACTGCAACATTCTTTTGCTCCATCTTCCCAGTAGCCTTCGTCACAATCTTTTGCTCACTTTTTTGTTCCAGAAGCTCGGCTAACATGTTAATGGCGTTTTCAAATTTCTGGCTCCGTTTGAATCTCGGTTGCTAGTTAATTCTGAACCAAATTAGAGGTGAGTGAGAAACTCATATTTCTAATTTATTCACTATTTTAGCTTTGCGTGCAAATTTTGTTTCATTTTTCGTGCAAAACTTGAAGCATATGAAAACAAGTTCAGACCATTTTTCTTTTGGTGCAAGTATGTGTGTAGCAGCGTAAGTTGTATCGCAAAGAAAATTATGTCCAGATTACACAATTCTTTCATGCATGCATGAAGTTCATACATTATCTTTTACTTGCGTGCGTTTCACTGTTACACGCATATAAGTGAAGCACAAAGTCATTTAAGAAATATGTTTTAAAACTTTATATTATGTGCGTACTAGAGTCCACACCCAGGCCATTTTTGGTTTTGCAGTTTTGACCGTGCGTGCAAACATTTTTCAAGGCCATTCTTTTTTTTGCTATCTATTTATATACGTAGGTGCACATTCTTATAGCATGAAATTTCATTTTTCTTGCATGCATATGGTATTATTTACCAGATAGTATCGTTTCATGGCATGCATGAAGTATTAAATCTATTTCACAAAACGTGTCCAGGTAGTTTTATTTTTCTTCATATTTGCATGTATAGTTATACTCATGCGTGAATGTCTAGGCCTTATAGTTCATTGCATGCATGCATACTGTTGCGTTGTCTGGTTATTTTTCTTTGTAATTCTTTTTTTTTGTATTCGTGAAATACACGAAGCCCGGAGTCAGGCAATGCAAAGTGAATAAACCCAGGTTCCCTTTTCATTTTGTAGTATATATGAAAAAAAGAGTCATTTACTTTGCCATTCTTACGGTGTTTTGTGAAGCACAAAGTGATATCCGTTTTTACGGTGTTTTGTGAGGCGCAATTTACTTGTCGAAATTGCTATAGATGTTGTTGTTTTAATCACGTGTTTTTAAAATCATTTTAAAATAAAATTATTTCCAAAAAATTTACAGTTTACGTTTTCAAAAGAATGAAGAATCGATTTAAACGCTTCAGCAAAATTAAGGACTATGAACCCTTACTTTTACTGATTCGATTAATTCTGGACTTGTCCATTTGAGAACGTAAATTTTATTTATATAAAATACACAATTTTGCACTTTCAAGGAAATGAGGAAGAGATTTAAACGATTTAGCAAAAGTACGGAGTATCGAACCATGCTTTTACTAATTCGGTTAATTTCGGACTCGTTAATTGAAATATTTGCTGTGGATTTTTTGTTTGATGATTTTGATGATTTTGTTGGGCTTTCGAGCCACTATGATGGACCTTCGGGTCAATTACCAGTACTAGACTTTCGGATCATATGTTGGACCTTCGGGTCATTTGTTAGGCGCCAAAAATTATGATGACAGTGCTTGGTAGGCTTCGGCCATATGAGATGCACGTGCGGCGTGGCTTAGACTCGCCATATGCTGGGATCGATCCCCTTTTATGCTGATTTTTCTAGTTATCTTGTTTTGATTTCTAGATTTTGTGAATTGCTGTTTTGAATTCAATTATGAATTTGAAAGTTGATTTTGATGGAGTTTAATGAGATTTCTTCATTTAAACTATGTTGACTATTTATGTTGAATAGTCTCATTCGAGACTATGATTATTTTTCTTTGATGTTGCTTAAGATGCATGTTGATAAATAGTCTCATTCGAGACTATTTATGTTGATAATCGCTATCTCTAATTCAGTTGCTGCTTCGGCTTTTGGGATTTCACTTCATCTTTTGTCTAGACTTTGAGGTGTACTTTTGGTGTATTGACTCTCGTCTCATGTATGTTGATGTCTTTGCATATGTATATTTGGTTCATGTGAACTATCGATAATTGTAGCATGTATTCATACTTATCTTCCGTTATATCTGATATTTCTGTTCTGATGTGATTATACGTATCTGTATTGTTGTTATTATGAGTTGCTCTAAATTTTTCTTAAGCCACTGTGATTTCGTTTTAGATTTAGATTGAATTTATATCATTGGGAGTAATTACACAAATCCTGTCGATGTAATCAATATTCAACTGAGGCATAACTTACGGATGGTCGCTTCTAACAAGCCTTATTCTTCACAATAGCAGACGTTATTCCTTATAATAACCTTTATTATTGTGAGCATAGAGGTGGGGCGTCACAAGCAAGGGGCTTTGAACACTTATTTGCATAATGGTCCTTAAAACCACAATTGTAGCATTAGCCACCACTAGGGGCAGAAGTCTTGGATACCGGAGTTGCTTGTCTCCCTTTCTTGTTGGGATAAGGACCTTTGAACTTATTAGACCTCTTCTTGTTGTTATTGAAGTTCGGTGTGGTACCCACAACTTCAACATCAGTCTCTTTATCTGCCTCTTCAAGTCGAAGAGCGATATTAACAAGTTGATCAAAAGCAACTTCCAATTTCAGAAGTAATGGCTTTTTGAGATTCTCATTCAAGCCATAGAAAACTCTCTGATTTTTCTTCAATAGGGTATTAATGTACTTGACCCCATATTTAGAGAGGGATTCAAAAGATGCGACATATTCTACCACAGAGGATTCGCCTTGAACAAGGTCGATAAAACGATGGGCCAAACTCTCTTTTTCAGCTTCCGGCACAAAATACGATTCAAATATTTCCCGGAATTTCTCCCAAGTAAGATCCGCTTTAATAATTTCAGAAATAAGAAGCTCATACCAATCTAATGCTCTTTCTTGGAGCATGCTAGATGCCGCTTGGACTCGATGAAGATCAACAAGATTCATGTGAGAAAAGATGCGATCGCATGTTCTAAGCCAAGCCTGGACTTCGATAACGACCTTGGAACCCTTGAATGGCTTTCCACCCAAGTTGGTATAATCACTACATAAGCGTGCAAACCCAGATTTAAGGTGAGTAGGCTCTGGAATGGGTCCGGCAGCTTGAGCATTCTTTACAAGATCAAGAAACTGTTGAGCTGACATAAATACTCCATCCTAGGGAGTAGCACTGGATTGACCGATGCTGGGACGGCCTGGTTTAACAATTTCTCTTCTTTAAGAAAGAAAGAAAGAAAGAAGAAGAAAAAGTTATTCTCAGAATGATTACCAAACAATAATGATTGATAAAACAAGGCATCACAAAGAAAATAGGACAGAACTGGTCCAATAAATCGAATAAAATCCTGAGGCACGACTCCCAAGATGGACTTAGGACGATGATCCTTGCTATAATATCTCATATTGTTTCGAAGTTTGGCTCTGATACCAAGCTTTGATGCCCCACATCTATACTCACGGTAGCCAAGGACACTACGTAGTAATGCCGTCAACTAGCATGAAGAATAAGGCTATTGAGCAGTGACCATCCGTGTAATTGCTTTGTGCGAGCACCGATATGTCAGATAGTTTAACATGCATTTCTTTTCAAGAGGAAATCCGACATATCGATACAAACCCGAAGCTACTACACAGTGGCTATATATATATAATATTTGAAAACAAATATAGAAACAAACATAACACAAATCAGCCACAGATATCCATATCACAAAGGCAAAAATAGACATGAATATAACACATAGAAGTGTATATCAGAGTAGTGATCAAACAAGATCCACAATATCACAAAAGAATAGATATAAGTGCTACACAAAAGAATATGTATGCATTAAGGAGTCTCTATCTCATATGTATAACAACAAAAACTATCAATCTAATGTAGTTGGCCAAAAGTCAGATAATACTCCTAGATGAGGAGTCAAGCAGAAGCACCTGTAACATCTCGGTCTGACCCGAGTATTATTTAATAAGAAAATAGTAAACGGATCAGTCTAACTATAAATATCGGATAAAAATGAGATAGAATGAGGGATATGACAGAAAACGTATGACAACAGTAATGCCATACTCTGATAAGTATGCATTTGAAAACTAGCCAGAGATTAATCAATATCATAAGAATCTTCTCATAGATCAAAAAGAAAACCATATTCTTTATTCTTATTCACTAAGTTACACAAATTCACCAATGCACAAATATTGATAAACTCAACAATGTAAATCACTAAAATTGCCGAGACACAAATTCTAGAAATCATCAATTAGAAATCCAGAAATCACAAGACGGAGAGGCATATCACAAAACGGGAGCATGAAAACTCACCAACACGTGTATCACAAAACGGAACGCTATTCCATGGTTGCTAACCATCAATTTTGAGCCGAAGCTCCACAAAACGGTCCGAAGACCATGAGTCGCTACCCTACAAAATCGAGCTGAATCTCCACAGAAATGAGATTTAGTCTCCCTCGTGGACAAAGAGACATCGCACATTGCTAGTCTAAATCACAAAATGATCATCATCGATCATCAAGAAGTGTCAATTACCCTAAGCTAGTGAATAGATGAGTTTAGCTTCAAGTCCCATAACCACTGGCTTAACTTAAATATTTACGAACAAACTATAAGTCTCCACTCGAAAGTTGTCACAAGAGTTTCAATCGAACGAGTCTAAGAATTAACCGACAAAAGTAAACGCAAGCGTTTCATACCACTTGTTTTGCAAAGTCGTTTAATTAGATTTCTCGAACGAATGACGTAAAGGTTTGTGTATACTAGTAGATTGGAAAAAAATGGTTTTATAAACGAGTTTGATTATTGAAAATAGAGTTGAAATCATCTTTGTGAAAGAGTTGGAATATTTACTACTAATATAGAAGCCTTTGCATTTAGGAGTGACAAATCAAAAAAATGATTGTAGAAACAATCAATCACCAAAGATTCACATTCGAAGGCGTGAATCAAAGCTATAAAAATCGATATCGAATCCATCAAATGGATATTCTCAAAAATTTCGAAAAGAAGCCACCAAAGTTAAGAATAAATGATAACAAGAATTCGGATAAAGACGAATTGATTAAAAATTAGAAACCCACACAAATTAGGCAAATTAGGCCGAGATAAGCAGATTCAGACGTCTGAATATGATATTTCAGACATCTGAAACTGAAGCTCTGGGTGATATTTTGCCTAGGCCAAAGATGGCCAAATCATATTGGAAGCGATCGGATGAGTGATGATCGCGATTGGTTTATGCCAAACGACTACCCAGCCCTATAGGCTCTTCGATGCATCATCAAAAACATGTTCAAACATCCATAAATGGGTTTTCACAAATTTTGACTTAAAAATCAAAAATTGGGATATTCACCGAATCAATCCAAATCAAAATCAAATGAACATGTAAAGATGTTAGGAATTCATACAATCAAAGATAGTTATAGACTTAGATGTGAGATAAAAATCTCACCTTTAAACCCAAAAACAAGGAAGGAGAAGCATGAAAACAAGATCAACCACTCTTCAATCTCAACTCCAAAACTCCAATCTGAGTCTAGAAGCAATAATTTCCCAAATTAGGTTATAGGAAATTTCTGAAATTGGAGGGATATTGAGATGGAGAAGAAGAAGGAGATGCTTACCTAAGCTTCTCTTTGATTTTGGAGATAAAGCTTGATTTGTTAAAGAAACTAGGGCTTTGGATTTTAATTTCCAATCTCCTCCACCATTTTTGCTAAAGCTTGAGTTGATTATGAAGGAAAAAAGAAGAGTGGAGTGGAGTCGGGTTGATATGTTAAGTTAACGTGTTGAAACCCAAACCCAAACCCAAAGCCCTAAGTGGAAAGGTCGAAATTTTAACTAGCTCCAAACATATCGATGTTTATACTCAAAAAGGTCGCAAACACCATTTTGGATGCAACGGAAGTGGTCTCAAGTTCCAATTGTTGAATCTCAATTTCATTCTTCATTAAGACGTCTGAAATTTCCAATTCAGATGTCTGAATCTGGGAAAATAAACATTTTCTAGTATAATATTCAGACGTCTGAATATTCATTTAAAACGTCTGAAAATGGAAATTTTAGCCTATTTCCTTTCTGGTTAAACTCGAGCAATTTCAGACGTCTGAATTACCGAATTCAGACGTCTGAATATCTATTTGACTGTGTGTTCAAATAGATACTCCCATATAGCACTATCCACATTGTCTTTTCATTAATTCAACTGTTAGAAACAGCGACATTTTCCGACTTAAATCCGACTAAAGATGCTATTAAATTAAACATTTTAAATATATGAATCGTAAAATATGCGGGTTGTTACATTTTTGGTTGACTTGTTTGGATTGTACTTTCCATATCTATTTTTTTTAAATGTTTTTCCTGTATTTTCACTGGGTGTTGAAACAAGTCTACTAAGTACCTGGAGAATTCTACCTTTGCGCCTGATCAACGCATAGTCAGAGCCTGTAGGAACGAGGATAAACTTGTTAAGACATCGAGTTATAAAAGTATTTTGATAAAGCATTATATAAAGGATATTTTGATCATCTATTTTACCTTTCTAAATAAATTAAAATGTTTTAAATATTGTTTACTTCAAACTAACAAATTTGAAAATGACTATTCATCATATTATAAATTGTTTAAATTGTTTTAAATGTTAAAAATTCTAATCGAAATTATATAGTATTAAAATAATGGTTCATCCTTGTCTTTCAACCTATTTTCCTTCCTAGACATTCCTATTCTCCTATTTTCCCTTCTAGCTAATACCAATTCTCTGCCTTGACAAACTTACCTATAATCATAGTTATTAGATATAATTTCAATCTTCTTGTCATCTTGTCTTAATCTTATTCCATTTTTATCTTTTCTCTATTATCCCGTATCTCATTCCTTTTCGGGGACGAAAAGTTTTGAGTGGGGGAGAGTGTAACAACCCTGTATTTTGTGATTATGGTAATTGTATATTTTGATTATTTTAAATTGAATTTTGATTTAAAACTTTATTTTATTTATTAAAATAGATAATTTTGTTATTTTAAACATAAATTTTGATTTTGATGTGAATTAGAATTCCAAACGTGAATAGATAGAATATTTTCCAAAAAGATGAATTTTGGCAATATGGTCAAACTTTGACTTTAATTTTAAAAAAATTAAATTTTGAAATTTTAAATTTTATCTTTATTTTATGAAAGTAAATAAAATTCTAACGATGCTGCTTTTCGTTTCATCGAAAATCTGATTAATATTTTGAAAGTTATGCTTTTTACACTATTGAATGTAATTTGTTGTATTTAACAAAAATGTTTATTTTATTTTTATATAAATAATATTTTTGTTTGTCATGTCATGTTCTAATTTATGTTTACATGTGTAACATGACATGTGATGTATATATTTTAGTTTTAAAAACATTTTTAAACGTGTAATTGAAATTTTCCAATGCCAGTCGTATTTTGTTTACAATTTTTAATTTCTAGTTTCAATTAATTGAAGTAATTCTTTATTTATTTTTCTATTTTCTTAAGACCTTATTTTATTTTCATTTACACTTTATTTTGTTTAGCATTTATTTATTACTTGACTTTTATTTGTTTAGAAGTGTTGTTGAAATTTTCCAAAGTCGGTTTAATTTTATTTACAATTTTTAATTCTTGTTTCCATTACATAAAGTATTTTCTTTATTTATTTCCTAATTTTCCTAAATTTTTTTAATTGTTTTTCATAATATCTATCTCTGCCTTATTATCTATTTAGACATTCGTTTATTAATTAAATGGTTAAGTGTTTAGTTTCCTTATTTATTTCTTGGAAAGAAATTTCAAATAGATATATGTTATTGCCTTAAAGGGCATATCTTTTTAAAATGTATTTATTAAACGTTATTGTATTTATTTGTTTAGTGAAGCTTTTCTTATACATCTTTCTTTAATATATAGTAAATGCATCAATTAAGATACTTTACCTGTTTTAATTATAGGCTTACGTTACGTTTGATTTTTTGCCTTTGTATCTTTCCACCCCTTTGATTTCCTACCATAACTTCTCCACAAATTTTGCCGTACATTCCTTAACCCTAGCCATCTATATCACTTTTTTACGTGAAAAAACTCCATCTCCATTTCCTTCTCACGGCTAAAAATTTTGGTAATGGCTTCTCACTTTTCTTCTTACTTTTTCCCTCTTCCTTTTGCATTTTTTGCCATGATTTCTTCATATATTTGCATCACCGTCCCCCTAGTTGCCTCGGCCATAGCCACCACCTCCTCCTACTCTTCACCATCCACCACCTAGCACCTCCTCTTCCTCGGTCCAGTCAAGGCCATGACTTCCCCTTGACAAAATACCACACAAACATGCAAAATCCCTTAAAACTATGCATAGTCGAGCCTAGTCTTCATCACAACCACCATATATTGCCTTTGCCGCCTCCTATTTCTCCACCACCACCATGATACCACCTCTGACCATCCACCTACCTACTGTCCAGACCTGAACCATGCAATGTCCGAGCCCACATCACCTTTGGCCGAGCCCAAAGTGTTGAAAAAAACTCCTTTTAGCCTTGTCGTTTGACATTCTCTACATTGTAACACCTAACCACTTCACATCCTTGTAGCCGTGCCTTTATGAACCTATACTCGAGCCATACCATGTCTTGGCTGAACTACAAGAGCCCTAGGTCGAGCACTTGATTGATGAAAGCATGGCCAAATCATTTTGTTCATTGTTGCTTTTAATTTCAAATTGTTTCAAAGTATATTTGGTGTTGAAATTATATTTATATTTTGTCTTGTTTTATTAGTTGTGCACAAGATCACTAGCTTGGTTCTCTTCCCACTTGAGTCTATAGTCGTGTTATCATGCCTTTAAGAATTCATTTGTGTAGTTTGATTTGCTAGCTCCAGCTTGAAAAAGGTGAGTAATCACACCTGACATTCATACTTATATAACTGTGAAGCGATAGTAAGTGAAAGTGTAGAAATATTATATCATGTTATACCTGACTGTGTTGTAATTTATATGATGTTAACCCTGTCTATAAACCTGTCATATCATCTGATACTGCTTTATGTTGTTACACTGTTTATTTTATTCTATTCTCACACTGTAAGTTCCCAGTAGAATAGAATCACTATGGGTTGAAATGATACATACCCGAACGGACTTTAGAATAGGAAAAATCATTATGGGCTAAATGATAGGCCTGAGCGATTTTTATTTATTTTATTTAACTTGGGATTGCAGGTTTGAAATGATAAAACCTGGATTTTTCTTTGTAAATTACGGATTGAAATGATATATTATCCATATCACTTGATTTAGGCTAGAAAATTTTATACAGACCCATGGTTATTTTATATATATTTTTTTGGATAGTTTTAAGTCTTTTAAAATATAAATTATGATATTTGGATTTAGATTTTAATTTAAAATGATTTATTAAAGTGTTATTGATTTTCTGTGAATATAAAATGTTAAATAAATGAATCCTTAAGAGTGTAATTTGAAATATAACTTAACCTGGAATTTGAGATTTGGTGTAAAATGAGGATTTAAATTAAAAATAAATAAATTGGAATTTAGTTTAATTTATGAAATGGAAATTTAAATTTAAGTGTTAAAGTAAATTGTAAAAATGCAAAGAATATGAAAATTTGTGCACTTGAATTTAATAAATGAATTATTGGAGAATTTGGATATGATTATGAAATTTTACTTTATATAAAAAAATCATAAGTTAAAGGGTATTCAAATGAACACTTTTGAAGTGGAAAAATATGATTTTTATAAGTTAAAATGATTAAAATTGAAGTCTAATTTTTTCTGAAAATTTAATATAAATCTGGAAATTTATTTAGTAGCACTTCAGAAATGCTATCATTTCTGAAAATAAACTAAAATCTGAACTAATAAGAATCTACAGCACTTTGCAAGTGCTGTAGTTGTAGAAGTGAACTAAAATGCTAAAATGAACTAAAGGCTATTGCAGCACTTTGTTAGTGCTATAGTTGCAGAAACTAAATTAAAACCTGAAACTAATAACAGAGCTATTGTAGCACTTGTTAGTTATTGCAGTTAGCTGAAATGTGATTTTTGAATATAATTGAACTAAACCCTTTAAATTGAACCATGAACTATTACATTAGTTTTTAAATGTTGTCTTTGCTGAAATGAATTGTTTTCAAGTTAACTTACCACAATGTTTTTCTAAATGCTATAAAAGGCTGAAATTTCAATGTTTTATAGTTTTTGACTGAATAAATGAACTCTGAAATGCCTAAATTTTTGGGAATTGAATAATTTATTTGAAAGTATAATAACTTCACTTTTAAATGGTTTAAACGAATTATTTATGATTCTAATATAAACCATTTTTAAAAGGTAATTAAATTTGAATAGTTGAAATTGAGTTCAAATAGTGATTTGATAATGAGATTTTAAAAGAATATGATATTTTGATATATTGAAATGGTTTGGAAATGATTTGATCCTTATTTTGATTATGATTTGAATTTGAAATGTTGAAGTATAAAATACCATTTTGAAATTTTTAACCATGGGTACACTTCTTTGTGTGCCATTTAACTTCATTGTGATTGTTTTGATACACAACTTGAATTTTAGAGTGTGGCTAGAGGTGAGCGATTACTGCAGCTCTGCGCTACCCTAGTCACACTTACACTGTTATTTGCATTAATTACTTTAATATGGGTATTTCTGTGATAGTGTTTATTTCTGCTTAATTGATGGTTTACCAGATCCTTAAGGATGGGCGATCCCAAGCATCCTTTAAATTATTGTGCATTGCTATTATAGTTCACTTGAGTTGGTTTACATTGTATAAGTATGTATGTCCTGACTCGAGTGTTTGTGTTTTACTTTACGCTTGGGTCAGCCTGAGAGTCACACCTTTGGATTCACCTTCTGGAGCTAGAGATTTGTTGGAGCTTATCTGACCATCTATTAGTCTATTTCTGATCCAGTTATTCCTATTCGGTATTGCTTTTGCATTAGTGATTTATGTATCCAGACTTCTATTTTATCCATTTTTAAACTATGATATTTTGTATATGTTTTGAGAGTATGTAGATAGTAGCTTCATGAACTACTATGGTATTTTTTTCCGCTGCGAGTTATTCTGATACTTCTGTGTCTATGAATCTGTGTTTGATTTTATTTTCTTCAAATTTTATTACAATCTGTTATTTTGAATTATTCAAGTCCGATATGTGTGGATTATTGTCGATTTGAATGGTCCCAAATAGTAGGTCGTTGCATTAATGGACATTTGTAATTGTATGGTCTAAAATAAAAAATTTAACCTAATTTAAAAAATTAGAAACCTAAGTTTTAATTTATTTATATTAGTAAACCCTCCTACTAATTTCTTTTTTAATCATTTGAGGAATGGAACCACTTATCTTCAAGTTTTATTCTTCTTATTCAAAAATCAGTGATTGATCATGACTCTATATTCAATTCAAATTGTTGGTTCACTTTTATAGTTTATTTCTTATATTAATAGGAATGGTAATCAACGTGTGAAAAGAGCATAATATTAGGATACATAAACTTGTTCTTCAAATAAAATATAAAATATATAATTGAGAAAACTTACAATTGAATAGGATTCATGGTATTTCCTCTAATAGAATTCAACGACGCAAGGCAACATGCGAAAGAAAACGTTGGATGTGAAAATAAATGGATGTTCAATCTCATTCTGATAACTTCGTTGCACTTTCCGCTTTTGTATTCATAACTGAAAATTATCATACGTGTGCCAACATATACAACATCCCAACTCGAGTTGAAGCCATAAGGGAACACCGGGGTAAAATATCTTGGATTGGCTATAGAGGCCAACTCATCAACATCCAACATGCAAATGCAATGCTTTAAAATCCATTTACCGCCCTCACACCAATCATCATCAAAAGTCCAAATTTTAATTGTGCATTATAATCTTGTGTAGTGGTATAACATAGCCGTCCAATTGATATGCCCAAAATACCACTATCATAATTCAAGGAAATTGAGTTCCCTTCTTCGTATTCCGGTAGCATAATTTGACTAATAGTCATGGAAGCAAGGTCCAAGCAAAAGGCTTTCCCGAAACGTGAGTTGATATACACCTTCCCACAAAAGTGAAACAAAGGACGCAACCACAAATCAACTGGAGGATCATTAGGAAGTGGAATAGTGTAAATATCCTAGTTAGATGATTTAGAAGAATATATTTTGACATGTAGATGTGTGTCTTCGTATGCATGGAAGAAGCATACTGCTTTAAAATGGAACGACCTGCACAGATCAAAAGCTAGAATAGCAGGCAAACATTTTACATGCTTGCATTCATTTGGAAGCGAAATGAATTCATTAGTTGTGCAGTCACACACATAGTACATGTAACGATCCAGAATTTCTGTCGTTTGAAATTCATATATTTAATAGATTTTAAATATTAACAAGTAAAATTTGTAAGTCAATAAATTTTATTTCGAAATATTAAGATTTAATTGGATAATTAAATCGATAATTTAATATTTGAAATTACAGAATTAATTGGAAATTGGGTTTAATGTGATTAAAATTGATTAGTAAAGTTGTATTAAATCATATTGGAGTTAGAATGATGTTATGGGACTTTTAAAACTGAATTAAAAGTTAATTTGTGAAAATTGAATATTTTAATATTTAATTGACGAGTAAAAATAGCCATTTTTCCAACAGTCTCGGATTTCGACAAAAATAGTTTTATCGGATCTGTAATGTTATATTATTGTATGGTTTCAAATTTCATGTCAGTCGGACTTATAGTTTGTCCGGGGCAAAGCTAAAACGCGTAGAAATCGATTCGAGTGAATTTTGGATTTAAGTAGTCGATTCAAAAACCTATCTTCCAAATATGATCGAATTGGCTCCCGATATATATTCCATTGCGTTTGGAATAGGGGTAAAACATTATAAACGCCAGGTGGCACGCTTCGTTTGGAGTTCAGAAAATTTCGAGATGAATAGTGTTTCGATATTTTCTATATAAGGACCTCGCATCTTCTATTTTGCAACAAACCCTAATGGCAAACCCTAGCCGCCACCTTCAGATTGAAGGCCGAAAATTTTCAATTCTTCTTCCATTAATCTCTTCCAATCCGTGCGATATTTCAACAAACTTCCAACTAACAAATTATAGAGCTAAGTGAGATCTACAAATCTATACGGATGTTATCAAGCATAGTCTTGTGAATCGATGGCAATTGGAGTTTGAAGTGCCAGCGTTCGTTCACGATTTACGAGGCAAGGGGGGTGAGCTCGCCATGGTTCAGGCCATGGGTGAAGCTCGTGATGGCGCACAAGATGGAGGGGCTTGATCGTTGTAGAGGTCGTCGATGGAGGCCGTGGCATTAGGGTTTAGGGCGGCAGTATTGGGTTGTTACGTGCGTTCAAACCTGAACGGCTTTGAAGAAGAAAGCAACGACGACCATGATCTGATGTCACAAAATCTACGGCCAGATGGGAGTTAGGTTTAAAATTGTAAAATAAAAGTTGTAAATATTAATTTTATTTAAATTGTATAAACTTTAAAATGCTGTAACTCTTTCATATGAGTTCCATTTTGGACGAAACGAATTGCCTTGGGTTCGTATGGACGAACACTACGCGATGGAGCTAGATTGGGATTGATTGGAGCTAGTGAAATTTTTAGGTAAAATTAAATGCGTGTTTAATTTTATTTGAAATGAAACGTTGCAACTATTATTGGAAGCAAGGTGAGAACTTCTCACTCAATCGAATCTATTTCGATTTAAATTTTAAATAGTTAGATTTAAAATTGCTAGATTGTATGCTTGAATGATAAATTATTACCTATTGTATTGGAATAGACCCTATACGCCGTATATTAAGCGGAGGTTATTTATTAAACACATATACGGCGATATTCCACCTTGGAGTGGAATTGGTATTATATATGTACTTGGAGTTGATTTCCCGCATTATATAGCAGATGAGACCCTATTGCGCCACATAATAGCGAATAATATTTTATATAAACCCATATACCGCGATATTCCGTATTGAAACGGGATTGGTATTGTGCTAACATCTGTGGATGCAGGAAAATAGGTTGGAAGGATCCAACTGGATTCCTCACCCGTATTGATTTATTTACAGATATTGTGATATATTCTGTTATCAAATGATATATTATGTTTTGGATGCCGCGATTGTTATATTTAGTGCTGTTGCAGCATTAGGCCTATTTTGGAAAATTAAAAGTGTTAAAGTAATGATTTTCAAAATTTAAAAGGATTTTTAAAGTAATTTTTGAAGGTATACGTTTTATTAAATTTTGGAATTGATTCATTTTAAATAAATAAACGTTATAATTTTAATGTTATAAAAATTATGATTTTTAAGAAATATAGTTGAAATGTGATTTTTGAAATATGGAGTTAAATAATTTTATAAAATAGTTTAAATTGGGATTTTTGAATTATTATAAACGATTTATATAAAAGATTTATAAAATTGATATTTATAAATTAAAATATTGAAATTATAAAACGAGTTTTTTATAAGTGTTAAAATGAAGTATAAATGGATTTCATAAGTGAATGAAATTTATAGATTTATAAATTATGAAATTATAAAATGAATAGATTTTGTAAAAAAAAAAGATTTATAAGTAATTTACTTATAAATTGGATTTTGGCAATTGAATGAGACATAAATAGAAGTTGTTAATTAAGGGATTTCATAATTTGAAGTTCTTATAAAATAATAAATGGAATTTGATTTTTACAAATGGATGTTTTTATAATATAAATGGAATTTATAAACATTGTTTTATAAATCCGAAATCGACCTATTTTGATAAGTTAATTATTATATCTTATTAAAGGAAGCATATCCACGATTTTGGGACAACGGATAATCCTTTAAATAAAATGTGTAGAAAGGTTGAATTTGGTTAACGAAGTATATTCACGATTTTGGATAGTGAATAATATATTAAAGAAATGTTTTGGGGAAGTGATATTTTAAATAGAATTAAAACGATTTAGAAATGTTTTAAAATGTATCAAGTATCGAAACCAAGATTTCAACATTCATTATTGAAATAGACGTTTTCGAGAAAATAAGGAAATGGTGGACTATAACACTGTTGTTATAGTAAATGATTTTCGAAAGGAAATGTTTTTGTATAGTATTGGGATTTATATGTCTATCTTAATTTCGAATCCCTATACTAGTGATTTTGGGTTGTCGTAACGATGTTTTACGCAACATTCGTTTTGACTCAAATGAATGCGTTTAAGAGAATGTTTTCCTTAAAGGAAATAAATATGTACTTAATCGTGTTTTAAGTATATTGAATATTTTCTAAGTATCGAAAATAAATGGATTTGTGAATTACTTAGTGTTAAATAAGTATTTGGAGATGTTTTCCAATGTAGAAATTGAAAAGGTTTAGAGAATATATCTTTTCAAAGATAAATTAAAGTGAATATCTGGCAAGTTATTTAATTTATGGAAGATTAATAAAAAGGGCCTAATGATTGTTATGGTGCTGAGTATTTGTTTGCTTTGACAGTTAAAGAACCGACTATCAATATTTACCTTTAAATGTGTATTTGTTGTGATTGGCTTGAATTTGAATGCTACACTTGTTTTTAAAATAAGCGCCCGTTATTCGGTTTAGCCGAGAGAGGACCTTTGGGTCATAAATCCCATTCCGAATAGTGATCTGTCGTAATGGATAGCATTTGAAGACCGGTGTTGAGGACCAGATATTTTCGAAAACGGAAGGATTATCGTCGAATGTTTCTACGTCGGCTGATCTCCGATATAGAAATTTTATCACCCTTTGTGATGGGAAGTCCAGACGTGATTAGTGAATATCTGGATCGCAAGGGCTTATTTTGGAAGTGCGCGCCTTCGGTTCTGTTCGATCCCGGAACGGACTTGTATGGATGTGTGTGTCTGACGTTACAATTTGAGATGTAAAGCTGGTTTCAATCAAATATATTTCTGTTGGTTGTGGAGAATTTATTCTCTTTGCTTAACACCCTTCTCTGAGACGTACGAGCTCAGAGGTTATGTAGTTGATGGTTACTAGTGGTATATTCTCAATTTGGTAACGTGGCATGCTGAGTGCTGCTGATCATTTGTTGATCAAAGCACAACTTTTGTATAAAGCGTATCTTTGCGGACGAGACTTCGTCGGACCTCACACCCCGGTAATGATCAAAATAGGAAAGATGCAGCAAGATTATTAGGGGATAGCACCCCTTAGTGTATGTCATTTCCTTCTGGATAGAGGTAGTATTATGGTTTGGAGCCCTGATACTTAACCTAAGATGTTGTTGCAAACTTATTATTTTGTGGTTGTTGGTGAATTTCGGGATTTAGGTCGGTTACGACGGGGGATGGCATATTCATGTAAGTTGTTACTAAGCTAGGGGTAACCTGGCCTTGTGTTGGCAGAGATCCGGTTAGGTTCTCAGGGCGTCTTTCCAGAGGCGTACCCATGTGGCAATGGGAAGTCCCTTGCCTGACCATTTGTTCGAAATCCAAAGAAACAATACGAGCCTTGTACGGTTTTAGTTGTATAACCTGCCATGGAATGTGGTGGTAACCTGCTATTGAACATGGTAGCTATAGTAGGCATAAGTGCGAAATGTCTATGCTGGCTAAGATTTATATCATAATTTCGAAATGTTTTCCTACACTTTGCACTTATAGTAATAATATCAAAGAAATTTGCGTATCAAGCATATTTGACTATCATAAGGAGAAATATCCTCCGATTCTGCGTTTGCATTGTGTGTGTGTGCGGGAGGCCTTATGGTAGTCTCATTTTCTAAAAGAATTGCGGATCTATTTTTAAAATATTTCTTTGTTTGTTTTAAAGATAAACTATTTTATGTTCTCACACCAGTCATATAACTGGCCTGGAGTTTATTGTTTCCTTCCTAAACTCTGGGTGCCCACCAATTTCCACACGGGCAGTCTAGAGTCAGGTTATCAGGTCATTCTGGAATTCAGGAGTTGTTGTAGAGATCTGAAGGCAAGCTGGATGGCATGGCATGTCAACTAGTATATAGTATTTCTTTTCCGCTGTTTGTTGTTGTAAACTCTAGTAATGTAATGTAATATGATGTAATGTAATAACCGATATAGTTCTTTGTTTTAAAGATATTCATTTATCTATTATATGTTGTTCCGCTGAGATTGTGAGATTCTGTTATTGTTTCTGTTTCCTTTTTCTTTCTTTCTTCTTCTATCTTCTACCTCTTCTTTAACCCTAACGGTTCGGTTTTACGGCATTCGATTGCTCGACAGTTGATACAGTGGACGTATTAATGTCGACTTTCGTAAGTCGAAAATCGCATCCCTTACATTTGGTATCAGAGCATATGGTTAAGCGACAACCTTGGCCCTGTTGGGTGTTACTCATTAGAGATAGAGTCAGCAGTACTCTAGAACGAGTGTGAGTGTAATAATAGCTATGAGCACGTATTTGAATTAGAATGATGTTGGTAAACTTTTAAAATTGATTTAAAAGTTAATTTATAGAAACTGAATATTTTAATATTTAACTAACGTGTAAAAATAGTCATTTTTCACATAGTTTTGGACTTCGACGAAACCATATTCATTGGATCGTAATGTTATAGTATTGTAGGATTTTAAATTTTGTGTCAATCAGATTTACGGTTTGTCCGCACGGAGCCGAAACGCATAAAAAATTGTTTAAGTAAATTTTAATTTAAAATAAGTTGATTCGAAAAACCTATCTTCCAAATATGATCGAATTGGCTTCAGATATATATTCCATTATGTTCGAAAGTGGTAAAACATTATAAACAGCAGGCGGCATACTTCGATTGGAGTTCGAAATTTTTTTGGATGAATAGTGTCGCGAAATTTTCTATACAAGGCCATATAAATTTTCTTTTGCCCTCAAAACCCTAGATTAGGATTACATCTGCCATATTCAATTCAATGTCCAAAAATTACTCAAATTTCTTCCCTCGATCTCTTCCAATCCGTCGACTATTAGCAAAAACTATTATCTACAACATCGAAGAGCTTATTGAGATCTATATTTTTAATGGTAATGATCCAAAAATACAAAGCGGATCAGCGGCAAAATAATAATGAATGTACAACATTCATACATAATTTTCTAGGCCATAGAAGTGCCGAGCTTCATGCCGTTCAAGGTGATGGTGCCATTCGCAAATCGCTTCAATGTGGTGGCCTCCGATCTTCCTCTAGTGGCTTGTAGGTGGCGCGACAATAAAAATGGGAACGACGGCTGTGGGTTCTTTTGCCTGGGTATGAACATGATGAAGAAGAAGGATTTCCGTGGTCCACATTTGATCAAGCAAAATCGAACGGCCAAGGATAAATATAGGTTTAAAAATAAAATAAAGTAAAACGTGAAATTAATTTATAAAAATTCGTCCGAATTTTAAAATGCTGTAACTTCTTTATACGAGGTCCTTTTTTAACGAAACAAGTTGCGTTGGGTCCACATTGATGAGCACTAAATTATAGAGCTGGTTTGGAGGTTCTTGGAGATAGTGAAAATTTTGGATAAAATTAAACGCTTGTTTAATTTTATTCGGGATAAAACGCTGCAACGACAAAAGCAACCAAAGTGAGTACAACTCACTCTTTCTGACTCATTGATATTTTTATATAAGTGAGAATAAATTTATTTTATGATGATTGATGATTTTTTGGATGATATATGATATTATATATATATATATATATATATATATATATATATATATATATATATATATTGATTGGTATGTGGATATATTCCTGCCTATTGGAGCAGATGAGACCCTATACGTTCCCGTGTATAAGCGGATAACCCTTTGTACGCCCTTTTGTCTCGAAGCGGACATTGTACATATTTTATCATATATACATTTGTTGCATGTGAAAGGTTGGAGGGATCCAACTGGATTCCTCACCAGTGTTGATTTTATTTACATATTTTGTTATATACATTGTTATCATGTGTTATATGATATTTTGGATGCCGTGATTGATGTATTATGCATTGGGCCTATTTTGGTAATTTAAAAATGTTAAAATGATTTCAAATAAAAAGGGATTTCAAAGTGATTTTGAAAATAGTTGTTTTATAAATTTTTGAATTGTTAAGGAAATGAATTTATTTCAAATAAATAAAAGTTTTAATTTTTTATGTTATAAAAATTATGATTTTTGTGAAATATAATCAAAATGGGATTTTTGAAATATGAAGTGAACTATTTGGTAAAATAGTTCAAAATTGAGATTTTTGAATTATTATAAACGGTTTATATATAAGATTTACAAAATTGAATTTCTATAGATAAAAGTAATGTGGTTATAAAGGAGTTTTATAAGTGTTGAAATGAAGTTATAATTGAATCTTAAAAATAAATAAGATGATTTATTGATTTATAAAATTGATGAAGTTATAAAAGAATGAATTTGTAAACAAGAGAATTATAAGTAATTAACTTATAATTGGACTTTGGAATATAAATGAGATATAAATGGAATTTGTTAATAAAGGAATTTTATAAATCGAAGTTTTCATAAATAATAAATGGAATTTATAAACTTTGTTTTATAAATCCAAAATCAACGTATTTTGATAAGTTAAATATGGAAGTTTATTAAAGGAATTACATTCACGATTTTGGACAGTGAATTATCCTTTAAATTAAACGTGTAGAAATAATGAATCTGGTAAATGAATTATGTTCATGATTGTGGATAGTGAATAATATTTTAAATTCAATGAATGTTTTGGGAAGTGATATTTCTAAATGGAGTTAAATGGTTTGGGTTGTTTTAAAATGTGTTAAGTATCGAATACATAGATTTCAGCATTCATTGTCGAAATGGACGTTTTTGAATAGTAAGGAAATGATGGACTATAACATTGCTCTTATAGTAAATGATTTTCGAAAGGATATGTTTTATATAATATATGGGATGTATATATCTATCTAATTTTTGAATCCCTATACTAATGATTTTGGATTGTCGTAACGATGTTTTACGCAACATTTGTTTTGACCCATATAAGTATGTTTAAGAGAATGTTTTCCTTAAAGAATAAAGAAATATATACTTAGTCACGATTTAAGTATATGTAATATTTTCTAAGTGTTGAAAATAAATTGATTTGTGAAATACTTATTATTAAATAAGTACATGGACATGTTTTCCAAATATTGAAATGGTTTTGAGAATATATCCTTTTAAAAAGATAAGTTGAAGTGAATATTTGAGAAGTTTTTCAGTTAGTAAAAGATTAATTATAATGGCCCAGTGATTGCTTATGGTGCTATATATTTGTTTGTTGCTCTGATAATTAAATAACCGACTATCAAATTCGACCATTTTAGTTCCTCGACATAACATGGGAACTATTTAGTCGTACACTTACTACGTAGCAATCTTTGTAGGCTTGATTATTGTTTGTGTTGAGGATGTTGATTCGTGTAATGCGGATTATTACTCCAATCTATCAAGCTTCCTTCTAGGCCGACGGATAGCAAACTGAAGGTGGAGAAGTGATGATTCTATGAGACTTAGTTTCTGTGTGAGGTTGAGAAATGCTTTGCGTTGTTGGTGCAAAATGACTGGGATCAGATTTATCTGAAAATCACTTTGGACCAAAATTTATGCGACGATTGCGCAGGTTGGTTTTGATGATATTTATATTCAGGATTTTCATAATGGAGGACTGCTTGTTGATCGTTTGGGCTTAAAATTCTAATATATATACAGTAACAGTGGTCTCTTCATTATGAAATATTGTAATGGCCCGAAATTTTCGACTCCTAAAATCCCAGATTGTTAGAGAAAAGAAGAAGAAAGAGATAGAAGAAGAACAGAAAACAAAACTCAAAATCTCACATTTCGCAATGGATCAAATATAACATCAAATAACAGCATTTATACAAGAAAACTGAATTATTACTTTACATTTAATACATCAGAGTTAGAATCATTTATATAAATGCTGGACAATTAAAATTAACTTGTCCCAGATACAAACAATAATACTCAGCGAAAAACTCCATACGTTCCTGAAACCAACTCGCCTCCTGAGCTCAAGAACGTCCTTACCTGAAAATCTATAATACTCGGTTTGACCCGAGCATTACATCAAAGTAACACCCGAGTCAGGCAGGAAACCAGCGTGAGTAAGCCCATGCAATTTGAAATACTAAGCTTTGCTCAAAAATGAAATCTCGGGTGACTCATACATTACTACGAATTCAAACTGTTTATAGTCAACACTTTTCACAAATCAATCTCCAAGTACCCTTACTTAGTTTCAATGGTCCAGTTCACTTAAATTATTTCATTCCAGCCTATTTATTATACATATCAAGTCTATAAAGAATTATAGTAGATTTCAAATCGAAGTGGTTTCGGGAATGTATTGATACCCGACCCCGGTCTCTTCGAATCCAATGTCATCTTAAAAACAAAGCCACTCAAGTTTTAAACAATTCTATTTATATCCAGAATTACATAGTTACATAGCCATTCATCACAGATAGGCAAACAATATTATCACAGTTCAGTCCAAACATATCATATCACAAAGCATTACAAATCACTATCAGAGATATCAAATAATCCAAGGTATACAATATCATTCAATCATTCATAAGCAAGATTAATTTGTCACTTCATTTCTAATTAATTTAATAAATTAAATTAATTACTTCAGTCACCTTCAAAATCCTACTTACTTAATCATTAGTTAATTTCAAACCATTAATTAATCATCCTTTAATTACCCATTAATTACTTCCATTTAGTAATTATCCATTGGTTAATTATCCCCAATTAATTAACCCTTAATTATTAATTAATTTAACCCATAATTACTAATTAAATTAATTAATCCTTAACAAATTTATCCTTTTATTACTGACACTAAGTAATTAACCTCCAATCACTTAATCAATTTATCCTTATTTATGTATTTGTTAATCTCTAATTAATTAACCCATAATTAATTAGATTGATTAACTACCCTTAAAATCATTAAATAAATAAATAAATAAATTACTCATTAATCACTTTGTTAATTTAATTAATCCTTAATCATCCAAGGTCTTAATTAATCTTAAGATAAACCATTTACCTTTATTTAATTTCTTAATTACCATAATTATATTTTAAACATTTATCTTTATAATTAACATATTTCAATTAAATCATTTAATTTAAGTTAATTTTAACTTAAGCCCTTAACTAAACAAATTTAAACCAATTATAACTTCCTTAAAAACAATTATTTATAACATTCATTATATAAAGAAATAAATGTTAAGAAATGTTTCAAATCTAGATTCATTTTAAATTTAAAACCTATTTATTTTTAAACTTAAAAACTGTACAAATTCTATTTCGGGTCAAACCCAAATAACATTCGATCCCCTACCCGAGACCATTTTCTTTCCCTTTTTATATTTTTTCTTGTATTTAACTATGACGAACCGGAATTTTTGAGCATTTAAAATCGAAATATTTAATTGATTTTAAATATTTAAAAGTCAACTTTTAACTTGAATTTCAAATATCACCATTTATTTGATAATTAAATTGTTGATTTAAATAATTTGAAGTTGAGCTAAATGCTGAATCTGAAGTTTTAAGCCTATTGAAAATAATTTGAAGGCTTGTAAAATTTATATTGATAACACTGAAGATAATAGAAGTTGTAAAATTGAAATTAACAGTGGTTTGTTCAGTATTAAAATTTTATAGTTTAAATTGAATTTAAAAATAGTCTTTCGAGGCACAGTCTCGGAATTTGACGAAACCAGTTCCATTGGATCCGGAATATTTTATTATTATCAGATTTCAATTTTTGTGGCGTTTGGAGTTGTCGTGTGATCGTACGGTAGATTAATGCATTGTACTTTATATCGAAAATTCAAATTTAATTAAGTATATATATTTATTTATACTAGTCAGCGTCAGCCGAATTTCCATCACATCATAACTTTTTCGAAATCACTGTGGCTTGGCAAAGGTTCTCACGCAATCTTCCTCTTCATTTCTTTTAGGTGGCCGAGCCTTTCCTTTATCAGTTCAAAACCAAAATCATCATAACAGAATGAAATCGAACGAAAAAAAAATGGCCGATGTCTTTCTCCTCTTCTCCCCTTTCCTCTCAAATTTAAATCGAATTCGCAGTAAAAAGAAATGGCGATCGTTCCTCAATCAAAAAACAAAAAAAACATTTATATACATATATTATAACGCGATCAAAATTTCGATTGTGTAGTGGAGTAGTGCATCGAGCACGCGATGGAGGCACCCGCGCGCTCACGAGCATGGCGGTAGGGGCGAAACGTGGGAGGGAAGACGGAGCTCTTCTCGATTGGCGTGGGTTCGCTTGAACTGGAAGCGATGGGTTTGGACGTAGGTGGCTCGCGACGGCATTCGCTTTTGACATGGGAAATAGTGCCGCGTTCGGCTTGGTTAGTCGCGATGGGAAGTCGACGAGATGCTGGGAAGCGGCGGCGTTGCTACCTGGTTTCGGGGGGAAGTCATGGTTCATCGGCGACGTGATGGGTGAGTAGCTCCTCGTTTCTCCTTTTATTTGCTTTGAATTTTAGATGTTCCTAATAAATAAAAAAATAGAGAAATATATTTTTTCTATGAACTGTTTTTTACAAAGGGGAAATGATTAAAACGATGGATAAATATGTATAAAAGCGCATACTTGGTTTAATTTATATATATAAGGTTTGAACAGGAAGTAAGGGGTTCGTAATGTTGAATAGAATTTATATAAATTAGATTTTTACTTCTATGTAAGTGATTTTGTTTTTTTAAGTAAATGAGTTTCAAAGAAATATAAACATGAAAAGCTATCCATTTAAAAATATACATACATATCTTCACTAACAAATTTATTGTTGATAATGTGTTATGAAGATAGATTTGTTTAATAAGCTTACTCAATTATTGTAGTTTCTAAAAATATTTTTTGTTATTAAAAGGAAATCAGCGTAAAATTTAACTATTAGTTTAAAATAAAATCATTGTTTAATTAAAATTAATAAATGATAATTGATTGTTTGATTTAATAAGTCATAAATGTTTGTACAAGGTCCGAAATCATGGAAAATCAAGTCGGGTTGGATGAACTGCAAATTAAAGTAAAAGGTGAGTTAATCTCACTCGGTTGAATTTAAATTTAAATTCAAATGAATAAATTTAATTAATTGGTTGAATGGTTGAATTTATTGATGTGTTATATTATAGTATATACTACAACTTGGAATGTTTGATTTCCCGCATTATATAGCGGATGAGACCCTATGCGCCACATAATAGCGAATAATATTATTTAATCCCATATACTGCGATATTCCACCTCGAAGTGGAATTGGTATCGTGCTAATATCTGTGGATGCAGGAAAACAGGTTGGAGGGATCCAACTGGATCCCTTGACATTTATTTAAAATATTTAATACCCTCTGTTGTGATTATTTGATATTCTATGATGAATTATATTGGAATATTGAATGCTATAGTTTGATTGGATATAATTGGGTGAATTTGAATAAATTTAAAAATAAACTGGAAAAGAAATAAATGCCTTTAAAATTCTAATAAATAAATCTTGAGTATAGTAAGGGAAATTTTGAATAATCAGAAGATTAATGAATTTTAAACTTCAGTATTATTATTTTAAAAGAACAAACATTTATTTAAATTTAAGATCTAAATTATTGAAATGAATAAAGAAGAAATTAGGAAAAGCTGAAATTTGTATATTTCAGTTAAAAGATGTAAAATCAAACGGAAATTAATAACATTAATAATAAAGCCCATAATTAATGAATTTCTAAATGAATTGAGTAAGTAAAGAGATTTAATTCAAGTAGAATAAATTGGAAATCAATTTGGAAAATTGATTTAAGTGATTAAGATTGGAAATTCTCCCTGAATAACCGAGTACGTTTTCAAAGTAAATTTTTGAATATAAGTTAAAAGTTTTAAAGTTGTTTAAAAAAGGTAGTTTTGGAAAATTTATTATTTCTAATATTTAAATTCTAAAGAAAGTATTTCCTTCTAATCTATTATAGCAATAATTATTTAAAGAGTGACTTAGTATTTGTTTTAACAGTGAAAATCTAGTTTTATATTTTCTTAAGTAACCTTATTTTTAAAAATTCATATAGTATGTATTTTTAATAAATTATTGAAGTAGTTTTTACTTAAATGTTTTTAAAGTACATTTCAAAGTAAAGCATTTTAAATTATTTTAAAAATCTAGTTTTGTGCTTGGTGATTTCAGTGGAGATAGAAAATATTTGGGAAGTTTATTATGAAAAGAATGATGGTTTGAAACTGTTTTCAAAGGGTTGAAAATAGAAATATATCTTGTGAAGATATTTTTGAGGTTAATAAATAATTTGGGAAATTATTTATTGTGTAATGGATGTTGGGAATATCAATTGATAGTTAAATCACCGACTATCAATATTGGACAAATGCGTTGATCGTTTCGAAGAGATCGGGATCGAGATTTATTTCCCGAAAACCACTTCGATCCGGTTTGTACGTTTCTTAGGGAAACGAGTTTGGAGTCGAAGATGGAGCAGTGAAGTGCAAGGGCTAGTCGCTACTAATCCTGAGGATATTTCCAAAATGGACGTAGTAGGAATAGTACCTTCGGTTCCGTTCAAACCCGGGACGGACTTGTATGGATGAATGCTTTCGGGACATCGTTAGGTGGACGATGGGCATTCTAATGGATATGTTCTAAAAAGGTAACGCTTAGCCTCAAGCTTCATCAAATGGGAATGACTGAAAATCAGGGGTTATGCAGCAAGGCTAGGTGGGTAGCACCCAAGCAGGGTGAGGTCATCCTTGTCTAGATGTCCCTTTTATTTCGGATTAGTGGGCAATTGTTGATGCCAACCGCAGGGTGATATCACTCGGGATTATCCAGTAAGGGGTAGTCCCGGTCTTGTGTTGCAAGGGAGCGGAGGTACTCCTCGGTATGTGATCTAGGCCACGTACTATGACAGGTGGTACCCCGGTGCCTAGTCATTAGATGGAAATCCATTCTCCCAACGAGCCTTTTACGAGTTTTTTTTGTATTACCCACTCTGTGGCTAGTAGATGGAATTTAATCATGTAACAATTTCGGCTATTTTATAAGTATTTGTATATAGACCCTATTATAATATCAGAGGATTTCTATAAAAACTGTTTTAGCTATCGTAAGGTAAAAACCCGACATGTTTGTTTGTGGCGTGGTCTTACAAGATGCTTTTGTTTTCAAAGGATTTTTGAAACTTTAATAATCAATTGAGTGTGATTTTCTCACGCTGGTATTCCAGACTGACTCGGGTGTTATTTAACTATAATGCTCGGGTCAGACCGAGTGGAATACATTATATGATGCTGTGGAGCTCAGGAGACGAGCTGGATGACGATACGTACTTTCGTACTTGTTTAATATATATTCCGCTGTGTAGAGTAGCTGTGTATCTAGTTGTATGATATTGATGTTGAGCTGTGATTGATGTACTCTGATGATGTAATATATAAACAAAGATATTTGATTTTTGAGTAAAGATTATTTATTATCTATTATATTTTATTCCGCTGCGATGGTAAGATTCTGTTGTTGTTTTCTATATTCTTCTTCTACCTCTTCTTCATTAACCCAAATGGTTCGTATTTTTGTACAACTTGAGTTGATTTAGGTAGAATAGTGTTAACTCAAGGGGTACGGATTTGCGGGTCGTTACATTAACTTTAAACTTAAACCTGTTCGAGAAAAGAAAAAAAAAACACTCATGCTACCCGAAGTTTATCCCGACTCACCCTGCCCATTCCTCAAGTCATTCTCCGAGACTTCTCCTAACTCTCGACAACAACCACCGATACACAGCACAGCTATGTGCACAGATCGATGGCGACCCTTTGGTCATCGTCGCTACCACCATCACATCATCGTCATCAGTTCCCATACCCTAGAAACCTGAAAATAATACTCTATCGAAAACGAACATGACAGCTTCCTCCGGAACCCAACCATCATCCCAAAAACGCCTCGACTATGATGATTCTGGTCCTCTGAAGCTTTGAAATTTCGGCCATAGCCTCGCCATGAACCCTCACCCTTATTCCTCCACGACCGATCGAGTCCAGTTCCTTATTGACATCGCAAACCTCTCATGAACCCAGAGGTTTCTTTCTGTACCCGAAACCCTACATCAAACTCTCGTCGTCGCCACGGTTGATCGTAAAATCCAGAGGTCATTTTTGCCAACATCGTCCACCTCTGGGCTAGCTTCAGTTACGACGCTGAGAACCCTAACCTTGCCGACCACCCATAATAGCCCATAACTCATTATCAGATCAACTATGAATTTCTCACACGATCCGATTCTAAAAATTGTGGTTTAACTTTAAAAAATAATGATTTCAGCTGGGGAATCAGATTGTACAAATAAAACAAAGGATTGTGGTGATTTAAATTTACATGTTTTAGTTTTTTTTCCATTGTTCTTCTAAACTCCCAAATAGTTTTCAATCTTAAAATGCTTACATATAATTGTAAAACTTAGATTATGTATAAACACACATATCTTATTTGCATCTCATATCCTAAAAAAGATTACAGGAGGAGATTTGAATTTTTTTCTAAATCTTAACCCTGTAAAAAGAATAGAGTGCATATCTATACATACAGACATGCACATATATATTATTTCATATTTATAGCCTACAGGTCCATTTCCACTCATGCAAAAAATTTACCATAACATTTTTCATAAGATCATCACATACACTAGTTAAAAACAAGTGTTGCTATTTTTATTCACTTGTGACTTTAAAGAACAGAGAAAGCCTTTGATCTGGAGTTCGATTTTTTTTTGAAATGATCTGCTTGCTTCAGGCTTAAACTTTGTTTACTTTTGCTTTGGTTACTCTTCTGGTTTTTATTTGTTGAATCTGATTTTTGTTGAGTTGATTTGTACTTGATGTTTTGAAACTGGTCCTTACTTAAATCTTGAGGTGATATTGCTAGAGGTTTGAAATAGTTGAAAAAGTTTATTGCTATTTGAATTTTATTTTTGATTTTAAAGTTGTTAACAGGATTTATGCTTTCTTGTTTTGAAGATAAGGGAAAATGAGAAGAGAAGAAATAAGATTTTTTATAGCTTTGATTTATTTTTTTATTTGGAAATGAAAAGAAATTAATCTACATAACACTTGTAATTTGCATGACAATACTTGCTTACATTTGTTAAACTTCATGCCATAAATCTTAAACTTGTATTTTGAATGACTTTAATATTTTTAAATGTTTTTATAAAACCTTATATTTAATTTCAATTTAGTTAATACATTTCTTAATTTATATATATAGCAAATCTTATTAAAAGAAAATAATATAAAACTAATTTTATACTAATAAAAATCATACATATATTATTCTCAAATCTAATTTATTTTAAGATAATTATCCTTTGAAATTTTAAATTACAAATTTAAATTCAAATTCAATTTAAATCAACACATATGTATACAAACAAAAAAATAATAGTTCTATTTAAACCTAAATATATATGTAAGTAACCCATTATTATTAGTTTTAAAAGAAATTTTTTTCCAAATTTAATACTTATATTAAGAGATTATCAAATAAATATTTATCCAAATATAAATATTTATTATCAGATTTATTTGTTTAACTATAAATCAGTGTTTTCAATAGTCAAACCAGAAAATTATCCGATTATCTAATGCACGAAAATCCGGGTTATCACATTCCTCCCGCCTTTGAATCTTTTCGTCCTCGAAAAGGGACGAAACCAGAATTTATTAAAATAGTTATTATCAGTTAAATTTCTCTATGACCATTTTCAACTATAAACTCTTTTATTAAGAATTTTTAAACAATTCATAATCTATATAATATAACCAAAATAGTTTTATAAAAATACTTTTAACAACTCGATGTCCCAACCGGTCCATCCTTGTTCTCGCAAAAATTCGGTCATACGTTGATCAGGCATAGGACTGGAAATTTATAGGTACTTAGCAGATCCTATTTCAACATCTAGTCAAAATACTTGGGAAAAACTTTCTAAAGTATTTATGAAAATATAGAAAATATTTTTGAAATAGAGGAAATATCTTTGGTGAGAATGCTCTGGAAATCATCACCCTCATCTATGGTAGCAGTTAACCCGATGGTTACGTTGCCATCCCGACTAAATCCATAGATAACCGTAGGTACTTCGCTCCCCTCGGTTACGCCATGGAACCTGCTACAGATTGCAGCTACAACTGGGATTACATTGCCATCACGACAAAGCCCATGTAACTGTAGGTATCAGCGCCCTCGAATTCTGCTAGCAAAAAATGAAACTTCTCCACTGCAGTCGGCCATAGACCGCAGTCCACCGATGTTACGTTGCCTTCCCGGCAAAATCAAGCGTAGACCGTTGACACTCACCTCCACACGATTTCTGCTATGGTCCATAGTAGATTACAGCGACATTAGTTACACTGTCGTCACAACATAACCCAAATGCCTCTGTAGGCATTAGCGCCCTCGACTTTCGCTACCAGATAATCCTCAGGAACTTTAGTTTGTCCGGACTTCCACACGGGATTCACTTTAGAACCCCCCTTAGGGCTCAAGGCAGTACCAACCTATGGTACTCCTAAGAAGTTCATTTCAAGGAAGCGACTTTTTCTCCAGAGCCATTTTCAAAAAACTTTATACTATACACATATAGTATCTTCTAAATCATACACCTAGTAAGAATCCCATATAAATCTCCTTTCTCAAAATCGATTAGCCCAAAATCGATAATTCTCAAACTAGGCTTTCCAAATTTCCAAAATTTATTTTTCTTCAAAAATCAAAAGCCTTTCCAAAATTCATAGGTTCCAATAACCTTTTCACAAAATCATTCTCATAAGATCCTTTATATATATATATATATATATATATAACTTTAAAAATCTTTGGATCACTTCAAACTTGTATAAATTCCCTTTTTATACTTCAAATATTTTCAAAACTCTTTTCTTCTGGCTATAGATTTAACAAGGGGAGTTTATCATATATATAACAAAGATACATAACTTTGTTTATTCCAAATTAAATATTCAAATTTGATTACTCGTTATAAAGTTATCAACTATATTACCTTTCTTTATAAAGTGAACCTTTAATCATAGAAATATCCAATTTCCATTTTATTTCATTATTTCTTATTTAAAATATACTTTTCCATTTCAAAAATCATTTTACAGTTCTTATTCACAAATTTCAATATCAATTTCGTTCAAACCCGTATGATGTACATATATCGTCCATACGCTATATCAATTTGATCGCTCACTCGATCGCACAATTTTCCTTTCGAACTAGTATCGTCCACCTGACTTCCTTGTGCAGACGCAGATCTGGTTTCTTGATCAGAAACTATCATTCTCCTTGCATAGCCATAAATATGATAGAGAATATCCAGAACCAATCAAAAATCCATATCCAGGTTCATCGTCGAAAATCGAGTGAAAAATCCGAACTCGGATCGATATACTATCTCGAAATTCTGTGCTTGAATCCGGATCAAATTGTTATGCGAATAGAATAATATACATACATCCTACGTATCTATCTTCATTGATTATTAGCTAAATCAATTTCTCCTTTCTATTCACATTCCCTTAGATTCTTATTCATTTATTCACAATTGCCTCAATCCCCATTTGGATTATCACGTCAATTCTTATCTCAATTGGGTATTTAATCATAAACAGTTTGCACTCTGACCAGCTTAAATTTGGAAAATAGCTTGAAAAGTTAAAAATAGATAAGTAGTTGGAAAACAATTATTAGTTTGTAAAATAGCAGTAAAATAGTTAAGTAATTATAAAATAGTTATAATATAGTTAAATAATTGTAAAATAGTTATAAATAGTAATTAGTTATAAAATAGTTGAAAAACAGTAATTAGTTTATAAAACTGTAGTAAAATAGTTAAATAGTTTCAAAAATAATTGTAAAATAAGTATAAAATAGTTTGTCTTTAAAAAGAAAGATTGTATAGTAAATAGCTTGGAAAAATGGGTTTACATTAAAACAAATTATTTTGAAAATAATGTAGAGCCAAACTGTTCAACAACTTTCCAATCTCCATTTCAATCAATTTCCCTTTCCAATAAATTGATTCAATCCCAATTCAAGTTGAATTAATCCTTGATTTCTTTCCAAATTCAAATCAAATTCCATTTGAATTTAAAACTATTCAACTTTAATCACCACATTAAATTATTTAAACCAAATTCCAATTTGAACTAATTTCAAATTCAACCTCATTTTAAATCGTCTTGAATTATATAAATTCGAGTTAAATTTTCAAATGTTGGTTTAACATCTTAAACAAAATTAACCTTTATTTTTAAAGTTTTTAAACAATATAATTATGAGTCCAAATTTTAGAATATCATTTTAAATTACCTTCACTTCCACCTAAACTTATTTCTAGATTCAAGTAATAGTTCAAATCCTTTTTAATCAATTTAATCTTTCAAAAACCAATTTATTACCCAAATTCCACCTTAAAACCAATTTTCAACAATTTCAGTTGAAATTCTATCTTAAACACCCAAATCTCAAGTCCAAAATAATTCCATTTCCAATTTCCAGATCTAAAACCCATTTTGAGATACTCCCAATTCAAATCAACCATTTAACTTCCCAAGTTAATCTCAATTTCATCTTGAAATTTCCAATTCAGGTTGTTTGTCTTAAACTTATTTAACTTTTCCTAAGTTAAATTCAATTCAATTTACTCCAGTCAACATTATTCAATTTGAATTTTCATTTCAAATTTTAAACTTCTTATTAATATCTCTTCTCACTTATAAGTTCAAAAACTTATCACTTTGGATTTCTACATCACATTCCAAGGAAAATTTAAAATTCAACACTTAGAGTTTATTTCAATTCATCTTTGATATTATGTATATCCTCATTTAGACATATTTATTTCCTTTACACACCAAATTATACTTTAAATTTTAAACCACCTTTGGTTTAATTAAAAACAAATTTCATTAAAATTTTAAACACCTGTTGTTTGAAACAGGACCCTTTTTTATTCAATTACATTGTAAATAATACTATTTATTATTTCTTTTAACATTTTGAAAATAATTTCAAATTTTTTTGTCTTAGGATACAAAACTTCATAATTTAAAACCCACTTAAAATTTCAAGTCATACTTATCTAAAAGTTATCTTCCTTAACAAGTTTCATTTTGCTTTATCATTATCAGAATAACCATTCTAATTTTTTGACTTGAATCCATTTCTAGTTTTATTTATTTATATATTATCCAATTCCTATTTGGATATATTTATACCACTTAAATTCTTATTAAATGTTAATAACCAACCACCAATTTCTTTATATATCAAAATAAAAGCTTGTATAAAATCATTCATTTTAAAACCATTTTTAAACCCTTATATAAGAAAATAACAAGTACGCTCTCATACACACACACACACTCATCTCATTCTAGGGTACCACTGACCCTATCCTTAATGAGTAAACCCACCAGAGCCAAGGTTCTCGCTTAACCTTCAGCTCTGATATCAACTGTAACGATCCGAAATTTTCGACTCCGAAAATCCTAGATTGTTAGAGAAAAGAAGAAGAACAAAAAACAAAACTCAGAATCTCATGTTTCGCAGCGGATCAAATATATTAGCAAATAATAGCATTTATACAAGAAAACTGAATTATTACTTTACATTTAATACATCAGAGTTACAATCATTTATACAAATGCTGGAGAGTTAAAATTAACTTGTTCCAGATACAAACAATAATTCTCAGCAGAAAACTACATACGTTCCTGCCATCCAGCTCACCTCCTGAGCTCCAGAACGTCCTCACTTGAAAATCTGTAATACTCGGTCTAACCTGAGCATTACATCAAAGTGACACCCGTGTCAGACTAGAAACCAGCGTGAGTAAACCCATGCAATTTGTAATACTGAGCTTTGATCAAAAATGAAATCCTGGGTAACTCGTACCTTACTACGTGTTCAAACTGGTTATAGTGAACACTTATTTCACAAATCAATCTCTAAGTGCCTTTACTTAGTTTCAATGGTCCAGTTCACTTAAATCATTTCATTCCAGCCTATTTATTATACATATCAAGTCTATAAAGAATTATAGTAGATTTCAAATCGAAGTGGTTTTGGGTATGTACTGATACCCGACCTCGGTCTCTTCGAATCCAATATCATCTTAAAAACTAAGCCACTCAAGTTTTAAATAATTCTATTTATATCCATAATTACATATTTACATAGTCATTCATCACAGATAGGCAAACCATATTATCATAGTTCAGTCCAAACATATCATATCACAAAGCATTACAAAGCACTTATCGGAGATATCAAATAATCCAAGGCATACAATATCATTCAATCATTAATAAGAAAGATTAATTTGTCACACCATTTCTAATTTAAATTAAATTAATTACTTCAATCTCCTTTAAAATCCTGCTTACTTAATCTTTAGTTAATTTCAAACCATTAGTTAATCATCCTTTAATTACCCATTAATTATCCATAAATACTTCCATTTAGTAATTATCCCATTGGTTAATTATCACCAATTAATTAACCCTTAATTATTACTTAATTTAACCTATATTTACTAACTAAATTAATTAATCCTTACCAAATTTGTCCTTTAATTACTTACATTAAGTAATCATCATTTAAGTAATTAACCTCCAATTACTTAATCAATTCATCCTTATTTACGAATTAATTAATCTCTAATTAATTAACTCATAATTAATTAGATTGATTAACTACACTTAAAATCATTAATTAACTAAATAAATAAATTACTCTTTAATCACTTTGTTAATTTAATTAATCCTTAATCATCCAAGGTCTTTATTAATCTTAAGATAAACCATTTACCTTTATTTAATTTCTTAATTACCATAATCATATTTTAAAAATTTATCTTTATAATTAACCTATTCAATTAAATCATTTAATTTAAATTAATTATAACTTAAGCCCTTAACTTAACGAATTTAAACCAATTATAACTCCTTAAAAGCAGTTATTTATGACATTCATTATATAAAGAAATAAATATTAAGAAATGGTTCAAATCTAGATTCACTTTAAATTTAAAACTTATTTATATTAAAACTTAAAAATTATACAAATTCTATTTCGGGTCAAACCCGAATAACACTCGATCTCCTACCCGAGACCATTTTCTTTCCTTTTTATATTTTTTCTTGGATTTAATTTTAAACTCAAACCTGTTACAAGAAAAGAAAAAAAACACTCATGCTACCCGAAGTCGATCCCGAGTCACCCTGCCCATTCCTCAAGTAATTCCTCGAGACTTCTCCTAACTCTCGACAACAACCACCGATACATAGAACAGCTACGTGCACGTGCACAGATCGACGACGACCCTATGGTCATCATCGCCACCACCATCACATCGACGACATCATCGTCATCAATTCCTATACCCCAGAAACCTGAAAATATTACTCTATCGAAAACGAACCTGACGGCTTCCTCAGGAACCCAACCATCATTCCAAAAACACCTCGACTATGACAATTCTGGTCATCTAAAGCTTTGAAATTCCAACCACAGCCTCGCCATGAACCCTCAGCCTTATTCCTCCACGACCGATCGAGTCCAGTTCCTTATTGACATCGCAAACCTCTCGCGAACCCAGAGGTTTCTTTCGGTACCCAAAACACTACATCAAACTCTCACCATCGCCACGGTGATCGTAAAATCCAAAGGTTAGTTTTGTCGACATCGTCCACCTGTAGGCTAGCTTCAGTTATGACCTCGAGAGCCCTAACCTTGCCGACCACCCATAATAGCCCAAAACCCATTATCAGATCAACTATGAATTACTCACACGATCCAATTCTAAAAATTGTAGTTTAACTTTTAAAAATCATGATTTTAGTTGGGAATCGGATTGTAAAACAAAGGATTGTGATGATTTAAATTTACATGTTTTAGTTTTTTTCCCACTGTTCTTTCTAAATTCCCAAATAGTTTCCAAACTTAAAATGCTTATATATAATTTTAAAACTTAGATTATGTATAAACACACATATCTTATTTGTATCTCACATCCTAAAGGAGATTACAGCAGGAGATTTGAATTTTTTTTCTTAAATCTTAACCCTGTAAAAAGAACAGAGTGTATATCTATACATACAGACATGCACATTTATATTATTTCATATTTATAGCATGCAGGCCCATTTCCACTCATGCAAACAATTTATCACAACATTTTTCATAAGATCATCACATACACTAGTTAAAACTAGGTGTTGCTATGTTTACTCACCCGTGACTTTAGAGAACAGAGAAAGCCCTTGATCTTGAGTTTGATTTTTTTTTGAAATGATCTGCTTGCTTCAGGCTTAAACTTTGCTTACTTTTGCTTTGATTACTCTTTTTTTTTATTTATCGACTCTGATTTTTTTTGAGTTGATTTGTACTTTATGTTTTGAAACTGATCTTTTCTTAAATCTTGAGGTGATTTTGCTACAGGTTTGAAATAGTTGAAAAAGTTGATTGGTGTTTGAATTTTCTTTTTGATTTTAAAGTTGCTAGCAGGCTTTAGGTTTTCTTGTTTTAAAAATAAGGAAAAATGAGAAGAGAAGAGTTAAGATATATTTATAGCTTTGACTTATTTTTTATTTGAAAATGAAAAGAAATTAATCTACACGGCACTTGTAATTTGCATGACAATACTTGCTTACATTTGTTAAACTTCATGCCATAAATCTTACATTTGTATTTTGAATGAGTTTAATATTTTTAAATATTTTTGTAAAACCTTATATTTAATTTCAATTTAGTTAATACATTTCTTAATTTATATTTATAGCAAATCTTATTAAAAGAAAATGACATAAAACTAATTGTATACTAATAATAATCATATATATATTATTCTCAAATCCAATTTATTTTAAGATAATTATCCTTTGAATTTTTAAATTACAAATTTAAATTCTATTTAAATCAACACATATGTATACAACTCATAATTTATTTGTTTGAAAAAAATAATAATTCTATTTAAACCTATATATATAAGTAACCCATTATTATTAGTTTTAAAAGAAAAATTTTGCCAAATTTAGTACTTATATTAGGAGATTATTAAATAAATGTTTATCCAAATATAAATATTTATTATCAGATTTGTTTGTTTAACTATAAATCAGTGTTTTCACTAGTTATACCAGAAAATTATTCAGTTATCTGATGTCTGAAAATCCAGGTTATCACAAATACCCAATGCAAGGACTATTCGCTACTAATCCTAGGGATTTCTCGATAGGATGTGGTATAAAAGTAACTTCAGTTTCTCCTGTTCCTGGACAACTTGTATGGACGTTTGTGTGACATTGCATTTCTAAGATTATGTACATTGGTTTTTACAAACGTACATCAGTGGTGGCGGAGAAGGTAACTTCTCTTAGCTTAACACCCTCCTTGAGACATACCAGCTCGAGGGTTGTATTTTTATGGAAGGCAATTAATAGTCAACGAAAATGGCTGTGTGGCATTCAAAGTGATGTGATATGTGATATGTGAAAGGTAATCGTTACCTTAGGCCTCATCAATCAGAAATGACCGAAACAGGGTTAGATGCAGCAAGACTAAGTACGTCATTCCCAATTACGGTATGATCATCCTCTTCTAGATATATTCCATCACCCTATGACGTTCGCGATGTAAATTAATGTGGTTTGTATGCTATGAGTGCCTACGGAAAGGTCGGTAATGACCGGGGGATGATATACCCGATACTATCTAGTTATAGAGATAGGCCGGTAATGTGTTGGTAGAGGTTCCTTTGTGATGTTCCTCGGTACATTCCTCTAGAGATGTATTGTCGGAAGATAGTCCCTTCACCTGGTCATTTGTATGCAAATCCAAACTCCGCTATGTGCCTGCCATTTTAATTGTATTGCCTATTTGGGATATATGCTGGAATTTAGTCAAAGTAACAATTTCGGCTATGATTAATATTATTTGTGCAATAGGCACTATTATAATATAAGAGGATTGGATATGAGATGTTTTAGTTATCGTAAGGTGAAAATATGTCCATGTTTATGTGCGGGCGTGCCTTATGAGATACTTTTTTTTTGAAAGAAAAAGTTCAATAAATTTAATAAATTCAGTTGAGTCTATTTTCTCACGCTGTTTTACCACATTGATCCGGGAGTTCTTCCCTTTCAATGCTTGGGTCAGACCGAGTATATTTACAGGCTTAGATTTGGTACTTTTGGAGCTTTAGCAGGAGAGCTGGAGATCTTCATTTTCGTATACACATATCTATTTTGATTATCCACTTTGCTTATTGTTGTTTTATATTATAGGCAATTGTAAGGAAGGGTTATTATAACTATACAGGCGGACGATTAGTGATTGATTGTTGAACTTTGATTGATGCATGTATATACAGTTTCTGTTTTGTAAAGATCGTTGATATGATATTATATGTTTTCCGCTGTTATGTGAGATTCTTTATTGTTCTGTTTGGTTCTTTCTTCTCTCTTTCTTCTCTTCTCTTCTTCTATCTTCTTTTATTTCTCATGACTTTCCGTTAGTCTGTGCTTTTTGGGTTGGACATGTGTGGTTTATTGTCGATTAAAAGGGTATGGATTTGTTGATCGTCACATGGTATCAAAGCTTAGATTTTGTATATTCCTAGGCTTTGATGTCTACTCAGTATAGATAGGGACAATAGCACCCTAGATTGAGTTTGAGTGTATTATATATATGAGCGTGTATTTCTTGGTGATATAAAATATTTTATATTGTGTTTACTTATCCATTGGGTTGTTTATGAATTCTGGTCGGTATGTGGGATGCTATGTTATCGATAGAGATTTCTAAACACTTAAACACGACATGACGACATAATATTGTTTTTAACTTGGTTAAATGAAATAATTTTACCTCGATTATATTATATATATAAAGAAACAATTTTTTTAGAGATTATTAAAGTTTATATAAATTGATTGTTTGGTTGTTTGAAAATGTAAATATATATAAGTTAATCGAAGATGTTTGAATAATCTAAATTAAAGCGACAATTGTAAAAGAATAAATTATATAAGAAAATGAATTACAAAGTATAGAATTATAATTAATATGGTTTACAATTGTGAAATAATCTTATAGGTAAGAAATAAAACTATACGAGTTATAAATAAAAATGGATTTGAACTAAGAATTTTAAAATCCCGTTGATTTTGGCAGTTGTTTTTCAAAATCGAGGTTAAATAAATTTGGAATGATATTACATAAATAAAGTGAAATAGTGAAATTATATAAGTAAGAAGATTCATAAATGTGATTTATGAATAAAGGATTTTAAAAGGAATATAAAGCACCGAATTCACTACTGTTGCTGGGTAATAATAAGGATGATGACTACCACATCATCAGTATCATTTTTGAGTTTCTGGGTGATTGATTTATTACCAATAGTAAATTGAAAATTGAATTAATAAGGGTGATGACTGTCACATCATCAGTATCATTTTTGAGTTTCTGGGTGATTGATTTACTACCAATAGTAAATTGAAAATTGAAGTTTTGTTGTGATAAACCAATTTGAATTTAAAATCCAAGTTGTAATTGATAAATATAAGTAAAATGAGATTTGGACTTATAATACGAGATAATAAATTTAACTTGGTAAAGTTAAATAAATTTGAATTAGCATAATAAATATATGATTTGAAATTTAACTAAAGGAAAGTTAAATAAATTGAATCGGATTTGAACTAGATTAGATAACCTATTGAAATGAAATTTAAACATAATTGTAAAGTGATTATAGTATGAATTTGGAAGTAAAACTTAGGTAAATGTTCATGGAATTATAAATAAATAAGTTGTATAACCTATAAAGTGGGTAAATGTAAGTAGAACCAAATGTTGAATGGTTAAACAATTTTGTGAAGCAAAACAAAATCTAAATTTGAATAAGTGATGAAATTTGACTTAAATAAAAGTTAAATAAAATAGAATTTGAATTAAATTAAAAGTGAACTTAAGTTGTATAGTGAAAGTAAATGCAAGTGAGAATGAAATGAAACATAAATTAAGTAATGTTGAATGAAGTTGGAATTAACATTAAAAATGAATTAATAAAGGGAAGTGATGAATATAAACTTGAGTTATATAATAAAATTCAACTTTAGTTGTAAAATAAAATAACAATTGAATGATTGAATGAAAGTCAATTGAATACCAACCAATTGAAATGAAAAATGTTAAGTTAAATTAAATGTAAACAAAGTAAATATAAATGTTTAAGTGTAAATTAAATAAAGTTGGTAATGTTGGATATACATTGATTGTTAGATGGATATTAGTTGGATGATAGTTGTTTGATGGTTTGATTTGTTGCTTTTGATTGCATTTGCTATATTGGCACATATAGTTGTTGTATTGATATATGTTGTAGATTGATATTACTTTCTATATGCATGTTTCTCATTTGTTTGTTGAGTATTTAGTAGGCGCGAATGGCGTATGCTTCGCGTTTGGAGTTCGTTTTTTTCTATATTAGCCTTTATATGTTCGCTAATAATATATAAGGTACATATCTCGCATTATATATCGTACTTTTACACTTTTTCCCTGTGGTATGCCTCATCCTTGAAGATGATATGTATATTTGTGATACATATATTGTTGTTATTTTTTTCGGATCGAACCGTGCAAAGGAGGCTATGGAGAAATCTGTTGAAAATTGAAGGTGTTAAAATTTTTTGAGAATTTTGAAAAAAATTTGATAGCTAAAATTTTGATTGTAAGTTAAAGGTTAAATGATATAAGTAACTTTTAATTTAAAATAAGTCGATTCAAAAATCCTATCTTCAAAATACAATTGAATTGGCTCCCGATATATATTCCATTGTGTTCAGAATAGTGGTAGAACATTATAAGCGCTAGGCGGCACGCTTCGATTGGAGTTCGAAAATTTTTTGGATGAGTAGTGTCGTGAAATTATCTATATAAGGCCGTACAAATTGTCTTTGGCACTCAAAACCCTGGCCTAGGGTTATAGCCGCCATATTCAATTCAATGGCCGAAAATTGCTCAAATTTCTTCCCTCGATCTCTTCCAATCCGTCGACTATTAGCAAAAACTAATAACTACAACGTTGAAGAGCTTATCGAGATCTATGTTTTCAATGGTGATGATTGAAAACTACAAAGCAGATTGACAGAAAATGGCGATGAACGTACAATGTTCGTACATAATTTTCTAGGCCATAGAGGCACCGAGCTTCATCCCATACAAGGTGCTGGTGCCGTTCGCGAAGTGCTTCAACGTGGGGGCCCTGATCTTCCTTCGTTGACTTGTAGGTGGCGCGACAATTTAAATGGAAGCGGCGGTCATGGGTTCTTCGGCCTGGGTACGTATGTGATGAAGAAGAAGGATTTTCACAGTCCAGATTTGGTCAAGAGAAATCGAACGGTCAGGGATAAATCTAGGTTTAAAGATAAAATATAATAAAAAGTGAAATTAATTTATATAAATTCGTTTAAACTTTAAAATGCTGCAACTTCTTCATACGAGTACCTTTTTTGACGAAACAAGTTGCGCTGGGTCCATATTGACGAGCACTACATTTTAGAGCTAGTTTGGAGTTGATTGGAACTAACGAAAATTTTATGTAGAATTAAACGCTTGTTTAATTATATTCGGATAAGATGCTGCAATGATAAAAGCAACCAAAGTGAGTACAACTCATTCTTTCTGACTCACTAATATTTTTATATTAGTGAGTATAAATTTATTTTATGATGATTATTGATTGTTTGGATGATGTATGGTATATTATATATTTATATATTGATTGGTATTTGGACATATTCCTGCATTGGAGCAGATGAGACCCTATACGTTTCCATGTGTGATTGGATGACCATTTGTATGCGCGTCTACCTAGAAGCGGACATTGTACATATTTTCTCATATGTATATTTGTCGTAGGTGACAGATTGGAGGGATCCAAATGGATTCCTCACTAGGATTGATTTTAATTATAGATATTGTAATATATGCTTTATCATGTGATATACGAAGTTTTGGATGCCGTGATTGATGTATTTAGTGTTGTTGCAGCATTGCGCCTATTTTGGTAATTTAAAAAATGTTAAAGTGATGATTTCAAATAAAATGGGATTTCAAAGTGATTTGCAAATAGATGTTTTATAAATTTTTGAATTGTTAAGGAAACAGATTTATTTTAAATAAATAATATGTTATAAAAATTATGATTTTAATGAAATATAATTAGAATGTGATTTTTGAAATATGAAGTGAACTATTTGGTAAAATGGTTTATATTGAGATTTTTGAATTATTATAAACGGTTTATATATAAGATTTCTAAAATTGAATTTTTGTAAATAATGTAATAGGATTATAAAGGAGTTTTGTTAGTGTTAAAATGAAGTTATAATTGAATCTTATAAGTAAATAAGATGATTTATAGATTTATAAAGTTGATGAAGTTATAAAAGAATGGATTTTTGAATAAGAGAATTATAAGTAATTAACTAATAAATGGACTTTGGAATATAAATGAGATATATATGCAATTTGTTAATAAAGGAATTTTATAAATTGAAGTTTTTATAAATAATAAATGGAATTTATGAACATTGTTTTATAAATCCACAATCAACTTATTTTGATAAGTTAAATATGGAAGTTTATTAAAGTAATTACATTCACGATTTTGGACAGTGAATTATCCTTTAAATTAAATTTGCAGAAATAATAAATCTGGTAAATGAATTATAATCACTATTTTGGACAGTGAATAATCTTTCAAATTGAGTGAATGTTTTGGGAATTAATATTTTTAAATGGAGTTAAATGATTTGAAGATGTTTTAAAATGTGTTAAGTATCGAATACATAGATTTCAACATTCATTGTTGAAATAGACGTTTTCGAAAAGTAAGGAAATGATGGACTATAACATTGTTGTTATAGTAAATGATTTTCGGAAGGAGATATTTTATATAGTATGTGGGATTTATATATCTATCTAATTTTCAAATCCCTATATTAATGATTTTGGGTTGTCATAACGATGTTTTACGAAACATTCGTTTTGACCCAAATAAGTATATTTAAGAGAATGTTTTCCTTAAAGAATAAAGAAATATACACTTAATCATGATTTAATTATATGTAATATTTTCTAAGTGCTGAAAATAAATTGATTTGTGAATTACCTATTATTAAATGAGTATATGGACATGTTTTCCAAATATTGAAATGGTTTTGAGAATATATCATTTTAAAAAGATAATTTAAAGTGAATATTAGAGAAGTGATTTAATTAATAAAAGATTAATTAAAAGGTCATAGTGATTGCTTTTGGTGCTAGATATTTATTTAGTCCTCTGATAGTTAAATAACCGACCATAAAATTTGGCCATTTTAGTTTTTCGATTGATGTGGAAACTATTTAGTCATACACTTAGTATGTAGCCAACTGTGTAGGCTTGATTATCGTTTCTGTTGAGGATGTTGATTAATGTAGTGCGGAGTATTACTCTAATCTATCAAGCTATCTTCTTAGCTGAAGGATAGCAATTTCAAAGTTGGAGACGTGATAAGTTTATGAGACTTAGTTTCTGTGTGAGGTTGAGAAATGCTTTTGCGTTGTTGGTGCAAAGAAACCGGGATCAGATTTATCTGAAACGACTTCGGACCAACATTTATGCGACAATTGTTTAGGTTGGTTGTGATGATATTGATATTCAGGATGTTCATAGTGGAAGACTACTTGTAGACCGTTTAGGGTTAAAATCACAATATATGTAACGACCGGAATTTTAGGCAATATCAATTTAATAATCCGTATTAATAATTAAATTGAGTTGATAATTTTTCTTTATAATTTTAATTTAAATTGGTAAATTTAACCTTTTAATGGTTAATAAATATTTAATCTGTAAATTTTGATCAGTATCTTTCTAACAATTTAAATTTGATAAGAATTATTTGTCAAAGCTAATGAAATTTTATTCTATTTATAATATATATATTTGATATATATTATGAATAGAAAATCTTTTGTTTTAAATAAAAGATGAATTTTCAAATTGTAATATATGTGTATGTATATGTTATAATTTGAGTTGTTTTGAAATTTAATTTAATCTATTGATAATTTATAGATGTATAAATTGTAACTTAAAGCTTTGTTTAATTTATATTTTCAAAAGTTAATTTAGAATTTATTAAAAAAAATTAAATTTTTAGATAATTGTTTATTTATAAATATGATAGTTTAAATAAATTTTTCTTTTTGTTTTCTTTAAAGTGTTTCAATTTTAATGGTTATAAACATATTGTATAAATTTATTAATAAACTTTCTTTTAAAAACTATTTCTTAAACACTAGATAAAGGTTTTAGATTTATAAAATAAATGTATAAAGACATATTTACATTATAATCAGTTTTAGCATATTTGCTTTTAAAGGTAAACTAATATTTATTAATTAAGTAATTTAAATAAGTAAGTTATATTTACATTTAAACTAAATGAAAATTTAATTAAAAACACTTAGGTATATGTGTGAACATTCTAAGGCATCTTTAAAACACTTGTAAACTTTTAAAACGTATTTGAGACACTTGTTCAAATTAATAACATGTGGCACTATTTTTATTTTGATTTTTAATAAATGTTTTAAGAGGAGAATTAGTTTTCACAAACACTTTTATTTTCTTTGTCTTCATTTCATGTTTCAAATTAATGGAAAATCTGAAAATAAATCTGCATGCAAAGATAAAACCTGAAATTTGAATTCCAAACATAAAAGCAAAATGAAATCTGCAAATCAATCTGCAACATCAAGTAGAATTTGTAACATCAAGTAGAATCTGCAATTTTCAAATCCTACAACTAAATGGAGATTCTATTTCAACCTGCAAATTAAAGTCTGCAACTAAGATAAAAAATCAAGCTGCAACATCAATTTACAACCCGCAGATTCAAGGGGTTTTCAACATCTTTTAATCATCAATTAAAAGCATGCAAAAGGTTTTTCAACAAAAAGCAAAATCAAAGTTATTCAAAGCCCGGATTAAACTGCTCTGCATAAATTATTTGTGAGTAATCATTTTAAAAACAGGTTTGGTTTAATTTATGGTAAATAATGATGCATGCAAATGAATTATTGCTTTGATAATGAATATTTGTTTATATGAATGCATGATCATTATAAGTACTTAGTGTCTGTAAATGTGAATTTAGATTCTGTTGTTCAAGCAGAACTTGATTCATCATCTTTAAATACAAAATCATCCAAATCTATAACTTAATTAAATTTGTTATGTAAATGAAAAATGTAAGTTAAAGTTTGATAGTAATTTTAAAATTAGTTTCATAATTTTTAAAGTAACAGATAAGTATAAATAAAAGATTTACAGTGAAACTAAGATATTTGTTAAAAATTAACTATCTTAAATTCTGAATTGAATTACATGCATGTAATCTTGGTAGAAAATCATGAATTTTGATATGTAATTTGTGATTTTTAGTTGAGTATTTGTTGAGAATTTTGGGTTTGTATGTTTTGGGAGTTTCAGTGATTGTTGATGATACAATCAATATTTGAAGATGATTTGAGGGTCGAACCTTGTTTTTGAGATATGGATGTTGGGAAAAATACTTACGTATTTTTCCAGTGAGTGATTTTGTCGTAATCGATCAAACTAGGGTTTTTTTCGACTTGACTGTTTTGGAAATTTCTTCGTGAAGGATGGATCGAGTTCGTTCGTATTTGGGGAAGATGTAGTTTGTGGTCATGGCACTTCGATGGAGTGGTCGGCGAAGGTTGTACAGCGTCGTGGCGTTGGCCGTGGAGGGGTTTTGGGTCACATTATTCTGCAGTTTTTGGTTCGAATGATCGAATTTCGAGTCGCATACGTATTCTTCGATCTGGGTTTTCGGTTATACTCGCAAGTGATTTTGTGACCGTAGTTGGTTGTCGCGATGAACAACGGCGGCCGTAGGTAACGGTGTACGTGCACCATGTACGCCGTGCAACTAGGAAGAATTCGAATTTGGGAAGATGAATTTCACTCGGGTTAGCTCTCGAGTTATTTATGGTGAAGACTCGAAGTAGGGGTAGCATGGCTCGCCATCGGGGGCTGACTCGTGTATTTTGGGGAATCGACTCGAGTTTGTTGATTGGTTCTGTATTTTGTAAGTGCAGATAAATCTTGTTTGAAATAAATCTAGTTCAAGTTGCAATGAAACTTGATTTTGAACAAATGAAATCTAATATTAAGTTATAAAACCAGTTTATAAAGTAAACAAAATACAAAGTTAAAAACTTGATGTTTTAAAATAGATGTAAATCAAACTTTTAAAAAGTGATAATTGAATTCAATTTTTAAATTTAATATTGTTAAGATAATTTCTTTTAGAAGTAATTAATTTAATTAAATAATGAATTTCAGTTTATAAGAATGTTTTTAATTTAATTATTTAATCAAAGTTTTAAGTAAATTTTTAAGTAATGATTTTAAAACTAAAGTTTCAAATTTTATTTTGAATGAATAAGTTTAACTTAGATAATTAATGTGTTTTAAATCTTGAAATTTGTTTCTAAATGCTTTATTTTCAAATAAAATTTAAGTTATGATTGTTAAAATTTGATCAATTTCAAATAACTTATTTATAAAGATAAATAGTGCTAAATTATATTGATATGAATTTGAGAATACTTAATTTAAATATGATTTGTTAATAAATAAATTTTAATTAATAATAATGTTTTTCTTAATTAATTAAGGATTTTGAAATATAATAAGTTAATTAATTAATTGTTTAATTAATTTTAAATAATTAGTTAATTATTATTTAATTTTAAATAATCACTTAATTATGGATTAATTAAGTGTAGTTACTTAATGAAGTAATTAATGATGAATTATTGAATGTAATTGAATGATAATTACTTGTGGAAGTAATTAGTAGAAATTACTCATGAGAGTAATTGAAGTTGAAGTGATTAATGAATAATCACATGATGTTATTAATCTAAGGATTGACTAATATAATTGTTTGAAGTTAATTAATTATGGAGAAATTAATTAATTAAAGTATTAATGATTGTTTAATGATGGAATTGTTTATTTGTTAAATAATAAATTAAGAGGGAAATCAAGATTAATTAATGAAAGTAATTAGAAGATAATTACTTGTGTAAGTACTTAAGTGTTAATTACTTAATTAATTTAGTTAATTAACTACTGTGATTAATTAATTAATTAATGTGATTAATTTAAGATTAATTACTAAGTGTAATTAATTAAAAACGTAATTAATTAATAAAGTAATTAATTAAGGATAAATTGTTAATTTAAATTGATTAATAATTTCTTAATGAAGTAATTAAAGATTAATTAATTAGATTAATTAATCAAAGGAATAATATAATTAATTAAGAAGTTAACTAATTTAGATAAGTAATTACAAATTTTTAATTACTGTTTATGATTAATGAGATGATTAATTACAAGTTAATTATTTAATTAATTTAAGAATTACTAATTAATAAGGATAATTAGCTAATTAATCAAGGTTGATTAATAAAAGTAATTAACAAAAGTTTTATTAATTAATTGTAATTAACTGAGGTTTAACGTAATTAATTATAGTTAATTAATAAATGGAAGCAAATGTATGATCATTAATTATCGTAATCAATGATAGTTATTAAAGGTCAATTACTGTATATGGTTAAGGATAATTACTTGAATGTAATTAAAAGATGATTAATTAAGGAAGATTAGTTAAGGAAGATTAGTTAAGGAAGATCATCAAGAATGATTAATTTATGTATCTGGGATAAATAAATAAAGAAGGATTTAAGGTTAATCCAATTGATTTGGAGTTAATCAATTCTGCTATTGGATGATTAATTGATATTTGGTGATTGATATTGGATGATTGATATTGGGTGTTTGGTTGATACTGGATGTTTTGGATATCTCTGATATGTGATATGCTGCTTTGTGAGATGAATATTTGTTATGAATTATCTATTGTGATAATGTGATCCATCTATCTGTTTATATCATCCTGAATATAAGTTAATTGTTTAAACCCTTAAGTACAACTTGGACATTAAAATGGCGTTTGGTTTCGGCGAGACTGGGATCGGGTTTCCATATTTGGAATCCGAAAACCACATCGATTCCAATTAAACGTTAGGTCGTGATCCAAGTGGAGCAAGTGAAGACTCGAGGTGTAAGAACTATATGTCAGTATAACTCTGTGGGTGATTCCGTGATGAGTTTGACAGAATAGTACTTATAGGTTCGAGATGGAGATTTAGAGTGCAAGGGCTATGGTCGTTGACTCTGAGGGTGATTACAAAATGAGTGCAAAGAGATAGTGCCTTCGGTTTTGTTCGAACCCGGAATGAACTTGTATGGATTGAATGCTTTCAGAACATCATGAGGTGCGCATTCTAAGATAGATGTGTTCTATAAAGGTAATCGCAGCCTCAAACCTCATCAATCCGGGAATGGCTAAAACAGGGGAGGTGCAGCAAGGCTAGGTGGGTAGCGCCCATTTTGGGACAAGATTTTCCCCTGTCTAGAAGTCTCTTTTTATTTCGGCTGTGTGGGGCGGTTGATTCCGAACAACTGCCGGGGTTGTCTTGTTTGGGACTGTTTAGTAAGGAACGGTCCCGGCCTTGTGTTGCAGGGGAGTTAGGGTGGCTCCTCGGTACGTTGATCTAGGCCACGTACTGTGACGGGCGGTACCCCAGTAGCCCTGTCATTGATGGAAACCCATTCTTCCTACGAGACCCTACGGTTTTGTTTGTATTACCCACTTTTGTGGCTAGTAGCTGGAATTTAATAATGTAACAATTTCGGCTATTTCATATTTATTTGAAAATCCTAGCCACTATTATAATATCACTGGATTTCCTATCAAATGTTTTGGTTAGCGTAAGGTAAAAACTTTTCCATGTTTATATGTGGGAAGTCTTACGTGATACCTTTTCTTTTCAAAGGTTTTTCTAAAGTTAAGCAATTTTAACCCGTTTACTCACACTAGACCCCTGTCTGACCCGAGTGTTTATTTTCTGTTTTATTAAACTCTTGGGTACTCATATTATGTATGAGTAGTCAAGTGATTCAGGTTTGTTTGACAAATTCTGGAGGAGTTATGGAGCAGGAGGCTTCCACGTGTAGATATATTATGGTTCCGCTGTGTTTGCATGGTATCTGTTTCTTGTGTACCTGAGTTGTATAGTTAGACAGATGTTTATAACTGTCTAATATATGCTGTAAGTTGTTTACTCTGATGTAATATGATACCGTGTAATATTTTATGTGATATATCATATTTTATTCGTTCTACTGTGAGTTCTCTGATGTTGTTGTCTTTCTTCTTTCTCTTTCTTTTCTTCTTCTATCCCTTTCTTTCTTCATTAGCAATGCGTCTTCCTGGAGATAGGAAGTCGGGTCATTTCAGTTGGTATCAGAGCATCAGGTTGAGTGAATACCTAGGCTCTGGAGTGGTGCCTTTCTTGAGAGAGCGTGCTTGCAATTTATATACATATACATATATATATATATATATATATATATACACACCAATCTGTTGGGTTATCTGTTCGGATTTTCCAACATTAGTTTTAGAGGTAGATGGAGTAGTGGTGTGCGTGTGTAACACGACTACCAGTGATGGAAGAGGTCCATGTGTTTGAGGTTGGAAGTATAGTTGTCGAGACTATAGACACAATACCGTCTCGAGTGAGATTACTAGTTTGGAGTAAGGATTTCTCTGAATTCCGAAGGAGATTTTTTTTAAAGATTCGGAGTTTATCTTTGAAGTATAAGTTTGGATCTGTCGGAAGTGCAGAAGCAAGAGATGATATCTTGATAACTGCGTGATGAGATGCGGTATCCATGGATATTTCTGGATATTTCTGAAGATGTTTTCTCTTGAAGCAGTTTTAGAAGTGGTGAGGAGCTATCTTTACCTACCGCAGGGAAAATTCGTCTGTGTAGAAGTTGTCTGGATCTTTAGCAAGGAGGTTGGCTGTTCTGAAATATGAGACTACGGTCTATGAGTTGCTTCGCTTCGGCATGGTCTTATTTGTCGTTCCTTAAGAGAGCGAGATATTGATGTTCGGTTTGGAGCCCGAATTTCTTGAAAGGATGTCTGCCATCTCAAAGGTCTTTTGTGTGGTTTGTAGATAGTTTTGGTTTTCGAGAAGCCTTTGGATTAGAAGTCTTTGGTTAGCTGTGGTAGTAGTGCAGTCCGAAGTGTTCGGTGTGCCGACGAGAAGGTCTTTTAGCTTTGTTGTATCATCGAGGTAGAATTTAGAAGCAGCAGTGTGGCCGTTTCTCCGATGGTCAGGAATTTCGGTGGTTCTTCTTTCAGCAGTCCGGGCAGTTGGTAGATGTTTTATTGAAAGGTTAACCTTGTTTGGAGAAGCTTAAAGCTGTTCTATTTGGTAAAGAGAGGACAGTTTCTTTGGAATCCAAACTAGGTTGGATCGCAAAAGTGACTTGTGATTAATTTGGAAAATTTTCATAAGAAATCTTTTGTTTAAGACTGAGAGTTCTCATATGGAAGTAGGAGCTACTGATGTAATCAGAAGTTTGTCTGCATCTGGAGTTGAGTTCCATATTGTTTTGGTTCCAGAAGCGATTTTGGTGGTTAGCCTAGTAGAAGAGTTGGTTTAGTAGCTCAGAAATTTTTGGGGTTGAATTGGTCAGATCTAGTTTTTGAATTGGATTATGTTATAAGGTTGTGCGATCGAGTTAGATGGGTCACTATGATTATATGGATTTGATGAACAAAATTTTTCAGATATATTGTATAAGTTTGAACTCGTGTTCATCAATAGTATTCTCATCTATTTCAGAATCAGAGTTGTGCAGTGGAAGCGAGGTAGCAGCTGTGCAAGGAAGGAAGTAAGTTCAGTTTGCTATTGCTTGGGAAGTAGAGCTTGTGTTCTGGATTTCGACGGATCTTGGAAGACTTTTCTGTTGGATAGGATCCAGAAAATGGGTTGCTTTGTTCTAGTTGTTTCTGCTAGCATCAGCATAGGTTGAGCTGATCAGGGAGAAGATTGGCAGCCCAGGATTTTCTGTTGAGTTATGCTGATATGAGATAAGTAGTTTAGAATTCGAAGTTGGAGACTTCATTGCTGTTAAGACTTCTGGTTAAGAGAGCAGTAATTGGGTAAGATTGGATAGCTAGTTCTGAGGCATTTGGGATTTCTTATCTGTGTTTTGATAGGATAAGATTGAATTGCCAGTTTGGATAACTAAAATTCATTGTATTTCACATATCTCTGAGGGAGTACGTGTGATTCATCATTGGTTGTAGAATTTGCAGTTCAGTTGGATTTCGAAGTTGTGCTAGACTTGAGTATAGTCTGATGTTCTGTTCAGATTGGTGGATCTACTGATGAGAGGAGCTCTGGATTTTGGTGGTGTAGTTTGTTTAGCTTCTGTAGAGCGAGTCTCCCGGTGATTTATACTTGGGAAACTCGAGATAGTATTAGTAAGATTTATTCTGATTTGTGTTAGGATAATTGGTTAGGTTTGTTTGTTTGATTGATTGCTATGGTTGATAGTAATTGGTTGATAGGTATGCTTTGTTGTTTGAAATTAAAAAATTTGCTGGGATATTAAATTACCTTTGCTTTTAAATTTCGGGGACGAAATTTTTTTAAGGCGGGAGGATTGTAACGACCCAGAATTTTAGGCAATATCAACTTAATAATCCATATTAATAATTAAATTGATTTGATAATTTTTCTTTATAATTTTAATTTAAATTGGTAAATTTAACCTTTTAATGGTTAATAAATATTTAATCTGGTAATTTTGATCAGTATCTTTCTAACAATTTAAATTTAATGAGAATTATTTGTCAAAGCTAATGACATTTTATTATGTTTATAATATATATATAATTGATATATATTGTGAATAGAAAATCTTTTGTTTTAAATAAAAGATGAATTTTCAAATTGTAATATATATGTATGTATATGTTATAATTTGAGTTGTTTTGAAATTTAATTTAATCTATTGATAATTTATATATGTATAAATTGTAACTTAAAGCTTTGTTTAATTTATATTTTCAAAAGTTAATTTAGAATTTATTTAATTGTTTTTAAATTTTTAGATAATTGTTTATTTATAAATATGATAGTTTAAATAAAGTTTTCCTTTTCTTTTCTTTAAAAGTGTTTCAATTTAAATGGTTATAAACATATTGTATAAAGTTATTAATAAACTTTCTTTTAAAAACTATTTATTAAACACTAGATAAAGGTTTTAGATTTATAAAATACATGTATAAAGACATATTTACATTATAATTAGTTTTAGCATATTTTCTTTTAAAGGTAAACTAATATTTATTAATTAAGTAATTTAAATAAGTCAGTTATATTTACATTTAAACTAAATGAAAATTTAATTAAAAACACTTATGTATATGTGTGAACATTCTAAGGCATCTTTAAAACACTTGTAAACTTTTAAAACATATTTGAGACACTTGTTCAAATTAATAACATATGGCACTTTTTATTTTGATTTTTAATAAATGTTTTAAGAGGAGAATTAGTTTTCACAAACACTTTTATTTTTTTGTCTTCATTTCATGTTTCAAACTAATGGAAAATCTGAAAATAAATCTGCATGCAAAGATAAAACTGAAACTTGAATTCCAAACATAAAAGCGAAATGAAATCTGCAAATCAATCTGCCACATCAAGTAGAATCTGCAATTTTCAAATCCTGCAACTAAATGGAGATTCTACTTCAACCTGCAAATTGAAGTCTGCAACTAAGATAAAGAATCAAGCCGCAACATCACTTTACAATCTGCAGATTCAAGGGGTTTTCAACATCTTTTAATTATCAATTAAAAGCATGCAAAAGGATTTTCAACAAAAAGAAAAATCAAAGTTATTCAAAGCCTGGATTAAACTGCTCTGCATAAATAATTTGTGAGTAATCATGTAACGATCGCGATTTTTCGTTGCCGAAAAATCGAACCGTTAGGGTTTTAGAAGAAGAAAGAGGTAGAAGAAGAAAGAAAAGAAAGAGAAGAGAAAACAGAAAAACAAGTAACAGAACGAGAAACAATAACAGAATCTCACAGTCGCAGCGGAACAACATATAATAGATAAATGAATATTCATTAAAACAAAGAACTATACATTTTATACATTACATCACATTACATTACATCAATCAGAGTGTACGACAACAACAGCGGAAAGAAATACTATATACAATAGATAATAGACTACGCTATCTGGCTCGCCTCCAGATCTGCACAGCGACTCCCGAATCCAGAATAACCTGATAACCTAACTCTAGACTGCCCGTGTGGAAAATAGTGGGCACCCAGAGTTTAGGAAAGGAACAATAAACTCCAGGTCAGTCATGTGACTGGTGTGAGAACTCAAAACAGTTTATCTTTAAACAAGCAACAACAGAATTTAAATTTAACTTTCGAAATTCGAAATGCTTTTTGGAAAAATGAAACTACCATAAGGCCTCCCGCCACACACACAATGCAAACGCAGAATTGGAGGAGATTTCTCCTTATGATAGTCAAAGATGCTTACTACGCGAAAATCAAATCATTTTTGATATTATTACTAGTGCATAGTGTAGAAAACAATTTCGAAAGTACAATATAAATCCTAGCCAGCATAGACATTCCGAACTATGCCTACTATAGCTACCATCCAAACAGTGGTGACCACCATAAGTGAATGGCAGGTAATACAACTAAAACCGTACAAGGCGCGTATTGGAGGAATGGATTTCCAACAAATGGTCAGGCTAAGGAACTTCCTACTGCCACATGGGATCGCCTCTGGCGGGACGTCCCGAGAAACTAACGTTACGGTTAGATCTCTGCCAACACAAGGCCGGGTTACCTCTGTAACTAGGTAACTACTACACGAATATGTCATCCCCCGGTCCTTTGGGACCTTTATCCGAGCGCTCGATCCAACAACACCACACAGAAATAGATATAGTGTTTCAACATGAGTAAGTATCTGGGCTCCATATGTGACGACCGCCCATGACTCCCGCACCAAAACAAGAGAATAGTGCGCTGAAAGGTGTGCCAGGCAGCCAGGGACGATAGTCAGGGTAAAATAAAAATCGCAGAATCTCTATCGTAACTCACAGCGCATGGATAAAATACAATAGAGAAATATATAGTGAAGTCTCATAACAGAAAATCATCATATAAGCATCACAGAAGTTTTATACAATCATCTCAACAAATCCATACATCAAGACCTCACTACAAGCACTCATCAAATACAGCAGCGGATACCCAGTACATATAAGAAAATAATATGCATAGCCTCCTGCTCGTCTTCGCCATCATCAACGGAAAAACTCTAACTTCTAAGCACAGCACCTGCCACCTGCTACCTAGTCTGCCCATCCCAAACATGGATGAACAGCCCAAGGTAATAAGAGGAGACATAAAACCTTGAGTCAGACAAAGTCTTAGTGAGCAGTAAATTAACAATCAAACATACCAAAAGAGCATAAGGATATAAAGGAATAGGAACCAAACCATCCCACTCCACCTCTTTCTACAGTGATAGCCCCCAGACACACACTAAGGAGAAGTAAGCATAACATAACAGATAAGTAAGGTAAAGCAATAATCACTCGAGTCAAGGACGATGTTTTCCAAATACAAACCCCCAAGGCCTAAACCAAGATCAGATAAGCACCCAGAAAACACCGCTCTTGAAGCCGAATGATGATACAACCAAACATCCAAACATCCATGACTCTGGCTATCACTGTTATCATTGCCTTGATTTCACCGTTAGTTGAATGACCGCCTGTCAAGGGCTAATGGTAACCCCGGTTTAGCCATAACTCCGCACGTCATCGTGACCCGTGCCTAAGCCGAACGCATAAGCCCAGAGTACTAGCACGTCATCATGACCCGTGCCTGGAACGTCATCGTGACCCGTTCCAACGTACCCTTGCTTTGAGTATGCTAGAACCTTCAACAACGATGAGATCTTAGCCTCCTAGTCATCCTCCTCGACGACTACTTCCATACTAGCTCAAGCGCCTCTCAAGCTAACCATTATCCACCCCAACCCGGACCACATCACCGAGTTATAACTTTGCACGTCGTCATGACCCGTGCTTGGAACGTCTTCGTGACCCGTCCCATCACAACATATGTCTTGCCTCATCACATCATAGCAAAGTCTCTCAACTTGGAACGTCATCATGACCCGTCCCATCTCAACACAAGCCTTGCCTCATCATATCATCGCAAAGTCCCAACTCAATCATGCTTTGCCTTCTCGCATCATGGCAAGATCCCACATCCTCGAATCCATCCATATGAGCTTCCACACCCGCTTCATATGCCATCGGCAGCTTTCACCATTCAAGAGCCTTTCCACTTAGCTTTTGAATCATCTTCAACCCTCTTGTTCCAAATCAACTACAAGCTAACTTGGAGCAATCAAATCTATCATACATTCAAACATTCAAGCATTCAAACAAGATCTATTAAGCAATATCAACTATAATGGCAATTTCGTAATTAAGTGAGCAAAAGTCCAACATATGTGAAATCATGGTTTTTAGCATAGATCTATCAAATCTAAAACATGGGTCTTGTCTCTAATACTTATTAAATAACTTTCATAGATAAACATCTTCAAATATGATGGATCTACATGCAGACTTAAGGAAAATGCGAGAAAACGCTAACTTTAACACATAAACATATCACCAATCCCATATACTCCTTTGGATCCGCGTGAGAGATAACTACCACTCACCAAATCACCAAAACAACCTAAAATCAATCAACTTCAGATCTGGACAGCAAGAACTTGGACTTGATCCGGAGAAATTTCACTTGAAACGGTGAAATCTAGCCTCTTCGGATGAAAATCTTCAACTTTGGCTCTTGATCTTTGATCTTGATCTTCAATCTTGGATGGATGTTAGAATTAGATTGGAAGTAGAGAAAGAAGATGAAGAAATGTTGTAGACAAGTTTCCAAAATGGCAGCACTTCGTCGCTTCGAAATCCGGTGCGAAAAAGTGAGCCAAAGTCCACTATTTATAGGCTGAATACCCCCCTTAGGTCGGCCGCTCCTTATGTCGTATACTCGGTTTTAGGTCGTTGCCGACCCAACATGCTACGACCTAACCCCTTTACGACCTAAGGCCACAGAAAGCACGCGACTTAAAACACTGCCGCGTCCCTAAACTCGAACCACCGACCTAACTTAGGTCGCCGCCGACTCAACAAAGCATACGAGACACGACCTAACTCTCCAGGCCTTTACGCGACCTAACAACACATGCCACATAGCCGACCTAATAACCTACCGACCTAAAGACTAGCACGACCTAGCGACTCAACTAGGTCCGACCCATCAATCTACACTCCCTTCCTTAGGTCGTCTAACGACCTAACTGGGTTACAACCTATTCCCTTTAGGTCGTCCAATGACCTAACTACCCAGGATTACTACGACCTAAACCTATCCCTTAGGTCGCTCACCTGTAGGTCGCCCACCATCACCCTAGCTGCTAGGTCGTCCACGACCTATCCTCCTTAGGTCGTTAGAACCTTAACTCGGTTAACTACTTAGGTCGCTAACTACCTTCCCTTAACTCGTAAGCTACGACCTATCTATACTCCGAGCTATCCTTAGGTCGTATAACGACCTAACACTTAGGTCGCTAATCAATCTAAACCGGCCTATCTACTAGGTTGCTCCACTCGAGCTAACTCTCATACGACCTAAGTTACACCACGAGCTAACTCGTTAACGACTCAAGCCTCCTTAACTCGAATACGACTCATCTCATAGCACACGAGTTAACTTCCTAAACGACTCAGGCTAGAGACAACATAAACAACACTAACGACCTGTAAATTCTACGATATATTGACACGTAAAATACGGGTCGTTACATTCTCTCCCCCTTAGGAATTTCGCCCCCGAAATTCCAAGCAAACAACAGCAATCAAAGATATTCTGCATGCCTACCATCCATAGCAATCAACAAACCATGCATCCAATTCTAGCCTAGCATGCAGAATTCTATGACTTAGAACAAGCTACAAATTCATGAGATGTCACGACACTTTAGGGCCATACCTCGAAGAGTCCGGGATGAGCTGCCTTCATCCTCTCTTCCTCCTCCCACGTACAGTCGTTAACATCATCACTCCATTGTACCTTGAGCAACGTAATCGTCTTCCTCCTGAGCTGTTTCGTATCGGTTTCAACAATACGAAGCGGCTTACGAGGTCTCGAAACAACTGGATCAACCTCCAAGTCTTCACAGCTATCAGCAGAAACCACCGTAGTAGGGTCATGCACACATTTCCGTAGATAAGATACATGAAAAACATTGTGCACACCCGCCATCTTTTCCGGTAACTCCAATCTATAAGCGAGCTTTCCAATTCGCTCGATAATCGGGAATGGTCCAACAAATCTCGGAGTTAACTTTCCTTTATTCCCGAATCTAACAACATTCTTCAATGGAGAAATCTTCACAAAAACCATATCACCCACGTCGAATTCCAAATCCTTTCGACGATTATCTGCATAACTTTTCTGACGATCCTGGGCTGCCTTCATTCTTTGTCGAATGATCTCTATGCAATCCGAAGTCTGTCGAATCATCTCTGGCCCAAGTATCAACTTTTCTCCAGTTTCCAACCAACATGTCGGAGAGTTACACGGTCTTCCATACAATGCCTCATATGGTGCCATACCAATACTCGACTGATAACTGTTATTATAGGCAAACTCCACCAAATGAAGGTGATCTTCCCATGATCCTCCGAAGTCCAAAACACATGCTCTAAGAAGATCTTCCAATACCCGGTTGACTCTCTCAGTCTGACCATCTGTTTGAGGGTGATAAGCTGTACTCAAACACAACTTGGTTCCCAAAACTTCCTGGAAGCTCTTCCAAAATCCACTAGTGAACAACGGATCTCGATCGCTCACTATACTCTTCGGAACACCATGGAATCGAACAATCCACTTCACATACAACTCAGCCAACTTCGATGCAGTTCTTGTCGATCGAACAGGAATGAACCTTGCGCTCTTGGTCAAACGATCTACAATGACCCAAATCCCTTCATTCCCTGCCCTGGTTCTAGGTAGACCATCGATAAAATCCATCGACACTTGCTCCCACTTCCACGTAGGAACCTCTAATGGCTGAAGTAATCCACTGGGCTTCTTCTGCTCAGCTTTCACCAACTGGCAGTTCATACACTTGGAAATAAAACTTCCAACATCTTTCTTCATACCTTCCCAGTAATAAGCTCTCTTCATATCCCGATACATCTTATTTCCACCTGGATGAATTGTCAACTTCGAGTGATGACTTTCCCTCAGAACTTCATCTCTCAATCCATCAACATCGGGAACAACTAATCGTCCTTGCTTTCGAAGCCAACCCTCTCGATCGACCTCGAATCCCTTATCCTTCTCTGGAGTCAATCCAGCTTCCAAATCTCGGATAATCCTGACAAGCTTATCATCTCTCTTTTGGCTCTCACCAATCCTTTCCACCAGAGTAGGCCTTATCGATAAGTTTGCCAACATCTCAGGTTCCAATTCACATCTAGGCCTGAAATCAAATCCAGCCAAATACTCAAGACTCTTCCATTCCGAAAACATGGCTCCCAATCCTGCATGTCTTCGACTCAACGCATCAGCCACTGCGTTACCTTTTCCCGGAGTATAGGCTATACCAAAATCATAAGATGCTAGGAACTCTAGCCACCGTTGCTGTCGAAGATTCAAATCCTTTTGGGAGAACAGATACTTCAACGACTTATGATCTGTAAACAACTCGAATCTAACTCCCAATAAATAGTGTCTCCACATCTTCAAAGCAAACATAATCGCCGCTAACTCCAAATCATGAGTCGGATAGTTCCTTTCATGCGGCTTCAGTTGTCGACTAGCATACGCAACAACTTTATCCTTCTGCATTAGCACTGCTCCCAGTCCAGTGCCACATGCATCGGTGTAAACCACCATCTCCTCATTCCCACTTGGAATAGTCAAAACAGGAGCACTCGTCAATCGCTCTTTCAGGATTTCGAAGGCTTGCTCACACTTGACATCCCATCTGGACACTTGGTTCTTCTTCGTCAATCCTGTCAATGGTGCAGCTATCTTGGAAAAGTCTTTGATAAACCGACGATAATATCCTGCTAATCCAAGAAAACTTCTCACATCAGATGCATTCTTAGGTCTAACCCAATCCTGGATTGCTGCCACCTTAGCGGGATCAACCGCTATTCCATTTCCAGAAATAACATGGCCTAAGAACCTCACTTCACTCTTCCAGAAGTGACGCTTCGAAAACTTAGCCTTCAGCTGATGTTTCCGCAAGATTTCCAAAACAATCCTCAAGTGCGTCTTGTGCTCTTCTTCTGTTCTGGAATAAATCAGAATATCATCCACGAACACAAGCACGAACTTATTCAACTGATCTCTGAATACTCTATTCATAAGATCCACAAAATATGCTGGCGCGTTAGTCAATCCAAACGGCATCACCAGCCACTCATAAAATCCGGATGGTGTCCTGAAAGCAGTCTTCGGCACACTATCCCTCGCCACTCTTAACTGGTGAAATCCCGTTGCCAAATCCATCTGAGAAAACACCTTAGCCTCGTGAAGCTGATCAAACAAGTCATCTATTCTTTGCAATGGATACTTGTTCTTCTTAGTCACCTTATTCAGCTCACGATAATCAACACACAACCTCAACGATCCATCCGCTTTGGTTGCGAACACAACGGGCGCACCCCATTCGGACACACTTCTCCGAATGAATCCTTTCCGCAAAAGGTCATCAACTTGCACCTTCAGCTCTTGCTGCTCCCTCGGTGCCATCCGCCTAAGAGGCATCACAACAGGTCTGGCTCCCTCAACTAGATCGATACGAAACTCGATCTCCCTATGCGGCGGCAACCCTTTGACTTCGTCAAAGACATCTTCAAATCCATTCACAATAGGCACCGATGACAGTCCTTCCCGTGGAACAACCAGCGAATACATGAAGCTCATGAGGACGCCTTCCTCATGCTTACATCGTATCACAACCTTTCGCCCTTCCACATTCCCGACTGTCACCTCCAGCCTCTCACAATCAATCTTAGCCGCATACTTCCTAAGCCAGTCCATACCCAAAATAATTCCGAACCCCGCAAAGTTCAGAACAAAGCAATCACAAACAAACGAGCAATCATGACTCGATACAACCAGACCACGGCATATCATACACAAACATGACGAACCCCCAACTGGATTAGTCACAACCAATGGCCTATCAACAATGTCCGGTTTCAAATCTAACCGGCCTACCAAATCATCACAAACAAAAGAATGCGACGCTCCAGTATCAAACAACACTCTAACTGGAACACCACAAATAGAAAGAGTACCTTGAACCACCACACTCTTCCCCTTCTCTGCAGCAGTAGGGACTCTTGAAGACGACGGCACAGCTTCCAAAGCATAGGCTTGCACAACCTGCCTATCTTTCCTTGGTTCTGGACAGTCCTTCTTAATGTGTCCCAGCTTATCACAGTTGTAACACTTCAACTGCACCTTCGGATTCTTGCAATCCCGAGAAAGATGACCCTTCTGACGGCAGTTATAACAAGTCACCTCGCCCTTTGGCTTCTTCTGACCATCCTTTCCCTTCTGTTGCTGCTGCTTCCTCTTCTTATTGCCACTCTGCTGTGGTTTAGATCCTTCCCTGGTTACAGCAACAACAGAACTTTCCCTAGGAAACAAACTCTCATGCCTCAGAGCTTTCTCCACCAGCTTCTCAAATGGATCGTCCAGATGATCCACTAACTGCCTTCCAAGATAAGCATCCAGACCAGTAACAAACTTTTCATTCTTCTGGTAGGGAGAATCAATATACGATCTGGCATACTTAGACAAAGCTTCGAACTCAGAAATGTACTCCAGAACAGGCCTCCCACCTTGTTTGAGCTCTACAAACCTCTTAAACAAAACAGACCTCTGAGCAGTAGAGATGAATTTGGCTTCAAATCTAACTTGGAACTGCTCCCAAGTAATCTCCTCTTCTGGTGTATCTATGGTGATAGAATTCCACCAATCCGCAGCTCTCCCTTGAAGCTGCCTCGATGCAAGCTTTCTCTTGGTTGCATCCTCAATCCCTAGATCACCAAAAATCCTTCGGCAAGCATCAATCCACCTCTGCACCTCAATAGTCGATTCCGTCCCTAAGAAAGCTTTTCCTCCAAGAGAAGTATAATCCTTGCAAAGCTTGGCAAAATCCACCGGTCTCGGAGCTTGGACTTGAACTCCCACATCCACAGATGATCCTGAAGCTGGTACCCTCCTCATGATAGAAGTCATCATAGCTTCAAACATAGCTCCATAATCAACAGCTTCCCTAGCAGCTCGACTATCTCTTGCAGCTTGTCTCTCGCTTCTACTCATTCTTAATATCTGTAAAAAGAATGATTAGAACACCTTAAGAAACAACTGCATAAGGAGTTCAAATCCTTCTAAGCTACTATATCATATATAGTAATTACCCATCAAAATACAATTACGTCTCTCTTACGTAATTACGTCAGCGAGCGTTGGCTAAAATCGATTAACCAAAGCTCTGATACCAAATGTGACGACCGCCCATGACTCCCGCACCAAAACAAGAGAATAGTGCGCTGAAAGGTGTGCCAGGCAGCCAGGGACGATAGTCAGGGTAAAATAAAAATCGCAGAATCTCTATCGTAACTCACAGCGCATGGATAAAATACAATAGAGAAATATATAGTGAAGTCTCATAACAGAAAATCATCATATAAGCATCACAGAAGTTTTATACAATCATCTCAACAAATCCATACATCAAGACCTCACTACAAGCACTCATCAAATACAGCAGCGGATACCCAGTACATATAAGAAAATAATATGCATAGCCTCCTGCTCGTCTTCGCCATCATCAACGGAAAAACTCTAACTTCTAAGCACAGCACCTGCCACCTGCTACCTAGTCTGCCCATCCCAAACATGGATGAACAGCCCAAGGTAATAAGAGGAGACATAAAACCTTGAGTCAGACAAAGTCTTAGTGAGCAGTAAATTAACAATCAAACATACCAAAAGAGCATAAGGATATAAAGGAATAGGAACCAAACCATCCCACTCCACCTCTTTCTACAGTGATAGCCCCCAGACACACACTAAGGAGAAGTAAGCATAACATAACAGATAAGTAAGGTAAAGCAATAATCACTCGAGTCAAGGACGATGTTTTCCAAATACAAACCCCCAAGGCCTAAACCAAGATCAGATAAGCACCCAGAAAACACCGCTCTTGAAGCCGAATGATGATACAACCAAACATCCAAACATCCATGACTCTGGCTATCACTGTTATCATTGCCTTGATTTCACCGTTAGTTGAATGACCGCCTGTCAAGGGCTAATGGTAACCCCGGTTTAGCCATAACTCCGCACGTCATCGTGACCCGTGCCTAAGCCGAACGCATAAGCCCAGAGTACTAGCACGTCATCATGACCCGTGCCTGGAACGTCATCGTGACCCGTTCCAACGTACCCTTGCTTTGAGTATGCTAGAACCTTCAACAACGATGAGATCTTAGCCTCCTAGTCATCCTCCTCGACGACTACTTCCATACTAGCTCAAGCGCCTCTCAAGCTAACCATTATCCACCCCAACCCGGACCACATCACCGAGTTATAACTTTGCACGTCGTCATGACCCGTGCTTGGAACGTCTTCGTGACCCGTCCCATCACAACATATGTCTTGCCTCATCACATCATAGCAAAGTCTCTCAACTTGGAACGTCATCATGACCCGTCCCATCTCAACACAAGCCTTGCCTCATCATATCATCGCAAAGTCCCAACTCAATCATGCTTTGCCTTCTCGCATCATGGCAAGATCCCACATCCTCGAATCCATCCATATGAGCTTCCACACCCGCTTCATATGCCATCGGCAGCTTTCACCATTCAAGAGCCTTTCCACTTAGCTTTTGAATCATCTTCAACCCTCTTGTTCCAAATCAACTACAAGCTAACTTGGAGCAATCAAATCTATCATACATTCAAACATTCAAGCATTCAAACAAGATCTATTAAGCAATATCAACTATAATGGCAATTTCGTAATTAAGTGAGCAAAAGTCCAACATATGTGAAATCATGGTTTTTAGCATAGATCTATCAAATCTAAAACATGGGTCTTGTCTCTAATACTTATTAAATAACTTTCATAGATAAACATCTTCAAATATGATGGATCTACATGCAGACTTAAGGAAAATGCGAGAAAACGCTAACTTTAACACATAAACATATCACCAATCCCATATACTCCTTTGGATCCGCGTGAGAGATAACTACCACTCACCAAATCACCAAAACAACCTAAAATCAATCAACTTCAGATCTGGACAGCAAGAACTTGGACTTGATCCGGAGAAATTTCACTTGAAACGGTGAAATCTAGCCTCTTCGGATGAAAATCTTCAACTTTGGCTCTTGATCTTTGATCTTGATCTTCAATCTTGGATGGATGTTAGAATTAGATTGGAAGTAGAGAAAGAAGATGAAGAAATGTTGTAGACAAGTTTCCAAAATGGCAGCACTTCGTCGCTTCGAAATCCGGTGCGAAAAAGTGAGCCAAAGTCCACTATTTATAGGCTGAATACCCCCCTTAGGTCGGCCGCTCCTTATGTCGTATACTCGGTTTTAGGTCGTTGCCGACCCAACATGCTACGACCTAACCCCTTTACGACCTAAGGCCACAGAAAGCACGCGACTTAAAACACTGCCGCGTCCCTAAACTCGAACCACCGACCTAACTTAGGTCGCCGCCGACTCAACAAAGCATACGAGACACGACCTAACTCTCCAGGCCTTTACGCGACCTAACAACACATGCCACATAGCCGACCTAATAACCTACCGACCTAAAGACTAGCACGACCTAGCGACTCAACTAGGTCCGACCCATCAATCTACACTCCCTTCCTTAGGTCGTCTAACGACCTAACTGGGTTACAACCTATTCCCTTTAGGTCGTCCAATGACCTAACTACCCAGGATTACTACGACCTAAACCTATCCCTTAGGTCGCTCACCTGTAGGTCGCCCACCATCACCCTAGCTGCTAGGTCGTCCACGACCTATCCTCCTTAGGTCGTTAGAACCTTAACTCGGTTAACTACTTAGGTCGCTAACTACCTTCCCTTAACTCGTAAGCTACGACCTATCTATACTCCGAGCTATCCTTAGGTCGTATAACGACCTAACACTTAGGTCGCTAATCAATCTAAACCGGCCTATCTACTAGGTTGCTCCACTCGAGCTAACTCTCATACGACCTAAGTTACACCACGAGCTAACTCGTTAACGACTCAAGCCTCCTTAACTCGAATACGACTCATCTCATAGCACACGAGTTAACTTCCTAAACGACTCAGGCTAGAGACAACATAAACAACACTAACGACCTGTAAATTCTACGATATATTGACACGTAAAATACGGGTCGTTACACCATACCATGATACCACCCTTTACCAGAAGGAAATGACATACCCTAAAGGGCGCGACCCTCATAACCTTGCCGCATATTCCTGTTTCGACCATTTCCGGGGAGTGAGGTCCTGACGAAGTCTCGTCCACAAAGCTACGCTTTGTGTAACAAAGCCATGCTTCGGGTCCACAGATGACCAAAGCCATAATCACAAAGATAAATGATCAAACAAATGATCATATCCAAACGATCAACCAATGATCATCACACAGCAGCACTCAGCATGCCACATTACCAGATTGGGAAATATCGCTGATAACCTTCAACTACATAACCTCTGAGCTCGTACGTCTCAGAGAAGGGTGTTAAGCTAAGAGAATAAATTCTCCGCCACCAACAGAAATGTATTTGAAAGAAATCTGCTCTATCTCTCAAAATGTAATGTCAGACACGTAACCATACAAGTCTGTTCCGGGTTCGAACAGAACCGAAGGCACTTCCAAAAAAGCCCTTGCAATCCGGGTATTCACAATCCCGATAAAATTTCCCATCACAAAGGAAATCTCCATATCGTAGCTAACGATGCGGAGACAATCGATAGGTCATCCTATCGTTTTCACAAATACCCGGTCTTCACGCCGGTCTTCAAATGCAATCCAAACGACGTATCGCATATTCGGGATGGGATATATGACACAAAGGTCCTCTCCCGGCTAAACCGAATAGCGAGCGCTTATTTTAAAAATAAGTGTGCATTCAATTCCAAACAAACACAATCAATACCATCCAAGGGTAAATATTGATAGTCGGTTATTTAACTATCAATAAAGATGCGCCACATCATCAGATTCCAGATAATTTTCCAAAATTATTTAACCCCAAAAATATCTTACGAGATATATATATATATACACCATTTCCAAATAATTGCCCCAGTTATTTGTTTTACCAAAACCACTTCACGATAAAATTTCCACACTTAATCAATTGAAAAACCAATTTTCAATTTACCTTTACCATTTGAAAACCAATTTTCAAATCACATTAACCATTTGCAAACCAATTTCAAATCACCTTAACCATTTGAAAACTAATTTCAAATCACCTTAACCATTTGAAAACTAATTTCAAATCACCTTAACCATATATACCTTTTGAAAACAAATTTCAAACCACCAAATAAATCTTTACCGATTTAAATTTAACTTACGTTTCAAATTCGTAAATTATATCCCATACTTAAAAATAAATCAACATTTATTTTTAAACAAATTTCCCTTCCCCTTTTCAAATTCCATAGTGAATTTCCCAATTCCCAAAGATCTACACATACCCGATCCTCAAATCAATTTCAAAATATTCACTTTCCATTTATCCTTAAAAGGTGAATTCTCAAACGTTCCATTTCATATTGGAAAAACACTTCTAAACTTATTTAATAATAAATAATTCACAATTTAATTTCTTTTCAACAATTTCGAAAATACCCAATACACTTAAACCACCGTTAAGTATTTATTTCATTCCTATAAGGAAACTATTCTTTTATTCAAATTTATTTGGGTTAAAAACGAATGTTGCGTAAAACATCGTTACGATAACCCAAAACACTAGTTTATGGATTTGAAATTAAAAATAGATATATAAATCCAATACTATACAAATTATTCCCTTCTGTTTCTCGAAAACGTCTATTTCAACAATCAATGTTGAAATCTATGTTTTCAATACTCAATACATTTTAAAACACCTTTAATTCGTTTTAAATTCCATTTAAAACATTCCTTTCCCAAAAACAAACCCATTTTATTTAATAATCTATTCAATATTCAAAATAGTGAATATAGCCCACTTAACAAATTCCCATATTTCAATTTATCAAATCCGATGGATTTCAAATTTATAAACATAGTTTATAAATTCCATTTCTATTATAAACCCCAATTTTATAAATTCCTTTATTAACCCGATGCAATTTTACATAACCCAATTTCATACCCAAAAGCCATATTGTAAGTTAAATACTTATAATATTATTTATTTACCAAATCGTTCCATTGAACTTCACCAATTTAAAATCTTATCACTTACAAGATTTCTTTAAGGTTTATAATAATTTCAACTAATGAAATCTTCATTTATTAACAATTTCTATAATATTCCCCTTTTTAATGCCCAAATCCATTTCTATAAGTTAATAACTTATAAACTTAAGATTTTCCAATAACCATTCGTTTTATAAATTTCACATTTATTAATCTATAAATCCTAGTGAAATTCATGTTATACATCAACTTAACACTTTATAAATTTATTCTATAACTTCAATAATTTTTTATTTAAAAACATCCATTTATAAAATCCTTTATATAAACCATTAATAATAATAACTCCCCAAAAAACCAAATTTAACTATTTTATAAAAACCTATTATTGTTAAAAATTTCTTTTAAGTTATATTTTATAAAAATATAAATTTTTAAACATAAAATTTTATCCATCTATTTATTTTAAAATTTAATCAATTCAAAATTTTTAATAAACCATATTCTTTGAAAAATCGATTTAAAACCCCTTTTAAATTCAAAACCGTTATTTTAATTTTTAAAAATTTGAATCCGATGATGCAACGACATCGAATGGTCAATCACGGGAATAAGTGTCATATATCAATATGGTTATCAACGATCAACATAATATTTATAAACAAATAAATATGTGAGGAATCCAGTTGGATCCCTCCAACCTGTTACCCTGCAACCACAGACGTTAGCACAATACCAATTCCACTTCGAGGTGGAATATCGCGGTATATGGGATTTTATAAAATATCCGCTTAATAACGGCGCAATAGGGTCTCATCCGCTATACGAGGCGGGAAATCAATCAACTCCAATATATACATATGCCAATATATATATATTGCTATATATAGATATATCCTAAAATATCTAATATCACAATCACGCAAACAATCAATCAATCAACAAATTTTAAATATAACTATTTAAAATTTAAATAAACCCTTTTGAGTGAGAAGTTCTCACCTTAGCCTTTATTTGCAATCCATTTTCATCTTCGTCTTGATTCTCTTGTTTTATACCTATTTTAAATTATTTACACAATTCATTAATATTCGAACAATCGAATAATACCTTTTTCATTTGATAATTTTATATTAACAATTTTCCTTTAAATGGATAAATTTAATTAACTAACCATTTAATTTTAACCAATGATTTTTTCTTTTACTGTATAAAACTATTTATCCTCTAAACTATTTTAAATCAGACTGTTATATTTTTATTTTTTTCTTTACTGTCTATATATATACATAACTGATTAAATTTTAAAACAAAAACTGCTATATATCCATATTCTCTGCTTATAGACATTTTTTTTTACTGTAAACCGTATATTTATAATAACAAAAAAAAAAAAAAAAAACAAAAATACCTCACTGCTTCGCCCTCCCCGGTGCCGCATCGACCATCGCTGCTACCAAACCCCACGCCGAGCCCAGCTAGCATCGCCGCCCCCTCAACTACATCGCGACATCACGTCGCCGCCGCCCATCCTCCTTCATTCACGCGGCGACACCTCTCACGAGCTCTAATTCGCCATCGCGACCAGATTTCACGTGACCACGCGACGCCCAAACCTTAACCCTACCACCTCACCGAAGTAGCTGCTCCCCCATCTACGTGCGAGCGCAAATCGCCACCTGCACGCGCGAGCTTACACGCCGCCTCCATCTGCTCGAGCCGCAGCCGAGCTTCCCCCCCTCTCTTCGAACAACGGCACCATCTCTTTTTTTTTCCGAATTGATTTGAAGGCTTCGGCCCTGTTGCTTTTGCTCACGAACGAGAGAGAGAGAGAGAGACATAATTTCGTGAATTTAACGAGAGGAAAAGGGGCCATTTGATTTACAAAGGAAACCGAAAGAGGGAGGGAGATGAATATCAAAGTATCGGCCATTTTTGTTTGATTTTGAATCGAAATTTTGTTTTTTTGAACAAAAGATTCTCTTCTGCCATTTTTTTTCTTCTTTTGGCTGCGTGAATAGATAGAGGGGGATGTTCGCGTGATTTGTGGCGTGAATTTAGGCGAAAATTTTGGGATGCTGTCGTTGACAATTTTTTTTAAATTTAAAATTTGAATGGAATTTGTTTTGATTTCAATGCGTTTACACGTCGTGTGCTCACATATAAACTCCAAAAAATACGAAACTTGAAATCCGGCAAATTACGGACCCAATGGAACTTGTTTCGTCTAATTCCGAGACTGTTCAAAAATTGGCTATTTTTCAGTCGATAATTAAATATTAAAATATTCAATTTTTACAAATTAACTCCAAATTCAGTTTTACAAGTTCTAAAACATTTCTATAACTTCAATATGATAAAACAAAATTTTCCAAATCATTTTCAATCATATTTAACCCAATATTAAATTATTTGTGGAATTTCACTATTAAATAAATCGATTTAATTGTCCCATTAAATCCAAATATTCGATAAATAAATTATTCGACTTAAAAATTCCACTTATTAATATTAAAAATAAATTAAATATTCAAATTCAAGTTATCAAAAATTCTGGGTCGTTACAATCTTCCCCCCTTAAAAGAATTTCGTCCTCGAAATTGCAAGTTAAGGAGAATAATTCATAATCCGTTTATTATTTTTCCAAAACTAATAGTTTTATCAACTTTCTAACACCAATCTTTTATTAAAGTTTTACTATCATTTCAATTAGCTTTCCAACTTCAATTATAGGTTTCAAACAACATTGTTTACTCAACAATTCAAATTTAAATTTAAATTCAAATTTCAAACTTTCAAAATTTCTCAAAATTTTTCTAACTCCCTAAATTTTCAAAAAATTTCGCCAGAGTCTCCTTTGCGCGGCTAGATCGGTACGACTACAAAACGGCTCTACGGCCCCTCAGAGTCAAAAAGAAAAGAGAAAGCCAAGTGGCTGGAAAAGGAAATCGTCAAATCTCATATAAAAACTAAAATACGTACCTTTTTGTCGAGCCATTCAATTTTTTTTAACTTCAAAATCAAAATTCCAATTCCTTTATAACCTGTATATCCTGCTAGCATAATTTCCAATTATAATATTCAAACCAATTTGCCAATTCAATTATAAAATTCCCAATACATGCTTCTTATACCACTTTTAGTTTACTATTGAAGTTGCATATTCATTTTCATTCAACTTTGCATTTCAATTTTCATTTGAATTCAATTACATAGCTTTCAAATTTTACTAATTCAATTTCATTAACACTTAATGAATTTACATACAACCAACCAACAAGCAATAACGACCAATGTACATCCAATACAACCAAATTTATTTATTTTACTTACATTCAATTTGGTTCAACTGTTTTAATTCCAATTGGTTTAGCATTCAATTGATTTTCATCCAATTATTCAACTAACTTCAATGAATTTACACTTACATACATCGTTTCATATCAACTTACTTACATTCGATTGATTAACATTCAATCCATTCTTTAATTCAATTGCTAGTTCTTTTTACAAATAAAATTGAATTTCATTTATATAACTTAAGTTCACATCATTTAACAATTTCATTTACTCACTTTATTCACTTACTTTGATATTAACATCAATTCTTTCAATATTACTTAAGTTATATTCCATTTCAACTTTATTTACCTCATTTAATTCACTTGATTATTTAACTTTGATACAAAGGTCAATTTTTTTTATTCAACTTCACTTAAGTTATACTCCATTTGACATCATTTGTTCAAATAAACTTAAGCTTCAACTTATCAATCCAATTCGGATTTTAAATCCCAAAGTAAATCCTATTTAACTTTTACTTAAGTCAAATTCATATCAATATTCAAATTCATATTCCATTTTACTTAACTTAATTGTTTAACCACTTCAACAACTGGTTTCACTTACATTTTCCCATTTAATAAGTTATAAAACTTATTATTCAACTTCTAACATATATTATAAGTTCAAAACCTTTTTCACTTATATTTATCAACTTCAAGTTGAATTTTAATTTTCAAATTTGTTTATTACAACAAAACTTCAATTTTTAATTCATTATTGTAGCAAATCCATCACATAGAAACTCGAAAATGATACTGATGATGCTGCAGTCATCACCCTTATTATTTCCCAGTGACAATAGTGAAATCAATGCTAAATATTCTTTCAAAAAGTTCCTTTCTATTCATAAATCACTTTTATAACCCTTTTACTTATATAATTTTTACTTCTTATATACATACATGATTATCTTACAATTGTAAATCATCATTAATTATTATTTCATCTTATGATTCATTGGTTTATACCATTATTCTTTTTACAATAGTTGCTTTTATTAGCTTATTCAAACAACTTTTAATTATTTTATATATATATATATATCATTTACAACAACCAAGCAATAAATTATATACACACTTCAATAATTCCTGAAAAATTATTTTCTTTTTATATATAAAATATAATCGAGGTAAAATTATTTCATTTACCCAATTTAAAACAATATTGTGTCGAATTGTTCTGTTCAAGTGTTTAGGAACCCCTTCGATTCAGTTTTCGAGGCTGCGCCGACGAAGGTTCATATACCACTCAACAAACCAATCATCACAATATAAAACAATTTTATACTCACTAACAAATACGCACTCATATCTATTATTACACTCACACTCATTCTAGAGTACTGCTGACTCTATCTCTAATGAGTAACACCCAACAGAGCAGGTTGTCGCTTAACCATATGCTCTGATACCAAATGTAACGATCGCGATTTTTCGTTGCCGAAAAATCGAACCGTTAGGGTTTTAGAAGAAGAAAGAGGTAGAAGAAGAAAGAAAAGAAAGAGAAGAGAAAACAGAAAAACAAGTAACAGAACGAGAAACAATAACAGAATCTCACAGTCGCAGCGGAACAACATATAATAGATAAATGAATATTCATTAAAACAAAGAACTATACATTTTATACATTACATCACATTACATTACATCAATCAGAGTGTACGACAACAACAGCGGAAAGAAATACTATATACAATAGATAATAGACTACGCTATCTGGCTCGCCTCCAGATCTGCACAGCGACTCCCGAATCCAGAATAACCTGATAACCTAACTCTAGACTGCCCGTGTGGAAAATAGTGGGCACCCAGAGTTTAGGAAAGGAACAATAAACTCCAGGTCAGTCATGTGACTGGTGTGAGAACTCAAAACAGTTTATCTTTAAACAAGCAACAACAGAATTTAAATTTAACTTTCGAAATTCGAAATGCTTTTTGGAAAAATGAAACTACCATAAGGCCTCCCGCCACACACACAATGCAAACGCAGAATTGGAGGAGATTTCTCCTTATGATAGTCAAAGATGCTTACTACGCGAAAATCAAATCATTTTTGATATTATTACTAGTGCATAGTGTAGAAAACAATTTCGAAAGTACAATATAAATCCTAGCCAGCATAGACATTCCGAACTATGCCTACTATAGCTACCATCCAAACAGTGGTGACCACCATAAGTGAATGGCAGGTAATACAACTAAAACCGTACAAGGCGCGTATTGGAGGAATGGATTTCCAACAAATGGTCAGGCTAAGGAACTTCCTACTGCCACATGGGATCGCCTCTGGCGGGACGTCCCGAGAAACTAACGTTACGGTTAGATCTCTGCCAACACAAGGCCGGGTTACCTCTGTAACTAGGTAACTACTACACGAATATGTCATCCCCCGGTCCTTTGGGACCTTTATCCGAGCGCTCGATCCAACAACACCACACAGAAATAGATATAGTGTTTCAACATGAGTAAGTATCTGGGCTCCATACCATGATACCACCCTTTACCAGAAGGAAATGACATACCCTAAAGGGCGCGACCCTCATAACCTTGCCGCATATTCCTGTTTCGACCATTTCCGGGGAGTGAGGTCCTGACGAAGTCTCGTCCACAAAGCTACGCTTTGTGTAACAAAGCCATGCTTCGGGTCCACAGATGACCAAAGCCATAATCACAAAGATAAATGATCAAACAAATGATCATATCCAAACGATCAACCAATGATCATCACACAGCAGCACTCAGCATGCCACATTACCAGATTGGGAAATATCGCTGATAACCTTCAACTACATAACCTCTGAGCTCGTACGTCTCAGAGAAGGGTGTTAAGCTAAGAGAATAAATTCTCCGCCACCAACAGAAATGTATTTGAAAGAAATCTGCTCTATCTCTCAAAATGTAATGTCAGACACGTAACCATACAAGTCTGTTCCGGGTTCGAACAGAACCGAAGGCACTTCCAAAAAAGCCCTTGCAATCCGGGTATTCACAATCCCGATAAAATTTCCCATCACAAAGGAAATCTCCATATCGTAGCTAACGATGCGGAGACAATCGATAGGTCATCCTATCGTTTTCACAAATACCCGGTCTTCACGCCGGTCTTCAAATGCAATCCAAACGACGTATCGCATATTCGGGATGGGATATATGACACAAAGGTCCTCTCCCGGCTAAACCGAATAGCGAGCGCTTATTTTAAAAATAAGTGTGCATTCAATTCCAAACAAACACAATCAATACCATCCAAGGGTAAATATTGATAGTCGGTTATTTCACTATCAATAAAGATGCGCCACATCATCAGATTCCAGATAATTTTCCAAAATTATTTAACCCCAAAAATATCTTACGAGATATATATATATATACACCATTTCCAAATAATTGCCCCAGTTATTTGTTTTACCAAAACCACTTCACGATAAAATTTCCACACTTAATCAATTGAAAAACCAATTTTCAATTTACCTTTACCATTTGAAAACCAATTTTCAAATCACATTAACCATTTGCAAACCAATTTCAAATCACCTTAACCATTTGAAAACTAATTTCAAATCACCTTAACCATTTGAAAACTAATTTCAAATCACCTTAACCATATATACCTTTTGAAAACAAATTTCAAACCACCAAATAAATCTTTACCGATTTAAATTTAACTTACGTTTCAAATTCGTAAATTATATCCCATACTTAAAAATAAATCAACATTTATTTTTAAACAAATTTCCCTTCCCCTTTTCAAATTCCATAGTGAATTTCCCAATTCCCAAAGATCTACACATACCCGATCCTCAAATCAATTTCAAAATATTCACTTTCCATTTATCCTTAAAAGGTGAATTCTCAAACGTTCCATTTCATATTGGAAAAACACTTCTAAACTTATTTAATAATAAATAATTCACAATTTAATTTCTTTTCAACAATTTCGAAAATACCCAATACACTTAAACCACCGTTAAGTATTTATTTCATTCCTATAAGGAAACTATTCTTTTATTCAAATTTATTTGGGTTAAAAACGAATGTTGCGTAAAACATCGTTACGATAACCCAAAACACTAGTTTATGGATTTGAAATTAAAAATAGATATATAAATCCAATACTATACAAATTATTCCCTTCTGTTTCTCGAAAACGTCTATTTCAACAATCAATGTTGAAATCTATGTTTTCAATACTCAATACATTTTAAAACACCTTTAATTCGTTTTAAATTCCATTTAAAACATTCCTTTCCCAAAAACAAACCCATTTTATTTAATAATCTATTCAATATTCAAAATAGTGAATATAGCCCACTTAACAAATTCCCATATTTCAATTTATCAAATCCGATGGATTTCAAATTTATAAACATAGTTTATAAATTCCATTTCTATTATAAACCCCAATTTTATAAATTCCTTTATTAACCCGATGCAATTTTACATAACCCAATTTCATACCCAAAAGCCATATTGTAAGTTAAATACTTATAATATTATTTATTTACCAAATCGTTCCATTGAACTTCACCAATTTAAAATCTTATCACTTACAAGATTTCTTTAAGGTTTATAATAATTTCAACTAATGAAATCTTCATTTATTAACAATTTCTATAATATTCCCCTTTTTAATGCCCAAATCCATTTCTATAAGTTAATAACTTATAAACTTAAGATTTTCCAATAACCATTCGTTTTATAAATTTCACATTTATTAATCTATAAATCCTAGTGAAATTCATGTTATACATCAACTTAACACTTTATAAATTTATTCTATAACTTCAATAATTTTTTATTTAAAAACATCCATTTATAAAATCCTTTATATAAACCATTAATAATAATAACTCCCCAAAAAACCAAATTTAACTATTTTATAAAAACCTATTATTGTTAAAAATTTCTTTTAAGTTATATTTTATAAAAATATAAATTTTTAAACATAAAATTTTATCCATCTATTTATTTTAAAATTTAATCAATTCAAAATTTTTAATAAACCATATTCTTTGAAAAATCGATTTAAAACCCCTTTTAAATTCAAAACCGTTATTTTAATTTTTAAAAATTTGAATCCGATGATGCAACGACATCGAATGGTCAATCACGGGAATAAGTGTCATATATCAATATGGTTATCAACGATCAACATAATATTTATAAACAAATAAATATGTGAGGAATCCAGTTGGATCCCTCCAACCTGTTACCCTGCAACCACAGACGTTAGCACAATACCAATTCCACTTCGAGGTGGAATATCGCGGTATATGGGATTTTATAAAATATCCGCTTAATAACGGCGCAATAGGGTCTCATCCGCTATACGAGGCGGGAAATCAATCAACTGCAATATATACATATGCCAATATATATATATTGCTATATATAGATATATCCTAAAATATCTAATATCACAATCACGCAAACAATCAATCAATCAACAAATTTTAAATATAACTATTTAAAATTTAAATAAACCCTTTTGAGTGAGAAGTTCTCACCTTAGCCTTTATTTGCAATCCATTTTCATCTTCGTCTTGATTCTCTTGTTTTATACCTATTTTAAATTATTTACACAATTCATTAATATTCGAACAATCGAATAATACCTTTTTCATTTGATAATTTTATATTAACAATTTTCCTTTAAATGGATAAATTTAATTAACTAACCATTTAATTTTAACCAATGATTTTTTCTTTTACTGTATAAAACTATTTATCCTCTAAACTATTTTAAATCAGACTGTTATATTTTTATTTTTTTCTTTACTGTCTATATATATACATAACTGATTAAATTTTAAAACAAAAACTGCTATATATCCATATTCTCTGCTTATAGACATTTTTTTTTACTGTAAACCGTATATTTATAATAACAAAAAAAAAAAAAAAAAAACAAAACAAAAATACCTCACTGCTTCGCCCTCCCCGGTGCCGCATCGACCATCGCTGCTACCAAACCCCACGCCGAGCCCAGCTAGCATCGCCGCCCCCTCAACTACATCGCGACATCACGTCGCCGCCGCCCATCCTCCTTCATTCACGCGGCGACACCTCTCACGAGCTCTAATTCGCCATCGCGACCAGATTTCACGTGACCACGCGACGCCCAAACCTTAACCCTACCACCTCACCGAAGTAGCTGCTCCCCCATCTACGTGCGAGCGCAAATCGCCACCTGCACGCGCGAGCTTACACGCCGCCTCCATCTGCTCGAGCCGCAGCCGAGCTTCCCCCCCTCTCTTCGAACAACGGCACCATCTCTTTTTTTTTCCGAATTGATTTGAAGGCTTCGGCCCTGTTGCTTTTGCTCACGAACGAGAGAGAGAGAGAGAGACATAATTTCGTGAATTTAACGAGAGGAAAAGGGGCCATTTGATTTACAAAGGAAACCGAAAGAGGGAGGGAGATGAATATCAAAGTATCGGCCATTTTTGTTTGATTTTGAATCGAAATTTTGTTTTTTTGAACAAAAGATTCTCTTCTGCCATTTTTTTTCTTCTTTTGGCTGCGTGAATAGATAGAGGGGGATGTTCGCGTGATTTGTGGCGTGAATTTAGGCGAAAATTTTGGGATGCTGTCGTTGACAATTTTTTTTAAATTTAAAATTTGAATGGAATTTGTTTTGATTTCAATGCGTTTACACGTCGTGTGCTCACATATAAACTCCAAAAAATACGAAACTTGAAATCCGGCAAATTACGGACCCAATGGAACTTGTTTCGTCTAATTCCGAGACTGTTCAAAAATTGGCTATTTTTCAGTCGATAATTAAATATTAAAATATTCAATTTTTACAAATTAACTCCAAATTCAGTTTTACAAGTTCTAAAACATTTCTATAACTTCAATATGATAAAACAAAATTTTCCAAATCATTTTCAATCATATTTAACCCAATATTAAATTATTTGTGGAATTTCACTATTAAATAAATCGATTTAATTGTCCCATTAAATCCAAATATTCGATAAATAAATTATTCGACTTAAAAATTCCACTTATTAATATTAAAAATAAATTAAATATTCAAATTCAAGTTATCAAAAATTCTGGGTCGTTACAAATCATTTAAAAACAGGTTTGGTTTAATGTAAGGTAAACAATGATGCATGCAAATGAATTCTTGCTTTGATAATGAATATTTGTTTATATGAATGCACGATTATTATAAGTACTTAGTGTCTGTAATTGTGAATTTAGATTCTGTTGTTCAAGCAGAATTTGATTCATCATCTTTAAATCCAAAATCTTCCAAATCTATAACTTAATAGAATTTGTCATATAAATGAAAAATGTAAGTTAAAGTTTGATAGTAATTTTAAAATTAGTTTCATAATTTTTAAAGTAACAGATAAGTATAAATAAAAGATTTACAGTGAAACTAAGATATTTGTTAAAAATTAACTATCTTAAATTCTGAATTGAATTACACGCATGTAATCTTGGTAGAAAATCATGAATTTTGACAGGTAATTTGTGATTTTTAGTTGAGTATTCGTTGAGAATTTTGGGTTTGTATGTTTTAGGAGTTTCGGTGATTGCCGTTGATCCAATCAATATTTGAAGATGATTTCAGGGTCAAAGCTTGTTTTTGAGATATGGATGTTGGGAAAAATACTTACGAATTTTTCCAATGAGTGATTTGATCGTAATCGATCAAACTAGGGTTTTTGTTCGACTTGACTGTTTTGGAAATTTCGTCGTGAAGGATGGATCGAGTTCGTTCGTATTTGGGGAAGATGTAGTTTGTGGTCATGGCACTTCGATGGAGTGGTCGGCGAAGGTTGTACGGCGTCGTGGCGTTGGCCGTGGAGGGGTTTTGGGTCACGTTTTTCTGCAGTTTTTGGTTCGAATGATCGAATTTCGAATCACATACGTATTCTTCGATCTGGGTTTTCGGTTATACTCGCGAGTGATTTTGTGACCGTAGTCGGTTATCGCGATGAACAAAGGCGGCCGAAGGTAACTGTATATATGCACCATGTACGCCATGCATCTGGGAAGAATTGGAATTTGGGAAGATGAATTTCACTCGGATTAGCTCTCGAGTTATTCACGGTGAAGACTCGAAGCAGGGGTAGCATGGCTCGTCATCAGGGGCTGACTCGTGTATTTTGGGGAATCGACTCGAGTTTGTTGATTGGTTTTGTATTTTGTAAGTACAGATAAATCTTGTTTGAAATAAATCTAGTTCAAGTTGCAATGAAACTTGATTTTGAACAAATGAAATCTAATATTAAGTTATGAAACAAGTTTATAAAGTAAACAAAATACAAAGTTAAAAACTTGATGTTTTAAAATAGATGTAAATCAAACTTTTAAAAAGTGATAATTGAATTCAATTTTTAAATTTAATATTGTTAAGATAATTTCTTTTGGAAGTAATTAATTTAATTAAATAATGAATTTCAATTTATAAGAATTTTTTGAATTTAATTATTTAATCAAAGTTTTAAGTAAATTTTGAAGTAATGATTTTAAAACTAAAGTTTAAGTTATGATTTATAAACCAAATTGAATAATTTTTTTTGAATTGTTAAAATTTGAACAATTTCAAATAACTTATTTATAAAGATAAATAGTGTTAAAATATTTTGATTTGAATTTGAGAATACTTAATTTAAATATGATTTGTTAATAAATAAAGTTTAATTAAGAATAATGTTTTTCTTAATTAATTAAGGATTTTGAAATATAATAAGTTAATTAATTAATTGTTTAATTAATTTTAAATGATTAGTTAATTGTTATTTAATTTTAAATAATCACTTAATTATAGATTAATTAAGTGTAATTACCTAATGAAGTAATTAAGGATGAATTATTGAATGTAATTGAATGATTATTACTTATGGAAGTAATTAGTAGAAATTACTCATGAGAGTAATTAAAGTTGAAGTGATTAATGAATAATCACATGATGTTATTAATCTAAGGATTGACTACTATAATTGTTTGAAGTTAATTAATTATGGAGAAATTAATTAATTAAAGTATTAAGGATTGGTTAATGATGGAATTGATTATTCATTAAATAATAAATTAAGAGGGAAATCAAGATTTATTAATGAAAGTAATTAGAAGATGATTACTTGTGTAAGTAATTAAGGGTTAATTACTTAATTAATTTAGTTAACCAATTAATGTGATTAATTAATTATGAATGTGATTAATTTAAGATTAATTACTAAGTGTAATTAATTAAAAATGTAATTAATTAATAAAGTAATTAATTAAGGATTAATTGTTAATTTAAATTGATTAATAATTACTTAGTGAAGTAATTAAATATTAATTAATTAGATTAATTAATCGAAGAGATAATATAATAAATTAAGAAGTTAATTAATTTAGATAAGTAATTACAAATTGTTAATTACTGTTTATGAATAATGAGATGATTAATTACAAGTTAATTATTTAGTTAATTTAAGAATTATTAATTAATAAGGATAATTAGCTAATTAATCAAGGTTGATTGATAAAAGTAATTAACTAAAGTGTGATTAATTAATTGTAATTAATTGAGGTTTAATGTAATTAATTATAGTTAATTAATAAATGGAAGCAAATGTATGATCATTAATTATCATAATCAATGATAGTTATTAAAGGTCATACTGTATATGGTTAAGGATAATTACTTGAATGTAATTAAAAGATGATTAATCAAAGAAGATTAATTAAGGAAGATCATCAAGAATGATTAATTTATTTATTTGGGATAAATAAATGAAAAAGGATTTAAGGTTAATCCAATTTATTTGGAGTTAATCAATTCTGCTATTGGATGATTAATTGATATTTGGTGATTGATATTGGATGATTGATATTGGGTGTTTGGTTGATACTAGATGTTTTGGATTTCTCTGATATGTGATATGCTGCTTTGTGAGATGAATATTTGTTATGAATTATCTATTGTGATAATGTGATCCGTCTATCTGTTTATATCATCCTGAATATAAGTTAATTGTTTAAACCCTTATGTACAACTTGGACATTAAAATGGCGTTTGGTTTCGGTGAGACCGGGATCGGGTTTCCATATTTGGAATCTGAAAACCACATCGATTTCAATTAAACGTTAGGTCGTGAATCCAAGTGGAGCAAGTGAAGGCTCGAGGTATAAGAACTATACGTCAGTATAACTCTGTGGGTGATTCCGTGATGAGTTAGACAGAATAGTACTTATAGGTTCGAGATGGAGATTTAGAGTGCAAGTGATATGGTCGTTGACTCTGAGGGTGATTCCACAATGAATGCAATGAGATAGTGCCTTCGGTTTCGTTCAAACCCGGAACGAACTTGTATGGATTGAATGCTTTCAGAACATCGTTAGGTGGACGATGAGCATTCTAATATAGATGTGTTCTATAAAGGTAATCGCAGCCTCAAGCCTCATCAACCCGGGAATCTAAAACAGGGAAGGTGCAACAAGGCTAGGTGGGTAGCGCCCATTTTAGGACAAGATTTTCCCCTGTCTAGAAGTCCCCTTTTATTTCGGCTTTGTGGGGCGGTTGATTCTGGACAACTGCCGGGGTTGTCTTGTTCGGGACTTTTCAGTAAGGAATGGTCCAGACCTTGTGTTGCAGGGGAGTTAGGGTGGCTCCTCAGTACGTTGATCTAGGCCACGTACTATGACGGGCGGTACCCCAGTAGCCCTACCATTGATGGAAACCCATTCTTCCTACGAGGCCTTATGATTTTGTTTGTATTACCCACTTTTTTGGCTAGTAGCTGGAATTTAATAATGTAACAATTTCGGCTATTTCATATTTATTTGAAAACCCTAGACACTATTATAATATCACTGGGTTTCCTATCAAATGTTTTGGTTAGCGTAAGGTAAAAACTTTTCCATGTTTATGTGTGGGAAGTCCTACGTGATACCTTTTCTTTTCAAAGGTTTTTCTAAAGTTAAGCAATTTTCACCCGTTTACTCACACCAGACCCCTGTCTGATCCGAGTGTTTATTTTCTGTTTTATTAAACTCTTGGGTACTCATATTATGTATGAGTAGTCAAGTGGTTCAGGTTTGCTTGACGAATTCTGGAGGAGTTATGGAGTAGGAGGCTTCCATGTGTAGATATATTATGGTTCCGCTGTGTTTGTATGGTATTTGTTTCTTGTGCACTTGAGTTGTATACTTAGACAGATGTTTATAAGTGTCTAATATGTGTTGTAAGTTGTTTACTCTGATGTAATATGACACTGTGTAATACTTTATGTGATATTCGTTCCGCTGTGAGTTCTCTGATGTTGTTGTCTTTCTTCTTTCTTTTCTTCTTCTATCCCTTTCTTTCTTCATTAGCGATGCGTCTTCCTGGAGATAGGAAGTCGGGTCGTTTCAATATACATATAGTAACAGTGGTCTCTTCATTATGAAAAATCCAATGCAAGATCTATTCGCTACTAATCCTAAGGATTTCCCGACAGGATGTGGTAGGAAAGTACCATCGGTTTGTCCTGTTCCTGGACAACTTGTTTGGACGTTTGTCTGACATTGCATTTCTAAGATTACGTACATTGGTTTTTTCAAATGTACAACAATGGTGGTGGAGAAGGCAACTTCTCTTAGCTTAACACCCTCCTTTAGGCGTATGAGCTCAAAGGTTGTATTTTTGTGGTAGGCAATTAGTAGTCAAAGAAAATGGCCATATGGCATTCAAAGTGATGTGATATGTTGTGACGACCTGGAATTTTTGAGTATTTGAAATGAGAATATTTAATTAATTATAAATATTCAAAAGTTAATTACTAACTTAAATTTCAAATATCAGTATTTATTTGATAATTAATTGTTGAATTTAATTATCAGAATTGGGTAAATTATTGAATCCGGAATTTTAAGCCTGTTAAAAATAATTTGAAGGCTTGTTAAATTTCTATTGATAATACTGAAGATAATAAAAGTAATAGAATCGAATTTAAAGATGTTTGTTCATTTTTAAAAATATATCGTTTAAATTGAAATTAAAAATAGCCGTCCGAGGCACAGTCTCGGATTTCGACGAGACCAGTTCCATTGGATCCGTAATATTGTATTATTATCGGATTTCAAATTTGGTAGTGTTTGGAGTTGTGGTGTGATCATACGATAGATGAACGCGTTGAAAATTTTGATTGATAATAGCCGATTCGAAATTTAAATATAATACTTCAACTAGTCAAATACATCTCACATCAGAACTTTTGGGTTCATTTCAAATCACTGTACCAGTATCAGCCGACATGCAATATTTCCTTTCCATCGTTCAATCAGTTCAAAGTCTTGTTTTAAATAATAATAAAATAAAAGTAGAAGCTTTTAACCGAAGATACTTCCTCATTTAAAACAAAATTATCACTTTTCCTTTATAATTTGAAGCAACAGACAAGCCTCTGCCTTCATTCAAATTTAGGGTTCTTCCTTTCCATTCGAGCATTAATTCGATATCGGAAAATATAATATATAAACCAAATCCCGTTCTTCTTTCCATCTTCCTTCCAAACCCGATCTCCCTCCCTCCTTCTCTCAGCATTCACGAAATCAAAATAAAAGGGAGGCATCACGCTAATGAATTCGCGATTTCGTTTTGGGTTTGGAGGCGTTCGAGAGAGCCGTTCGAACTAGGGTTCGGCGAAGTGGGACGAGGCTTCCTTGAATTCACGATTTTGGGAGGAGTGATTTCGAGGCTTGCGGAGTAGTGGAGTTCGATTTCTAGTGCGGCAATCTCGTGTGCGTTCGAGGAGCATTCACGAGAAGGGAGATCGAACAATCGAACTCGTCTTCGAGTCGTCTCCTCACGAGTGAGGCCTGAGGTAGCTGAGGAGGGTTTCATCTGGAGGCGCGTTCGAAGTGGCTAAGGTTGCGAGGTCGTGACGGTTTTTGGTCAGGGAGGAAACGGTGAGGTATATTCATGTTTTTGTTTTCTTTTACTTAACATTTTATATATAGATTCGAGATTATAACACATATATAGAAAATGAGATTTTAAATTCATATTTTTGACTTTTACAAATATAAATATAATACATACAGTTAAGGCAGTGTTTAAGTAGTTTGAGTTAAATGTTTTAATTAATTTACTTAAGATTCAGCCATTGTAAATAAACTGTTGGCTATTATTTCACTTATCTGAGTTAACAACAAAGTATAGATTTCAACAGGAAATTTTTAAATGAATCGGGTTGAAAAAAATTATTTAAAAATTAGACCTTTGGAATTTATACACACACACACACACACACACACACACACACACACAAAGTTTGAACAGGAAAGTAGGAGATTTAAAACGTTGAAAATTTTATAGAATTAGATTTTTTAAATCCACATATAGTTTTAGTATATAGGTAGCTCAAAGGGGAAATATATGTACATATATACATCTTTGATTTCCAAATTTATTTTAAACAACATATTAAAATAATTAATTTGTTCAAAATTAGATTATTAAATGATAATAGATTTTTAAATTAGCTACAGTATTAATAAATCATACAATTATTTATTCAAGGTGAAAACTGAAAAGAAACAAGCTAGTCTGGAGTGGGTTGCAAAATATTAATCAAAGGTGAGTTAATCTCACTCGGTTAAATTTGAATTCAAATTTAAATTTAAATGATTAAATATAAATAATTGTTTGAGTGGTTGAGATTGATTGATGTGCTATAGTATGGTAATTTTGAAATTTACATATTATATTGTGCTAACATCTGTGGATGCAGGGAAAACAGGTTGGAGGGATCCAACTGGACCACTCAACATTTATTATTTAATATTCTCTGTTTTGATTACTTGATATTCAATGTTGAATATATTAGAATATTGAATGATATGATTTGATTGGATATATATTGGGTATAATGAATTACCAAAAATATATAAATTGGATTTTAAGAAGAAAATAAGGGAAGTAAATTTGTAAACGAAATAATCTTAGAGAATTTAATAAATTAAGAATGAATTGAGAAAGAAATGGAAGTATGTTAAATACTAATAAAAAACTTCGAATGTGAAAGAAAAGGATTTGAGTAAACAGTAATTAATGAATTGTAAAATTATGTGATACTAATTTAAAGGAATAAAGAATTATTTTAAAACTTAAAGTTTTAAATTTATTTAAAGGAATAAGAAGTAAATTGAGAAATCTAAATTGGTTCTTCAATTAAATTATTTTGAATCATATTTAAGCAATAAAATATGAAATTAAAGGATTTCTGAATAAACGAAGTAAATTGGAAATCAATTTGGAAATTGATTTAAGTGTTTGAAATTGGATATTTGGAAGAATAAATTCAGGTGGGAATTTATTAAGGGAATGAGAAAAATTGTTTAGAATTAAATAGTAATTTATTTTTAAAGGTTGTGGAGAGAAGTATAATTCTCTGGATAGCCAAGTACGTTTTAAGTAAATTTTTAAATATAAGATAAAAGTTAAGGTTGTTTTTAAAAGCATGCTTTAGAAAATTTATTATTTCTGAATGTTTAAAATTCTAAAGTAAATATTTTTCTATTATTGTAATAATTATTTAAAGATGACGTTGTATTTTGTTTTAAAAAGTGAAAACGTAGTTTTACATCTATAAAGTAAGATTATTTTCAAATATTCATATAGTATGTATTTTTAACAAATTATTGAAGTAGTTTTGACTTAAATATTTTAAAGTATATTTCAAAGTAAGCATTTTAAATTTATTTTAAAAATCTAAAGTTTTGGGCTTGGTGATTTCAGAAGAAATAGAAAATATTTGGGAAATTTATTCAGAAAAGGAAGATAGTTTTGAAAACTGTTTTCAAAAAGGGTTTGAAAAGTGAAATATATCTCGTAAAGATATTTTTGGAGGTTAATAAATAATTTGGAAAATTATTTATTGTGTGATAGATGTTGTGAATATTATTTGATAGTTAAATAACCGACTATCAACATTGGCCAAATACATTGATCGTTTCGAAGAGTCCGGGATCGAGATTTATTTCTCGAAAACCACTTCGATCCGGTTTGTACGTTTCGTGAAAACGAGTATGGATTTGAAGATGGAGCAGTGAAGCGCAAGGGCTAGTCGCTAATAATCCTGAGGATATTTCCAAAATGGATGTAGTTGGAATAGTGCCTTCAGTTCCGTTCGAACCTGGAACGGACTTGTATGGATGAATGCTTTCGGAACATCGTTAGGTGGACAATGGGCATTCTAAGGGATAAGTTCTAAAAAGGTAACGCTTAGCCTCAAGCCTCATCAAATGGGAATGACTGAAAATCAAGGGTTATGCAGCAAGGCTAGGTGGGTAGCACCCAAGCAGGGTGAGGTCATCCCTGTCTATATGTCCCTTTTTATTTCGGCTTAGTGGGCGGTTACTGATCCCAATCGCGGGGTGATCTCACTCGAGATTATCCAGTAAGGGGTAGTCCCAGTCTTGTGTTGCCGGGGAGCGGGCGTACTCCTCGGTATAGTGATCTAGGCCCCGTACTGTAGCAGGTGGTACCCCGGTGCCTAGTCATTAGTTGGAAATCCATTCTCCCTACGAGCCTTGCACGAGTTTTGTTTGTATTACCCACTCAGTGGCTAGTAGCAGGAATTTAATAGATGTAACAATTTCGGCTATTTTATAAGTATTTGTATATATACCCTATTATAATATCAGAGGATTTCTATAAAAATTGTTTTAGCTATCGTAAGGTAAAAACCCGACATGTTTATTTGTGGCGTGGTCTTACGAGATGCTTTTGTTTTCAAAAGGATTTTTGAAACTTTAATAATCAATTGAGTGTGATTTTCTCACGATGGTATTCCAGACTGACTCGGGTATTATTTAACTGTAATGCTCAGGTCAGACCGAGTATTATAGGATACAGGATTTGAAGCTGTGGAACTCAAGAGTCGAGCAAGATGACGATACGTACTCCCGTACTTGTTTATGTATATATATTCCGCTGTGTTGAGTTGTTGTGTATCCATTAGTATGATATTGATGTTGAGCTATGATTGATGTACTCTGATGATGTAATATATATAAACAGATATATTTGATTTGAGTAAAGATCATTTATCATCTATTATATTTTATTGCGCTGCGATGGTTAGATTCTGTTGTTGTTTTTTTTCCATTTTCTTCTTCTACCTCTTCTTCTTTAACCAAAATGGTTCATATTTCTGTACAACTTGAGTTGATTGTTGTAGAATAATGTTGACTCACGGGGTACAGATTTGCGGGTCCTTTCTCTTGGTATCGGAGCTTAGGTTGGTGATAACCTTGGCTCTGGTGGGAATTACACATTAAATAGAGTCCGTAGTACTCTAGAATGAGTTTGAGAGTATTAATAGATATGAGCGCGTATTTGTTAGTGAATATAAAATTGTTTTATACTGTGTTGATTTATCGGTTGAGCGTTTATGGATTTTGGTCGGTATGTGGGACGCCATGTCATCGATAGGGATTTCTAAACTCTTAAACAAGATAAACCGACACAGTATTGTTTTAAATAGGGTAAATGAAATAATTTTACCTAGATTATTTTTGTATATAAAGGAAATGATTTGTCGTAAATTTTTATAGTTATATATGAATGTGTGGTTGTTAGAAATGATAATATTGAATTATTATCATTATTATATGAGAATTGAATAAGAAATTGAAATAACAACCAGAGATTAAGGAATGAATTAACAAAATAAATGAAATTTGTAAATGTGATTCATAATTGAATAAGATATTGAAACCGTAATTAAAAACTAAGAAATAAATTCACATACAAATGAAATTTGTAAATGTAAACAATAAATATGAATTATAGCGTGATTAATAATTAAAATAAGATAAGTTCCAAGGTAATGCTTGAATATAAGTTTAAAGGATTTGGGATTTGGAAATTTAGATTCCTTTGAATTTGATAATGTTTCTCAAAAGTTGGGAAGATAATATATATTGAGAAATATTTTTGAATCGGATGTGAAATCTAGAGTGTTTGGAATTTAAAAATATTGGAAGGGTTTTTTTTAAAAAAGGAGAGAAAAACATTGAACTCTTAGGGTCGTTGGAAAATAATTTCGATGATGACTGCAGCATCATCGATGTTTACTTTCGAGTTCCCAAAAGAGGAATTTCTACCAGGATGTTTTGAACTAATGTTTGTTGAGCGGAATTTGGTAGATTTTGAAAATGCAAAGGAATAATTTGGTGAGATATATATATGTATATATGTTTTCAAAATTGAATGTTGAACTTAAGTTTGGAAAAGAAAATTTGTTAAGTTGGGTTAAATAAACAAAGTTTTAAGACTAAAATTTATTAGTAACTGATTAATTAATATGGTATGTAAATGAAATGAAATAAAATTGGATATTGGATGATGTTTGATTTAAATGTGTAAAATAAGGAGCAAAATAAGTTCAAATGGACTAAAAATAATTAATGTTTGAAAACAAAATTTATTGGTTGAAAATGAATTTGTGAATGAATAAATGAATCAACTATTGAACTGATAAAGTAAAGTTGATATTAATAAGAAGGAATTGAAAATTTTAATCCGGGAATTAAAATTTAACTTAAGTGAATGAAAGTGAAGAAAATATATTTGAATTTAACTTGAGATAAGTAACATAAAGTTGAAATTTAAATTGAATTAAATTGGATTATAATTGGATGTGTTGTTGAATGAATTGGATTAAAATGGATATGGTGTGAAATATAAACAAATCCAATTCAAGCATAAATTGAATGGCCTTATTATTAATAAATCCAATAATGAATTGTTAATGTAATTAAAATTTAAAATGGATAAAAGAAGAAACTAATCAAATTAATTAGTGAAATGGTTGGGGATTTGATCAAAGGAAAATCAAATCAAAGATTGTGAATATGTAATAGAGTTTGGAAATAAAGCTTGAGTTGTATGGAATTGGATTAAAATAAAAATGATTTGTGATGAAATAAATGCAATTCGAGTATGAATAAATTAAAAAGAGAATGAACTTAAGTTATGAAATGGTGGTGAATTGAAGTGAATTAACTTAAGTTTAAAGCTAGTTGAATTTTCAAATGAATCCAATTCGAGAAAGAATGAATTAAATATGGCCTTGGGTATAATTCTAACAAAATTTAAATGGATGTATGAGAATGGCTAATTAAAGTAAATGGAATTTGATTACACGAGTATCAAATAAATTGGAAATGAAATTAAGTATGAAGTTGAAATAAATAAATTAACTTAAGATTAAAATTTACGGAAGGGTGATTTCGAGGGAAGTGGAAAATTTATTAAATAAAAGCTTGAATAATTTTAGTTGAATGAAATAAAATCCTTATTCGGATAGAAATAGTTAGATAAGGAATAAACTGAATAAATAAACCTCGATTGCTTGAAATGAAAGTATGTTTGGCTTAATAAAGGTAAGATCTTGAGTTAAAAGTGAAAGATAAATGTGATTGGGTGTAAATGAATGGAAGTGGGGGAAAAATAAATGAGTGTGTGACTTATAAAATTGTAAAAGTGGAATAAATAAGTCAAAATAAAATATTTTGTATCTTGGAAATGAAATAGACATCCAAACTTGAATTATAAAATTTGAATCGAACAAAAAATAATATAATGAAGTGATTTTGTGATAAAAATCAATATTTAATTGAAAATGGAAGTAAACTAAGTTGGGATAACTTAATAAGTTGAATTGAGAGTTAATAAACTTTGATTATGACCTAGAATTGAGTTATAAATAATATTCAATGCATATTGTTAGTAAACTAAATTGAAGTATTGTCGAATGAAGGAGTTAGGTTATGGATTGAATTACAAATAAATTCAAGAGTGTGGAAATAAAATTTTGAATTTGCCTTATAATTAAATAAATAGATTCGGAAATGAACTGTGAATGTCAAATAAAAAATTTCAAATGAATACATGAATAAACAAAGTGAGTTAAGTTAGTAAGTGAAATGGGTTTAGTAAATAAAAATCAAATCAAGAATATAAATCGGAGATTGTTTATAATAATATATATATATATATAGCCTTGTTGTTATTATAAACTGATAGAAGTAGCAGAGATTGATTTTTGAAATCAATTAAATCGAAAATGAGTTGTTTAGACATAAATATGAATTGAAGATAAGTAAATGAGTTGTAACTCACTTGTGATGATGAAAATGGTATATGAATCGGTTAAAAGCAAATTGAATTAGTTTGGAAACTATACAAATTGGTTATGGAAGTATTTATAATGCATTACTTATGTTGTTAATATGTTTTAGCAGTTTAAATGAATGAAATGCTATAAGTTTCATAGATATGTTACTTACATGTTTAAATTGAGTAAGTACAGGTACCGTGAAGCCGTTTGGCTGGATATTGGTCACGCTAGATGCTAAGAATATAAGCTGTTTGCTTAAAAATGCTAAATAAGGTACGCCTACGCAATAAAAATAGGAAATATGAACTCTTTTTGGTTTTTCCGACCTTGTGGGTCGATGTATATATATTTATATCTTTTGTCAAATTGCAAAAGCTTCCCGTACAAAGAAGACTCTGCCAAAAAATTTCAGAAATTTTGGGAGTTAGGAAAATTTTTGAAATTTTTTGGGAAAGATTTTAGTTAGCGACAAACGATTTCAAAATTGAAAACTGAAATAAAGTGGTGAATGAAACTAATTTAAAATAACGATATGAATGAATTATAAAAAAAGAGAATTTTTTTATTATATATACAAAGTTGAAGATAAAATTGAATTCAGATAGAAACGAAAGAATCAATTTGGATAGAAATAGATATAAACTAAAGTGGTGAATTAAAAATAAATAAATAAACATATTGAATGCTTATACTAAACTTAAGTTAGGAATGGTGCATTCTCAATTGGAAATTGATACTACTAATATAATTTAAGTCAATATTGGAATGAATAGATATTGGCATTTTGTGAGAAAGTCGATAAAATGTTTTTGGAATGTTGTTAATGGATATTAGTGCTAAGCAGGGTATGCAGGTAATATAAAGGGAAAAGAGAATTGATTTTGATTTCAGAAGGTAATTTGAATTGCCCGACAAAAAGGTATGTATTTAAATTTTGGTATGAAATTTGATTGGGTTTTTGGATATAGCCACTTGGCCTTTTGTTTTCCTTTTGGATTTGGGAGGCCGTAGAGCCATTTTGTAGTAGTACCGAGCTAGCCACGCAAAGGAGACGCTGGCAAAAAATTTCGAAAATTTAGGGTGTTAGAAAAATTTTGAGAAAATTTTGATAATCCAAATTTGGTGTTAAATTTAAATTTGAATTGTTAAGTAAGTGATATTGTTTAGGGTTTATAGTTAAGTCTGAAAAGTTAGAAAGAGGATTAGTATGCCTTTGATAAAAAGATTTATTTGGAAAAATTGTTAAAATTTATTTGGGTTGAGAAAAATAGTTAATGGATTATGGATCATTCTTCCTAACTAGCAATTTCGGGGACGAAATTCTTTTAGGGGGGAGGAATGTGACGACCCAGAATTTTTGAGTATTTGAAATGAGAATATTTAATTAATTTTAAATATTCAAAAGTTAATTATTAACGTTAATTTCAAATATCAGTATTTATTTGACAATTAATTGTTGAATTTAATTATCAGAATTGGGTAAATTATTGAATCTGGAATTTTAAGCCTATTAAAAATAATTTGAAGGTTTGTAAAATTTATATTGATAATACTGAAGATAATAAAAGTAATAGAATCAAATTTAAAGATGTTTGTTCAGTTTTAAAAATATATCGTTTAAATCGAAATTAAAAATTATCCGTCCGAGGCACGGTCTCGGATTTCGACGAGGCCAGTTCCATTGGATCCGTAATATTGTATTATTATCGGATTTCAAATTTGGTAGTGTTTGGAGCTGTCTTGTGATCATACGATAGATGAACGCGTTTGTAACAACCCGTATATTTACCCGTTTTATATTTAAATATTTTTTTAAATATTTTATCGATACTCGGAATTTTGTCCGAAAAGCTACTTTTTGCATACGATCGAATTAGGACTCGGTACCACTTCCATTGAGTTCAAAATGACGTTTGCGATCTTTTTAAGTGTAAACTTTGATATGTTTGGAGTTATTGGAATTTTGCTACTTTTTTTTACTTAGGGTTTTGGTTTAGGCTGAGCCCATTAACCCCACTTATGTATTCAGTCCCAACCCCTTCTCCTCTTCATTGCTTCATTCCTCATTTCCTAATACTCAAGCTTTTATAACAATGGAGAGTGGAAGAGGAAAGTAAAACTCCAAGCCCTAGTCTTCATTAGCAAATCCAACCTCTAGCTCCAAACTAATAGAAGAACCCATTGGTAAGCCTTCTCTTCACCTTCTCCAACTCCTTTTCTCTTGAATTTTAGAAATTCCTAAACCTAACTTTGGAAATGTTCTTCTTTTAAAGCTTAGAACCAAGCTTCTTGAGTTGGATTTGAAGAGTGGTTGATTCTCCTTTTCTTTAAAGCTTCTTCTTTATTTGTTTGGGTTCAAAGGTGAGATTTTTATCTCACATCTAGGTCTATAACTATCTTTGAACGTTGGGTATGAATTCCTAACAATTTTTCATGTTCATTTGCTTTTAGTTTGGATTAATTTGGTTTATATCCCAACTTTTGGTGTTTTGAAAGTAAATTCTATGGAAAGCCTTCTATGGATATGTGACGCATCGAAGAGCCTTAAGGGCCGGGTAGTCGATTAGCATAAACCCCTAGCGCCATTGCTCGAATTCGGTTGCGAATTGGTTGGGTTTGCACATCTTGTGCAAAGGCAGGGAAAACTGCCTTAGCTCCAGTCAGTCGGCTGGACTTCTTGGTCAGTCGACTGGCTGAAGCTAATATGCAGGGTGAAGACTCCCTGCAGAGCCTTGGGGGCTCTGTTTACTGCAGTCAGTCGACTGACTCACTGAGTTCAGTCGACTGACCCACTGAGTTCAGTCGACTGACCTGCATCCCGAGAGTTTTTTTGGGACTGTGATCAGTCGACTGAACTCAGTGAGTCAGTCGACTGACCTGCTCATATTTGCCTATGTGAGCCTTGTTTGCTTGTTTCCAATTTTTATCGACTCGTTTTGATTCCTAGTTGTTGTTATCAATTATTCGACTCTGATGACTTCTATTTTGGAATTTTTGGAAATATCCACTTTGATGGATTTGTTGTCATTTTCTTTGGATTTTATTCACGTCTTCGAATGTGAATTTTAGTGATTGATTGTTCCTACAATCTTTTCTGTGAAGTTCCTACAATCGAGGTCCAGGCTTGGTTGAGGACCTGCGATCGAATCTTCATTCGCATGAATCTCGTCGATCTTCACCGTGTTCAGGTGGCTTCCAGTATGCTCCAAGAGGGAGCATTGGACTTGTATGAACTTCTTATTTCTGAGATTAATGAAGCGGATCTCACCTGGGAGCAATTCCGGGAACGCTTCGAATTTAAATTCGTGCCAGAAGCATAAAAAGTGACATCGGCTCGACGTTTCATAGACCTTGTTCAGGGTGAAGCCTCCGTGACTAATTATGTTGCATCCTTTGAGTCACTTTCCAAATATGGGGTTGAATACATCAACACCCCATTGAAGAAGAACCAAAGATTTGTCTATGGCTTAAACAAAATTCCCAAGAAGCCATTACTTCTAACATTAGAAGTTCCCTTCGACCAACTCATTGATATCGCTCTTCGTCTTGAAGAGGCGGATAGAGAAAGTGATGTTTAAGTGGTGGGTTCCAAACCAAACTTCAACAACAAGAAGAGGCCAAACAAATTCAAAGGTCCTTATCCCCACAAAAAGAGTAAGCAAGCAACTCCTGCTGTGAAATTTTTTTCCTCTACTGAAGGGAAATGCTTTAACTGTGGTTCCAGAGACCATTTTGCGAACAAGTGTTCAAAGCCTCGTACTTGTCGCTATTGCAAAAGCCTGGATCATTATTTATCTTCTTGTCCCAAACTTCAAAATAGGAAGGAGGGAAAACTTAATGTTGCTCAAGCCCCTGGCAACACATCTCGTGGTCAAGGTATTTCTCATCCTATCCTTGATGGTATTATTATATTTCGTGATCAACCTATTCGAGTTCTTTTTGATACGGGAGCATCCCATTCTTTTATATCAAAAGAGCTTGTTGATACTTTTTCTTTAAGTGTTGTTGCTTTAATGACTTCTTTGAGAATTGCGAATCCGGTTGGTGGATCCGCAACGCTTAGTTTGCTTTGTAAAGATGTGGATATTATTTTATGTGATTTCTCTTTCCTAGCCGATTTGCATGTCATGCGTTATTTAGGCTTTGGAATGATTTTGGGAATGGATTGGCTTAACCGTTATGAAGCTCATATGTTATGTCCTGAGCGGACTATTTATGTCCGACATCCTCAATCTGTTAAGCAAATTTCTATTATTCTCAAAGATTCGGATTCCATTTTATCTGCATCTTTATATTCTTTAAATCCTTGTGATGATGATAATGATGATGAGGAGGACATCATTTCTCTTATTCACATTGTTCGTGAATTTTCTGACATATTTGAGCCCGTTTTAGGATTACCACCTAAGCGAGCAATTGAGTTCAGAATTAATCCTACCCCTGGAGCTCAACCTATTACTCATCCTCCTTATCGTTTATCCAATAAAGAAAATGAAAAGATGCGCAAACAATTATCCGATTTGGAAACGAATTTATTCGCTCTAGTTCCTCGCCTTGGGGAGCTTCGGCTATTTTCGTAAAGAAATCCGATGGTACACTTAGACTTTGCGTTGACTACCGCAAGCTTAATGATCTCACTATCAAAAATAAATATCCTTTACCTCGGATTGATGATCTATTTGACCAACTTAGCGGTGCTAGAGTCTTTTCACAATTGGACTTGGCTACCGGTTTTCATCAGCTTCGCATTGCAGAGGATAGCATTCCTTTGACATCTTTCCATACGCGCTATGGATCTTATGAATGGCTTGTTATGCCATTTGTTTAACGAACGCCCCAGCTTGTTTCGTTGACCTAATGAATCGAGTTTTCAAAGATTTCCTCGATCAGTTTGTTCTCATATTCATTGATGATATTATGGTGTATTCAAAAACCGAGGAGGAACATGAGAAGCATCTTCGAATTGTGTTGGAAACTCTTAGGAGTAATCAATTAAAAGTAAAATTTTCTAAATGCCATTTTTGGCAATCTAGTGTGAAGTTTCTCGGTCATATTATTTTCGAATCCGGAATATCCGTAGATCCTTCAAAGATTGAAGCGATTCAAGATTGGAAGAGACCAGAGAGTGTGACAGAGATTCGTAGTTTCCTTGGATTGGCGGGTTATTACCGTTGTTTTATCAAAGACTTTTCTAAGATTGTCGTGCCTCTTACTGGCTTGACTAAGAAGGGAGTGAAATACATTTGGTCGGACAAATGTGAAGCCTCTTTTCAGAAATTGAAAGAACTCCTTTCCGATGCTCCTATTCTTGTGATTCCCGATGGGAAACAAGATTTTATTGTTTATACCGATGCTAGTCGCGTTGGTTTGGGTGTCGTTCTTATGCAAAGAGAACGTGCTATTGCTTATGCTTCTAGGCAATTGAAGCCGGCTGAGACTAGATATGCCACTCATGATTTAGAGCTGCGGCTATTGTTTTCGCCCTTCGAATTTGGCGTCATTATCTATTGGGAGAGAAATTTATTCTTTATACGGATCATAAGTCTTTGAAATATTTGTTTTCCCAAAAGGAACTTAATTTGCGTCGACAGCGTTGGCTCGAATTCCTTGCTCCTTATGACCTTGATATTCTTTATACCCCCAGTAAGGGTAATCATGTCGCCGATGCTCTTAGTCGCAAGCAACAAGCGTTTGTTTCCATGATGATATCCGAATGGAACGATCTCGAGATTTTATCCACTTGTGAGATTCGAGAGCGTGTATCCGATTTATGCTCATCACTTGTTTTATGTAGCCTTGAGGCTCATCCTTCTCTTTTAGACCGCATTATTGAAGCTCAAAGGCTAGATCCCGAATTGGCTCTTCTTGGCCAAAATATTAAGGATAAAATTGACATTGAAGGTTTGAAAGACTTTGATATCGATTCTCGTGGAGGCATTCGGAAATTTGGTAGACTTATTGTACCAAATATTGGAAATCTTCATAAGGATATCTTAGAAGATTCTCATCATTCTAAATTTACCATTCATCCCGGTAGTACTAAAATGTACGCGGATATGAGGCGGCTTTATTATTGGGAGGGAATGAAATCTGATATTGCTAACTTTGTTAAGCATTGCATGACTTGCCAACTCGTTAAGGCTGAACATCAAAGGCCTGGTGGGTTATTGCAACCTTTAGAAATTCCAATTTGGAAGTGGGACCAAATTTCCATGGATTTTATTGACGGCCTTCCCCGTTCTCGTTCAGGTCATGACAGCTTATGGGTGGTTGTTGATAGACTTACTAAATCCGCCCATTTTATTCCCGTTCGGTCTAACCGAATCGTTCCTCTTTTGGCCAAGCTCTTTGTTAAAGAGATTGTTATATTACATGGAGTTCCTACTTCTATTGTTAGTGATCGTGATCCATTGTTTACTAGTGGATTTTGGAAGAGTCTTCAAAAAGCTTTAGGAACGAAGCTTAATTTTAGCACCGCTTATCATCCTCAGTCTGATGGACAAACCGAGCATGTGAATCAAACTCTTGAAGATCTTCTTCGTGCTTGTTTGCTTGATTTCGGTGGAGGCTGGGAAGATCATATTCCTCTTGTTGAATTTTCCTATAATAATAGCTTCCAATCTAGTATTGGTATGGCACCTTTCGAGGGACTCTATGGAAGGCCATGTCGATCTCCTTCTTGTTGGCTTGAGGCCGGTGAGAAGTTGGTTTTAGGTCCAGACTTTATTCGTGATTCCACAGAAAAGATTGAACTTATTCGACATAGGATGAAAGAAGCCCAGAGTAGACAAAAATCCTATGCCGAAAATCAAAGAAGGAGATTAGAATTTTCTTTTGGAGATCTTGTTTTTATTCGTGTTTCACCTATGAAAGGTGTTGTACATTTCAGTCGGTCGGGAAAGTTAGCACCTTGATATATTAGGCCATTTTCTATCACTGAACGTATTGGTTCTATGGCTTATCACCTTACATTACTGGCTCAGTTTTCTGCTATGCATGACGTGTTTCATGTTTATCAATTACGGAAGTGCCTTTGAGATTCCGATTCTATTCTTGAGCCCGGTTATGTTGAAGAGATTGAAGTTTCGCCTAATTTAACTTATGAGCAAAATTCGTATCATTGTTTCGGAAGTCAAACGGCTTCGAAATAAAGATGTTCCGCTTGTTAAAGTTCAATGCTTTTCAAATCCTAAGGATTGTTCATGGGAATCTAGAGAGTTCATCGAGCGAACGCATCCTGACTTACTTTCTCATGCTCTTTAAGGTGAACTTCTTACCACAAAATTCTTTTGTGTTAATATGCTTTAATGGTTGTTACTATATATCTTCTTCTTAAATATTACGAGGACACAATTTCTTTAAGGAGGGGAGTCTGTAACAACCCGCATATTTATCGGTTTTATATTTAAATATTTTTTTAAAATATTTTATCGATACTCGGAATTTAGTCCGAAAAGCTACTTTGTTCATACGGTCGAATTAGGACTCGGACCACTTCCATTGGGTTCAAAATGACGTTTGCAATCTTTTTAAGTGTAAACTTTGTTATGTTTGGAGTTAGTGGAATTTTGCTACTTTTTTGTACTTAGCGTTTTGGTTTGGGCTGAGCCCATTAACCCCACTTATGTATTCAGTCCCAACCCCTTCTCCTCTTCATTACTTCATTCCTTATTTCCTAATACTCAAGCTTTTATAACAATGGAGAGTGGAAGAGGAAATTAAAACTCCAAGCCCTAGTTTTCATTAGCAAATCCAACCTCTAGCTCCAAACTAATAGAAGAACCCATTGGTAAGCCTTCTCTTCACCTTCTCCAACTCCTTTTCTCTTTAATTTCAGAAATTCCTAAACCTAACTTTGGGAATGTTCTTCTTTTAAAGCTTAGAATCAAGCTTCTTGAGTTGGATTTGAAGAGTGGTTGATTCTCCTTTGCTTTAAAGCTTCTTCTTCATTTGTTTGGGTTCAAAGGTGAGATTTTTATCTCACATCTAGGTCTATAACTATCTTTGAACGTTGGATATGAATTCCTAACAATTATTCATGTGCATTTGCTTTTAGTTTGGATTAATTTGGTTTATATCCAGCCTTTTGGTGTTTTGAAAGTAAATTCTATGGAAAGCCTTCTATGGATATTTGAACAAGTTTTTGGTGACGCATCGAAGAGCCTTAAGGGCCGGGTAGTCGATTAGCATAAACCTCTAGCGCCATTGCTCGAATTCGGCTGCGAATTGGTTGGGTTTGCACATCTTGTGCAAAGGCAGGGAAAACTGCCTTAGCTCCAGTCAGTCGACTGGACTTCTTGGTCAGTCGACTGGCTGAAGCTAATATGCAGGGTGAAGACTCCCTGCAGAGCCTTGGGGGCTCTGTTTACTGCAGTCAGTCGACTGACTCACTGAGTTCAGTCGACTGACCTGCATCCCGAGAGTTTTTTTGGGACTACGATCAGTCGACTCAACTCAGTGAGTCAGTCGACTGACCTGCTCATATTTGCCTATGTGAGCCGTGTTTGCTTGGTTTCCAATTTTTATCGACTCGTTTTGATTCCTAGTTGTTGTTATCGATTGTTCGACTCTGATGACTTCTATTTTGGAATTTTTGGAAATACCCACTTTGATGGGTTTGTTGTCTATTTCTTTGGATTTTATTCACGTCTTCGAATGTGAATTTTAGTGATTGATTGTTCCTACAATCTTTTTTGTGATTTGTCACTTTAAAAATACAAAGGTTTCAATACTAGTAGTAAATATCAAAACTCTTTCATCAAAATGATTTCAACACTATTTTGTTACAAAGCTCGTTCTCTTAAACCGTTTTCCAATCTATTAGTTTATACAAACCTTTTCCTCACTCGTATGAGAAATCTAATTAAATGACTTAGTAAAACAAGTGGTATGAAATGCTTGCGTTTACTTCGTCTGTTAATTCTTGGACTTGTTTGATTGAATTTCTTGTGACAATTTTCTAGTGGAAATCTACAATTTGTTCGTAAATATTTAAGTTAAGCTAGTGGTTATGGGACACGAGGCTAAGCTCATATATTCACTGGCTTACTGTAACTGACACTTCATGATGATCATGACGATCATTTTTGTGATTTAGACTAGCAATTGTGCGATGTCTCTTTGTCTGCGATTTAGACTAGACCCTGTTTCAGTGTGATTTCGACTCACACTTGTGGGGTAGAGCCCCATGGTCTTCGGGCCGTTCGTGTGTCAAAAATTAATTGCTAGCTACCATGAGATAGCGTCTCGTCCGTGTGATACATATGTTGGTGAGTTTTCATGCTTCCGTTCGTGTGATAGGCCTTTCCCCCTTTTTTATGATTTATGGATTTCGTGTGTTGAATTCTGGAATTTGTGCTTCACCAATTTTAGTGATTTTCATTGATATGCGTTATCAATTTTTGGTGCATTGGTGAATTAGTGTGTCATTGACTTGTTGTGAATACAAGTTTTGGGTATGAAACCCTTTTTGGATCTTTGTGAAGATTCTTGTGGTATTGAACGATCTTTTGTTGATCATCATTTGCATGCCTATAGTAGTATGCCATTATGGATATTATATGTTTATGCTATATCTTTTACTTTATATCATGTTATCTGATATTTATAGCTAGACTGATCCATTTATTATTTTCTAATAAATAATACTCGGGTCAGACCGAGATGTTGTAGGTGCTTCTGCTTGACTTATCCCCAGGGATTCATTAATCTGACTTTTGGCTAACCACATAGATTAGCAGTTTTTGTTGTACACACCTGAGATATAGACTCATTGTTGTATTCTTTTGTATAGCACGTGTTGCTATTCTTTTGTATTATTGTGGATCTTTTTGACCACTACTCTGATGTACACTTTCATGTGTTAGTTATATATTCAGATCTTCTTCCGCTTTTGTGATATGAATTATCTGTGACTGACTTATGTTATGTTTATTTCTATATTTGTTTCCGAAGATTATATATAGCCACTGTGTAGTAGCTTTGAGTTTGTGTCGGTATGTCGGATTCCCTCTTGAGATGAAATGCATGTTATATTTATCCGGTATATCGGTGCTCGCACAAAGCAATTACACGGATGGTCGCTCCTCAACAGCCTTATTCTCCGTGCTAGTTGACAGCATTACACCGTAGTGTTCTTGGCTAGTGTAGGTATAGAGGTGGCGCGTCACAACGTTGAAAATTTAATTGATAATAGCCGATTCAAAATTTAAATATAATACTTCAACTAGTCAAATACATCTCACATCAGAACTTTTGGGGTTCATTTCGAATCACTGTACATGTCTCAGCCGACATGCAATATTTCCTTTCCACCGTTCAATCAGTTCAAAGTCTTGTTTTAAATAACAATAAAATAAAAGTAGAAGCTTTTAACCGAAGATACTTCCTCCTTTAAAACAAAGTTATCACTTTCCCTTTATAATTCAAAGCAACAGACAAGCCTCTGCCTTCATTCAAATTTAGGGTTCTTCCTTCCATTCTAGCATTAATTCGATATCGGAATAAAAAAAAATATAAACCAAATCCCGTTCCTCTTTCCATCTTCCTTCCAAACCCGATCTCCCTCCCTCATTCTCTCAACATTCACGAAATCAAAATAAAAGGGAGGCATCACGCTAACGAATTCACGATTTCGTTTTGGGTTTGGAGGCGTTTGAGAGAGCCGTTCGAACTAGGGTTCAGCGAAGTGGGACGAGGCTGCCTTGAATTCGCGATTTTGGGAGGAGTGATTTCGAGGCTTGCGGAGTAGTGGAGTTCGATTTCTAGTGCGGCAATCTCGAGTGCATTCGAGGAGCATTCACGAGAAGGAAGATTGAACAATCGAACTCGACTTCGAGTCGTCTCCTCGTGCGTGAGGCCTGAGGTAGCTGAGGAGGGTTTCATCTGGAGGCACGTTCGAAGTGGCTCAGGTTGCGAGGTCGTGATGGTTTTTGGTCAGTGAGGAAACGGTGAGGTATATTCCTGTTTTTGTTTTCTTTTACTTAACATTTTATATATAGATTCGAGATTATAAAACATAAACAGAAAATGAGATTTTAAATCCAGATTTTTGATTTTTACAAATATAAATATAATACATACAGTTAAGGGAACGTTTAAGTAGTTTGAGTTAAATGTTTTAATTAATTTACTTAAGATTCAGTCATTGTAAATAAATTGTTGGCTATTATTTCACTTATCTGAGTTAACAACAAAGTATAGATTTCAACAGGAAATATTTAAATGAATCGGGTTGAAAAAAAAATTTATTTAAAAATTAGACCTTTGGAATTTATATATATACAAAGTTTGAACAGGAAAGTAGGAGATTTAAAACGTTGAAAATTTTATAAAATTAGATTTTTGAAATCCATATATAGTTTTAGTATATAGGTAGCTCAAAGGGGAAATATATGTACATATATACATCTTTGATTTCCAAATTTATTTTAAACAACATATTAAAATAATTAATTTTTTCAAAATTAGATTATTAAATGATAATAGTTTTTTCAATTAGCTACTATATTAATAAATCATATAATTATTTATTCAAGGTGAAAACTGGAGAGAAACAAGCTGGTCTGGAGTGGGTTGCAAAATATTAATCAAAGGTGAGTTAATCTCACTCAGTTAAATTTGAATTCAAATTTAAATTTAAATGATTAAATTTTGAATAATTGTTTGAGTGGTTGAGATTGATTGATGTGCTATAGTATGGTAATTTTGAAATTTACATATTATATTGTGCTAACATCTGTGGATGCAGGGAAAACAGGTTGGAGGGATCCAACTGGACCACTCAACATTTATTATTTAATATTCTCTGTTGTGATTACTTGATATTCAATGTTGAATATATTAGAATATTGAATGATATGATTTGATTGGATATATATTGGGTATAATGAATTACCAAAAATATATAAATTGGATTTTGGGAAGAAAATAAGGGAAGTAAATTTGTAAACGAAATAATCTTAGAGAAGTTAATAAATTAAGAATGAATTGAGAAAGAAATGTAAGTATGTTAAATAGTAATAAATAACTTCAAATATGAAAGAAAGGGATTTAAATAAACAGTAATTAATGAATTGTAAAATTATGTGATATTAATTTAAAGGAATAAAGAATTATTTTAAATCTTAAAGTTTTAAATTTATTTAAAGGAATAAGAAGTAAATTGAGAAATCTAAATTGGTTCTTCAATTAAAAGTATTTTAAATCATAATTAAGGAATAAAATCTGAAATTAAAGGATTTTTGAAGAAATGAAGTAAATTGGAAATCAATTTGGAAATTGATTTAAGTGTTTGAAATTGGATATTTGGAAGAATAAATTCAGGTGGGAATTTATTGAGGGAATGAGAAAAATTGTTTAGAAATAAATAGTGATTTATTTTTAAAGGTTGTGGAGAGAAGTATAATTCTCTGGATAGCCAAGTACGTTTTAAGTAAATTTTTAAATATAAGATAAAAGTTAAGGTTGTTTTTAAAAGCATGTTTTAGAAAATTTATTATTTCTGAATGTTTAAAATTCTAAAGTAAATATTTTTCAAATATATTATTGTAATAATTATTTAAATGTGACCTAGTATTTTGTTTTAAAAAGTGAAAACCTAGTTTTATATCTATAAAGTAACATTATTTTCAAATATTCATATAGTTTGTATTTTTAACAAATTATTGAAGTAGTTTTGACTTAAATATTTTAAAGTATATTTCAAAGTAAGCGTTTTAAATTTATTTTAAAAATCTTAAGTTTTGTGCTTGGTGATTTCAGAAGAAATAGAAAATATTTGGGAAATTTATTCAGAAAAGGAAGATAGTTTTGAAAACTGTTTTCAAAAAGGGTTTGAAAAGTGAAATACATCTCGTAAAGATATTTTTGGAGGTTAATAAATAATTTGGAAAATTATTTATTGTGTGATGGATGTTGTGATTATTAATTGATAGTTAAATAACCGACTATCAATATTGGCCAAATACGTTGATCGCTTCGAAGTGACCGGGATCGAGATTTATTTCTCGAAAACCACTTCGATCCGGTTTGTACGTTTCGTGAAAACGAGTTTGAATTCGAAGATGGCGCAGTGAAGCGCAAGGGCTAGTCGCTACTAATCCTGAGGATATTTCCAAAGGATGTAGTAGGAATAGTGCCTTCGGTTCCATTCGAACCCGGAACGGACTTGTATGGATGAATGCTTTCGGAACATCGTCAAGTGGACGATGGGCATTCTAAGGGATAAGTTCTAAAAAGGTAACGCTTAGCCTCAAGCCTCATCAAATGGGAATGACTGAAAATCAGGGGTTATGCAGCAAGGCTATGTGGGTAGCACCCAAGTAGGGTGATGTCATCCCTGTCTAGATGTCTCTTTTTATTTCGGCTTAGTAGGCGGTTGCTGATCCCAACCGCAGGGTGGTCTCACTCGGGATTATCCAGTAAGGGGTAGTCTCGGTCTTGTATTGCAGGGGAGCAGGCGTACTCCTCGGTACGGTGATCTAGGCCCCGTAATGTGGCAGGTGGTAACCCAGTGCCTAGTCATTAGTTGGAAATCCATTCTCCCTACGAGCCTTGTACGAGTTTTGTTTGTATTACCCACTCTGTGGCTAGTAGCTGGAATTTAATAGATGTAACCATTTCGGCTATTTTATAAGTATTTGTATATAGACCCTATTATAATATCAGAGGATTTCTATAAAAATTGTTTTAGCTATCATAAGTTAAAAACCCGACATATTTATTTGTGGCGTGGTCTTACGAGATGCTTTTGTTTTCAAAAGGATTTTTGAAACTTTAATAATCAATTTAGTGTGATTTTCTCACGCTGGTATTCCAGACTGACTCGGGTATTATTTAACTGTAATGCTCGGGTCAGACCGAGTATTATAGGATACAGGATTTGAAGCTGTGGAACTCAGTAGTCGAGCAAGATGATGAAACGTACTCCCGTACTTGTTTATGTATATATATTCCGCTGTGTTGAGTTGTTGTGTATCCATTTGTATGTTATTGATGTTGATCTATGATTGATGTACTCTGATGATGTAATATATATAAACAGATATATTTGATTTGAGTAAAGATCATTTATCATCTATTATATTTTATTCCGCTGCGATGGTTAGATTCTGTTGTTGTTTTTTTATCTATTTTCTTCTTCTACCTCTTCTTCTTTAACCAAAATGGTTCATATTTCTATACAACTTGAGTTGATTGTTGTAGAATAATGTTGACTCAAGGGGTACGGATTTGCGGGTCGTTTCATATGTGATATGTGAAAGGTAATCGTTACCTCAAGCCTCATCAACCGAAAATGACCAAAATAGGGTTAGATGCAGCAAGGCTAAGTGGGTCATTCCCAATTAGGATATGATTATTCTCTTCTAGATATATTTCTTCCCGCAATGACGTTCGGATGTAAATTAATGTGGTTAGTATGCTATGAGGGCCCTAGGAAAGGTCGGTAACGACCGAGGGATGATATATTCGGTGCTATCTAGTTACAGAGATATGTCGGTCTTGTGTTGGTAGAGGTTCCTTTGTGACGTTCCTCTGTACATTCCTCTATAGATGTACTGCCAAAAGGTAGTCGCTTCACCTGGTCATTTGTATGGAAATCCAAACTCTGCTACGTGCCTGCCATTTTGATTGTATTACCCATTTTGGGCTATATGTCGGAATTTGATCAATGTAACAATTTCCGCTATGATTAATTTATTTGTGCAATAGACACTATTATAACATAAGAAGATTGGATATGAAATGTTTTATTTATGGTAAGGTGAAAACATGTTCGTATTTATATGTGGGCATGTCTTATGAGATACTTTTGTGTTAAAAGGAAAAGTTTGGTAAATTTAATAATTTCAGTTGACTGTGTTTTATCATGCTGGTTTACCAAACTTATCCGGGCGTCCTTCCCTTTCAATGCTCGAGTCAGACCGAGTATATTTACAGGTTCAGATTTGGTGCTTTTGGAGCTTCAGCAGAAGAGCTGGAGATCTTCATTTTTGTATACACGTATCTATTTATTATCCACTGCATTGTTGTCGTATATTATCGGCAATTGTAAGGACAGGTTATTATAACTGTCCAAGCTGATGATTAGTGATTGATTGTTGAACTCTGATTGATGTATGCATATACAGTTTCTATTTGGTAGTGATGACTGATATGATATTATATGCTTCCCACTGTGAGGTGAGATTCTGTATTGTTCTTTTTTGTTTTCTCTTATCTCTTTCTTCTCTTCTCTTCTGCTTTCTTCTTTTTTCTTATGACTATCCGTCAGTCACTTCTTTTTGGGTCGAACATGTGTGGTTTATTGTCAATTCAAAGGGTACGGATTTGCGGGGTCGCCAAGGATGAGTTTATTGAATATCGAGGAATCCATGTCATCTTGTTAAAATGATTCCATGCTTTGCAAATGCACATGCTTCGCGCCAATGCTTTCTTCGGTAATCGACAAATCATATCCACCAAAACATCTTCATATTCTTGAGTACCTTCATCACTATCTATCATGTTAAGATAAGGTTCAAAATTTGGCGGGACCCTAATCCTTTTATTCTGATTTCGTTGAAAAGTGGGATAGAACACAATTGAAGTTGTCGATCCCTCCTTTGTGAATTCTCTCTTCAAGAGCTAAAAAATAGTGAAAAAACAATAGTGAGTGAAAAAAAGAAAAAAATGCAATTAACATGTACTAAAATAAAATGACTATAAATAAAAGAAGATAATAAAAAAAGAAATATAGCTAAATAATTACAGGAGAACTATGATAGTTTTGTCAATTTCAACGTAGTTCAGCAAAAATAACATAAGGAAGTTATAATAATGTCAACTTTTTCTACGTTAAATACATATTTTATGTTCAGAAATACAAATACATAACATCTATTAATTAACATCGATTAAAAATACATAAATTTGAAATTGAATCACTTAAGTGGATAAGATATAGTCATAGCCGAAGTTAAATCTACACTACTTTATTCCTTAATTATTCCAAAAAAGTAGTCATAACCAAAATTTCTGAATAGGTTGAAAATGTAAATATCTCAATCAAATGAAGCTGAAATGGAAAGCACTTATTAAGACTCTTTTCAAAAAAAAAAAAAAATTATTTGCAGATAGGCATGATGAGAGAAATATGGTTTTTGGCTGAAAATAATGATAATTATGATTGGAAATAAATATGCGAAAATATTAATCATTTATTATACGAATGAACGAGTAAGTCTCTCGTATCAAATTTGTTATATTTTAGTGATACAATGTTTCCAAATTTATGTAGATTTTGAAAATATTCTAAGTCGACACGGAATTGCGACTTACATATATTGCCTCAAAAATAGATTTAGTAGACTTTGGAGAGTAATTAAACGATATTAGTTGCATCTTTTATTTCATCAAAGAAGGAATGAATTTTCTACACAGGAAAGGTATATTTTGAAAGATGGAAGTAATCAAAAGATGATTAAAGTAAACATTTTACGAAGGCTATTACAACTATGTATGTAATAATATTTATTAGATATGCACGGTGAAAAAGGTTTTGTTTTATGGTTTTAGAGTGTTCTTTAGTGTGCACATCCTATATATGCAAGGAAATGGCTACATTCACAATATAAGTTGAGTATACTTAACGTGGATAAATCAAATAATTAATTATCGATGTTTCCTCTCATAGGTGGATCCTAAAAAAATTGAATAATTCCCAAAACATCTTATTTCAATAATAGAATTATTTTTATTTATTTTGTTTCTCTTCAGCGAATTCAAGTGTAGGTGCTAGATTCATTTTCAACAAATGTTTGACTACGGTTTTCATTTTTTTTTGCACGATCCCAAGTAGTTTTTTTCATTTATTATATATAGTATTTTATTACATTTATCTACATATGCTTTAATTAATTATCTATGTCAACTTAATGTTATATAAAACAAATATAGGTTGTTCTTAATAAATGTATTCAATTACTTCCCATTTGTCAAATCATCCCAAATCTATTATTTTACAAATCTAATAATTATTTATTTTTTTCATTTTTTTTCTTTTGTAATAGTAGTTCTGTTAAGGTTACGTTTATTCTCAATTTTATTGACTTCCCTAACATGTAATTTTAAATATTCATACAGTCCCAAAACAGTATAATTTCCGTATACTAATTTCAAATAGGTCTATCCTTTTCCTATTCCATTGAAGTGAAAGTAATTTTTCCATGTTATAATGATTCATTCCTTTTACACACATGCACACACACATACATATACATACACACATACATATACATACATTTATATATAGACACACACACGCACACGCACGCACACACACATACATACAAACATATACATGTATAATATCATATTCAAATTTAAATGTAAATAAAAACAAAATATTAATATTTACATATTTGCTACAAATACATATAATTCTAAGTACTTTTTCCTAGAAAACTATTAAAGAAAAATTCCGTAGTTCAATTATTTAAAACTTTAAACAAGTAGTGAAGTATTTTTAAATAAAAGGCAAGGATTCGGAACAAAAAATCATATTTCTTAGATTTTAAGAACTATATAAATGGAACTTAAATACTTGTTTGTATCATAATAATGTCATAGACAAATCCATTGACCTTTTTAGCTTTCCTCCTCTTTCCCTTGAAATTATCTTTTTAAACAAACTCAAACTAGTGTTCCCTTCCTGTACCTTTAATTTGTTTGTTATTCTATAATTCTCTTTTCTCTTCCACTTACTTGTTTACTTTTGATTAAGAAAAATGAAGAAGTGAACAAAAAGTACTTGGAATCGAGGATTTTTGAGGAGGAAGAAGGAAAATAGAATTTCATAGTGGCGAGTAAGGGTTTGGGTTAAGATGATGGAGGCTTAATATTAAATTTATAGGTGAAAATTAGGGGTATTACTTTGAATCCAAAATTGTTATTTATGGAAATGCGACTAGGTGTAGATTCTACAAACTCTAACTCATTGTATTGATAAGATATGTAAGTTTTCCGCTATAAATGGCATTCGAAACATAGTGAAACAGGTTTTGAATTCCAACGTTTTTGAAAATTTAATATCAACTCCTCTTACATATATGAAAACTTCCATTCCTTCTGTCTTGTTTACAAAGATTAAGATTATCTTCTCCTAATTAATGTTATTAACTATAATTCAAATTAGTTCTATTTATTATAATACAAAGTAATTCACTTTGTTGATATCATCTCTCTCTATACATACATATACATATGTACAAACATACATACATATGCAAATTTCCACATATATATGTATGTATATATTAACTATCGTAAGTAGAATGATGGATTGATAATCAAACGTTTGTGTGTATTTTTGAATGTAGGTATATACATTGACATTAAGTACGAACTTGCTCTTTATAACTTATAACTACTTAATCAATTTTTATTCAGTCGTTATTTTTGTTTGCAAAATTAAAAATGTAATTTATCCTTATTATTTATGTTAACCTAAAGAATGGATCAACATCCTAGATCGAGTGTGTAAGGACCAATGTAGATAATCAGTAGAACAACTCATAGATAAACAACAAATAAAATGCAAAAGTAAGAAAAGAGACAGAATTTTCATAATGGTTCGGCCGAATCTAGCCTACAAACACTTTAATCAATCTTAGTTATGATTATACTAGTTAAATCTCTCTAGATATCAGCTAGTTAGTCCTTAGATCCAACATACACTAAGTTAGAATAAGTCACAACTGCAAGGGTTGATCAGAGAATCATAGTAAATACCTTAATGACTGTTGTAAGGGAGAAGAAAGTTGAAGAAGTGAAAGAATTCCAGTAGAGTATCGGTGACTCTCTCCTTGGAAAAGATTCATCCATAGTTACAGGTTAGTGAGTACTTATTGGAGAATTCAATGAGTATTGAGCCAGAAGTCCAAGTGCAGAAGAATTCAGTTGTTATGCCAAGTCATCATCGAAAATCTCAAATTAATCTGAGTCATTTCTATGGATCCCTAGCCATCCATAGATGATTGATCTCTAACTAACCATAAATTAGGCCTATTTTCTACAAGAAGCCTTTACTTAATGCTATGAAGGAACTCGGAAAGTTTCAGGCTGATGGATCTATCTTGATGGATATTTAGCTGTCTATAGCAGAAGGATTATTAGCTATGCATAGAAGATGGATCGCCCGATATCCATCCACTTAGCATATTTTTGAGTGATTATAGTTTAGTTGTTTTCCTATCTTCTATTTAAGTGCATTGTCCAAATATCAAGTCGTTTGGAGTTTATTTGATCATCGTCTTCATGGGTCATTTGGTCCAGAAGAATCGTCCATAACTCACTCAGTACTTAACCAAATCGCATGAAACTTCACAACGCAATGTAGATGAGTAGAAGAGCCTCCCCTGTGGATCATAGATCACGGGCTCACTCCTAGTAGGTTGGATCTGATGGTTAAAACTTCCTATTGGAGAAGAATCCTCCATAAATTCCCCAAATTAGACGAAACTTTGTAGGTAATCTATATAGAGTGTGTAGGACCTAACTTATAAACTTCACTTTATGGAGCCCAATCTACATGGATCGTTAGTGGCCAATCTAGTTAGGTAATAAGAAATCCATCAAACAACCTCAAAATGATCCCATTTTTTATGTCAGCCTTCTTTTATTTCTTCTAAATGTTCTCCCAAAATGTCAAGTCAATTCGACTCCATATGAATTCTCTAAGTCCATTTTAAATTAGCTGCTTTAGTTAAAAAGAAGGTAAACAATTTACAAATTAAAAGATAGTGTATACTTTGCCTTAAGAAATATTCTCTTTTCATATTGTACTATTACCATCATGTTTTAAAATGTGTAACATTTTTCCAAATAAATGCATTCTTTTTCATAAATATATTTATATCTTCTCTCTCTAATATGCATAACATATGATTTCATTACATATATCAATATATTTCATTTATTGTGGAAATTGGGCAGAAGGACTTTTTATTACAGGGTAATAAGTTTTAAGGATAACAATTCTAAACAGTTTTATGGCAATTTATAAGAAACTTATAAATTCATTTATCATTTTAAGTTATGCAGAAAAATGATAAATTCATATTTCATTTTCTATGTATAACTGAAAATGATAACTTCAATTATCTTTTTCTTATAAGTTGCCATTGGGACTAATTTTTCAAAGAGTTTTCCTCAAAGCTTATTATCCTGGACTAAGAGTCATTTTGAGTGAAAATGCCATTTTATTTTCATGGAAATCAATGCTTCCCCCCAAAAGGATTTCAAATTTGTATATGTAAATATTTTCATTTATTTTCTTTTAATGCATAAAAAACCATTGTATTCTTTCTATAGTAATTCAAAGATATTCACTCAATTGCTTGCTAAAAACGTTTTTCATTTATTATTGTAATTAATCATTAAACATAATTTCAACACAGACACAAATGTCAAAATCTACAATAGAAGATCTATATTTTCTTTATTCCATATAATTTTTTGACATTATATATATGAATTCAGGATAGAAAATTTTAATTGGTAGAATGGAAAATTTAAATACCCCAAATTCCTTCAATTATAAAAAAAATTAGTTTTCCACTTTGTGTAAAATTACAAAAATGTCATTTTATTTAATTATTAAATCTATTTAAAATTCTGGGTATTAAAATTGTAATGTTATGGAGTTTAATGAATTGAATTTCTTGAATTCGTGGTTCACTTTGTTTTGATGAACTGGTATTTTGCTAATATTTGAATTCGTCCAAAGATAGGATTTTATTTTCTAATTTTCTAGATTGTTTGTCAAATGTAGAACATAGTGATATTTATTAGTTAAACTGAATAATCATAATTTAATAAATGTCATTTTCATGAAATTCAGCTATCTATTATATTATACTAGTGTGAACCCATGTTATGCATACAAACTGTGATTGTACTAATTTTACAATTATCACCAAATCCTTGTTTGTTGTATTTGGTAAATATCATCACAATGAAATTTTAGCCTAACAATGTTATTAAATTAATTTCTTATCATGGTTTTGGAGTTCCAACCTATATTCCTTTGTGTTTTTTGCATAGATCTTTCAAAATTATTGGCTTTGATTGTAAATTATTCAAAAAACAAAAGACATCTAGCTATCATGCTTATAACACTGACCTAGACATATAGACATTGTGTAAAGGACACAAATGAACTCCAATCAATGTATAAGGATGCAAACGCAGAAATTTTCATCCATTAGAACCCATAATTTTTACATATATAAACAATTTAAAGTGCAAATGAAAAGGAAACATATTATGTTAAGTTGGAACAAAATCTTCGTAAATCATCGAGAATTGGCGTGCTAACAAACTTAGCTTTAACTTCGCATTTAGCCTAAAAATTCAAAAAACCAAAGACGAAAGAATTTGTATAATATAATCAAATATTTAATGCTACTTAGGTGTGCCAAAGATACACATTGCCAAATTTGGTAATTTAAGCAAACAATTTTTGTTGCATTCAGGAAAGTCTCCACATTTTCACATGGAATAGGTCAAAACAACTTCTATACCCATACTCATTATATGGAATAACAATACATTGCCAGTGATATGTCATAATATATGTTAATTATAAAGGTGAGTAGGCTAAATGTTATATGGATATTATTAGAATCTTCATTTTCTATGACGTACCTATAAATAGTGCTTCATTATATTGTATGTTGACACCTACGGTGAATAAAATATTTTCTCTCTCTTTCACTAATGGTTTCTTAGCTTCTTATGTTTTACAACATGCTATCAGCATGATTTCTATATGAAAATGATAGACATGGAGTTGTGATAATTTAGAAGATCAAATCCATCCTATTTCATGTTGATCCTTCTCTTTCTCTTAATCAATTAACGGAATCAAGTATGACTTTAGAGATTAGTTTTCTTAGATTTCTCTAACTGAAATCAATATTGTTTATTCTTTAAAATTTTGTGTTTGATAAATAACTTATTTTGAAATGAGTCATAATTTCTAAAAAATGGTATTAGAGCTAGTCATCATTGATTTCATTTTGACCTTTTAGAACTTAGTATTTCAGTATGTTTTGAATGGACTTTGTTTATAAGTCGATAGATTCATGTAATCTTAGTCAAATTACAGATCTATATATGTAAGAATCTTTTGAAAATTTTGGATATGGTTTGGTACCAAAGTTTTTTTATAATTTACAAGGTTGAAAAATTATTTTAGGTAGAATGAATTATCTTAATGATCTGTATGTGGTTTATGTAACTGTAATGACCCGAAATTTTCCACCCTTAATTTGCGAATATTTAACAAATTTTCAATGTTCAATTAATAGTTTTTGTAAATTAAAAATAATACGACTCTTTTAAATAATAACAAATGATGGCAAAATAGATGTGTAACAACCCAGGATATTGCACTTTGTTATAGGCTATTTAAATATACTTTTATAATCAGCAAATGTACTTTGATTAGCAAATAAACCGATTTTAATTATTTAATAATGATGATAAAATAATTTTCAATTTTTTTATCGATATAGATAGTTCAAACGAAAATAGAAAATGTGACCGAAAAATATTTTCCAAAATTTCAATTTTTCGACACCTAAAAATCGTCCGGAATGTTGTGCACACTTGGTGCAACGTGCACACATACATATTACATGTCATAATAAAGCGAGTGTTAGGATTTAATTGAATATACTTAGGTTAAGATAATGCATGATTTGACCATTTATGTTCATAAGAATATAATATAATCGAAATACCCTAACCTAAGTACACAACCATCACCTAAATACACCGAAGAAGTACATAGAGCATGCTAAAGAGTGAACAAGGGGAGACAAACGTGTATATTAGGGTATGGAGGGAGAAATGGTCATATGCTTTCATGAAAGGTTTATTATTATTTTATAATAAAGGTCATTTTACTAAATTACTCCTCTTGCTTTTTATATATACCTTCTTATCTTTACACAATCTTCCATTACGCCATCATTGCCATATTCATTTCTATCCTCTTCATGTCTATAAGTTCATCCCTTGCTTCCAAGATAAATTTCTAAGCTAAAATTTGTGAATGCACTTCAAAAAAATCAAGTTAAATTGCCATACTTCATTTCCAAATACCAATAGCCTCCATAAAATACCCCTACACCTCAAAACCGCCTTGGTCTGAGCCTAATTATTCCCTTGGCTGACCCATTTGTGTTATAGAAGGTCACACTAAGTCATATTTTCAAGCTCAAGTGGTTTTCTAGTATTGTATCCAAGTTCTATGGAAGTTTAATTTGGTTTATATAAGTTACAGTGAGCAAAGTTCGCATTTTTAAAACTCAAATTACTAGTTTTTTAACCGTGAAATTTGTGAGTTAAAATGTTTCTTAAGTATATGGTGATGTTATATGTTGTTTATGCATGTGTGTGTGTGTGTGTATATGTGTTTGTTGGTTAATTGTGCCCTTGGCTAACCCATTTGTGCCACCGAAGGTTGCACTAAGCCATATTTTCAAGCTAAGGCAGTTTGCTAGTGTTGTAATCAAGTTTGGTGAAAGTTTAATTTGACTTATATAAGTTATGGTGAGTAAAGTTCACGTTTTTAAAACTCAAGTTACTAATTTTTTCAAGTTGTAAAATTTATGAGGTAAAATATTGCTTAAGTATGTGGTGACGTTATATGTAGTGTATGCATGTATATATGTTGATTTGGTTTTGGTTCCTTATGTCGAAATTTGAGTAAGCGATAAAGATTTTATCTTGAATATTGGAAAAGTTAGTCCATATTGTGAAGTAATACTATGTTTATGAGGGTTCTTTGATGTATTATGTGATAATATGTTTGATTGTATTTGCGATGTATTATGAGGTGTTGATGCGATGATCTCAGATAAGTGTTGCAAGATATTAGGTTGACTATATTCATAGAGGGATGCAAAAGGTTGGTGAAGGTGAAACTTATTAGTTGTAAGGAAATTACAATGGTTTTAGTGCCATTGGTATGTCTTTACTTTGTGCATTGTAGTTAGATACATCAGATATGTGTTTTTAATTATATTTTTCAGGACGGTTATACCATAATATGTATGTATATATGTTGCATGTGAGCATGTATTAATTTAAGATTTTAAGTTGTCTATCTACATTTATTAGACATATCTTACTGATTATCATTAATATTATTGAAGATGGAATATTTAAATAGTATACATTACATGATAGCGTATATAAACAATATTTAGAACTATTTAAATGATATCACTGTAGATCGAAACTGAAACCACTTTTATATGATTTGCAAAAGTTCGTTTCTATTTTTCTGATTGTAATTTGATACGTATATGGTTTTTTTACTACATTTTTGTTTGACCTTCTCCTTTTGAATTGGTGCATCCCATTTGTAGATTTCATGGTTTTGTTTCATACTTTTACCATTATTGCATGACCTTAATTTTCTACAGATAATTTCTGCAAATCTCTAGTGAGCTTTCTTATGCCCTCTTATATCTATAACCTAAATTAATCCTTTAATTGTTATTCTTGGAGATGATTTTGGATGGCTAGTTATATACATAAAGTTTCCACCTCAGGATCTTTGTGACCAAAATCGCTGCAAAAGGGTGGTTATGATTTATGGCAAACAAATGTTGAATCATTTTTACATTTTCGCCTCTTTTGATTTGTGGAAGTTGTATTAATAACTGTATTTTGCATTGTTTTTGTGCACCGAATCATTATAGTGTTATTATGCTTTATATGATTTGTATTGTGTTATGCGTTGTATGTTTTGTATTGAAGTCATATTTGCTTGGAATTTAAGTGTCAGTTATTTATTAGATGAAATACAGCTCCAGCTACTTTTGTCCAAAAGTTATTTAGCATGGAGGTACACAACTGCACTCAAACAAACAATGTAGTACGGTCTTGTTAAATAAAAAATATAGAGAGATGGTATTTTTCGTGTTATGCATAACGCTATCCCACAGCTTGAGTTTATACATACCATCTCTTCAAAGCATAACACTATCCCACAGCTTGAGTTTATATATATCATCTCTTCGAAGCATAACACTATCCCACAGCTTGAGTTTATATATACCATCTCTTCAAAGCATACTAAAGGAAGTAACCAATTATTTAGTGGAGGATTGATAGGAACTGCAGTTGTAAAAATATCCTATTTCAAGGAGTTGGAAGAATATGTCCCAACTCGCAATTTTGTACCAATAAGATAGAAGATGCTAACCACTTTAATATGAACTATTGGCTCAAATGGAGCAAAATTCAAAGCATTAGATAGACAATCAACTACATACTTACATTCATTAGGAAGCAACATGAATTCTATGGTTGTGGGGTTACACACGTAATACAGATAATTTTTAGGCATGTAAAAAAAACAAGGCCGTTGCTGCAGTCGAGCAAGCACTTAGCAGAGTTGTTGAAAAGCAAATGACCTTGCACGTTACAAATGAATTTTGGATAGTTTTTATATTTATGTCCATATAATTCAGGCTTTTCCTCAATCCTTCTGCTTCGGTGATCTTTTCTATAAATACTGCATACGAGGTAGGTCCATATTTGAAATACCGAGGAATGAAAATCTCGGTAATCAAACGATACCATTCTTTGGAAACGCGTTTGCATCGTACCAATGCTTTTTTCGACAGTTGACGCAGAATACCCAACTTAACTTCTTTGGTTACTTCATTACTAGTTGTCATGGCGGGAGTGCTAAAAGAGATAATAATGAATAAGAATATATGTCTTTTACATTTATACTTGGTTTTTTTACATTTCGATGATATGATATTTCCAAATTAAAGTATATTTTGAATATATTGTAAATCAAAGTGATATTATGACTCTAATATATTGTCCCTTTTACTGATTTTGAATGGCAACCAAAGAAAAATAATTGCACCTTCTATTGCTTTAAAGAAGGAAAATTATCTTTGTCATAAGAATTTATATTTAGAGATGGAAGTAATCAATCAATTTTTCTTAATAGCTAATTAAAGAAGGCATTTATCAAGACTATTATAAACATGCACATACAAGGTTATTATAAGTACATGGGTAAAAGGTTTCTTTTTTTAGGATTGAGATATCTTCTCAATTTTTAGACTCTCTTCTAATCTACGAAGAAATAAATAAAGGGTTTTTAGGGGTACTTTCTCTGCTTAATTTTTATTCTTCTCGTCTCTTATATAATATAATTATGTAGTAACCCTAGGAAGAATCATTATAGTTGATATGGTGAAGATAAGTGCGGAAAAACTTAATTGAAGGAATTAGGGGTTATGGAAGTAGGAAGTTGAAGGATTTTCTATAACTCAACGATCTTCGCTAGCCATTAGAGGACAAGGGGAGAAGCCTAGTAATGTGATTGTCAACCAATTGGCAGCCATAATTAGAAGGTGGACGATGAGACCCATGCCTTGATGTTGTTGAGCTTAATATCGGGGAGTTAGAAAATATTTCTAGTCGCACTGAACAACTCAAATATGGACGGAGTTGTTTCGATGAGATATGTGGTTAGTAACCTCCTTAATGAAGAGATGCAAAGGTTGAACCTAAAGAAACGAAACGATTCTAGTATTTTCAGTTAAATATAAGAAAAAAATCACTTTAGGAAAATTGTGTACATAACATAGAATTCAGAGACAAACATAAATGAGTGCACTCTTATATAAAAATAATAGCTAAACAAAACTTCAATCTATTTACAAATCATAAACAACTTATAAGTAATATAATTTAGTATTCAAACTTTATACTCCCATCACTATAAAAACAAACAAACACCATTGTCCCAGTGGTTAAGTGATTTGGCTTTGGTGCGAGAGGTCACAAGTTTAAAACTTGCATAGCGTGGTTCGAACGTTTATTCAATTGTGATATGTTATCACAGTAATTTATTGTATATTCAGTACAATTGATATGAATAAAATTAGTTCAAAACTCTAGATTTTCGTTATGTAAATCATCGTATGAATAGGTCTCCAAAGAAAAACATATAGTTTTACTTTAGTTTATTTTACAAGGAAGTGCATATGAGAACTAAATAGGCAAAAGAGATTAAGATATTTCTACCTAACATATGTTGGTTCTAGAATTTACAATGACTAAATGTATTTCTCTATATATTTTCCCTAAAATGTTCATCTATGATTACATATCAATTAATTTTTTCTATTAAATATTACCGTTCATGCAAAGGATATAAATGTCCTTACAAAGCCTCATGGACTTTTATAATTTTATGGTCTAAAATAAAAAAATTAACCAAATTCAAAAAATTAGAAGTCCAAGTTTTAATTTATTATATTAGTAAACCCTCCTACTAATTTCTTTTTTAATCTTTTGAGGAACAGAACCACTCATCTTCAAGTTTTATTCTTCTTATTGAAAAGTCGATGATTGATCAAGACTCTATATTCAATTTAAGTTGTTGGTTCACTTTTATAGTTTATTTGTCATATTAATAGGAATGGCAATAAACATGTGAAAAGAGCAGAATATTAGGATACATAAATTAGTTCTTCAAATAAAATATAAAATATATATAAAATTAAGAAAACTTACAATTGAATAGTGTGATGACCCGGAATATTTGTATATTTGAAATTGGAATATTTAATAGATTTTAAATGTTTAAAAGTTATTTTCTAACTCGAATTTCAAATGTCACTATTTATTGAGTGATTTAATGGTTTAATTTGTGAGAAATGCGAATTACGGATCTTAAGGCTAGGATTAACACTAGAGGGGGGTGAATAGTGTTAATAAAGAATTACTAAATCTTTTTGAGTTAATGTTAATTTGGACACTGATGTATGCAATATACAGACACAGATATGATCACAGAAACAAACAGAGATTCAGAAATAAAATAAAAGCAGTAAAGGAAAGAACACACCGAATTTTATACTGGTTCGGAGTTACCCTACATCCAGTCCCGCAACACAAGTACGGATTTCCTTTCAAAAGCAATAGTACAGTTACACCCTCGGTTTCAAGGCTACGAGGTACATCCTCCAGAATTTCTATCCTCTAGGTAGAGATACTTAATTTTCAGGCCACAAGTTTACCCAATTGATTTACCAAGGCTACAATCACACCTTTTCACTTTTGATTGATTTCCAAGGCTACAATCACACCTTTTCTCGCTTAATAGATTACAAAGAAGTCTATAACTCTGAATAGCACTGAGAACCTTGTAGAGATAGTGATAGAGAATCAAACTAGAAGTAATCGAGTTCGATTCAATGTTGATTTCGGTAGAGTAATGGTAAGAATATGTATTAAGAAATTTGAAAGAAGAAGAGGAGTGAAAAACCAGAAAATCTGATATAAAATTCGTTGAATATAACCCCTATTTATAGAAGAACAACAGCCATGTCCATTCATGAAGAGTTATGGCGAATAGACACTTCTTTTGAAATTTAAATTTTGAATTCAACTGACACCATGTCGACATGGTTACCCTAGGCATGTCGACATCCCAAAGCAATTTTTGGTGATTTGATTTTCTTTGAAAATAACCTTTATCTTATATTAAAACTATTTTAAACTTTACAAATATACTTGACTATAGTTAAAATTCATAAGCAAATATAGAGAGTAATATATATAGATTTTAACTATAATTTTATGTTTAGATCTAAGTATAAAAGTTAAATATATAATTTAAAAAGATAGTTTAAAATCAGGAGTAATTTGACTTTGAAATTAAAGATAACTTTAAGGCTAGAATTATTTAAAATTAGGATGGAGAATTTTGATGTTTTTAAAAGGAAAGTTTTGAAATCATTTTGAAAACAAGGTAATTTTGTAAAATCATATGAATTAAAATTAGTGGATACAAAACAATGTTCCACTAGATTTTCGTAGGTTCCATCCTACTTAGGGTTCCATCCTTTAACAGGCTCGAAGTGGATTCCATTCCATGAATAAATTGGATTTTAAGATTCCAGTGCTTTTCTACGAGTTTTAAAAAAATTCCTAATAAAAATACTTACGCTTGAAATCTTGAACTCTTGATACTCATGAGTCTTCTATCTCGATATCTTGAATCTCTATATTTTACAGTCTTCATTCTCAGTACCTGTATGGTTAAATCCTGCATATACATATATGTCTAAACTTAAAATGTTAGTACTAATATTTTATAAGTTGTTGTCATCAAAACCATCATCTCATAGACTAACAACCTCCCCTTTTTTGATGATGACAACCTTTGTTTATAAAATATTATTTCTATCCTAATAACTCCCCCTTAATTAATGCCTAACTACCCTATTTTATATTTCTCCCCTTTTGTCATCAACAAAAATTCACTCCCCCTCATTCTTGGATTTCATTACCTGCATTGATAAACTATACAATGGAATATATAATATATAGATTAAGAAATAATTATACTTATGATTATGATAACTAATCAAAGACTATATACATTTCAATGTGTGTGTGTGTATATATATATGTTTTATACAACAAACTTCAAACCAATATCAAGAAATCAATCCACACAGAGTATCAATCCAGACCAAATCAATCAAAGCAAACAAATAAAATCAAACGTTACGTGGAACTTCCACCCATCCTTCTTCTCCAAAAATTGGGTCTGCCTTAATAGCATCCCAATTATCATTGTCATTGGTAAGAGAGACAGGAGTATGTGCTTCGTTATCATCCTTGTGCAGAGAGGAGATCATCCATCGTATCACACAGAAGTGCCTTTCTTGTTCCTTGAACATCTGCACTTGACTCAATTCTAAGTGACGTTGGTTACGTAGAATAAACGAGAGAATATTCTTGAACAAATTAAGGGTTTCTTAAAGATTTTTGAATAGATTGTGAATAGGATTAGCCATAGTTAAATTTGTGAAAGCAATAAAGGATATAGATGATAAGAAATAAGTTTCAGTGAAGAATTCTAGAAGAAACAAGTATTTATAGGTGTAGAAATTCGTTTGAAATGAATAGACATTTGAAAGTTATTCAAATTTCAAATTCAAAATCAATTGTCATTTCTGACCAGTACGTGTCGACATGGTCATATAGGGGATGTCGACATGGGTTAGTGTAAAATTATGACTAATTTGATTTTGTGAATAATTGTGTGTGTGTGTGTGTGTATATATATATATATATATATATATATATATATATAATATACCAACATTTACTCTGAAGATAAGATAAGGTAGATAACAGAAAGGAAATTTCATTTCATTGCATACTACGATAATACAACGATTAAGCACACGACAAACTACATGAACATTCGAAATAAAGCAAACTAAAACAAATACAATAAGATACGAAAAGATAAAACTAGTCAGAGGATGATGATGGTGAAGATAGTCCAAGTTTCTTGCCGATTTTGGAAATGAACTTGTTCATCTTGGATGAAGTTTTGTCCAACTTCTTACTAACGGATCTTTTAAGAATCCGTTTGTTCACAACAATCGTCTTTTGGTTTTTGGGAAGGGTTTTGGTGGATGGATTAGGAGGATAGTCAATGCTTTCCAAAGAGGTTTCACCTTCTTTTTCTTCTTCAATTTCCATTTCATCCCTTTCTTCTTCTTCTTCTTCTTCTTCCTCCTCCTCTTCTTCCATTTCCTCATGAGCCAATCGCTCTTCTTTTTCGGCAAGGGTCTCATAAGGTTGAAAAACAAAAGGAATTTTCATAACCGAAATGTTGGAATGATTGAAAATTTTTCTAGAAACAAATTCTTCGCCTTTTAAATCCACTCCAAAATAGTTAAAAATCCGAGTGAGATAAATTCCATGGTATAAGTATTCTCACCCATTTCAAATTTTTAGGACGAAGTTCATCCAAAATAACTTGCGCCCAATTTATGTCATAACTTCCAAAAATAGCAAAAAGAGCTTTGCAAACTTTTGAAGTAGGATTGTTAAAATTGCCCGATCTTAGGGTCAAAGTATGTTGCAAAACAAGATTGAAAATTCTTGCCTTTGGACGAAAATTTTGATTTTTGAATTCAAAATTATCAATTCCTTCAAAAATGAATGAAATGTCTCATGATCATTTTCATCGATTTTAAAATTAGAAAGATCCATTCCCGTACACTTGCAATTGAGAATGGTACCCAAAAGATCACAATTCAAAACAATTCTTGTGCCTTTGACACTACTCCAAATTTCATCCTCATTTCCATGATAAAATACATGATTTAAATCAGCATAGAAAATTTTGAGAAGATTTGGATAGAAAACAAAATCATTTTGAGAAGCATCAATAAGACTAAGAACTTCATTGTTTGCAAAAAGAGAATCAAGTTCATAAGAAGAAAAATCTTGAAAAATAGCAAATTTTCCGGGATGGACTTTGGCATAGTTTGCATAATTGATGTATACTTTTATTGCCACCGGATCATTGAATAATTGCTCCTTGATTTTTCTGAAAATTCTCATGGTGGAGGGTTTGCTTGAAGAAGCCATTAAAGTAGAGAGTAGAGAGCTTGAAGTTATGAAGAGAGAGTTTGAATTTAAAAATGAGAGTGAAAAGATATGATAAAAGATAGTGAATAAATAGATTCTTAAATGACATATTCTCTGGTCAAAATGTTGCTTTTCAGAGAATTGAATGAAGTGAAAAGGTGGAGGAAAATTCAAACATTTGAATTCAAATTTTGAAATTCAAATTCAGGTACCCATATCGACATCATGGTAGGGACCATGTCGTCATGTGCCTTTGAATTTTCATGAATTGATTTTTCCTAAGTTCTCTAATATATATATATATATATTATTTTTAATACCTATATATATATATATCTGAAATACTATTAAACTTCAAGTATATTTCAGAAAATATTATTGTACTATTAAGAAATAATAAAAATAATAATAAAAATAATAATAAAATAATAATAAAAAATAGAAAATAAATTTTAAAATTCAAACAACACACCAATTCAAAATCAATCAATCAAGCAACTAATTCTAAGCAAGCAATTTCAACCAATTGTATTGTAAACGTGTACCTTTTTCTGAGTCCGTTTCTTTGAATTCGTCGGAGTCATGAACAACTGTGAAGCACAAATTCGAATTATCTGTCTTCTGATCATCATCACTTGAGGACGAGCCTGAGTCATCTAGAGTAGCAGTAAATGCACGCTTCTGTTTCTTTGCTGGATCATTGTTCGTAGGAGGATTTTTCCTATCTGGATACAGACAATCTCTTTTGAAATGGCCTGGTTTATCACAGTGGTAACATTTTTCATTATTTGGCACTAAATTCTGATTTCCAGAATTCTTATATTTGTTTATCTTGAGATTATTCATCTTTCTTTATTTAAGGAATTTCCTAAAATTTCTGGTCATAAAGGTTATCTCTTCATCATTATTGTTGTTTGAGTCTGATCCATCGGTCAATGCGTTAAATGCCATTGATTTCTTTTTAGATGCTTTACTTTCTCTTCTCCCGATCATTTGGACTTCATACGACACTAGATTTCCAATTATTCTTCTATCTTTAAAGTACTGATGTCAGTTGCCTCTTCGATCGCAAGTGTCTTTTGATCCCATTCTGGAGTTAGAGAATTTAAAATCTTTCTAACTTGATCTTCTTCAGAAAATTCCTTTCCCAAAGATATTAGAGAATGCACAATATCCTGAAATCTACTATACATATCGAAAATAGACTCATTAGGAATCATTTTAAATAATTGGAACTGATTTGTGAGCATGGAAATTCCGGTCTGTTTAACTTTGCTTGTTCCTTCGTTAGTAACTTGCAAAGTTTTCCAGATTCCATATGCAGACTAACAAACTAACACTCTATTGAATTCATTTCTATCTAGTGATCAAACTAGAATATTCATTGCCTTAGAATTATTTTGTGCAACAGTCTTTTGCTCAGCAGTCCACTGTGCAAAATTAGTTGTGGGTTCAGAATATTCAGTTTGTGTGATATTCCAAGTGTCTAATCCAATAGATTGTAAATATATTTTCATCCTACATACCCAACATGCATAGTTACTGCCGTTAAAATGTGGTGGTCAAACAGTAGAATGAACCTCTACAAATGAACTAGTGACAGGGATACTAGTGTTAGTAACAGTACCAGTGTTGGTAGCCATTTTGAAAACTTTTCAAAAATCAGATTATGAAACTTTGAAAACCTTGCTCTGATACCAATTGTGAGAAATGCAGATTACGGATCTTAAGGCTACGATTAACACTAGAGGGGGATGAATAGTGTTAATAAAGAATTACTAAATCTTTTTGAGTTTATGTTAATTTAGACACCGATGTATGCAATATACAGACACAGATATGATCACAGAAACAAACACAGATTCAGAAATAAAATAAAAGCAGTAAAGGAAAGAACACATCGGAATTTATACTGGTTCGGAGTTACCTTACATCCAGTCCCGCAACACAAGTACGGATTTCCTTTCAAAAGCAATTGTACAATTACACACTCTGTTTCAAGGCTACAAGGTACACCCTCCAGAATTTCTATCCTCTGGGTAGAGATACTTGATTTCCGGGCCACAAGTTTACCCAATTGATTTACCAAGGCTACAATCACACCTTTTCTCTTTTGATTGATTTCCAAGGCTCACACCTTTTCTCGCTTAATAGATTACAAAGAAGTCTATAACTCCGAATAGCACTGAGAACCTTATAGAGATAGTGATAGAGAATCAAACTAGAAGTAATCGAGTTCGATTCAATGTTGATTTCAGCAGAGTAATGGTAAGAATATGTATTAAGAAATGTGGAAGAAGAAGAGGGGTGAAAAACCAAAAAATCTGATATAAAATTCGTTGAAACTAACCCCTATTTATAGAAAAACAGCAGCCATGTCCATTCATGAAGAGTTATGGAAAATAGACACTTCTTTTAAATTTAAATTTTTAATTCAACTAATACCATGTCGACATGGTTACCCTAGGCATGTCGACATCCCAAAGCAATTTTTGGTGATTTGATTTTCTTTGAAAATAATCTTTATCTTATATTAAAATATTTTAAAATTTACAAATATACTTGACCATAGTTAAAATTCATAAGTAAATATAGAGAGTAATATATATAGATTTTAACTATAATTTTATATTTAAATCTAAGTATAAAAGTTAAATATATAATTTAAAAAGATAGTTTAAAATCAGGAGTAATTTGACTTTGAAATTAAAGATAATTTTAAGGCTAAAATTATTTAAAATCAGGATAGAGAGTTTTGATGTTTTTAAAAGGAAAGTTTCGATATCATTTTGAAAACAAGATAATTTTGTAAAATCATTTGAATTAAAATTAGTGGATACAAAACAATGTTCCACTAGATTTTCGTAGGTTCCATCCTACTTAGGGTTCCATCCCTTTAACAGGCTCGAAGTGGATTCCATTCCATGAATAAATTGGGTTTTAAGATGCCAGTGCTTTTCTACGAGTTTTAACAAGAATTCCTAATAAAAATACTTATGCTTGAAATCTTGAACTTTTGATAATCTTGATACTCACGAGTCTTCTATCTCGATATCTTGAATCTTTATACTGTACAGTCTTCATTCTTGGTACCTGCATGGTTAAATCCTACATATACATATATATTTAAACTTATAATGTTAGTATTTATATTTTATAATCTATTCTAAGGTTGTCATCAAAACCATCATGTCACGGACTAACATAATTAAATAATTGAAAATTGGGTAAATTGTTGAATTTGAAATTCTAAGCTTATTGAAAATAATTTAAAGGCTTGTAAAATTTATATTGATAATACTGAAGATAGTAAAGGTGTTAAACTTGAATTTAAAAAGGTGTTTTGTTCAATTTTAAAAATATATAGTTTAAATTGACATTTAAAAGTAGCCTTCTGAGGCACAGTCTCGGATTTCGACGAAACCAGTTCCATTGGATCCGTAATAGTGTTTTATTATCGGGTTTCAAATTTTGTAATGTTTAGAGTTGTCGTGAGGTTGTACGATATATAAACGCACTGAAATCTATATCGATAATTCAATATAATAACTAGGTCCAAGAAGTTATCTTCTCCATACGATCAAATTAGGCCTCGAAACCTTTTCCATTCCGTTCGAAATAAGGGTATAACATTATAAACGCCTGGCGGCATGCCTCGATAGGATGTAAAAAATTTAAGCTTCGAATTCAAGACGATTTAAATTTCAATTTAAATTCAAATATAAATAACAAAATTTGCATTAAAACATCGTAGCAAGAGCAGACACGTATGGGAATTTTAAACACGTGTTCACTTTATAACACGCGTCTTTTTTTAAAAAAAAGGGTTAGTATAGTTACGCACCTTCATAAAAAATAAAATAAACCACGCAAGGTCGAACTTAAAAACAAACGAAGAAAATTTTTAATGGCCACAGTTTCTCTTTAAAATTCAAATCCAACCTGAGCTTCTCAATCATTCAAAATCGAATTTTTTTAACCAACTGCTTCGAAAATTCAGTTCGATTCTAAAATCAAATAAATCAATGGCCGACAACCTCTTAATCCAATGAATCGACTCATTCATTCAAGATAATAAAATAAAAAGGGAGCCGATGGTCGAGGTCGGAAACAAGCGAAAGTGGAGGCGCACGTATACTCGAGCACGTAGGAGGCTACAGCCACTCGAGTGGTGGCGTGACTTTAGGAAAGAAGGCAAGTTCATGGAATCAGACGACGACACAACATTTGGGGGAGAGGTCGGAGCGTCGAGGCATCTCGATCTAGAAGTCAATGACTTCGACGTCGGCGTTGATGGGTTCCCAGTGTCCTGCTATAAGTCGAAGAGGATGGTTAGTTCATTTGAGGCAGGGCCTATATGTGACGACCCGAACTCGATGCCCGACAAACGACATCGAAATCCATATCGTCGGAGCTTGCAACAGCATTAGATGATAAACAACATAAGGGAAACAAAAGATGATCACATTGATATACAATATAGATACAATGTCAGATACATCATGATACAACAATCCAACACCATCAGAGAATATATACAACACAACAACACAGCGGAAATAAATATTAATATGAGAAAAGTCTTCAAAAGAATCCAATACTGCAGCTCCAAACCGAATCTCCAAAGCCAACGCCCTAAACTTCAAGCTCAAACCCCCATCAAATTGAACTTGTAGCAAATGCGATCCCGAATGCGATTACCAACAAAAAACTTCAATGTTCCAAAAGCCGCAGAAGATTTCTAAATGCTACCAAACCAAAGACTTCGAAAGCTATCGAATCTACACCTATTATTTGATTATCTGAAAAACCAAACTTTAGACTACCTGTGCGAAAAATTGAAGGCACCCAGAGTTTAGGAAGATAACAATAAACTACGAGATAGTTATGAGACTGGTATGAGCAAACGAAAACAGTTTATCTTTAAAACAAACAAAAATAGATTTTAAAAGAAATCCGCAATGCTTTTTGAAAAATGAAACTGCCATAAGGCCTCCCGCCATACACATAATGCAAGCGCACACTTGGAGGAGATTTCTCCTTATGATAGTCAAAAATGCTTGATATGCGAAAACCATTTTGATATTATCATTAATACATAGTGCAAAAATCCTTTCGAAAGTATAATATTAATCTTAGCCAGCATAGACATTTCGAACTATGCATACTATAGCTAACATCTAAACAGTGGGGCGCCACCATAAGCAAATGGCAGGTTATACAACTAAAACCGTACAAGGTGCGTATTGGATGATTGGATTTCCAACAAATGGTCAGGCCAAGGAACTTACCATTGCCACACGGGTACGCCTCTGGAGGACACCCCGAGAACCTACCCGGATCTCTACTAACACAATGCCGGTGCACCCCCTTCTCGGGAGTAACACCTAAGACGTGCCATCCCGGGTCGTTTGCGACCTTTATCCGAGGATCGTCAACCACAAAGAAAAGTTCACACGGTAATAAATTTATAGTGTCCACATGAGTTAACTATCTGGGCACCATACCATGATACCACCCTTTTCTAGAAGAAATGGATATATACTAAGGGCGCGACCCCTGCAACCTTGCTGCATCTTTCCTGTTTTGACCATTTCCGGGGTGTGAGGTCTTGATGCAGTCTTGTCCACAAAGCTACGCTTTTACACAAAGCCATGCTTTGATCAACAAATGATCAGCAGCACTTCGTATGCCACATTACCAAATTGGGAATGTATTACTAGTAATCATCAACTACATAACCTCTAAGCTCGTACGTCTCAGAGAATGGTATTAAGCTAAGAGAATAAATCTCCGCCACTAAACAGAAATGTATTTGTTAGAAACCAGCTTTACATCTCAAAGTGTAACGTCAGACACACATCCATACAAGTCTGTTCCGGGTTCGAACAAACCGAAGGCACTTCCAAAGAAGCCCATGCAATCGCGGTGTTCATAATCCCGATCGGACTCCCCATCACATATGGAGATCTCTATACCGTAGCTACTCAATGCAGAGTCATTCGACGGATAATTCTTTCGCTCTTGAAAATACTCGGTCTTCACCACCGGTCTTCAAATGCTATCTATATAGTCGTATCATTATTCGGAATGGGTTATATGATACAAGGTCCTCTCCCGGCTAAACCAAGTAATGAGCGCAATATTTAAAAACATATGGTAATGGGATTTTAGTTGTATAAAAAGCCAAAATCTTTCTTTTCAAATGGTTTAAACAAATTACCGTTTTCAAAATCTTTAAACAAAAAGATTCATTTCACAAAGTTCACCCATTTTTCACAAAGATTCATTCACAGATTTCAAAACAATTTCCACTTCAAATCGGATTAACTCATCCAATCTTTAAATCAAAGATTTAATCCATAGCTTTCAAACCCGTTTCCAAAGATTCATTCATAACTTGAAAACCATTTTCCTTTCAAACTTGTAATTCTTTTAACACAAATTGGAAATTCTTTCCATATAGGAAAGCTTTTCTTATTTGAAAACAAATAGTTTTCGTTTTGGAAAACTCCGATTTCATTTATGCAAGTTAAAGCCCTTGGGTTAAATTCAAATTCCCAAACCAATACTTTTAAAATGGTTATCCATATAAACACATTTATAACTTGTATAACCTTTTTGAACCATAGTTTCTAAACACAGAATTCAATTTCAAATTTTGAATTCAAATTTAAATCAAATTATTTAAATTCCAAAACATTATTAAGTTATTCAAAATAACTTTTATCTTTAAAACTCTTTTTCAAAAGCTTTTTACATTTAACCCAAATCCATTTCCAAAACCATTTGGATTCAAAATTCAATTTAAAAATTATTTTCTAAAATCTGTGACTTAACCAATTTCCTCGTGCAATCCATATTGGTGTGTGTATGGTGTAGTCCAAGGGTTTTACACAATTGTGCAACATCATTAACCATCGCAGATTCAAGCATATTAACATCGATAAGCGGTAAAATCTATAACGCTTATCTTCATTCACAGCTTTGTAGATAATAATATACATTCATCATAGATAAAATAAATAACATTCATCACAGTCTTGAATTAAAACAATTCAAATCACAAAGCATCACACAGTAGAGATATCAAACAATTCACAGCATTTCATATAATTCGAACATCCATAAGTAAGGTTAATTGATCATCTGATTAATTTAAACCAGATTAATCACTAATTTTGGTTGACTAATCATTAATTAATTACAATTTATGTTAATTATTTATCCTTTAATTATTTATTAATTACCCTTAATTAATAAATTAATCAACCTTTACTTATTAAGGAATTAATCTTAATTATTTAATTACCCTTAATTAATTATCATTTAATTAATTATCCTTAATTAATTAAAAATAAGTAATTATCCTAATTACTTAATTAACTTTTACCATTAATTGATTACTTTGACTAAGTAATTATCTTCAAGTAATTAATTACTTCTAATTACTTATATTAATTAATCTTCTATTAATTAGTTATTCTTAATTATGAACTTAATTAACTTTGATCAGTCTTTGATTAAGTAATTATCCTTGAAATTTCTGACATTAAATAATTATCTTAAATCATGTAATCACTTAAGACTTTAATCAAATCAAAGACAATCCCTTCATCTTAAATCTATTTCTTTAAATATTAAAGGTTAATTTTAAATATATTTAAAACACTTTTAAAACTTGCTAAATTTAAAAAAAAATTATATTTAAAACCTTTATTTGATACAAAAACAAAAACGAATTGTATAAAAGAATTTGTTTACAAAATTCATTAACTAAACTTTATAAACTTTATTAAAATTAAAATTAAAACCGTTTTACACAAAAACCCGGGCCAAACCTTAGTTTCCCCGAGTAAAACTTCGGGCTTCCCAAACCATCGACTGCTTCGAGTTTAACCCTAGTTTTCACGTGCTTGAACTCGAGACTCCTATCTTCTTCCTAAATAGACAAAGTTTCCAGATACAATGCCATGGCCGTGCGTGTTCACAGTTCGTCTGAGCGGCGACGATTGTCGTTGCAACTTCAGGCATGTCGTCGACCATCTCCTCTAACATCACCAAGCCCCAGATCAACGATTTCGACCAAGATACGAAATTAGACTTCTTGATTGAATTACTGGAACCAAATCAATCACCAGAAAACACCTCGCCCCAATCATCTCGACCATCTAACGCCTCGTCTCCACATCCTCAACTTAATCATCGTCCCACGCTATCCTTCCCCCAGTCCGGTGCAACTCGACGCAGCAGCGATGACGAAATTGTCGCATCTAAATCACTGTACAAAACTATGACAAAAACCCTACGAATTCATCATACCGCCACCACGCTCCACCGTAAATGCTTCGAATTTTTTTCCTATGTTTCTCCGCCCTTCAACCTCCTCCAGTGAGAATCCCGAGCTTCGAATCGCCTTTGATCGCCGACAATCAACAAAATTCCCAAATCTGTTCAACTATGAGTATCTTGAGGAATACTTCTTTGAAAATCATCATTTTGTTGCCTAAAATCATCATTTCCAGATACAAACCTAGTTATGGCGTTAAAAATATAAATTAAAATCTTTTATTTTCTAACTTTAATTTACTTTAACTGTAATTTCTTATTTTTGATAAAATTCCTTAATATAAACACTTGAGTTTATTTTTAAAAATAATATTACAGTCTTACCTTCATTTTCCATTTATAAATCAAAGCCTAAATCTAAACGTATGAAGAGAAATGGAGTTTTCATTAGGGGGAAGTTGATCTGCAACACAATAGAGGCTAATTTGTCTAGTTTCCAGACATGCACAGGCCAATGTAATCAAATATTCACACAGTCATGCATACACAATCACAAACATACAAACAACTTCAAGTATATAAGGTTTTAAAGGTTTTCTCACTTGATACACTTGAAAGCGGAAAAGAACAGAGGTTTGAATACTGGGAAGTTTTGAATTGCTATGATCTTGTTTTGCTTGCTGTTTAAATTTGATCCTACTTTTATTTTGATGCTCTAATCCTTAAGTGTAACGACCCAGAATTTTTAGTAATTTAAATTTGAATATTTAATTAATTTTAAATATTAAGAAGTGAATTTATAAGTCAAATAAATTTTTATTTGAATAATTGGATTTAATCGGATAATTAAATCGATAATTTAATATGTTAAATTATAGGAATAATTGAGAATTGAGTTAAATATGATTGAAAATGATTTGTAAAATTTTATTTTATCATATGGAAGTTAGAATGATATTTTAGAACTTTTAAAATTGAATTTAAAGTTAAATTGTGAAAATTGAATATTTTAATATTTAAAATCGACTAGTGAAAATAGTCAATTTTTGAACAGTCTCAGAATTGAACGAAACCAGTTCCATTGGGTCCGTAATAGTTAGTTATTACCGGATTTCAATTTTCGTGTCAATCGGAGTTATCGTTTGATCGTGGCAGCTCGAAACGCATCGAATTATTTTTAATTTTAATTTGGCGAGTTAAAATAGCCATTTTTCAAAAAGTCTCGGATTTCGGCGAAACCAGTTTCATCGGATCCGTAATGTGATATTATTGTAAGGTTTCAAATTTCGTGTCAATTGGATTTACCGTTTGTCCGATACGAATTAAAACGCCTAGAAAATCGCTTAAATCGGTTTAATTTAAATTGAACGTTTGTTGCCATAACTCGCACAGATGTCCGAATTAGCTTCCGAAACCTGTTCCATTGTGTCCGGAACATGGGGTAAACCCTAGAAACGCTGGTTACGGCGCGTAAATCGGAGTTTAGAAAACCGGAATGAATAGTGTTCAAATTTTTTCTATAAATAGGCTCATAAATCAAAAAAAATAGAAAAAAATAATAATTAGGGTTTGGTATCAGAGCAGCCGCCACCAACGTATTGAACGGCCGAAATTCTCTTAACTTCTTCCCCTCTGATCTCCTCATCCATCCACAATTAGACCTCGTCCTCAACTGGAGAGTTGGAGAGTAGCTCGAGAGCTACAATCTAAACGGTGGTGATCGAGTATTATGTGGTGGATCATCGGCAATTGGTGTTTGAAGTGCTGCCGTTCCTCACGTTTTTCAAGAGCCACGAGGGCACCGGGTCTGACCGGTCTTGGGCCGAAGGTAGCATAGAGGTAGGGCTTCAAAACGACATCACCTGATCATTGCCTCGACGTTCGTAGAGGCGGCGACTATTAGGGTTTTTTGTATAAAGGTGGGTTCGGCCGTGTTTTTTATTTCCTGGGAACGTGAAAGAGGAGGGAGATGGTGTGTGCGGCTGAGATGCAGGGGTTTGGATCTAAGGGGTGAGATTTGCTGTAGGTTTTAATTATAAAATTTATGTTGAAATTTTTATATAAAATTCGAGCAAACTTCAAAAATACGTATCTTTTTCATACGAGGTCGAAAACGCGCGAAACCAGTTGCGTTGGAATCGTATGGACGAGCACTACGTGATGAAATTGGATTGGAGTCGTTTGGAGTTAGTGAGAATTTTGGGTAAAATTAAACGTCCGTTTAATTTTATTCGAAATAAATCGCTAAAACGAAATTGAAATCAAGGTGAGAATTTCTCACTCAATCGAATCAGTTTCGATTTTATTTTAAATAGTTAGATTTAAAATTGTTGAATGCATGTTTGAATGATAATTGTATCTATTGATTGTTAAAATAGACATTATACGCCGTTATTAAGCGGATGTTATTTATTAAAAACATATACCGCGAATATTTCATAAACAGTGAAATTGGTATTATATATAATAGCAATATATATATATTGGCATATGTATATATTGGAGTTATTGATTTCCCGCATTTTTTGTTTAGCGGATGAGACCCTATTGCGCCGTCTATTAAGCGGATAATATTAAATAAAAACATATACCGCGATAATTTCGTACTGGAGCGAAATTGGTATTGTGCTAATGTTTTTGGATGCAGGAAAACAGGTTGGAGGGATCCAACTGGATTCCTCAACAGTTTTTATTTGATTTCAGATATTTTGATATTTGATGGATTATCATATCGATATATGATATCGTTGTTGTCGTAATTGACTATTTGGTGTGTGGCATCATTGGACCAAAATTTTAGGATTTTAAAAATGATTTTTAAAGTAATTTTTGAAAGTATACGTTTATAAAATATTTTTGGAATTGATCCATTTTAAATAAATAAACATTATAATTTTTAATGTTATAAAAATTATGATTTTTGAGAAATATAGTTAAAAACTAATTTTTGAGAATATGATGTTAATGATTTTAGAAATATAGTTAAAAGTTGATTTTTGAATTTATTATAAAAAAAGTTAAAAATATAGGATTTATAAAATTTAATTATTTTATAAATCAAAATGAGGAAATTATAAAGGAGTTTAAAGGCATTTTTAAAATAGTAATATAAACTGATTTATATTAAAAGATTTATGAATTGATATTTATAAATTAAAATGTTGGAATTATAAAACGAGTTTTTATAAGTGTTAGAATGGATTGTGAATGAATTTCATAAATGAATGAAATTCATAGAATTATAAACGGTGAAGTTATAAAAGGAATTTTATAAGCAGTAAGTTTATAAAATTTGAAAAGTAAATGGAAGAATGGATTTTTGATTAAATGAATCTTATAAGTTATAAGATTTATAATTATGAAGTTTAAAAGAACGATTTTGTAAAATAATCGTTTTATAAGTATTTGACTTATAATATGAACCTTTAGTTTATAATTGAGTTATAAATCGAATAGGTTAATAAAGGAATTTATAAAAGGAAGTTGTTATAAAATAAATAGAAATGGAATTTATAAACGCTGTTTTATAAATTCGCAAACGACTTATGTTGATAAGTTAATTTTTATAACTTATTTATGGAGTTATATTCACATTTTTGACTGTGAATAATCCTTTAAAATAAAATGAATAAAAGGATGAAATTGATTAACGTAGTATATTCACGTTTTTGAATAGTGAATGATATGTTAAAGAAATTGTTTTGAATGTGATATTTGAAATAGAATTAAAACGATCTAACGATGTTTTAAAATGTGTTAAGATTCGAAACCATAGATTTCAACATTCATTGTTGAAATAAACGTTTTTGAGAAATAGAAGGAAATGGTGGATTATAACACTGTTGTTATTGTAAATGATTTCCGAAAGGAAATGTTTTGTATAGTATTGGGATTTATATATCTATCTTAAAAATTCGAATCCCTATACTAGTGATTTTGGGTTGTCGTAACAATGTTTTACGTAACATTTGTTTTGGCCCAAATAAATATGTTTAAGAGAATGATTTCCTTAAAGAATGAAATATATACTTAATCTCGATTTAAGTATATTGAATATTTTCCAAGTGTTGAAAATAAATAAAATTTATGAATTACTTATGAATAAATAAGTATGGAAATGTTTTTCCAATATAAAGTGAATATCTTAAGAATTTACCTTTTTGAAGATAAATTGAAATGAATAATTGAAATCGAATATTCATAGATATTTTGAAATATAAATTCACTATGGAATTTATAAAAGAAAGTGGAATTTGATTAAAAATAAATATTGATTTATTTTTGAAGTTTTGAAATTATATATCTAGTGAAGATATTTTGGAAAATAAATAATTTGGAAAATAAATAATTTGGAAAATTATTTGGAAACTGGTGATGTTGTGCATATCCATTGATAGTTCAATAACCGACTATCAATATTTTCCTTTGAATGGGTAATTGATGTGATTTGTTTGAATTTGAATGCCACACTTATTTTTGAATAAGCGCTCACTATTCGGGTTAACCGGGAAAGGACCATGGGGTCGTATAACCCATTCCGAATATGTGATACGTCGTTGTGAATTGCATTTGAAGATCAGTGTTGAAGACCGAGTATTTGCGAAAGCGATAGGATGACCTATCGATTGTCTCTGCACTGGGTAGCTCCTGGTATAGAGATTCCTTAAGTGATGGGAAATTCGATCGGGACTGTGAATACCCGGATTGCAAGGGCTTCGTAAGAAGTGCCTTCGGTTTTGTTCGAGCCCGGAACAGACTTGTATGGATTGTATGTCTGACAATACAAATTGAGATATAAAGCCGATTTCTTTCAAATATATTTCTATTGGTGGCGGAGAATTTATTCTTTTAGCTTAACACCCTTCTCTGAGACGTACGAGCTCAGAGGTTATGTAGTTGAATGTTATCAGTGATATATTCCCAATTTGGTAATGTGACATGCTGAGTGTTGCTGTAAATGATCATTGTGTTGATTATTTGTGATAGGATCGTTTATTTGATCGTCTATCCTGGTGATCATTTCTATGATCATTTGTTGACCCAAAGCATGGCTTTTGTATAAAGTATGTTTTTGTGGACGTGACTTCGTCGAGCCTCACACCCCGTGAATGGTCAAAACAGGAAAGAAGCAGCAAGGTTATGAGGGGTAGCGCCCTTTAGGATGTGTGCATTTCCTTCTGGAAAAGGGTGGTATCATGGTATGGAGCCCAGATACTTACTCATGTTGAAAACACTTTGTTATGATTGTGTGAATTGATTACGAGCGCTCGGTGAAAGGTCCCAAAGGACCGGGGGATGGCATATTCGGTCAGTTGTTACTCAGTTAGGGGTAACCCGGCCTTGTGTTGGTAGAGATCCGGTTTGGTTCTCGGGGATGTCCATCCAAAGGCATTCTCATGTGGCAATGGGAAGTTCCTTGGCCTGATCATTCGTTGGAAATCCAATTCCCAATACGAAACTGTACGGTATTAGTTGTAGAACCTGCCATTCACTTATGGTGGTCACCACTGTTTGGATGGTAGCTATAGTAGGCATACGATAATGGTCGTATGTTGGCTAAGATTTATATTCTACTTTCGAAATGAATTTTTCTCTACACTATGCACTAGTAATAATATCAAATGTTCTTTTAAATGCGTATCAAGCATCTTTGACTATCATAAGGAGAAATCTCCTCCGATTCTGCGTTAGCATTGTGTGTGTGTGCGGGAGGCCTTATGGTAGTCTCATTTTTAAAAGCATTGCGAATTGAATTAAAAATATTCCTCTATTTTGATTTTAAAGATAAATAAACTGTTTTGAGTTCTCACACCAGTCACATGACTGACTTGGAGTTTATTGTTTTCCTTCCTAAACTCTGGGTGCCCACCAATTTCTACACGGGCAGTCAAGAGTTAAGGTTTATCAGGATATTTTGGAGTTGCTGGAGGCAAGCTGGATGGCATGGCGTATTACTAGTTTATATAGTATTTCTTTTTCCACTGCACTGGTTGTTGTTGTTGTTGTACACTCTGATGATGATGTAATGAAATGTATAAAATGTAATAACTGATATAGTTCTTGTTTAAAGATTATTCATTTATCTATTATATGTTGTTCCGCTGCGAATTGTGAGATTCTGATGTTGTTCTGTTTTTTTTTATTCCGTTCTATATTTTCTATCTTCTATCCTCTTTTCCCTTCTATTTTCTTTCTGTTATTTTCTACATTCTTTTCCCTCTATCTTCTTATCTCTTTTTCTTCTTTTTCTTTTTCTTAAAACCCATAACTATTCGGTTTTTCGGCAACGAAAAATCGGGACGTTACATTTGGTATCAGAGCTTATGGTTAAGCGACAAAAGGTCACACCAGTCTTGCTAAGCTTTGGGCTATGTGATGGGGGGTTCTCGCTTCGCGGTTAGGTGGCGAACGGGAGACTCTTACCCCTACACGTCCTCTTTTAGGGGGTTGGTTAGGTGTAACCTGAGACAGTCGAGAGGCTGGCCGTAAAAGCAAGGTCTGGGATATCAGTGTAAGCCACGGTGGGGCTGGGATGGTTGAAAAGCCTACCGGTTGTGACCGCTACTTTCGGGACATTACATTTGGTATCGGAGCTTATGGTTAAGCGACAACCATGGTTCTGTTGGGTATTATTCATTAGAGATAGAGTCAGTAGTACTCTAGAATGAATTTGAGTGTAATAATAGCTATGAGAGCGTATTTGTTAGTGAATATAAATTGTTTTATATTGTGATGATTGGTTTATTAAGTGGTATATGAACCTTCGTCAGCACGGTCTGGACAACTATGCCGAAGGGGTTTATAAACACTTGAATAGAACAATTCGACATAATATTGTTTTAAATTTGGGTAAATGAAATAATTTTGCCTTGAGTATATTTCATATATAAAGAAATAATTTTTCAAAATTATTAAAGTATATAAGATGATTGTTTAGTTGTTTGAATAATCTAAATAAAAGAATAATTGTATAAGAAAAAGAATTATAAGAATTGAATTATAATTAAAGTGATTTACAATTGTGAAATAAACTTATATATATAAGAAGTGAAACTACATGAATATATTTATGAATATGAGTTGTAAATAAAAGTGAATTCAAAGAGAAATGAAATTCAACTTTTGAAATTGAATTAAATTAATGGATTGAATGTTAATCAATTAAATGTGAATAATTGATATGAAATAATGAATGTAAGTGTAATTCATTAAAATCTAATGTTATTAGAAGTTGAATAGTTGAATGAAAATCAATTTAATTAAACCAATTGAAAGCAAAAGAATTTGGTTGTAATTAATATACATTGGTTGTTATATGATTGTTAGTTGATTGTATATAATTCATTAAGACTTAATAAAATTAAAGCTAAAGTAATTGAAATTCAATTTGAAGTTAAGTAAATCTTAAATAGAATTGAATTTATTTGGAAGTGAACCAACTTGAATATGAATTAGTGAATATAAACTAATTGAAAATGAATGTTAGTAAACATCCACTGTTAATGAATCAAAAGTGATTAAATTGAAAACCATTTCATCGAATATTAATGAGAATATGAATGAATATTAATTGGTTATGGATGTTAGTTGGTTGATAGTCGAGTATATTGCTTTTACTACATTTGCTATGTTGACATGTATAGTTATTATGTTGCTATATGATGTATATCGATACTATTGTCTATATACATGGTTCTCATGTTGTTTGTTGAGTGTTTAGTGGGTGCGGATCGCGTTTGCTTCGCATTTGGAGCTCGCTTTCGCGCTATATTAGCCGTATATGCTCGCTAATAAAATATAAGGTACATATCTCGGATTACATACCGTACTTTTACACTTTTTTTCCCTTCGGGATGCCTCATTACTTGATGAGATGTATATTTGTGATATATATACTGTCATTTTTTTTGGATCGAGCCGCGCAAAGGAGACTATGGCGAATTTTTCCGAAAATTTAAGGCGTTAGAAAAAATTTGAGAAAATTGAAAAATTTTGAAAATTTTAACTTTGATTTTGGAATTGAAAGTTAAACGATAGTAGTTGTTTTTGAAAAGATAACTAAGTATGATTTGAAAACTTAGTAAAGTATTGTAAGAAGTTTAACTATGAATTTTGGAAAATTAATAAATTCTGTAACTTTTCTTACTTGCTAATTTCGAGGACGAAATTATTTTAAGGGGGGAAGATTGTAATGACCCAGAATTTTTAGTAATTTAAATTTGAATATTTAAATAATTTTAAATATTAAGAAGTGAATTTATAAGTCAAATAAATTTTTATTTGAATAATTGGATTTAATTGGATAATTAAATCGATAATTTAATATGTTAAATTATAGGAATAATTGAGAATTGAGTTAAATATGATTGAAAATGATTTGTAAAATTTTATTTTATCATATGGAAGTTAGAATGATATTTTAGAACTTTTAAAATTGAATTTAAAGTTAAATTGTGAAAATTGAATATTTTAATATTTAAAATCGACTAGTGAAAATAGTCAATTTTTGAACGGTCTCAGAATTGAACGAAACCAGTTCCATTGGGTCCGTAATAGTTAGTTATTACCGGATTTCAATTTTTGTGTCAATCGGAGTTATCGTTTGATCGTGGCAGCTCGAAAGGCATCGAATTATTTTTAATTTTAATTTGGCGAGTTAAAATAGCCATTTTTCAAAAAGTCTCGGATTTCGACGAAACCAGTTTCATCGGATCCGTAATGTGATATTATTGTAAGGTTTCAAATTTCGTGTCAATTGGATTTACCGTTTGTCCGATACGAATTAAAACGCCTAGAAAATCGCTTAAATCGGTTTAATTTAAATTGAACGCTTGTTACCATAACTCGCACAGATGTCCGAATTAGCTTCCGAAACCTGTTCCATTGTGTCCGGAACGCGGGGTAAACCCTAGAAACGCTGGTTACGGCGCGTAAATCGGAGTTTAGAAAACCGGAATGAATAGTGTTCAAAATTTTTCTATAAATAGGCTCATAAATCAAAAAAAATAGAAAAAAATAATAATTAGGGTTTGGTATCAGAGCAGCCGCCACCAACGTATTGAACGGCCGAAATTCTCTTAACTTCTTCCCCTCCGATCTCCTCATCCATCCACAATTAGACCTCGGCCTCAACTGGAGAGTTGGAGAGTAGCTCGAGAGCTACAATCTGAACGGTGGTGATCGAGTATTATGTGGTGGATCATCGGCAATTGGTGTTTGAAGTGCTGCCGTTCCTCACGTTTTTTGAGAGCCACGAGGGCACCGAGTCTGACCGGTCTTGGGCCGAAGGTAGCATAGGGGTAGGGCTTCAAAACGACATCACCTGATCATTGCCTCGACGTTCGTAGAGGCGGCGACTATTAGGGTTTTTTGTATAAAGGTGGGTTCGGCCGTGTTTTTTTATTTCCTGGGAACGTGAAAGAGGAGGGAGATGGTGTGTGCGGCTGAGATGCAGGGGTTTGGATCTGAGGGGTGAGATTTGCTGTAGGTTTTAATTATAAAATTTATGTTGAAATTTTTATATAAAATTCGAACAAACTTCAAAAATACGTATCTTTTTCATACGAGGTCGAAAACGCGCGAAACCAGTTGCGTTGGAATCATATGGACGAGCACTATGCGATGAAATTGGATTGGAGTCGTCTGGAGTTAGTGAGAAAATTTTGGGTAAAATTAAACGTCCGTTTAATTTTATTCGAAATAAATCGCTAAAACGAAATTGAAATCAAGGTGAGAATTTCTCACTCAATCGAATCAGTTTCGATTTTATTTTAAATAGTTAGATTTAAAATTGTTGAATGCATGTTTGAATGATAATTGTATCTATTGATTGTTAAAATAGACATTATACGCCGTTATTAAGCGGATGTTATTTATTAAAAACATATACCGCGAATATTTCATAAACAGTGAAATTGGTATTATATATAATAGCAATATATATATATATATATATATTGGCATATGTATATATTGGAGTTATTGATTTCCCGCATTTTTTGTTTAGCGGATGAGACCGTATTGCGCCGTCTATTAAGCGGATAATATTAAATAAAAACATACACCGCGATAATTTCGTACTGGAGCGAAATTGGTATTTTGCTAATGTTTTTGGATGCAGGAAAACAGGTTGGAGGGATCCAACTGGATTCCTCAACAGTTTTTATTTGATTTCAGATATTTTGATATTTGATGGATTATCATATCGATATATGATATCGTTGTTGTCGTGATTGACTATTTGGTGTGTAGCATCATTGGACCAAAATTTTGGGATTTTAAAAATGATTTTTAAAGTAATTTTTGAAAGTATACGTTTATAAAATATTTTTGGAATTGATCCATTTTAAATAAATAAACGTTATAATTTTTAATGTTATAAAAATTATGATTTTTGAGAAATATAGTTAAGAACTGATTTTTGAGAATATGATGTTAATGATTTTAGAAATATAGTTAAAAGTTGATTTTTGAATTTATTATAAAAAAAGTTAAAAATATAGGATTTATAAAATTTAATTATTTTATAAATCAAAATGAGGAAATTATAAAGGAGTTTAAAGGCATTTTTAAAATAGTAATATAAACTGATTTATATTAAAAGATTTATGAATTGATATTTATAAATTAAAATGTTGGAATTATAAAACAAGTTTTTATAAGTGTTAGAATGGATTGTGAATGAATTTCATAAATGAATGAAATTCATAGAATTATAAACGGTGAAGTTATAAAAGGAATTTTATAAGCAGTAGGTTTATAAAATTTGAAAAGTAAATGGAAGAATGGATTTTTGATTAAATGAATCTTATAAGTTATAAGATTTATAATTATGAAGTTTAAAAGAACGATTTTGTAAAATAATCGTTTTATAAGTATTTGACTTATAATATGAACCTTTAGTTTATAATTGAGTTATAAATCGAATAGGTTAATAAAGGAATTTATAAAAGGAAGTTGCTATAAAATAAATAGAAATGGAGTTTATAAACGCTGTTTTATAAATTCGCAAACGACTTATGTTGATAAGTTAATTTTTATAACTTATTTATGGAGTTATATTCACATTTTTGACTGTGAATAATCCTTTAAAATAAAATGAATAAAAGGATGAAATTGATTAACGTAGTATATTCACGTTTTTGAATAGTGAATGATATGTTAAAGAAATTGTTTTGAATGTGATATTTGAAATAGAATTAAAACGATCTAACGATGTTTTAAAATGTGTTAAGATTCGAAACCACAGATTTCAACATTCATTGTTGAAATAAACGTTTTTGAGAAATAGAAGGAAATGGTGGATTATAACACTGTTGTTATAGTAAATGATTTCCGAAAGGAAATGTTTTGTATAGTATTGGGATTTATATATCTATCTTAAAAATTCGAATCCCTATACTAGTGATTTTGGGTTGTCGTAACGATGTTTTACGTAACATTCGTTTTGGCCCAAATAAATATGTTTAAGAGAATGATTTCCTTAAAGAATGAAATATATACTTAATCTCGATTTAAGTATATTGAATATTTTCCAAGTGTTGAAAATAAATAAAATTTGTGAATTACTTATGAATAAATAAGTATGGAAATATTTTTCCAATATAAAGTGAATATCTTAAGAATTTACCTTTTTGAAGATAAATTGAAATGAATAATTGAAATCGAATATTCATAGACATTTTGAAATATAAATTCACTATGGAATTTATAAAAGAAAGTGGAATTTGATTAAAAATAAATATTGATTTATTTTTGAAGTTTTGAAATTATATATCTAGTGAAGATATTTTGGAAAATAAATAATTTGGAAAATTATTTGGAAACTGGTGATGTTGTGCATATCCATTGATAGTTCAATAACCGACTATCAATATTTCCCTTTGAATGGGTAATTGATGTGATTTGTTTGAATTTGAATGCCACACTTATTTTTGAATAAGCGCTCACTACTCGGGTTAACCGGGAAAGGACCATGGGGTCGTATAACCCGTTCCGAATATATGATACGTCGTTGTGAATTGCATTTGAAGATCGGTGTTGAAGACCGAGTATTTGCGAAAGCGATAGGATGACCTATCGATTGTCTCTGCACTGGGTAGCTCCTGGTATAGAGATTCCTTAAGTGATGGGAAATTCGATCGGGATTGTGAATACCCGGATTGCAAGGGCTTCGTAAGAAGTGCCTTCGGTTTTGTTCGAGCCCGGAACAGACTTGTATGGATTGTATGTCTGACAATACAAATTGAGATATAAAGCCGATTTCTTTCAAATATATTTCTGTTGGTGGCGGAGAATTTATTCTTTTAGCTTAACACCCTTCTCTGAGACGTACGAGCTCAGAGGTTATGTAGTTGAATGTTATCAGCGATATATTCCCAATTTGGTAATGTGACATGCTGAGTGTTGCTGTAAATGATCATTGTGTTGATTATTTGTGATAGGATCGTTTATTTGATCGTCTATCCTGGTGATCATTTCTATGATCATTTGTTGACCCAAAGCATGGCTTTTGTATAAAGTATGTTTTTGTGGACGTGACTTCGTCGAGCCTCACACCCCGTGAATGGTCAAAACAGGAAAGAAGCAGCAAGGTTATGAGGGGTAGCGCCCTTTAGGATGTGTGCATTTCCTTCTGGAAAAGGGTGGTATCATGGTATGGAGCCCAGATACTTACTCATGTTGAAAACACTTTGTTATGATTGTGTGAATTGATTACGAGCGCTCGGTGAAAGGTCCCAAAGGACCGGGGGATGGCATATTCGGTCAGTTGTTACTCAGTTAGGGGTAACCCGGCCTTGTGTTGGTAGAGATCCGGTTTGGTTCTCGGGGATGTCCATCCAGAGGCATTCTCATGTGGCAATGGGAAGTTCCTTGGCTTGATCATTCGTTGGAAATCCAATTCCCAATAGAAACTGTACGGTATTAGTTGTAGAACCTGCCATTCACTTATGGTGGTCACCACTGTTTGGATGGTAGCTATAGTAGGCATACGATAATGGTCGTATGTTGGCTAAGATTTATATTCTACTTTCGAAATGAATTTTTCTCTACACTATGCACTAGTAATAATATCAAATGTTCTTTTAAATGCGTATCAAGCATCTTTGACTATCATAAGGAGAAATCTCCTCCGATTCTGCGTTAGCATTGTGTGTGTGTGCGGGAGGCCTTATGGTAGTCTCATTTTTAAAAGCATTGCGAATTGAATTAAAAATATTCCTCTATTTTGATTTTAAAGATAAATAAACTGTTTTGAGTTCTCACACCAGTCACATGACTGACTTGGAGTTTATTGTTTTCCTTCCTAAACTCTGGGTGCCCACCAATTTCTACACGGGCAGTCAAGAGTTAAGGTTTATCAGGATATTCTGGAGTTGCTGGAGGCAAGCTGGATGGCATGGCGTATTACTAGTTTATATAGTATTTCTTTTTCCGCTGCACTGGTTGTTGTTGTTGTTGTACACTCTGATGATGATGTAATGAAATGTATAAAATGTAATAACTGATATAGTTCTTGTTTAAAGATTATTCATTTATCTATTATATGTTGTTCCGCTGCGAATTGTGAGATTCTGATGTTGTTCTGTTTTTTTTTATTCCGTTCTATATTTTCTATATTCTATCCTCTTTTCCCTTCTATTTTCTTTCTGTTATTTTCTACATTCTTTTCCCTCTATCTTCTTATCTCTTTTTCTTCTTTTTCTTTTTCTTAAAACACATAACTATTCGGTTTTTCGGCAACGAAAAATCGGGACGTTACATTAAGTTTGATTTATAACTACCCAGATGATCACATGCAAACAGATATTCAACAAATCTTGAGTTTAGAGAGTGGGTTTACTCACAGGCGTTTCAAAGCAAAGAAGATGAAGTTTGCTCACCTGTTTCCTGAAAGAACAGAGGCCAGATTCTAAAATGTTGAATTTTTTGTTGCTTGATCTTTAATTCTGTTGTTTGCCTTGACACTTTCAGATTTTTGATTTGATCCGTGTTTTGTTTTGATTTTGAGATGATTATTTTCTTTCTTTTTTTCTGATTTCAGACTTGATGTTGAAGATATGAAAAAAAATGATTGTAGTTTATAAAATTTTAATTTATTTCAAAAAAAATTAATGCCACTTGTTTAATTTGTGAACACTTGTAAGTTATATTATTTTTACTTCTTATAGTTGTTAAAAATTATTATTACTTATTAACATTTGTCAAATGTGTTTAAATTGTGTTTATATCCTTAATTCAAATTATTTTGTAAATATTGTTTTAACCCTTTATGCATTTATATTTTCACATCGTAACGTATGTTTTTTTTATCTTCTTATATTAACTTTATATTAATATACGTTTTACATTTTTTTATAAATCCATTTCCTATTGAAATAAATACATTTTCTTATTAATCATTTATAAAATCCTTTAAAGAAAAATGGTTTTAAAATTCAATTGCATATGGATGAATATATTAGAGTTTCATTCTTAATTAGCGTTTTAAAAAATATATTACATTAAATTCAATATATTATTTTTAAATCAAAATGCATATTTAATAAAATTAGGAACAAATTCATATTAACTTAAAAATAAAATTTTAAATCCAATCTATTTCCAATATAATTATTATTGTGTTTCCAAATTCAAATTTCAATTAGAAATCAACATATATATAAACAACTAATATTTCATTTTATTTTGAAAACTCTATTTAATTCACAATTTTATTTCAAAAATTAAATTAATTATCAAATTAAACTAGGCTAACATCCAGGAATGTTACAGATTCCCCCTTAAGAAAATTTCGTCCTCGAAATTTGCTAGGGAGATAACAAAGAGCAGATGAAAGATAGAGAAATGTCTTTCCAGATCAAATTGAATATCTATTTGCATTTGGCTTACCAAATCAGAATATCAACAATAGATATGAGAACAAACTCATTCAATATTTTACGAAATACTCGGGTTATCCGGTCTACGAAATATACAGGGGTATTGGTTAGTTCGAAGGGATAACTAATCATTCGTAGAATATATCGAAACCTAATGAAACGGACAAAAATAGGTTCGACTACGATCTCAGATTCAATATTTAGTTTATTTACGATTTGTTGAGAAATAAAACTACGTGTAGTTCTCGTGTTTAACAAAACTCAAAAAAAAAATTGTCGTAAACAAGAAGGTTGCCTTTTAAAATTCATTTTCCTTTATCAGCCTTTGAGGTTGAAGAATCATCTTTGGTTGCATACACCTTCGCTACAAGAGCTTGCTTCTGTGCTGGGAAATCCTTGATCCTATGTCCAGGCTTGTGGAAGTCATAGCATTCCTTAGATTCCTGTTCTGGCTTCATAAATGGCTCTCTCTTTCGCTTCTAGAGATTCTTGCACTTGTTTGAGTAATGGCCTTTCTCCAAGCAATTGAGACATGTAACATCTTTCACCTTGTAATCATATGTATTCTTCTTTCCTTTACCTCTCCATGGTTTCTTTCCGTCGAACTTCCTTTTCCTCCAATTTAGATTGCTTATATTCCCTTTTTCCTCCATAACTTTCTGCTTGTCCAGAGCATCGTATCTATAACCCATATCGATCAATTTAGAAAAAGATTCTTTTACATGAGTAGTCATTCTTTCATGGTATTTCTTGTTCATTCCCCGAATAATCTTTTCATTCTTCTTTAAAGGTGTATTCACTAACTCCGGACTAAACCGAGATAATTCGTTGAATTTGTTCAAGTACTGCTCAAACGATACACTTCCCTGCTTTAAATCCGTAAACACCTGGTATATTCTGGAGATACTAGCAGACGGCATATATTGCTACTCAAACACTTCCTTGAAACGACTCCAAGTAAACTCATCCGCCGGCTCATCCACAGCAATAGTTTTCCACCATACTAAAGCGTCTTTCTGGAGTTGCTAGGAAGTTATTAATCGCATCTGATCATCTTCCAATTTTAGTCCTTCGAAAATCCTTTCGCACGATCGAATCTAAGCTCGTGCTTCGATAATGGTTTCCTTGCCTGTGAATGGCTTTCCTCCAAGTCTGGAAAAACTTTGATATAAATCAGCCAGATCGGCTGAGGTTGAGTGGGAATGGGTGTTGTTACACTCATTCTCACTATCTGTAATTAGTAAGAAAACCAATTTAGAAGTTCGGATGATATATCTTAGGGAATAATAACAGTTAAAGAAAATAGACTGAATAATTTGGGTTTTCGGTTTCACAGGTTATACTCATTCTAGGGTATACTTCACCCTATCTCTAATGAGCCGTCTAATGTGTTACACTCCGTAGCTAAAGTCCTTACTCAACCTTTAGCTCTGATACCATTTGTGACGACCCGAACTCGATGGTCGACAAACGACATCGAAATTTGTATCGCCGGAGCTTGCAACAACATTAGATGATAAACAATACAGCGGGAACAAAAGATGATAACATTGATATACAATATAGATACAATGTTAGATACATCATGATACAACAACCTAACACCATCAGAGAACATATACAACACCACACCAGAAAGGAAATATATATCAATATGAGCAAAGTCTTCAAAAGATTCCAATACTACAACTCCAAACCGAATCTCCGAAGCCAAAGCTCTAAACTTCAAGCTTGAACCACCTCAAATTGAACTTGTAGAAAATGCGATCCCGAATGCGATTGCCAACCAAAAACTTCAAAGATCCAAAAGCCGAAGAAGATTTCCAAATGCTGCCTAACCAAAGACTTCGAAAGCTATCGAATCTACACCTATTATTTGATTATCTAAAAAACCCAACTTTAGACTACCCATGCAGAAAATTGAAGGCACACAGTGTTTAGGAAGATAACAATAAACTACGAGTTAGTTATGGGACTGGTATGAGCAAATGAAAACAGTTTATCTTTAAAACAAACAACAATAGATTTTAAAAGAAATCCGCAATGCTTTTTGGAAAATGATCTGCCATAAGGCCTCCCGCCACACACACAATGCAAGCGCACACTTGGAGGAGATTTCTCCTTATGATAGTCAAAAATACTTGATACGCGAAAACCCTTTTGATAGTACTATTAGTGAATAGTGCAGAAAACCTTTCGAAAGTATAATATTAATCTTAGCCAGCATAGACATTTCGAACTATGCCTATTATAGCTACTATCTTAACAGTGGGGCGCAACCATAAGTAGATGGCAGGTTATACCACTAAAACCATACAAGGTGCATATTGGATGATTAGATTTCCATCAAATAGTCAGGCCAAGGAACTTCCCATTGCCACATGGGTACGCCTCTAGAGGGATGCTCCGAGAACCTACCCGGATCTCTGCTAAAACAAGGCCGGTGTACCCCCTTCCCAAGAGTAACACCTAAGATATGCCATCCCCGATCTTTGCGACCTTTATCGGAGGATCCTCAACCACAATGCAACATCACACAGTAATAAATTTACAGTGTCCACATGAGTTAAGTATCAAGGCTACATAACATGATACCACCCTTTTCCAGAAGAAATGTTCATACCCTAGGGGCGCGACCCTTGCAACCTTGCTGCATCTTTCCTGTTTCGACCATTTTCGGGGTGTGAGGTCCTGATGAAGTCTCGTCCACAAAGCTATGCTTTTGCACAAAGCCATGCTTTGATCAACAAATGATCAGCAGCACTTCGTATACCACATTACCAAATTGGGAAGGTATTACTAGTAACCATCAACTACATAACCTCTAAGCTCGTACGTCTCAGAGAAGGGTGTTAAGCTAAGAGAATAAATCTCCGCCACCATACAGAAATGTATTTGATAGAAACCGGCTTTACATCCCAAAGTGTAACTTCAGACACACATCCATATAAGTCTACTCCGGGTTCGAATAGAACTGAAGACACTTCCAAAGAAGTCCTTGCAATCTGGGTATTCACAATTCCGATCGGACTCCGCATCACATATGGAGATCTCTATGCCATAGCTACTCAAGGCAGAGTCATTCGACTGGTTATAATTTCGCTCTTGAAAATACATGGTCTTCACCACCGGTCTTCAAATGCTATCCATATCATCGTATGATTATGCGGGATGGGTTATATGACATAAGGTCCACTCCCGGCTATACCGAATAATAAGCGCAATATTTAAAAACATATGGATAATGGGGTTTTAGTTAAGTTACAACTTACCAAAAACCATTCTTTTCAAATGGTTTAAAAAATTACCATTTTCAAAATCTTTAAACAAAAAGTTTCATTTCACAAAGTTCACCCATTTTTCACAAAGATTCATTCACAGATTTCAAAAGAATTTCCACTTGAAATCGGATTAACTCATTCAATCTTTAAATCAAAGATTTAATTCATATCTTTCAAATCCATTTCCAAATATTCATTCATAACTTGGAAAACCATTTTCATTTCAAACTTGAAATCCTTTTAACACAAATTGGAAATTCTTTCCTTATACGAAAGCTTTTATTATTTGAAAACAAATAGTTTTCATTTCGGAAAAATCTGATTTCATTTACACAAGTTAAAGCCCTTGGGTTAAATTCAAATTCCTAAACCAATACTTTTAAAATGGTTTAAATCCATATAAACACATTTATAACTTGTATATACTTTTTAAACCATAATTTCTAAGCATAGAATTCAATTTCAAATTTTGAATTCAAATTTAAATCAAATTTTTTAAATTCCAAAACTTTATTAAGTTATTCAAAATAACTTTTATCTTTAAAACTCTTTTTCAAAAGCTTTTTACATTTAACCCAAATCCATTTCCAAAACCATTTGTATTCAAAATTCAATTTAAAATTATTTTCTAAAATCTATGACTTAACCAATTTCCTCGTACAATCCATATTGGTGTGTGTATGGTGTAGTCCAAGGGTTTTACACAATAGTGCAACATCATTAATCATCACAGATTCAAGCATATTAACATCGATAAGCGGTAAAATCTATAACGCTTATCTTCATTCACAGCTTTGTAGATAATAATATACATTCATCATAGATAAAATAAATTTCATTCATCACAGTCTTGAATTAAAACAATTCAAATCACAAAGCATCACACAGTAGAGATATCAAACAATTCACAACATTTCATATAATTCAAATATCCATAAGTAAGGCTAGTTGATCGTCTGATTAATTAAAACCAGATTAATTACTAATTCTGGTTGATTAATCATTAATTAATTAAACTTTATGTTAATTAATTATCCTTTAATTATTTATTAATTACCCTTAATTAATAAATTAATCAACCTTTAATTATTAAAGAATTAATCTTAATTATTTAATTACCCTTAATTAATTGTCCTTTAATCAATTAATCAATTAATTAATTAACCCTTAATTAATTATCATTTAATTAATTATCCTTAATTAATTAAAAATAAGTAATTATCCTAATTACTTAATTAAATTTTACCATTAATTAATTACTTTAACTAAGTAATTATCTTTAAGTAATTAATTACTTCTAATTATTTATATCAATTAATCTTATATTAATTAATTATTCTTAATTATGAACTTAATTAACTTTAATCAATCTTTGATTAAGTTTTGTCCTTAAAATTTCTTACATTAAATAATTATCTTAAATCAAGTAATCACTTAAGACTTTAATCAAATCAAAGACAATCCCTTCATTTTAAATCTATTTCTTGAAATATTAAAGGTTTTTTTTGGCAAGGCCAGCTGGTTTTATAATGGACCGTCCACTATTTATTAAAATGTAATAAAAACATGAAGTATAGGAGTAAGGTAGAGACACTTTAACTGCTAAAAAAGAAGAAAAAGAACAACAGAGGAGTGTGGCAGACATGTCACAGCTACTATAAATAACTAACAAGACTATGTCTCCTCCGAAGAGGTAGCAACACCAACGTCAACATCCACCTGGGAAGACCTAGAGAGTCATTCCCAAGGAGTCCAATATAGGGGCGAAATAGGAGAGCAAGAGAAGGATCATAGATCATAGCATCAGAAGAGTAAGTAAAGGATCGATCCCAGGTAGTATCAGCAAGCATGAAAGAATTTAACTCAACATACGTACCATCCAAGTCAAGAATGAAGGAATCACCAGACGGTCTATAATAAAGACGTCGAAGGTCCAAAAGATCATCGGAAACAAATCTAAAATAGGAATCATCCTCGGGGTTGTATCGCAAATCAGAACATCGATCAACCCAACATCTCTCAGACTCAACCCAAAGTATAGGCAACTGTGGCGGAACAAGATTCGAAACAGCAATAGAATCCGCAAAAACATCACCAGGGACAATGGATACAGTAGGGGATGCAGGCTGAGCAATAGAAGACGGCGGACCTGAGACAAATAAAGAAACTTCAGGAGGAGGAGCAACCTGAGAGACTTTAGGAACCCATTTCCTGAGCGGAGGCGGAGGCAGAGGGATCTTAGGCGCAACAACAGAGAAAACAGAATGGGTGCAGGCAGAAACTAAGAGGCCAAAGGAGTGACAAGAGGAACAAATGTTCGCGACCCAACCGTAATGTACACGGACTTCCACTACATGGCCAACAGCTAGCTGAACAGGAATAGAGGAAGGGAGAGGCTTAAAGGGGGTAATCTCAATCAAAGCCTTAGCGTACACCAGCTTTTCACGCGCAATAGTATTAGCGTCAAAATATTTCAATTTACCAACGTTGCAAGCAAGCCAATTCAAACCAAGCAGTGGTTGAAGAGCAGAGGGAATTTGAGAAAAATAAACCCAAACGGGGATAGATAGAACTTGTTCACGAGCACTTGCAACCATTGGGGACCGGGGAGTAATAATAAATGGTTTCCCATCAGAAAAAGAAGGCTCAGCCTCTAGAACACGACGACTATCCACAGAGGAAGAAAACAATAGAAAATACATGGAGTCAACCAGCTTAACACAAAGATCACCACGAAGCCTCCAAGCCCTACGACAAACTGAAGACGCATCTTGAAGGCGATGGTTTGGGTCCAAAAAGAAACCAACTAAATATTCTGACCAATAGTCCAAACCGGCTTGCATGGCATTAGGAGGTGGGATCATCACTCAATTTTCCTCAATGTTATCAAATTCAACTGGTTCATAAACACCCGCATTACGAGGCAGAGATGTAAAAACGAAGACCATGATTTGGAACTAGCTGGGGAAGGAGCAGCTGGATGAACCATAACCACAGAGGGAACACAAGCTGAAGCCGTAAGACCAGCTGGAGGGGAGGCCGCAAGCAACGAAACACCAGAACTCAAAACACTGCAATTAGGGACATCATTCTTATGAAAATTTGGACAAACACCAGATGTGCATCGAGCTAAACACGAAAATTTAGCATCGACAGAACACAACTCATATCCATTCACACTAATGACCACACCATTAGCACCAGATTCATCAACATCATTCACAAGCGCAGGCATAAAAACAAAATCAGAACGTCACACATCACCGTCCATAGAAATCAACAACTCGGGACGCAAACTAGGGCACTCGACAGCAGCTAGGTCAGAGTTCTTAATAGAAGGCAGAGGCAGAAAATCAGATTCAGAAAGCAAAGGCGGCATAGTGCATGAGGTCGCAGCTTGGTTTACCTTAAAAATCCTACCAAATTGAGCTGATGAGGGCGAAGAGGATGGAGCAACGGGAAGGAGCGGAAGAAGAGGAGGAGAGCGTAGCATGAACGGAACGGTGGGAGAATGGAGGGTAGGGATAGGCGAAGCACGCAAGGAAGCCACAGAGATCTGGTAGAACGAAACAAAAACGAACGGGAGTTCGCCATTAAATAGAATCTTAACAAGACTATTGAAAATGATTTTTGTAAAACTTGCTATTAAAGGTTATTTTTAAATATATTTAAAACATTTTTAAACTTAATAAATTTTAAAATAATTTATATTTAAAACCTTTAATTGGTACAAAAACAAACACGAATTGTATAAAAGAATTTGTTTACACAATTCATTAAAACTTAACTAAACTTTATAAACTTGATTAAAATTTAAACTTAAAAACTGTTTTACACAGAAACCCGGGCCAAACCATAGTTTTCTTGAGTAAAACTTCGGGCTTTCCTAAACCATCGACTTCTTCGAGTTTAACCCTAGTTTTCACGTGCTTGAACTTGAGACTCCTATCTTCTTCCCAAATAAACAAAGTTTCCAGATATAGTGTCATGGCCCACGCGCACAGTTCGTCTGAGCAACGAAGATCGTCGCTGCAACTTCAGGCAAGTCGTCGACCATCTCCTTTAACATCACCAACCCCCAGATCAACGATTTCGACCAAGATACGAAATTCGACTGTTCGATTGAATTACCGAAACCAAATCAATCACTAGAAAACGCATCGCCCCAATCATCTCGACCATCTGATGCCTTGTCTCCACATCCTCAACTTCATCATCGTCCCACGCTACTCCTTTCCCCGGTCCGGTGCAGCCCGACGCAGCAGCGATGACGAAATCGTCGCATCTAAATCACCGAACAAAACTATGACAAAAACCCTACAAATTCATCATCCGCCACCACGCTCCGCTGTAAATGCTTTGAATATTTTTCCAATGTTTCTCCGACCTTCAACCTCCTCGAGAGAAAATACCGAGCTCCGAAACGACTTTGATCGCCGATGATCAACAAAATTTCCAAATCTGTTCAACTATGAATATCTCGATGAATACTTCTATGAAAATCATGATTTTACTGCCTAAAATCATCATTTCCAGATATAAACCTAGTTATGGAGTTAAAACTAAAAATTAAAATCTTTTATTTTCTGACTTTAATTTCTTTAACAGCAATTTCTTATTTTTTGATAAAATTCCTTAATATAAACACTTGAGTTTATTTTTCAAAATAATATTACATACTTACCTTCATTTTCCATTTATAAATCAAATCTAAACCTAAACGTATGAAGAGAAATGGAGTTTTCTTTAGGGGGAAGTTGAGCCTGTAACAAAATAAACGATAATTTCTCTACTTTCCAAACATGCACAGGCCAATATAATCAAATATTCACACAGTCATGCATGCACGATCACAAACATACAAACAAATTCAAGTATATATATGTGTTTAAAGGTTTGCTCACTTGATTCACTTGAAAGCGGAAAAGAACAGAGGCTTGAATACGGGGAAGTTATGAATTGTTGTGATCTTGTTTTGCTCACTGTTTAAATTTGATCCTACTTTTATTTTGATGTTCGAATCCTTAAGTTTGATTTATAACCACCCAGATGATCACATGCAAACAGATGTTCAAGAAATCTTGAGTTTAGAGAGTGAGTTTACTCACAAGCATTTCAAAACAAAGAAGATGAAGTTTGCTCACCTGTTTCCTGAAAGAACAGAGGCCAGATTCTAAAATGTTGAATTTTTTTGTTGCTTGTTCTTTACTTCTGTTTTTTGCCTTGATGCTTTCATATTTTTGCTTTGTTCTGTGTTTTGTTTTGATATTGAGATGATTTTTTTCTTTTTTTTTTCTTCTGATTTTAGACTTGATGTTGAAGATATGAAAAAAAATGAATGTAGTTTATAAAATTTTAATTTATTTCAAACAAAATTAATGCCACTTGTTTAATTTGTGAACACTTGTAAGTTATATTATTTTACTTCTTAGACTTATTAAAAATTATTATTACTTGTTAACATTTATCTGTGTTTAAGTTGTGTTTATATCCTTAATTCAAATTATTTTGTAAATTTTGTTTTAACCCTTTATGCATTTATATTTTCACATCTTAATATATGTTTTTTTTTATCTTCTCATATTAACTTTATGTTAATATATGTTTTACATTTATTTTTAAATCCATTTCCTATTTAAATAAATACATTTTCTTATTAATCATTTTTAAAATCCTTTAAAGAAAAATGGTTTTAAAATTTAATTGCACATGGATAAATATATTAGAGTTTCACTCTTAATTAGCCTTTTGCAAAATTTATCACATTAAATTCAAAATATCATTTTTAACTCAAAATGCATATTTAGTAAAATTAGAAACAAATTCTTATTAACTTAAAAATAAAATTTCGAATCCAATTTATTCCTAATATATTTATTATTGAGTTTCCAAATTCAAATTTCATTAAAAATCAATACGCATATATATAAACAACTAATATTTTATTTTATTTTGTAAAACTCTATTTAATTCACAATGTAATTTCAAAAATTAAATTAATTATCAAATTAAACTTGGCTAAAATCTCGGAATGTTACACTATGCCAGTAGTGGAGTCGAAGTCGCATCGGGCTGCATGAAGTAAGGTACCGAATCGATTTCTTCCTATATTATGGTTATTTAATAAATGCATATATAGATATATTAGGAAAAAATTTCATAGTAAAGTATAAACTTATGTTATTTTAAAATTCTACATGTATATGTATATATATAATTTAGAAAATATTTGTAGTGATGAATGATTAGTTCTGCTCTTAATTTAATTTTATTTAATATATATCTACATATATAGGTAAGGATTGGAAAATAGATAGGAATTTTAAATGTTGAAAGTTTATAGAAAAATTTGATTTTTGAAATCTATAATTTATTTTTATATATGTATATATGTAGTTTCAATTTAGGAAAAATAATAATATCAAATACACATTTTAAATTTACTACTGTATTTTAAAAATATGTTTTTAGGGTGATTCATCTGGTTAATTTAACTTATTTAATTTTTTTTGTTACTAAAAGATTATAAGGGAAAATTAGTTTAAATCAAATTATTAGTTTAAAACCAAATAATTAGTTTAAATTAAATTATTGGTCAATTTAATTTATTAAATGGTAAATTATTTTTAGATTTTATTTAGAATATTAATAAATCATATAATATTTATATAATGTCTAAAATCAAGAAACAAGCCTATATGGAAATGGGTTGGAATGGGCAACAAATTAAAATCAAAGGTGAGTTAATCCCACTCATTTGGATACTATTCAAATTTAAATAGTTAAATTTAAATTATTGGTTGAATGATTGGATGGACTGGATGTGATATTACATATAGTAGTATGTATATACATATATATATTGGAGCGACTGATTTCCCGCATTATATAGAGGATGAGACCCTATGCACCCTGCATAATAGCGGATGATCCCATATACCATGATATTCCACCTCAAAGTGGAATTGGTATTATTATGTTGTGCTAACATCTGTGGATGCAGGGAAAACAGGTTAGAGGGATCCAATCGGATTCCTCAAAATGTTGGAATTTGTTTTCATATTCCGTGATGTGATTTATTGATAATCTGTGACAGATTATATTGGTAATTGAAATTATTAAATGCTATGTCTGGTTGAGTATATCTGGGAATTTTAAGTTATCAAAAATATAAAGGTTAGATTTTGAAGAGAAATAAAAAGAGAATTTTTAAGTAAAATAATTTTAGCTAATTTGGATAAATTTAAAGAACGGAATTGGGAAGGAATAATGTTGATTTTTAAATTCTAGTAAATAAATTCCGATATGGGAAAAGAGATTTTTGAATAATGATAATAATTTTTTTAAAAGATAGTGATATTATTTAAAGGAATAAAGGATTTGTCTTTAAAATTCAAGGTTTAAAATAGTTTGGGAAAGATAAAGAAGAATTTTGGAAAAGGTATAAAATTGGTATTTTCAGTTTAAAATAAGATTTTTAAATCATAAATATAGAAGAAAAACTGAAATTAATGAGTTTTGAAATAAAAATTGAGTAAGTAATGAAATATAATTTTTAAATGGCATAAATTTTTGAAATCGATAGAAATTTACTAATTGTTTGAAATGATGTTTTAAAAGGAAAATGAGACTATGGAATTTATAAACAGGGTTTATAAAGTGAAATAAGATATTAGAGGATAATCTGGAAGTATAAATTCAAGATGAGAATTTATAAGGAAATGGTGATTTGTTTAAAAATAAATAGTGGTTTATTTTAAAGGTGTAGAAAGGAAAGTGTATTTTCCTGAAAAGCCAAGTATATTTTCGAAGAATGATTTCTAAGCATGAGTTAGAGAATTAAAGGTGGTTTTAAAAGAATGTTTAGAAGAAATTATTTTTTTAGTGGTTTTTAAAAAATTTAGAAGTAAATATTTATTAATTTAATTTTGTAAGTAAAGTATTTTAAAAGAATTAAATAGTAATTGATTTAAAAAGTTGTTTATTAAATATCTACATTCTGTCTAATAGTTTATTTTAAAAATTAGTTTTGGCTTAAGTTTACATGATAAATTATTATTAACTAGTATTTTGAATAAAGTGTTCAAGTAGTTTTTATATTTAGTGTTTTAAAGTATATATTTTTGGATAAAGTAATTAAAATTATTTTTAAATCTATATTATTTAGACTTGGTGATTTTCAATGGAAGTAAACAATATTTGGAAATTTATTCCACGAAAGAAAAGTGATTTGAAAACTGTTTTCAAAGGGTTGATGTTTAGAAAAATATCTTGCGAAGATATTCTAAAATAACCAAATTATTAAGGCCTCATGGTTGTTTTTGTATGTTATTTGATAGTTAAATAACCGACTATTAATATTTGGCCAAAGCGCTGATCATTTTGAAGAGATCGAGATGGGGATTTATTTTTCGAAAACCACTTCGATCTGGTTTGAACTTTTCATGAGAAAGACAAGAGCTTGGAGTCAAAGATTGAGCAGTGAAATGCAAAGGCTAATCGTTACTAATCCTATGGATGATTCCAAAATGGATGTAGTAGGAGTATTTCCTTCGGTTCCGTTCAGACCCAGAACGGACTTGTATGGGTGAATGCTTTTAGAACATCGTCAAGAGGACGGTGAGCATTCTAAGTGAATGTGTGCCAAAAAGGTAACGCATAGCCTCGAGCCTCGTCAACCGGGAATGGCTAAAACAGGGGAGATGCAGCAAGGCTAAGTGGCTAGCAAACAATTAGGATAAGGTCATCCCTGTCTAGATGTCCCTTTATTTCGGCTGTGTGGGAAGTTGTTGATCCCAACCGCGGGGTGATCTTATTCGGACTATACAGTAAGGGGTAGCTCCGGTCTTGTGTAGCAGGGGATCAGGGTGGATCCTCGGTACGGTGATCTAGACCACGTACTGTGATGGGCTGTACCCAAGTATCCCTGCCATTGATGGAAATCCATTCTCCTTACGTGCCTTTACGTTTTTTTATTGTAGGACCTAGTATTGCTGGAATTTAATAATGTAACAATTTCGGCTATTTGAATAATTATTTGTACATAGACACTACTATAAAATCAGAGTTTTTGATTAGATAATGTTTTGGTTATCATAAGTTAAAAACCAGACATGTTTATTTGTGGCGTGGTCTTACGAGATGCCTTTGATTTCAAACTGATTTTGAAAACTTTGATAATTCAATTGAGTGTGTTTTCTCATGCTGGTTTTTCAGACTGACTCGGATGTTATTTAACTATAATGCTCAGGTCAGATGGAGTATTATAGATTATAGAATAGGATGTTGTGGAGCTCAAGAGACGAGCTGGATGGCGAGATGTATCACACGTTTTTGATGAATATTCTGCTATGTATGATTAACTGCATAGTCAGTTTTGTGAGGACATGTTATGATAACTTTCCAATTGTGTGCTATGAATTTTGTTGAATTTTGATGATGTAATATATAATACAGTTACAGTTTCTTTGTATAAAAGTCTATTGTTATCTATTATATATTGTTCCACTGCGATTGTGCGATTCTGATATTGTTTTCTATTTCTTCTTCTAGCTCTTTCTTCTTTAACCCTAACGGTTCGTATTTCCATCCACTTTGATTTGAACTGTTGGAGAATTTTCGTCGGCTCAAAGGGGATCGGATTTGCTACATTACAACATGATAGGGGATTCTCGCTTTATGTTTGGTGGCGAGCAAGAGACTCTTACCCCTACATGTCCCAGAGTGGGTTGGTTATGAGTCGAGAGGCTGGCCTAAAAGCAAATTCGAGGTACCAATGTATGCCACGGTGGGTCTGGGATGGTTGAAAATCCTACCGGTCACCAGGCTCAAAGGGGTACGGGTTTGGGGGCTGTTAAAGCGGTATCAGAGCGAAAGGTTAAGCGAGAACCTTAGCTCTGGTGGGAATTACTCATTAATTATAGAGTCCGTAGTACTCTAGAATGAGTCTGAGTATATAATAGATATGAGCGCGTATTTGTTAGTGAATATAAAAAAATTATATTGTGTTGACTTATCGGTTAAGTATTTATGAATTCTGGTCGATATGTGGGATGTCATGTCGTCGATATGGGTTTCTAAACTCTTAAACAAGATAAACCGACACAGTATTGTTTTAAAATAGGGTAAATGAAATAATTTTACCCAAATAAATTTTATATATAAAAGAAATAATTTTCCATAAATTATTATAGTCATATATGGTTACTTGGTTGTTAGAAAATGATAATATTAAATTATTATCATTGTTAAGTGGAAATGGAATAAGGAATTCAACAAAAGGTTAAGAATATAAATTTGTATTACAGAATGGAATTTGCAATATAAATGTGATTTATAATTGAAATAAAATGAAAATTCTAGAGTGATATTGAATATGAATTGAAAGGATTTGGAATCCAAATTTTGGGAATTTAATTCCTTTGAGTTTGAAAATGATTTTCAAAGGTTTTGGAGAAATAATGGTGATATCATTTGGGAAATATTTTTGAATTAGATTTGAAATCGGGTGAGATTTGGAATTGGAAATGATTTTAAAGAGGTAAAAGCATTGAACTAGTTTCGGCCATTGTAAAATAACTTCGGTGACGTCCGCAGCATCATCATGTTCATTTTCAAGTTTCCAAGTGGGGAATTGCTACCAAAATATTTTAAATTGGAGTTGTTTGCAAACTGGGTTTGGTTTAAAAAATTTCAAAAGATAATTTGATATGCAAATGAATTGTGTATATAATTGATTTCAAAAATGATTTTGAAAAATTATTTAAACTCTGAAATCTTAATAATAAAATGTTTATGGTATATGAATAAGTTTGATAACTTATAAGAATTTGAAATTTTTTGGAATAAAATTCAACTTGATAAGGGTTAAATAAGAGTAAGTGTGAAAACAAAATAAGTTGGAAGGTAAGCTAATTAATTGAAGTGAATTATAAGAAATTAGCAAATGGAATTTAAATAAGTGGAAAACTTATAGAAGTTTAAAATTTAAATTGAACCGGAGTGTAAGTAAACCTAGTTAAGTAAAAGTGAGCTTTGAGGAAAAATGATTATTGAAAATAAAATTTATTAGTTGGGAATAGATTTGTAAATGAACAAATGAATTTACATTCGAAAGTAAATGAAATTGAAACTGAATGTTGAAATTCATTTTGAATTTATAATTAAATGGAAAATTAGTCAAGATTGGACTAAACAAAATAAAGGATTGAAAATAAAATTTGTAAATAAATAAATTGATTTAAGTGGTAATAAAACGAATTGGAATGGAATAATGGAATGATATTTAACTTAAATCATGTTTAATAAAATAAAGTTATTGAATTTGATTGGGAATAAATAGGTGAAAGGAGGAAAAAAAAGTTGAATTCAAATGAATTTGAAAATGGGGATTTGAATAAAAGTAAAATTATCAAGATTTGAAATTAATTAGTAAATTGAAGGTAAACTGAATTTCAAAGGGAATTGGAAATTTAAGTTAAATGAAAATAGATGAGGAAGCTTAAATAGTGATGTAAAAATAAATATTAAAGTATATAGAATATTTATAATAAACTTAAGGAAAGTAAAAGGTGAAATTCTTAAGTAAAATTTTGTATTAGGAAATGTTCTAAGTTAATATTTGAATGAGGATCCAGTAAAGCTGTAAAATAGATAATTGTGATTAACTGAATAGAAATCAAAATAAATGTGAACAAAAAGAGAATTGATATAACTAATAATCAATTGAGATAAATATGTATGACGTACGTATATTATTTTATTCGCAGAGCGATTTGATCCAGATTCGTGCATCGTATTTCGAGATATTTATATCGTTCCGTGTTGGATTTTTCATTCGATTTTCGACGGCGAATCCTGGATATGGATTTTGATTGATTCTGGAAATTCGCTATCGTATTTTTTGGCTATGCAAGGAGAATGACGGTTTCTGATCAAAAAACCAGATCTGAGTCAGCACTAGGGAATCGGGTGGACGATACTAGTTCGAAAGTGAAATTGTGTGATCGAGCGAGCGATCGAATTTGATATTGCATACAGATGGTATACGTACATCGTACGGGCTTGAATGAAATAGATATTGAAACTATTGTAAACAAATATATAAAATGATTTTGAAAGCTGTAATTGGATATTATTGCTGCGTAACATATACAGGTATCTAAAGGCAAAGGATAAATGGATGTTTTGATTTTCAAAGATAAATTTGAATTGTCCAACAAAGAGGTATGTGTTTAAATTTCTATATGAAATTTGATGGTTTTCTAATCTAGCCACTTAGCCTTTTGTTTTCTTTTGAATTTGGAGGCCCATATAGGCATTTTGTAATTGTGCCAATCTAACCACGCAAAGGAGACGCTGGCTAAATTTTTTGAAAATTTAGAGAGTTAGAAAATTTTTGAGTAAATTTTGATAATTTAAAATTTGGGTTTAAATTTAAATTTGAATGATTGAGTAAGTAATGTTGTTTGGGAAATATGGATGAGTTTCGGAAGTTAGTAAGAGAGATAGTGTGTCCTTAATAAAAAGATGGTTTTGGAAAGTTGTTAAAAACTATTTGGTTTGGGAAAATAGTTAATGGGTGATGGACCATTCTTCTTAACTAGTAATTTCGGGGACGAAATTCTTTTAAGGTGGGCGGAATTTGACGACCCAGAATTTTTAGATATTTGAAATTGGAATATTTAATTGATTTTAAATATTTAAAAGTTAATTTCTAACTCGAATTTCAAATGCCACTATTTATTAAGTGATCTAATGGTTTAATTAAATAATTGGAAATTGGGTAAATTATTGAATTTGAAATTCTTAGCTTGTTAAAAATAATTTAAAGGCTTGTAAAATTTATATTGATAATACTGAAGAAAGTAAAGGTGTTAAACTTGAATTAAAAATGTGTTTTGTTCAATTTTAGAAATATACCGCTTAAATTGACATTTAAAAGTAGCCTTCCGAGACACAGTCTCGGATTTCGACGAAACCAGTTCTATTGGATCCGTAATAGTGTTTTATTATCAGATTTCAAGTTTTGTAACGTTTGGAGTTGTCGTGAGCTTGTACGATATATAAATGCAGTGAAATCTATATCGATAATTCAATATAATAACTAGGTCCAAAAAGCTATCTTCTCCATACAATCGAATTAGGCCTCGAAACCTTTTCTAGTGCGTTTGAAATAGGGGTATAACATTATAAATGCCTGACGGCATGCCTCGATAGGATGTAAAAATTTTAAGCTTCGAATTCAAGACAGATTAAATTTGAATTTAAATTCAAATATAAATAATAAAATTTGCATTAAAACATCGTAGCAAGAGTAGACACGTATAGGTATTTTAAACATGTGTTCGCTGTATAATATGTGTCTTTTTTAAAAAAAAAAGGGTTAGTATAGTTACGCATCTTCATAAAAAATAAAATAAAACACGCAAGGTAGATCTTAAAAACAAACGAAGAATTTTTTTAAAGGCTACAGTTTCTCTTTAAAATTCAAATCGAAGCCGGTCTTCTCAATCATTCAAAATTGAATTTTTTTTAACCAGGTGCTTCGAAAATTCACTTCAATTCTAAAATCAAATAAGCCAATGGCCGACCACCTCATAATCCAACGAATCGACACATTCATTCAAGATAATAAAATAAAGAGGGAGCCGATAGTGGAGGTCGGAAATGGGCGGAGGTGGAGGCACACGTATGCTCGCACGCGTGGGAGACTAAGGCCACTCGGGTGGTGGCGCGGCTTTGGCAAAGAAGGCAAGTTTGTGGACTCAAATGGCGGTATGACATTTGGGGAAGAGGTCGGAGCATCAAGGCATCTCGATCTGGAAGTCAATGACTTCGATGACGACGTTGATGGGGTCCCAACGACCTATTGTAAGTCGAGAGGAATGGTTAGTTCGTATGAGTCGGGGCCTACGTTGGTGGTGGAGTCGAAGCCGCATCGCGCTGCAAGCAGTAAGGTATCGAATCGATTTCTTCCTATATTATGGTTATTTAATAAATACATATATAGATATATTAGGAAAAAAATTCACAGTAAAGTATAAACCTATGTTAGTTTTAAATTCTGCATGTATATGTATATATATAATTTAGAAAATATTTACAGCAATGAATGATCAGTTCTGCTCTTAATTTAATTTAATTTAATACACACACACACATATACATATATATAGGTAAGGGTTGGAAAATTTGATTTTTGAACTCTATAATTTATTTTTATATAAATATATATGTAGTTTCAATTTGGGAAAAATAATAATATCAAATACACGTTTTACATTCACTAGTTTATTTTAAGAATATGTGTTTAGGGTGATTTATCTGGTTAATTTAACTTATTTAATTTTTTGTTACTAAAATATTATAAGGGAGAATTAGTCTAAATCAAATTATTAGTTTAAAACCAAATGATTAGTTTAAATTAAATTATTGGTCAATTTAATTTATTAAATGGTAAATTATTTGTTGATTTTATTTAGAATATTAATAAATCATATAATATTTATACATGGTCTAAAATCGAGAAACAAGTGGGAATGGAAATGGGTTAGAATGGACTGCAAATTAAAATCAAAGGTGAGTTAATCTCACTCATTTGGATACAATTTAAATTTAGATAGTTAAATTTAAATTATTGGCTGAATGCTGAATGGTTGAATTGACTAGATGCGATATTATATATATATATATATATATATATATATATATTGGAGTGATTGATTTCCCGCATTATATAGCGGATGGGACCCTATGCGCCCCGCATAATAGCGGATTACTCCATATGCCGCAATATTCCACCTCGAAGTGGAATTGGTATTGTTATATTGTGCAAACATTTATGGATGCAGGGAAAAACAGGTTAGAGGGATCCAACTAGATTCCTCAATAATTTGGATTTTTCTTTCATATTCTGTGATGTGATTTATTGATAATCTGTGATGCATTATATTGGTAATTGAAATTATTGAATTCTATGTCTAGTTGAGTATATCTTGGAATTTTAAGTTATCAAAAATATGAAGGTTAGATTTGGAAGAGAAATAAAAAGAGAACTTTTAAGTAAAATAATTTTAGCTAATTTGGATAAATTTAAAGAACGGAATTGGGAAGGAATAAAGTTGATTTTTTAATTCTAGTAAATAAATTCCGGTATGGGAAAAGAGATTTTTGAATAATGATAATAAATAAATTTTAAAGCTTAGTGATGTTATTTAAAGGAATAAAGGATTTGTTTTTAAAATTCATGGTTTAAAGTAGTTTGGGAAAGATAAAGAAGAATTTTGGAAAAAGTATAAAATTGGTATTTTTAGTTTAAAATAAGATTTTTAAATCATAAATATAGAAGCAAATCAAAAATTATTGAGTTTTGAAATAAAAATTGAGTAAGTAACGAAATTTATTTTTAAATGGAGTAAATTTTGGAAATCGATTGGAAATTTTTAAGTGTTTGAAACGGTGTTTTAAAAAGAAAATGAGACTATGGAATTATCAGAGGATAATCTAGAAGTATAAATTCAGGATGAGTATTTATAAGGAAATGGTGATTTGTTTAAAAATAAATAGTGGTTTATTTTTAAAGGTGTGGAAAGGAAAGTGTATTTCCCTGAAAAGCCAAGTATATTTTCGAAGAATGATTTATAAGTATGAGTTGGAGTTTGAAAGGTGGTTTTAAAAGAATGTTCAGAATAAATTATTTTTTTTAGTGGTTTTTAAAATTTTTAAAAGTAAATATTTATTAAGTTAATTTTATGAGTAAAGTATTTTAAAAGGTTTAACAAGTAATTGATTTAAAAAGTTGGTTATTAAATATCTACATTCTATCTAATAGTTTATTTTAAAAATTAGTTTTGGCTTAAGTTTACATGAGAAATTATTATAAATTTCATAACTTGTATTTTAAATAAAGTGTTTAAGTAGTTTTTATATTTAGTGTTTTAAATTATATAATTTTGGATAAAGTACTTTAAATTATTTCTAAATCTAAAGTATATAGACTTGGTGATTTTCAATGGAAGTATACAATATTTGGAAATTTATTCTGTGAGAGAAAAGTGATTTGAAACCTGTTTTCAAATGGTTGAAATGTAGAAAAATGTCTTGCAAAGATATTTGAAAATAAATAAATTGGAAAATTATTAAGGCCTGATGGTTGTTTGTGTATGTTATTTGATAGTTAAATAACCAACTATCAATATTCGGCCAAAGCGCTGGTCTTTTCGAGGAGACCGGGATCGGGATTTCTTTTCCGAAAACCACTTCGATCTGGTTTAAAAGTTTTCATGAGGAAGACAAGAGCTTGGAGTCAAAGATGAAGCAGCGAAGTGCAAGGGCTAATCGCTACTAATCTTGAGGGTGATTCCAAAATGGATGTAGTAGGAGTAGTGCCTTCGGTTCCGTTCGGACCCGGAACGGACTTGTATTGGTGAATGCTTTCAGAACATCGTCATGAGGACGGTGAGCATTCTGAGTGAATGTGTGCTAAAAAGGTAACGCATAGCCTCGAGTCTCATCAACCGGGAATGGCTAAAATAGAGGAGATGCAGCAAGGCTAAGTGGCTAGCAACCAATTAGGGTAAGGTCATCCCTGTCTAGATGTCCCTTTATTTCGGCTATGTGGACGGTTGCTGATTCTAACAGCGGGGTGATCTTATTTGGACTATCCAGTAAGGGATAGCTCCGGTCTTGTGTAGCAGGGGATCAGGATGGATCCTCGGTATGACGATCTAGACCACGTACTATGACGGGCGGTACCCTAGTAGCCCTGCCATTATTGGAAATCCATTCTCCCTACGTACCTTTAAGGTTTTGATTGTTGAACCTAGTTTCGCTGGAAATTAATAATGTAACAATTTCGGCTATTTGAATAAGTATTTGTAAATAGACACTACTATAATATCAGAGGATTTGATAAGAAAATGTTTTGGTTATCGTAAGGTAAAAACCTGGCATGTTTATTTATGGCATGGTCTTATGAGATACCTTTGATTTCAAAAGGATTTTGAAAACATTAATAATCCAATTGTGTGTATGTGTGTGTTTTCTCACGCTGGTTTTCCAGACTGACTCGGGTGTTATTCAATATGATGCTGTCGAGCTCAGGAGACGAGCTGGATGGCGAGACGTATAACACGTATGTGATGAATATTCTGCTGTGTATGATTAACTGCATAGTCAGTTTTGTGAGGACGGGTTATGATAACTGTCCAATTGTGTGCTATGAATTTTGTTGAATTTTGATGATCTAATATATAGTACAGTTACAGTTTATTTGTATAAAAGTCTGTTGTTATCTATTATATATTGTTCCGCTGCAATAGTGAGATTCTAATATTGTTTTCTATTTCTTCTTCTACCTCTTTCTTCTTTGTCCCTAACGGTTCATATTTCCATCCACTTTGAGTTGAACGGTTGGAGAATTTTTGTTGGCTTAAAGGGGTATGGGTTTGCAGGCTATTATGAATAGGATTCATGGTATTTCCTTTAATAGAATTCAAAGACACAAGGCAACATACGAAAGAAAACTTTGGATGTGAAAATAAATGAATGTTCGATCTCTTTCTGATAACTTCGTTGCACTTTTCGCTTTTGAATTCATAACTGAAAATTACCATACGTGAGCCAACATATACAACATCACAACTCCAGTTGAAGCCATAGTGGAACATGGGGTTAAAATATCTAGGATTGGCTATGGGGGCTAACTCTTCAATGTCCAACATGCAAATACAATGCTTTAAAATCCATTTACCGCCTTCACACTGATCATCATCAAAAGCCCAAAATTTTAGTTGTGCATTATAATCTTGTGTAGTGGTATAACATAGCCATCCAATTGATATCCCCAAAACATCTCTATCATAATTCAAGGAAATTGAGTTCCCTTCTCCATATTCCGGTAGCATAATTTGACTAATAGTCATGAAAGCAAGGTCCAAGCATAAGGCCTTCCCGCAACATGAGTTGACATACACCTTCCCACATAAGTGAAACAAAGGACGCAACCACAAATCAATTGGAGGATCATTAGGAAGTGGAATGGCGTAAATATCCCAGTTAGATGATTTAGAAGAATATATTTTGACATGCAAATGTGTGCCTTCAGATACATGAAAGAAGCATAAGACTTTAAAATTGAATAAATTACATGGATCAAAAGTTAGAATAGCAGACAAACATTTTACATGCTTGCATTCATTGGGAAGCGAAACGGATTCTTTACTTGTGGGGTTACAGACGTAGTACTGATACTTTGATAGTTTTTAGGAGTGTAAAACAAAAGAAGACCATTACAACTGTCAAGTAGCAATGAGGATAGTGGTGGAATAACAAACCTTGTATATTATTGACAAGACAAGAGAGACTATTTTCATTTATGTCGACATATTTCAACCTTCTCTCAGGTCCCCTACGATTTAAAGCATAATTTTCAGTTTTTATGACAAACATTATGCATGCAACTGGTGGGTTTATTGAATATCTAGGAACGCATGTCTTTTTGATAAAATGATTCATGCTTTGCAAATGCACATGCTTCACGCCAATGCTTTCTCCGGCAATCAACAAATTATATCCACCAAAACATATTTACATAGTTGAGTAACTTTATTACTATCGATCATGTTGAGATAAGGTTCAAAAATTCGCTTGGATCCTTCTTCTTTTGTTCTCATTTCGTTCAAAAGTGGGATAAAACACAATTGAAGTTTTAGATCCCTCCTTTACGGATTCTCTCTTCAAGAGCTAAAAAATAGTGAAAAAACAATAGTGAGTGAAAAAAAATGAAAAAATGAAATTAACATGTACTAAAATAAAATGACTATAAATAAAAGAAGATAATAAAATAGAAATGCAGCTAAATAATTTTAAGAGAACTATGATATTTTTGTCAATTTCAAATTGGTTCAATAAAAATAACATAAAGATGATACCAATCAATAATAATGTCAACTTTTTATATGTGTAATACATATTTTATGTTCACAAATACAAATACAAATACATACCATCTATTAGTTAACTTTGATTAAAAATACAGAAATTCGAAATTGAATCACTTAAGTGGATAAGATATAGTCATAGCCGAAGTTAAATCTACGCTACCTTATTCCTTAATTATTCCAAAAAAGTAGCCATAACCAAAATTTTCGAATAGGTTGAAAATATAAATATCTCAACCAAATAAAGCAGAAACGGAAAGCACTTGTTAAGACTCTTTTAAACAAAAAAATTTCTATAGATAGGCGTGACGAGAGAAATATGGATTTTGCTTGAAAATAATGATAGCTGTGACCAAAAATAAACATGAGAAAATATTAATAATTTATTATACGAAATAATAAGTAAGTCTCTTATATAAAATTTGTTAGGTTTCAGTGATACAATATTTCCAAATTTATGTAGATTTTGAAAATATTTTAAGTCAGCGCGGAATTGCGACTCACATATATTGCCTCAAAACTAGATTTTGTAGATTTTGGAGAGTAATTAAACGATATTAGCATCATCTTTTATTACATCAATGAAGGAATGAATTTTTTACATGGGAAAGATATATTTTGAAAGAAGGAAGTAATCAAAAGATGGTTAAAGTAAACATTTTATGAAGGCTATTACAACTATGTATGTAATAATATTTATTAGATAGGCACGACGAAAAAGGTTTTGTTTTATGGTTTTAGAGTGTTCTTTAGTGTGCATGTCCTATATATGTAGGGAGATAGCTACTTTCACAATATAAGTTGAGTATTCTAAGCGTGGCTAAATCAAATAATTAATTATCGATATTTCCTCTCATAGGAGAATCCTAAAAAATTTGAATAATTCCAAAAACATCTTATTTCAACAATAGAATTATTTTTATTTTGTTTCTCTTCCGCAAATTCAAGCGTAGGTGCTAGACTCATTTTTAACAACTGTTTGACTACAGTTTTCATTTTGTTTTTACATGATCCTAAGTAGTTTTATTTCATTTATTGTATACATTATTTTATTACATTCATTTATGTATACTTTAATCAATTATCTATGTTTATTTAATGTTATTCAAAACAAATATAGGCAGATCTTAAAAAATGTATTCATTTACTTTCGATTTGTCAAATCAAACCAAATCTAACAATTAATTTTTTTTGTAATAGTAGTTCTATTAAAGTTACATTTATTCTTAATTTTATCAACTTTCCCAACTCGTAATTTTGTATATTCATACGATCCCAAAACAGTATAATTTCTATTTACTTATTTCAAATTGGTCTACCTTTTCCTATTTCATTGAAGTGAAAGTAATTTAGCCATATTATAATGATTCATTACTTTCACACACATGCACACACATATACATTGTGATGACCCGGAATTTTACGCAATATCAGTTTAATAATCTATATTAAAATTTTAATTGATTTGATAATCTTTGTTAACAAAATTTGAATATAATTTAATAATCTAATTAAATAAATATTTAATTAGTGAATTTTATCTTTTAAAAAGCTAATAAAATGTTTTCTATTTATAATGTATATATGTGCATATATTGTAAACAAAATCTCGTTTTCAAATTCTAATATACATTTTGATAATTTGGAAAGTATGATTTAATTTAATATATAACTTTTCAAAGCTATTTAATAAATAACTATATGGTTTTAAATACTTAAGGTAAATGTTAATTGTTTAAAATTATGTCTTAGCTTAAGTTTGAATATCAAATTAATAAAAAGGTTTTTTTATTTTATTTTCTTTTTAAATATTACTTGATAAATATTATTTGTAATTAGATATGAAAGTTTAAGATACAATTTATATATAAAACATTAATTCATTTAAGTAAGATAAGTAATAAGTAATTTAAAATCTCTTTTATAAATTATTTAAAATTGATAAATATGTTATTTTCGAATAATACTAATAAATATATAGATATAGATAGGTTTTATAGGCAATAAAATTGCTATTTTTAAATTGAATGTGTTGATATAAATTGGCTTTAAATTGGATTTTTAAATTTAAGTTGGATTTGAATTTGAATTAATTTTGAAATTCAAAAGGATAAGCATTTTTAAAATATTTGGATAAGCCTTTATTTATATATAATTTGTTTTATTACATTTTCTTTAAAAAGAAATTCATATGTACATTTACATAAGAATAAATAAATTAAGTAAAAACTTTTATTAACAGTTAAAATAATTATTAAATACTTAAATAACAAGTGTTAATATATTAAGGAACCATAGTGACATGTGTAATTTAATAAATTGTATAGGATAAATGTTAAGATATTAGATAAGTGTCATATTTTGTTTTTGATTTTTCTTTTATTTTAAAATAAATCATTTTAACTTATAAAGACATGCTTTCTCACCTTCATCTCTTTTTTCTATCTTTCTAAAATCAAGAAATCTTCAACCTACAAATTTTCAAAACAAAATCTGGTAATCAACACTTCCTCAAAACCAGAAACTATTCAATTCAAAGTCTGCAATCTCATTTTCAATATCAAAATCAAACCAGTAGCCTGTAAAATCTTCTTCAAAATAAAGATCAAAATCATAAACCTGTAAACTCTTTTTCAAAATCAAGAACAAAGCCTGCATGCATTCACCTTCAACCCAAGTATATCAAAAGGAAATCTGTAATTCAAGTTTTAAAATCAAAGAAAGTAGAATCTGGAAATCAGTGAAGTCATCTCTGCAAGTTTCTATAGCAAGCAACTCAAAATTTTTAAATCAAAAAAACAAAGAAGCTAAGGCATTTCAGTTTTAAAAGATTCAAAAGCTATTTCAAATTGGAGGCTCTGTTCTTCATCCTCAAAACTGGTGAGTAACATCACTATTTAAAAGTTTAAGTATATGATTCTGTTGCATGTTCATCTCTGGAAATAATTATGTTTGCGAGTATATTTATAAGTAAATTTCTATGTGTATGTATATGAATATATTGGTGTGTGCATGCTATGTATCTTGATATTTTGCTGATTCTAGTTTCCAGGCTCAAGATCTAATCAAAAATCATTTGCTCTTGATCCAATCTTTTTTAGGATTTATGTCTTGAACAAAATGTGTTTGTTATATCATAAATTTAAGTTTCAAAATTTATTTAAGCTAAAATAATTTTGTATTGTATCTAGAAATCATAAACAATAGGGCAAACTTTAAATAAGTAAAAATTCAGACATCATAATTCAATGTTTCAGGCATGTAATATGAAACTTCATCCAGAAACATGATTTTAAAACTAAAATCATAATTTTTAGCTTAAGGATAAATGTGCAGTTCTGGTTTAATCAGAAAATATAATTTGAAGGGTTTCTGATGATCTCGAAGGTGTGGGAGGTCGAGGTTCCTTCTAGTGGTAGTAGGATGATCGGTGATGATGGGAACATTGTCAGAATGGAGATCAAGTGGTTGTGAAGGCGGCAATATTTGATTTTAATCTGCAACCCTATTTTTGGAAAGGCTGGGAGTTTTGATCATCACGACACCTCTAGATGATCGAGTTCAATAGAACTCTAGGGATCGAGTGTTTGGACGTTGAAAAAGGCTTGGCCGGAGGTGATGACACTCCGGTGATCGGACGGATGAGTACGAGTGGTTTTCCAGGTTTTTCTCTTTTGGTTCCAGGTTTTGGTTTGCATGCTCAAATTTGATTTGGAGTTTGATGTGATAATCTGTTGATCGTGATGGTGTGGGAGGATGATTTCGGATGTGAGGAGGCCATCGTGGTTGAACAGTGATGGTCGGAGCCACCGTGCATGTGCACGGTGCATTTTTTTCTTCTAGTGATCTGGGTTGAAGCAGGGGATGGTATACTCAAGTTTTTCTTGATTAATTTGAGTATTTGCTCGAAGTGATGTGAGGTTTGACTCGAAGCAATTGAAAGGTGGGCTCGGGTAATAGTTGTTATAAGTTTTTTCTAAAAACTTTTTTGTTTCAAATTTAAATTTAAATTTAAATTTGAAAGCAAGTTTTAAACAAAGTTTAAAACCAAATTTTAAAGTATGGATTCAAAATTGAATTTGTATCCTAGTTTTAAATTAAAAAGAGTTTTATAAAATTTAAATGTTGTAACAAACTTAAAATGTTAAAGTATATTTAAGTGATTTGAATTTAAAATGAATTTGGTTTAAACTCTTTTAAAATTCTTTTATAAGATAAGTATTTCTTTAATATGTGATTTAAAAAGGTTATTAAATTGTTTTTAAACTTTGTTAAAGTTAAATTTGTATTAATTTTAAATCTTAAATTTAAAATGAATTTAAAAGTAAATTTGAAAGAAAAATGTTTTCAAATGCATTTGTAAATGATATTTAAGTCATTAATAAGAAAAATGTTTTTATTTTAGAAGTTAATTATGATTTAAATTATTAAGGTAATTAAAGTATAATTAATTTAATTAATTAATGATTTGGATTGATTATTAAGTAATTAAGAGTTTAAATTAATTAATTAATGTTTAAGATTAATTATTTATGGAATAATTAACTTGTAATTAATAATCATTAATTAGATAAGTATAGAATACTATTTAATGACTAGGAATTAAATTAATCAAGTAATTGAAGACTAATTAAGTTACAGTTAAACATTTAATTAATTAAATAATTAGAGATTAATAAATGGGTTATTAAAGATAAATTAATTTGTAATTAATAATGATTAACGTAAGTTTAATTACTTTACGAAAGTAATTAAAAGAACTGTTAATAGTTAATAAAGATCATCAACTAAGGACTATGTAATGATTATTAATGTGATTAATTTTAATAATTAATTAGACTAATTAATTAAGGATAATCATTTACGGAATGGTTAAGTATAATTACTTAATGAAAGTAATTAAAGGAATTAATTACTCAAGGTAATCAATTAAGTAAATTTGATTATTTTATGTTAATTAATTAAGTTTAATTAATTTAGAATAATCACTTGATGATTTGATAAGTATAATTACTTAGGGAAGTAATTAATGGATAACTACTGGATGTAATTAATTGCAGGGTGATTTATTAATGGAAGTAATTTGAGTTTAATTACTTTTTGTAATTAATCAAGGGATTAATTAAAGATAATTATTTAAGGAGTAATTAATTTATTTAATGAAGTAATTAAAGGTAGTTAATTACTGGATGAAATTAATCAAGAGTGATTAACAAATGTGGTTTAATTAATGATTAATTACTAAATGTAATTAATTTGAATAGAGTAATTAATTAAAATATAATTAGGGATCATTAATTAATATAATTAATGATGTAATTAAGGGTAGATTAATTAAAATTAATTAATCAATGATAAGTGATTATAGAGTAATTAATTAATGTAATTAATTAAGGATTAATGTAATTAATTATAGTTAATTAAGTAATAAAGTAATTAAGGTTAATTACTGTAAATGGTTAAGGACAATTAATTTGTGAAATTAATTAAAGGCTAATTACTTGAATGTAATTAAAGGATAATTAATCAAGAATGATTAATTAAGGTGAATAGTTAAAGGGTGATTAATTAATTGATTTAAGTAATGATTAAATAAGCAAGATTTTTAGTGATGAAAATAATTAACTTAATTTATTTTAAATTAATTAGAGATGAATTAATTAATTTAATTCATTTTAAATTAATTATAGACGGTGATTAATAAATCATTGCTTATGAATGTTGGATGATATTGAATACTTTGCATTGTTTGATGTCTCTGATATGAGATATGTGTTGATCTGTGATATGGATGCTTTGGTTGAATTATGATGATAATGTGAATTATCTGTTTGTGATGATAATGTGAACTATCTATTTGTGATGATAATGTGGATTATCTATTGTGATATTGTAAATTATCTATCTGTGTGAATATTGATAATAGAATTGAATTGTTTTAACTTTAAAACAACTTGGACCTAAAAGATACATTTTGGATTTCGATGAGGCCGGGATCGGGTTTCCAGATTTGGATATCCGAAAACCACATCGATCCAAATTAACGATAGGTCGTGAATCTCAAGTGAAGATGAAGATTCAGAGTGCAAGGTTATTGAAAGGACCCGCAGTTTCGTACCCCGTGGGTCGGCACTATTCTCCATCAATCAACTCAAGATGAACAAAAATACGAACCATATGGGTTAATAAAGAAGAGGCAGAAGAAGAAAATAGAAAACAACATCAGAATCTAACCATCGCAAGGGAATAAAATATAATAGATAATAACAATCTTTACACAAAAGAAAACTATATCTGTTTTATATATATACATCATCAGAATACAACATCAGAGTTCAACAACATCAATAACATACAATTAGACAGTCATATTAACTTGTCCTCAAAAACTGAATACACGGCGGAACAATAATCAAGTACGGGAGTACGTATCACCTTCCAGCTCGTCTCCTGAGCTCCACAACATCATATCCTGTATTCTATAATACTCGGTCTGACCTGAGCATTATAGTTAAATAACACCTGAGTCAGTCTGGAATACCAGCGTGAGAAAACCACACTCAAATTGATTATTAAAGTTTCAAAATCCTTTGAAAATCAAAAGCATCTCGTAAGACCACGCCACAAATAAACATGTCGGGTTTTTACCTTACGATAGCCAAAACACTTTTTATTAAAATTATGGGATATTATAATAGGGTCTATTTACAAATGCTTATTAAAATAGCCGAAACTATTACATGATTAAATTCCAGCTACTAGCCACAAAGTGGGTTATACAAACAAAAACCGTAAAAGGCGCGTTGGGAGAATGGATTTCCAACTAATGATTAGGCACTGGGGTACCACCTGTCACAGTACGTGGCCTAGATCACCGTACCGAGGATTACTCTCGATCCCCTGCAACACAACACCGGGACTACCCCTTACTAGATAATTCCGAGTAAGATCACCGCACGGTTGGGATCAGCATCCGCACCACTAAGCCGAAAAAAGGGACATCTAAACAGGGATGACCTCACCCTAATGGGTGCTACCCACATAGCCTTGCTGCATAACCCATGATTTTCAGTCATTCCTAGTTAATGAGGCTCGAGGCTAAGCGTTACCTTTTTAGAGCATATCACTTAGAATGCCCATCGTCCACCTGACGATATTCCGAAAGCATTCATCCATACAAGTCCGTCCCGGGTTTGAACGGAACCGAAGGCACTACTCCTACTACATCCATTTTGGACTCACCCTTACGTTTAGTAGCGACTGGACCTTGCACTTCTTTGCTCCACCTTCGAATCCAAACTCGTCTTCCTCACGAAAACATTCAAACTGGATCGAAGTGGTTTTAAAGATATTAATCCTGATCCCTTCGAAATGATCAGCGCATTGGCCAATATTGATAGTCGGTTATCTAACTATTCAATTAACATTCCAACAACCATCAAACATAAATAATTTCTCCTGAATTATATCTTCACAAGATATATTTCTATTTCAACCCTTTTGAAAACAGTTTTCAAACCACACTTTTCACACGGAATAAATTTCCAAATATTTATTTCCACTGAAGACACTAAGCAAAAAACTTTAGATTTGAAAATAATTTAAAACACTTTATTATAAAATATTCTTTAAAACATTTAAAGTAAAAATTATTTAATACTTCTTAAAATATATACTTTAAGAATATTTAAAATAAAACTACTTTGTAAAATATAAAACTGAATTTCTAACTTTTAAAACAAAATACCAAGCCACCTTTAAATAATTACTGCTATAAATAGATTAAAAGAAAATACTTACTTTAGAATTTAAACATCTAGAAATAATAAATTTTCTAAAACAAAATTTTTAAAACAACATTAAAGCTTTTAACTTATATTTAAAATTTTACTTTGAAAACGTACTTGGCTATCCAGGGAAATATGCTTCTCTTCACATCCTTTAAAAATAAATCATTATTTATTTTTAAACAAAATTTCCCATTTCTTCAGTAAATTCCCATCATGAATTTATTGTGACGCCACACCTCTATACCCACGCTAGCCAAGAACGTTACGGTGAATGCTGTCAACTAGCACAGAGAATAAGGCTGTTGAGGAGCAACCATCCGTGTAATTGCTTTGTGCGAGTATCGATATGTCAGATGGTATAACATGCAATACTTTATCAAGAGGAAATCCGACATACCGACACAAACTCAAAGCTACTACACAGTGGCTATAATATCTTCGGAAACAAATACAGAAACAAACATAACATAAATCAGTCACAGATAATTCATATCACAAAGGCGGAAGAAGATATGAATATATAATTAACACATGGAAGTGTATATCGGAGTAGTGGTCAAAAAGATCCACAATAACACAAAATAATAGCAACATGTGCTATACAAAAGAATACATCAATGAGTCAATATCTCAAGAGTATACAACAAAAACTACTAATCTACGTAGTAAGCAAAAGGTCAGAGTAATGGATCCCTGGAGAGAAGTCAAGTCGAAGCACCTGCAACATCTCGGTCTGACCCGATTATTATTTAATAAGAACATAATAAACGGATCAGTCTAACTATAAATATCAGATGAAACGATATAGAATAAGAGATATGACTAAACACATAATAATCACAATGCCAAGCTGTGATATATATAAGTAATTGAAAATCAACGAGAGATTAATCAATATCACCAAATCTACACAAGAATCAAAGGAAATGCCATACTCCTTATTTCGTTCGCCAAACCATAAATATTGACGATTATATCAATGTCAATCACAAAAGTCCATGACACACAAATTCACCAATACACAAATATTGATAAAACTTATCAATGGAAATCACGAAAATTGGTGAAGCATAAATTCTAGAAATCATCTCAAGAAATCCAGTTAATGACACACGAATTCACCTATGCACAAAAATTGATAAATCATATCAATAGAAATCACAAAAATAGGTGAAGAAGAAAATTCCAGAATTCGACACACGAAATCCAGAAATCACACAAAATAGGGGGGGAGGCCTATCACACGAACGGGAGCATGAAAACTCACCAACATATGTATCACACGAACGATACGTTATCTCATGGTAGCTAGCCATTAATTTTTGACACACGAACGGCCCGAAGACCATTGAGCGCTACCCCACATATGTGAGTTGAAACTCACACAAACGGGGTTTAGTCTCCCTCGTAGACAAAGAGACATCGCACATTGCTAGTCTAAATCACAAAAATGATCGTCATGATCATCAAGAAGTGTCAATTACAGTAAGCTAGTAAATATATGAGCTTATCTTCATGTTCCATAACCACTAGCTTAACTTAAATATTTACGAACAAATTGTAGATCTCCACTAGAAAATTGTCACAAGAAGTTCAATCGAACAAGTCCAAGAATTAACCGACGAAGTAAACGCAAGCGTTTCATACCATTTGTTTTACTAAGTCGTTTAATTAGATTTCTCATACGAGTGAGGTAAAGGTTTGTATATACTAATAGACTGGAAAACGGTTTTGTAAACGAATTTGGTATTAAAATAGTATTGAAATCGTTTGAGGAAAGAGTTTTGATATTTACTACTAGTATAGAAAACCTTTATATTTTTAAAGTGACAAACCACAAAGAAGATTGTAAGAACAATCAATCACTAAAATTCACATTCGAAGACGTGAATAAAATCCAAAGAAACCGATAAAGAATCCATCGAACTGGATATTCAAAAATCCCTAGATATGAGTCATCAAAGGCATAATAAATGATAACAACAAATAGGATCATCACGAATCGATTTAAATTGGAATTCTCAAGCGAATAGGCAAATAGGCAAAATAGGCAAAACTCAGCAGTTTCAGACGTCTGAAACAAGTGGTTCAGACGTCTGAATTTGGAAATATAAAGATTTCCAGAACACAATTCAGGCGTCTGAACCAAGTGTTTCAGACGTCTGAAATAGGCATATTTTAGCCTATTTCCTTTCTGGTTGAAATAGAACCAATTCAGACGTCTGAAACCCTATATTCAGACGTTTGAATCTGGGAATAGAAATCTTCCCAGACAATATTCAGACGTCTGAATATTACGTTTCAGACGTCTGAATCTGGGGTTCAGGGCATTCCCTGAACCTAGGCCAAAATGGCCAAACGAATATCGAAAACGATCGAACGAGCAAATGGCGATGACTAAGGAATTACGTCGAACGACAACCCAGCCTAAACGGCTCTTCGATACGCCTCAAATATCAATGTCCAAATATCCATAAAAGGATTTTCATAAATTAGACCAAAACACCAAAAATTGGAATATGCACGAAATCGATCCAAACCAAAATCAATTGCACACGAATAAACGTTAGGAATTCATACCTAACAATCGAAGATAATTATAGACAAAGATGAGAGATAAAAATCTCACCTTTTTACAAAATCAAACTAGAAGAAGCTTGAAAGCAAATGGAGAATCAACCTCTCTTCAACACAACCCAAATGAGCTTGAATTTATGCTCAAAACAAGAACATTCCCAAAATTAGGTTTAGGAATTTCTGAAATTGGTAAGAGAATAAGTTGGAGAAGAAGAAGAGAATGCTTACGAATGGGTTCTCTTGAATTTGGAGCTAGGAATTTGAGGTTGCAAGAGTAACTAGGGTTTTGGAGTTTTAATTTCCAATCTCTCCCACCATTATTGCCTTAGAACTGAAAAGAGGAAGAAGTGAGGGTGAATGGGGAAGAGTGGTTCAGTTTTGAGTATAAGTTGGCTAGTGGGCTGAACCCAAACTCAAACCCAAAGTGAAAAAAGGTCAAATTTTTGACTAACTCCAAGTATATCAAAGTTTATACTCAAAAAGGTCGCAAACGGCATTTTAAGCTCAATGGGAGTGGTCCCGAGTCCTAATTCGACCGTATGCAAAAAGTAGCTTTTCGGACTAAATTCCGAGTATCGATAAAATATTTAAGTATAAAATTTCCAAATATGTAGGTTGTTACAGACTCCCCTCCTTAAAGAAATTGCGTCCTCGCAATATTTAAAAAGAAGATATATAGTAACAACCATAAAAGCATATTCAACACTAAAGAAATTTGAAATAAAGGGTTCACCTCAAAGAGCACGAGAAAGCAAGTCCGGATGTGTTCGCTCGATGAACTCTTTAGATTCCCAAGAACAATCCTTAGGATTTGAAGACCATTGGACTTTAACAAGCGGAACATCTTTATTTCGAAGTCATTTGACCTCCGAAGCAATGATACGAATAGGATGCTGCTCATAAGTTAAATTAGGCGAAACTTCAATCTCTTCCACAACATCGGGCTCAAGAATAGAATCGGAATCTCGAAGACATTTCCGAAGTTGAGAAACGTGAAACACGTTATGGATAGCAGAAAATTGAGCCGGTAATAAAAGGTGATAAGCCGTGGAACCAATACGTTCAGTGATAGGAAATGGCCCAATATATCGAGGCGCCAATTTTCCCGATCGACTGAAACGTACAACACCTTTCATTGGTGAAACACGAATAAAAACAGAATCTCCAACAGAAAATTCTAATTTCCTTCTTCGATTATCGGCATAGGATTTTTGTCTACTCTGGGCTTCTTTCATCCTATGTCGAATAAGGTCAATTTTCTCTGTGGAATCCCGAATAAAATCTGGACCTAAAACCAGCTTCTCACCGGTCTCAAGCCAACAAGAAGGAGATCGGCATGGCCTTCCATAGAGTGCCTCGAAAGGTGCCATACCAATACTAGATTGGAAGCTATTATTATAGAAAAATTCAACAAGTGAAATATGATCTTCCCAACTTCAACCAAAATCAAGCACACAAGAACGAAGAAGATCTTCAAGAGTTTGATTCACACGCTCAGTTTGTCCATCGGACTAGGGATGATAAGCGGTGCTAAAATTAAGCTTCGTTCCCAAAGCTTTTTGAAGACTCTTCCAAAATCCACTAGTAAACAATGGATCACGATCGCTAACAATAGAAGTAGGAACCCCATGCAATTTAACAATCTCTTTGATAAAGAGCTTAGCCAAAAGAGGAACGGTTCGGTTAGACCGAACGGGAATAAAATGGGCAGATTTAGTAAGCCTATCAACGATCACCCATAAGCTATCATGACCCGAACGAGAATGGGGAAGGCCGTCTATAAAATCCATGGAAATTTGGTCCCGCTTCCAAATTGGAATTTCTAAAGGTTGCAATAACCCACCGGGCCTTTGATGTTCGGCCTTAACGAGTTGGCAAGTCATGCAACGCTTAACGGAGTTAGCGATGTCAAGTTTCATTCCCTCCCAATAATAAAGCCGCTTCATATCCGCGTACATTTTACTACTACCGGGATGAATGGTAAATTTAGAATGATGAGAATCTTCTAAAATATCTTTACGAAGATCACTATTATTTGGCACAATAAGTCTACCAAATCTCCGAATGCCGCCACGAGAATCGATATCACAGTCTTTCAAACCTTCAACATCAATTTTATCCTTAATATTCCGGCCAAGAAGAGCTAATTCAGGATCTAGCCTTTGAGCTTCAAGAATGCGGTCTAAAAGAGAAGGACGAGCCTTAAGGCTACATAAAACAAGAGATGAATATAAATCGGGAACACGGTCTCGAATTTCGCAAGAGGATAAAATCTCGAGATCGTTCCATTCGGATATCATCATCGAAACAACCGCTTGTTGCTTTCGACTAAGTGCATCCGCAACACGATTTCCCTTTCCGGGAGTATAAAGGATATCAAGATCATATGGTGCAAGAAATTCGAGCCAACGCTGTTGACGCAAATTAAGTTCCTTTTAAGAGAATAAATACTTCAAGGACTTATGATCGATATAAAGAACAAATTTCTCTCCTAAAAGATAATGACGCCAAATACGAAGGGCGAAAACAATAGCCGCAAGCTCTAAATCATGAGTGGCATATCTAGTATCAGCAGGCTTCAATTGCCTAGAAGCATAAGCAATAACACGTTATCTTTGCATAAGAACGGCACCCAAACCAACGCGACTAGCATCGGTATAAACAACGAAATCTTGATTCCCCTCGGGAATAACAAGAATAGGAGCATCAGAAAGAAGCTCTTTTAATTTCTGAAAAGAAGCTTCACATTTGTCCGACCAAATGTATTTAACACCTTTCTTCGTCAAGCTAGTGAGAGGCACGGCAATCTTAGAAAAGTCTTTGATAAAACGACGGTAATAGCCCGCCAATCCGAGAAAACTACGAATCTCTGTCACACTCTCCGGTCTCTTCCAATCTTGAATCGCTTCAATCTTTGAAGGATCCATGGAAATTCCGGATTCGGAAATAATATGACCGAGAAACTTCACACGAGATTGCCAAAAATGGCATTTAGAAAATTTTGCTTTCAGTTGATTACTCCTAAGAGTTTCCAACACAATCCGAAGTTGCTTCTAATGCTCCTCCTCGGTTTTAGAATACACAAGAATATCATCGATAAAGATGAGAACAAACCGGTCGAGGAAGTCTTTGAAAACTCTATTCATAAGGTCAACGAAATAAGCCGGAGCATTCGTTAGACCAAATGGCATAACAAGCCATTCATAAGATCCATAACGAGTACGGAACGATGTCAAAGGAATACTATCCTCTGCAATACGAAGCTGATGAAATCCAGTAGCTAAGTCTAATTGTGAAAAGACTCTAGCACCACTAAGTTGATCGAATAGATCATCAATCCGAGGTAAAGGATATTTATTTTTGATACTAAGATCATTAAGCTTGCGGTAGTCAACGCAAAGCCTAAGTGTTCCATCGGATTTCTTCACAAAAATAGCTGAAGCTCCCCAAGGCGAGGAACTAGAGCGAATAAATTGCTTCGTCTCCAATTCAGATAATTGTTTACGCAACTCCTCGTTTTCTTTATTGGACATACGATACGGAGGACGAGTGATAGGTTGAGCTCCAGAAATGAGATTAATTCTGAACTCAATTGCTCGCTTAGGTGGTAATCCTAAAACGGGCTTGAATATGTCGGAAAATTCACAAACGACGTGAATAAGAGAAATAATATCACCCTCATCATCATCATCGTCATCTCGAGGATTTAAAGAATATAAAGATGCAACCAAGATGGAATCTGAATCTTTAAGATTAATAGAAATCTGCTTAACAGATTGAGGATGTCGAAGATGAATAGTCCGCTCAGGACACAGGATATGAGCTTCATAATGGTTAAGCCAATCCATTCCCAAAATCATTCCAAAGCCTAAATAACGCATGACATGCAAATCGGCTTGGAAAGAAAAATCACACAAAATAATCTCGACATCTTTACACAATAAACTGATTGTCGTGGATCCACCAACCGGATTCGCAATTCTCAATGAAGTCATTAAACACAAAAGATCCAAAGAAAAAGTATCAACAAGTTCTTTTGATATAAAAGAATAGGACGCACCCGTATCAAAAAGAACTCGAATAGGATGATCACGAAATAAAATAATTCCATCCAGAATAGAATGAGAAATACCTTGGCCATGAGATGTGTTGCCAGGGGCTTGAGCAACATTAAGCTTTCCCTCCTTCCTATTTTGAAGTTTGGGACACACATGCATAAAATGGTCCGGGCTTTTGCAATAGCGACAAGTACGAGGCTTTGAACACTTGTTCGCAAAATGGTCTTTCGAACCACAATTATAGCATTTCCCTTGAGTAGAGGAAAAGGTCCTTTCAACAGGAGTTGCTTGCCTCCCTTTCTTATTGGGATAAGGGCCTTTGAATTTGTTTGGCCTCTTCTTGCTGTTGAAGTTTGGTTTGGAACCCACCACTTCAACATCATTCTCCCTATCCGCCTCTTCAAGACGAAGAGCAATATCAACGAGTTGGTCGAAAGAAACTTCTAATTTTAGAAGTAATGGATTCTTGAGATTATTTTTTAAGCCATAGACGAACCTCTGGTTCTTCTTTAAAGGGGTGTTGATGTATTCAACCCCATATTTGGAAAACGACTCGAAGGAGGCGACGTAATCAGTCATGGAGGACTCACCTTGAACAAGGTCTATAAATCGTCGAGCCAACGTCACTTTCTCTGCTTCTGGTACAAATTTCAACTCGAAGCGTTCCCGGAATTGCTCCCAGGTGAGATCCGCTTCATTAATCTCAGAAATAAGAAGCTCGTACCAGTCCAATGCTCTTTCTCGGAGCATACTAGAGGCCACCTGAACTCGGTGAAGGTCAATAAGATTCATGCGAGAAAAGATTCGATCGCATGACCTTAGCCAAGCCTGTACTTCAATAACAGTTTCGGAACCTTTGAATGGCTCCCCACCCAAATTAGTGTAATCGTTGCACAAGCGTGCAAATCCCGACTTTGGGTGAGTAGGTTCCGGGTTAGCTCCAGCTGCTTGAGCATTCGTCACTAAATTAAGAAGCTGTTGAGCAGTCATAAAAACTCCATCTTGGGGTGGAACACTAGATGGTCCAGCTCTGGGACGGCCTGGTCTAGACATTTCTCTTCCTTTAGAAAGAAAGAAGAACAAGAAGAAGATTATTCACTAATGAATATCAAGCAATCTTGATAGATAAAACAAGGAATCATAAAAGAAAATAGGATGAATCGGTACGAAGACTCGAATAAAATCCTAAAGCACGACTCCTAAGAAAGACTTAGGACGATGATCCTTGTTATAATATTCCATATTGTTCCGAAGTTTGGCTTTGATACCAAGCTATGACGCCCCACCTCTATACCCACGCTATCCAAGAACATTACGGTGAATGCTGTCAACTAGCACGGAGAATAAGGCTGTTGAGGAGAGACCATCCGTGTAATTGCTTTATGCGAGCATCGATATGTCAGATGGTATAACATACAATAATTTATCAAGAGGAAATCCGACGTACCGACACAAACTCAAAGCTACTACACAGTGGCTATAATATCTTCGGAAACAAATACAGAAATAAACATAACATAAATCAGTCACAGATAATTCATATCACAAAGGCGGAAGAAGATATGAATATATAATTAACACATGGAAGTGTATATCAAAGTAGTGGTCAAAAAGATCCACAATAACACAAAATAATAGCAACATGTTCTATACAAAAGAATACATCAATGAGTCAATATCTCAAGAGTATACAACAAAAACTACTAATCTAGGTAGTAAGCAAAAGGTCAGAGTAATGGATCCCTGGAGAGAAGTCAAGTCGAAGCACCTGCAACATCTCGGTCTGACCCGAGTATTATTTAATAAGAAAATAATAAACGGATCAGTCTAACTATAAATATCAGATGAAACGATATAAAATAAGAGATATGACTAAACACATAATAATCACAATGCCAAGCTGTGATATATATATATATATATATATATATATATATATATATATATATATAAGTAATTGAAAATCAACGAGAGATTAATCAATATCACCAAATCTACACAAGAATCAAAGGAAATGTCATACTCCTTATTTCGTTCTCCAAACCATAAATATTGACGATTATATCAATGTCAATCACAAAAGTCCATGACACACAAATTCACCAACACACAAATATTGATAAAACTTGTCAATGGAAATCACGAAAATTGGTGAAGCATAAATTCTAGAAATCATCTCAAGGAATCCAGTAAATGACACACGAATTCACCTATGCACAAAAATTGATAAATCATATCAATAGAAATCACAAAAATAGGTGAAGAAGAAAATTCCAGAATTCGACACACGAAATCCAGAAATCACACAAAATAGGGGGGAGGCCTATCACACGAACGGGAGCATGAAAACTCACCAACATATGTACCACACGAACGAGACACTATCTTATGGTAGCTAGCCATTAATTTTTGACACACGAACGGCCCGAAGACCATGGGGTGCTACCCCACATATGTGAGTTGAAACTCACACAAACGGGGTTTAGTCTCCCTCGTAGACAAAGAGACATCGCACATTGCTAGTCTAAATCACAAAAATGATCGTCATGATCATCAAGAAGTGTCAATTACAGTAAGCTAGTAAATATATGAGCTTAGCTTCATGTCCCATAACCACTAGCTTAACTTAAATATTTACGAACAAATTGTAGATCTCCACTAGAAAATTGTCACAAGAAGTTCAATCGAACAAATCCAAGAATTAACCAACGAAGTAAACGCAAGCGTTTCATACCACTTGTTTTACTAAGTCGTTTAATTAGATTTCTCATACGAGTGAGGTAAAGGTTTGTATATACTAATAGATTGGAAAACGGTTTTATAAACGAATTTGGTATTAAAGTAGTATTGAAATCGTTTGAGGAAAGAGTTTTGATATTTACTACTAGTATAGAAAACCTTTATATTTTTAAAGTGACAAACCACAAAGAAGATTATAAGAACAATCAACCACTAAAATTCACATTCGAATACGTGAATAAAATCCAAAGAAACCGATAAAGAATCCATCGAACTGGATATTCAAAAATCCCTAAATAGGAGTCATCAAAGGCATAATAAATGATAAACAAATAGGATCATCACGAATCGATTTAAATTGGAATTCTCAAGCGAATAGGCAAATAGGCAAAATAGGCAAAACTCAGCAGTTTCAGACGTCTGAAACAAGTGGTTCAGACGTCTGAATCTGGAAATATAAAGATTTTCAGAACACAATTCAGACGTCTGAACCAAGTATTTCAAATGTCTGAAATAGGCATATTTTAGCCTATTTCCTTTCTGGTTGAAATAGAACCAATTCAGACGTCTGAAACCCTATATTCAGACGTCTGAATCTGGGAATAGAAATCTTCCCAGACAATATTCAGACGTCTGAATATTACGTTTCAGACGTCTGAATCTGGGTTTCAGGGCATTCCCTGAACCTAGGCCAAAATGGCCAAACAAATATCGAAAACGATCGAACGAGCAAATAGCGATGACTAAGGAATTACGTCGAACGACAACCCAGCCTAAACGACTCTTCGATACGCCTCAAATATCAATGTCCAAATATCCATAAAAGGATTTTCATAAATTAGACCAAAACACCAAAAATTGGAATATACACGAAATCGATCCAAACCAAAATCAATTGCACACGAATAAACGTTAGGAATTCATACCTAACAATCGAAGATAATTATAGACAAAGATGTGAGATAAAAATCTCACCTTTTTACAAAATCAAACAAGAAGAAGCTTGAAAGCAAATGGAGAATCAACCTCTCTTCAACATAACCCAAATGAGCTTGAATCTATGCTCAAAACAAGAACATTCCCAAAATTTGGTTTAGGAATTTCTGAAATTGGTAAGAGAATAAGTTGGATAAGAAGAAGAGAATGCTTACGAATGGGTTCTCTTGAATTTGGAGCTGGGAATTTGAGGTTGCAAGAGGAACTAGGGTTTTGGAGTTTTAATTTCCAATCTCTCCCACCATTATTGCCTTAGAACTGAAAAGAGGAAGAAGTGAGGGTGAATGGGGAAGAGTGGTTCAGTTTTGAGTATAAGTTGGCTAGTGGGCTGAACCCAAACTCAAACCCAAAGTGAAAAAGGTCAAATTTTTGACTAACTCCAAATATATCAAAGTTTATACTCAAAAAGGTCGCAAACGACATTTTAAACTCAATGGGAGTGGTCCCGAGTCCTAATTCGACCGTATGCAAAAAGTTGCTTTTCGGACTAAATTCCGAGTATCGATAAAATATTTAAATATAAAATTTCCAAATATGCGGGTTGTTACATTTATCCTTTCGAATATCCACTGATATATTGCTTTACTTTTATAAACCCAGTATATAAGTTTCATAGTCTCAACTTCCTTTTAAAACCCCAGTTTTAAACACTTAAATCAATTCCCAAATTGATTTCCAATTCACTTCACTTTTAAATAAATTTCCTTACTTCATTTATTCCAAAATCCATTAACTTCATATTTTTATTCCCTAATTATGATTTAAAATCTTTTAACTTAAAATACAAATTTCATATTTCTCAAATTTCTACTTTATCCTTTCAAATAAATTTAAACCTTGAATTTTAAAATAAATTCTTTATTTCTTGATATAACATCACTTAAGTTTAAAATTCATTATTTCCCTATTTATTCAAAATCCCTTTTTCATACCCAGAATTTATTAGGATTTAAAAATCACTTTTATTCCTTTCCAATTCATTCTTATTTTTATTCAAATCCTTTATAATTATTTTACTTAAAAATTCACTCTTTTATTTTCCTTTCAAAAATCCAATTCTATATATTTTGATATCTTAGTGTATCGAAATATATTCAAACAAACCATAGCATTCAATATTCGAAATATAATTCATCACAGAATATCAAATATTCATAACACATAATATTAAACAATCTAAATACTTTTGAGGAATCCAGTTGGATCCCTCCAACCTATTTCCCTGCATCCACAGATGTTAGCACAATAAAATACCAATTCCACTTCGAGGTGGAATATCGTGGTATATGGATTTTATATAATATCATCAGCTATTATGCGGCGCATAGGGTCTCATCCGCTACATAATGCGGGAAATAAATCACTCCAATATCTACTATATACTACTATATATAATATAGCACATCAAATCAATCCAATCATTCAACCAATTATTTAAATTTAACCGTTTAAATTTAGATAAAATCCAGATGAGTGAGGTTAACTCACCTTTGGTTTGTTTGCAGTCCACCTTCATTTCGATTTGTTTCTTCACAATTTTGACCTTGATTTTTATTTGCAAATGCATCCCAATTTTCTTCCATTGTAGTGTTTGAAATATTTTTAATACTCGCACGAAATTTTTTTTACACATTAGATAGATTAACACATGTATTTATTATTATTATTGTTATTATGATTACAAAGCGAACTTAAATTAAAGTTTACTATTTTATACCTTTTCAACAGCTCCTGAACCTTATGAACATTTCCTTCTGTGCCATAAGCTAAACGAGCTTGAACCTCTACCGACACCCGACCAGGAACCATGACTATCCATAACCCCAACACCCAATGCATGTGAATTATCAACTTGACGAGCAGGCAATGCTCTAGTTAAGCCATGTACATGATTCACAGCAGAACTAAAACGAAACCCATCCTCAGCCCCCATTTCGTCTGCCACTATAATGCCGCCGAGTTCGAGTCTAATATTTCGATTGCGACTTGGACCAGAGATAATCACCAAACCCTACATAGCCTCCAAACAGTTGCACTTTGCTAGAAAACCCAAGCGACCATAGACTGACATCGAACGCACATCATGTAGATGTCACGATTCCAAACCCTAACTACGACCACGACAACGCCTCGTGCTCACCCTGCCTGTACGCGCGCTTCCTTAACGAGCTTCTTCAATTTTAACCGCACCACGAGATGCACGCGCCACCACCTGGCTTCCTCGTGCCCCACTCGAACTCGCGATTTCGATCGCAGTTCCCTTTATTTTTATTATAATTTTTTTACACTGAGGGATTTCGATTTGAAAGAGGGAAGAAGATAATCGAAGCATGGGTTGCTTTGAATTGATTTTGGACGAAGACAGATTTCTTTTGTTTTTTCTAGTTACGATATTTTCTAGAAGAAACTGATACGTGCCCTTTGAGTCAGAAAAGGGGAAACACCTGTATGCAAATTTGAAAAGGCAAGGGACACATGCTTTAGATTTATCAATTTATTGCAACAGTATTTTAATTATTTTATTTATATTCAAATTTAAATTCAAATTTAAATCGTCTTGATTATCGCAACTCACAATCTCGACCTCCTATCGAGGCGTGCCGCCAGGCGTTTGTAATATCAAACCCCTATTCCGAACGCAATGGAAAAGGTTCCGAGTCCTAATTCAATCGTATGGAGAAGATAATTTTTTGAACACGGTTATTATATTAAATTTCGATTTAATTTTCAGTGCGTTTAATTAGCGTACGGCCAAACGATCTCTCCAAATACTACGAAAATAGAAATCTGATATTAATACAATATTACAAATCCAACGGAACTGGCTTAATCAAATTCCGAGACTGTACCTCGAAAGGCTATTTTTAAATATCGATTTAAACGATATATTTTCAAAACTGAAGAAATCACCTTTAAATTCAATTTTGACACTTTTACTGTGACGACCCAGAAAATTTGAACATTCGAAATTGAAATATTTAAATGATTTTAAATGTTTGAATGATAGTTTACTTGAATTTCAATTTTAACTATAAATTTGGCAATTTAATTGTTAAATTTAATTTATTGAGATTGGGTAAAAATTTGAATCTTCAGTTTTAAGCTGTTTACAAATATTTTCAAGGCTTAGAAAATTTATGCTGATGATACTGAAGATAATAGAAACTGCAGAATTAAATTTGAAAGTGAATTGTTCAGTTTTGAAATTATATCGTTTGAATCGATATTTAAAAATAACATTCCGAGGCACAGTCTCGGAATTCGACGAAACCAGTTCCATTGTATCCGTAATATTGTATTATTATCGGATTTCAATTTTCGTAGTGTTTGGAGAGATCGTTTGGCCGTACGATAAATAAATGAGTTGAAATTTAAATCAAAAATTCGATTTTTAACTAGTTTAAAAAAACTATCTTCTCCATATGAATGAATTTGGACCTGGAACCTTTTCCATTGCGTTCGGAATAGGGGTTTAACATTATAAACGCCTGACGGCATGCCTTGATTGGAGTTCAAAATTTTGAGTTGTGTAATTCGAACGACTTAAAGTTGAATTCAAATTTAAAATATAAATAATATTATTATATCAGAATATTGTGTCAAACCCTTATATGCATGTGTAGAATTTTAAACATGTTACTTACCTAAATTTACACACGTTTGTTTTGAATGACATAAAGTAAGAAAAACGAAAACAGTTTTTTCTTTCGTCAAAGAAATCAAAAAATGGCCGAGCAAAATAAAAATGGGGAACCATGGCCCCTACTTTCTTCACAAAAAAATAAAAAAATAGATCATGCCCGCCCTATCTCCCTCGTTCCAGTTCCAAGAAATCGAATCCGAAGAAATTTTTTAAAGCGTGCGTTCCTCTCTTGATTTCGAAAATCAAATCGAAAAGATGAGGAAGCAAGCCACCGCCTGCGAGAGGAATGGCGGCGACAAAGTGCAGAAGTTCGAGCTTCGGCCTGGTCGCGGCACCTTTGATCTTGTAGCTAGGGTTTGGATGGCGACTGCATCGTGGTCGCGTAGGGCACTTCGAGCCTGGGTGGCTCGATCTCGAGCTCGACATCAATGAGAGACTTAGGTGAACGACGACGTCGCGATAGAACATGGGTCGACGAGCACGAAAGTCGGCGATGAAGATGGGGCCTCGCGGGGTTCGGCCAGGGTTTGGGTTAACGTGGTTGCTACGTGGTCTGGAAGCATTAAGGTATAGCCTGTTTATTTATTTATTTAAAAGAAAAAAAATGAAAAATGATGAATATATATATATATATATTCAGTTAATAGAATTTTTTTTAGGGTTTTGAGTAAAAATTAGAAATTTATATAAAGATTTGATTTTATAAAGAATAGTTTTTATAAGTATATAAGAAGTTCAAAGAAATAAAAATAAATATACACACACAAATTTCGGATTTAGTTTTAGATATTTAAAATAATGAATTTATGGTGAATAATTAGTTTAATTGATTTACTCAATTATTTTGGTTGCCGAAGATAATTCAAAAAGGAAATTTAGTTTTAAAATTTAATTTATTAGTTAAATAAAATTATTTAAAGAGAAATTGGTTTAAATAAAACTATTAGTAGATTAAACGATCAAAATTTATTACGAATATTAATAAATTATATAAATGTTTATACAAGGTCAATATTTGAAAGAAATTGTGACGCCCCACCTCTATACCCACGCTAGACAAGAACATTGCAGTGAATGCTGTCAACTAGCACGGAGAATAAGGCTATTGAGGAGCGACCATCTGTATAATTGCTTTGTGCGAGTACCGATATACCGGATAAAAATATAACTTCTCATCTCAAGAGGAAATCCGACATACCGACACAAACTGAAAGCTACTACACAGTGGCTATAATTTCTTCGGAAACAAATATAGAAATAAACATAACATAAATCAGTCACAAACAATTCATATCACAAAGGCGGAAATATATATGAATATTACACATGAAAGTGTACATCAGAGTAGTGGTCAAAAGGATCCACAATAATACAAAGGAATAGATACAAGTGCTAGACAAAAGAATAAGTATACATAAAGGAGTCTATATCTCAAATGTATACAACAAAAACTACTAATCTAAGTAGTTAACCCAAAAGTCAAGGAGTTAATCCCGGATGAGAAGTCAAGCAGAAGCACCTGTAACATCTCGGTCTGACCCGAGTATTATTTAATAAGAAAATAATAAACGGATCAGTCTAACTATATATATCAGATGAAACGATATAGAATCAGAGTTATGACTAAACACATAATAATCACAAGGCCAAGCTGTGATATATAAGTAGTTGATAATCAACAAGAGATTAACCAATATCACAAAATCTACACAAGAATCCAAGAAGTGTCATACTCTTTATTTCGTTCATCAAACCACAAATATTGACGATAATATCAAGGTCAATCGCAAAAGTCAATGACGCACAAATTCCAAAAGACTACACAAGACATCCAGAAATCACAAAAGTCAATGACACACAAATTCATCAATGCACAAATATCGATAAGACTTATCAATGGAAATCACGAAAAATTGGTGAAACAAAAATTCTAGAAATCTACACAAGAAATTCAGAAATCACAAATAAAAAGGATGGACAATCCCCAAAAGAAACTGGACATCGACACACCTAAAAAGACATGCCCCATGAACAGTCGAACATCGACGCACCTAGAAAGATACGCCCCATGCTCTAGCATCGACGCACCTAGAAAGATACACCCCATGCTCTAGCATCGACGCACCTAGAAAGATACGCCCCATGCACAAATAAATAAACATCGATGCACCTAGAAAGATACACCCCATGCTCTAGCATCGACGCACCTAGAAGATACGCCCCATGCACAAATAAATAAACATCGATGTACCTAAAAAGATACACCCCATGTAATGTATAACATCGATGCACCTAGAAAGATACACCCCATGCTAAGTCGAACATCGACGCACCTAAAAAGATACGCCCCATGCATAGACGAACATCGACGCACCTAAAAAGATACGCCCCATGTCCCGACTTATTGAGCCGATTGCTCCACGAAGTAAACAAACATCGATGCACCTAGAAAGGTACACCCCATGCATAATAAAACATTGACGCACCTAGAAAGGTATGACCCATGTATAAAATGAGACGAAACTCAATAAAATGAGGAACAGTCCTCCACATAGACAAAGAGACATCGCACATTGCTAGTCTAAACCGCAAAGATGATCGTCATGATCAAAGAGAAGTGTCAATTACAATAAGCTAGTAAATATATGAGCTTAGCCTCATGTCCCATAACCACTAGCTTAGCTTAAATATTTACGAACAAATTGTAGATCTCCACTAGAAAATTGTCACAAGAGGTTCAATCGAACAAGTCCAAGAATTAACCGACGAAGTAAACGCAAGCGTTTCATACCACTTGTTTTACTAAGTCGTTTAATTAGATTTCTCATACGAGTGAGGTAAAGGTTTGTATATACTAATAGATTGGAAAATGGTTTTATAAACGAATTTGGTATTAAAATATTATTGAAATCGTTTGAGGAAAGAGTTTTGATATTTACTACTAGTATAGAAAACCTTTATATTTTTAAAGTGACAAAACACAAGGGGGATTGTAGAAACAATCAATCACAAAGATCACATTCGAAGATGTGAATAAAAATCCAATGATATCGATAAAGGATCCACCGAAGTGGATATATCTAAAATTCCCAAAGAAAATAAGTCATCAAAGATGATAATAAATGATGACAATAAATAGGATCATCACGAATCGATTTAAATTGGAAATTCAATCCAAAAAGGCAAATTGGACTAAAACAGCAGGTTCAGTCGACTGAACAGAGTTTTTCAGTCGACTGACCCTGTACATGGAAATTTTCCAGGTTCAGGAAACTTTCTGTTTCCAGTTTCAGTCGACTGTGCAGAGTTTTTCAGTCGACTGAATCATGCCTGGAAACTCTCGGGTTTCAGGTTCAGTCGACTGAACAGAGTTTTCAGTCGACTGAATCATGCCTGGGCTGTTTTTCAGCCTTATTCAAATGAAGAGCAAACTCTTCCAAAATGCGACCGGACGAACAATGGCTCTAAGGGTTTATGCCACTCGGCGACCCGGCCCTATATGCTCCTCGATGCATCACCAAAAGCATGATCAAACATCCATAAAAGAATTTCACACAAATTTGACTTAAAAACCCAAAAATTGGAATATTCACAAAACCAATCTAAATCAAGAGCAAATGCACATGAAGAAGTGTTAGGAATTCATACCCAACAACCAAAGATAATTATAGTCATAGATGTGAGATAAAAATCTCACCTTTGCACTAAAATTTATGAAGATGAAGCTTGAAAGCAAAGGGGAATCAACCACTCTTCAAATCCAAATCTAGAAGCTTGAATCTAAGCTAAAAAGAAGAACATTTCCTAAGTTAGGTTTAGGAAATTTCTGAAATTGAATGGAGAAAGAGTTGGAGAAGGTGAAGAGGAAGCTTACCAATGGGTTCTCATGAACTTTGGAGCAAGGAGATGGATTTGCAAAGCAAGCTAGGGCTTAGGAATTTCTATTTCCCATTCTCTTCCTCCATTTTTGCTTGAGCTTGAGTGTTAGGAAAATAGAAGAGAAGTGAATGAAGAGGAGAGTGTTGGAACTGAGTTAAGTGGCTAATTGGCTCAGCCCAACCAAAGCCCTAAGCGGGAAAAAGTAGCAAAAATCAACTTTCTCCAAACATATCGAAGCTTATACTCAAAAAGGTCGCAACGGCATTTTGAACTCAATGGAGGTGGTCTCGAGTCCTAATTCGACCGTATGCAAAAAGTAGATTTTCGGACTAAAATCCGACGAATGATAAAATATTTAAATAAAATATTTAAATATAAAATCGATAAATATGCGGGTTGTTACTGACTCCCCTCCTTAAAGAAATTGCGTCCTCGCAATAAGTAAGAAGGAAATATATGAAGTAACAACCATAGAAGCATATTAACACAAAAGAAAATTTTGAAATAGGAAGTTCACCATAAAGTGCACAAAAGAGTTAGCAAGAAATCTGGTGAAACTTCAATTTCCACAATAACACCGGGCTCAAGAATAAAAACCGGAATCCCTAAGGCATTCCTGTAGATAAAAGATGCGGGGAACGTCAAGTTTAGCAGAAAATTGAGCCGGTGCAACGGCGTAGTACAAAAAAGGTACGCCCGAAAAACTAGAAACTCAAACAATTTGGGACATCAGCGTAGTACAAAAACGGTACGCCCAATGAACCAAAGCAAAGACATCGATGTAGTACAAACGGTACATCCGATGAATCAAATAGCAAAGACATCGATGTAGTACAAACGGTACATCCGATGAATCAAAAGAAAAGACATCGATGTAGTACAAACGGTACATCCGATGAATCAAAAGCAAAGACATCGATGTAGTACAAACGGTACATCCGATGAATCAAACGCAAAGACATCGATGTAGTACAACGGTACATCCGATGAATCAAAAGAAAAGACATCGATGTAGTACAACGGTACATCCGATGAATCAAAAGCAAAGACATCGATGTAGTACAACGGTACATCCGATGAATCAAATAGCAAAGACATCGATGTAGTACAAACGGTACATCCGATGAATCAAAAGAAAAGACATCGATGTAGTACAACGGTACATCCAATGAATCAAAAGCAAAGACATCGATGTAGTACAACGGTACATCGGATGAATCAAAAGCAAAGACATCGATGTAGTACAACGGTACATCCGATGAATCAAAAGCAAAGACATCGATGTAGTACAAACGGTACATCCGATGAATCAAACGCAAAGACATCGATGTAGTACAAACGGTACATCCGATGAATCAAAAGAAAAGACATCGATGTAGTACAACGGTACATCCGATGAATCAAAAGAAAAGACATCGATGTAGTACAACGGTACATCCGATGAATCAAATAGCAAAGACATCGATGTAGTACAAACGGTACATCCGATGAATCAAAAGAAAAGACATCGATGTAGTACAACAGTACATCCGATGAATCAAAAGAAAAGACATCGATGTAGTACAACGGTACATCCGATGAATCAAATAGCAAAGACATCGATGTAGTACAAACGGTACATCCGATGAATCAAAAGAAAAGACATTAGCCGAGAGCACTAGATCATAAGTGGCTATCTAGTCTCGAGAAGCTATAATGATTTAGAAGCACAAGTGATAGCACGTTCTCTATGGAAAGAGAATGGCATCCAAACCAATACGACTAGTATCGGTACAAATAGCAAAGTCTTGGTTCCCCTTCAGGAATCACAAGAAGAAATAAGAGTATCGAAAAGGAAGAATTTCTTTTAAAATAATTCTCTTCTCCGAAAAGTTAAAACTTTCAAAATTACATTTATCATTATGTAATAATCTTTCTAGAAAAATTTACATTTTTACAAGTCAATATATATCGTGTCTGACTGTCTCATCAAAGCATTTAGGAAATTCCTATCGATAACGTTGATCAAGCGCATCGACCAAAATTCTTAAAGCACTCAACGGGCAATACAATCACAAAATCATATTTTATAGGATAAATAAATCTCTTAAAAATTTTTTAAGAATATTCTTTGTTCGTTTCAAGAATAAAATCCAGTTTTACTTATAAATAAATCTTATGAAAAAGATTTGCAAAATTTTAAATTACTATTTTCATCCAAAATCAATAAATACAAGAATGGTCTCATCGAAATATTCATAGAATATTCGATTTATAAAATGGATGAAATAAGCTGGACAAATTGAATGACATAATAATTCATTCATAGGAATCATAACGAGTGCGGAATGCGGTAAGTGGAATGCTAACTTCCGCAACTTGTAGCAAATGAAAACGGTGGTAAAGTCGAACTAAAAAGACCTTAGCACCACACAAAAGATTACTTAGGTCATAATCCTAAGACAAGTCAAATATACCGGAAAATTCTCAAACTATTTAGATGAGAGAAATAACACTTTCCTTATAAGTGGGCTTAAGGAATAAAATGATGCCATCAAGTTGGAATCAAAATCATAAAGGAAAAATAGAAATCTGCTTAACAGATTGAAAACGTCGAAGGTGAATAGTCCACTCGAAAAATAGGATATGCGCTTCACAATGATTAAGTCAATCCTTACAGAAAGGTCAATTCCGAAGCCAAAGCAAAAATATCGGCTCGGAAAGAAAAGTCACATAAAACAATCTCGACATCTAAACAAAAGCAAATTGAGTGTTGCGGATCTACCATCCGGATTCACAATTCTCAATGAAGTCAATAAGCCCAAAATATTCAAAGAAAAAGAATTAACAATTCCTTTTGATATAAAATAGTGAGATGGAAACTATATCAAAAAGAACATGAACAAGATAATCACAAAGCAAATGTCATCAAGGATTGAATGAAAAATACCTTGACCAAGAGAAGTGTTTCCTGGAGCTTGCACTACATTGAGCTCTCCCTCCTTCTTACTTTGAAGTACGGGACATGCAGTGATATGGTGACCTGAATTTTTGCAATAGCGACAAAAGAGGGGTTTCGGACACTCCCCTGCATAGTGGTTCGTGGAACCACAATTGTAGCATTCTCCGCGATTAGGGATGGGAGTATTTGCTATAGAAGTCTCTCGCTTCGCCCTCTTGTTAGGATTAGGACTTTCAAACCTAGTAAAGGGATTCCTCTTCTTGTTGTTGTTGGAGTTCGGTTTGGCACTCCCAACCTCGACATCAATTTCTCTATCGGCCTCTTCAAGACGAAGAGCGATATCAATAAGCTGATCAAATGAAACCTCAAGTTTCAGAAGTAATGGCTTCTTAAGATTCTTATTCAAGCCATAGACAAATCTCTGATTTTTCTTCATCGGGGTATTAATATACTCAACCCCGTATTTGGAAAGAGATTCGAAAGATGCGACATAGTCTGTCACAGAAGATTCACCTTGAACAAGGTCTATGAAACGCCGGGCTAAGGTTACTTTTTCAGCCTCCGGCACAAATTTCAATTCGAATCTTCCCCGGAATTGCTCCCAAGTAAGATCCGCCTCAACGATTTCAGAAATTAAAAGCTCATACCAATCCAATGCTCTTTCTTGGAGCATGCTAGAAGCTACTTGGACTCGATGAAGGTCAATAAGATTCATGCGAGAAAAGATGCGATCGCATGATTTGAGCCAAGCTTGAATTTCAATAACACTATTGGATCCCCTAAATGGCCCTCCACCCAAATCGGTGTAGTCTCTGCAAAAGCGTGCAAAACCGGATCTAGGATGAGTAGGCTCTGGATTGGATCTGGCTGCTTGAGCGTTCTTAACAAGATCTAGAAGTTGCTGGGCAGACATAAAAACTCCATCCTGGGGAGTAGCACTAGATTGACCGGCGCTGGGACGGCCAGGTCTAACCATTTCTCTTCTTTAAGAAAGAAAGAAAGAAGAGGAAAAAGTTATTCTCAAAATGAATATCAAGCAATCTTGATAGATAAAACAAGGAATCATAAAAGAAAGTAGGATAGAACGGTACGAAGACCCGAATAAAATCCTAAAGCACAACTCCTAAGATGGACTTAGGACGATGATCCTTGTTATAATATTCCATATTGTTCCGAAGTTTGGCTCTGATACCAAGCTGTGACGCCCCACCTCTATACCCACGCTAGACAAGAACATTACAGTGAATGTTGTCAACTAGCACGGAGAATAAGGCTGTTGAGGAGCGACCATCTGTATAATTGCTTTGTGCGAGTACCGATATACCGGATAAAAATATAACTTCTCATCTTAAGAGGAAATCCGACATACCGACACAAACTCAAAGCTACTACACAGTGGCTATAATTTCTTCGGAAACAAATATAGAAATAAACATAACATAAATCAGTCACAGACAATTCATATCACAATGGCGGAAATAGATATGAATATTACACATGAAAGTGTACATCAGAGTAGTGGTCAAAAGGATCCACAATAATACAAAGGAATAGATACAAGTGCTAGACAAAAGAATAAGTATACATAAAGGAGTCTATATCTCAAATGTATACAACAAAAACTACTAATCTAAGTAGTTAACCCAAAAGTCAAGGAGTTAATCCCGGATGAGAAGTCAAGCAGAAGCACCTGTAACATCTCGGTCTGACCCGAGTATTATTTAATAAGAAAATAATAAACGGATCAGTCTAACTATAGATATCAGATGAAACAATATAGAATCAGAGTTATGACTAAACACATAATAATCACAAGGCCAAGCTGTGATATATAAGTAGTTGATAATCAACAAGAGATTAACCAATATCACAAAATCTACACAAGAATCCAAGAAGTGTCATACTCTTTATTTCGTTCATCAAACCACAAATATTGACGATAATATCAAGGTCAATCGCAAAATTCAATGACGCACAAATTCCAAAAGACTACACAAGACATCCAGAAATCACAAAAGTCAATGACACACAAATTCACCAATGCACAAATATCGATAAGACTTGTCAATGGAAATCACGAAAAATTGGTGAAACACAAATTCTAGAAATCTACACAAGAAATCCAGAAATCACAAATAAAAAGGATGGACAATCCCCAAAAGAAACTGGACATCGACACACCTAAAAAGACATGCCCCATGAACAGTCGAATATCGACGCACCTAGAAAGATACGCCCCATGCTCTAGCATCGACGCACCTAGAAAGATACGCCCCATGCACAAATAAATAAACATCGATGCACCTAGAAAGATACACCCAATGCTCTAGCATCGACGCACCTAGAAAGATACGCCCCATGCACAAATAAATAAACATCGATGCACCTAGAAAGATACACCCCATGCTCTAGCATCGACGCACCTAGAAAGATATGCCCCATGCACAAATAAATAAACATCGATGTACCTAAAAAGATACACCCCATGTAATGTCTAACATCGATGCACCTAGAAAGATACACCCCATGCTAAGTCGAACATCGACGCACCTAAAAAGATACGCCCCATGCATAGACGAACATCGACGCACCTAAAAAGATACGCCCCATGTCCCGACTTATTGAGCCGATTGCTCCACGAAGTAAACAAACATTGATGCACCTAGAAAGGTACACCCCATGCATAATAAAACATTGACGCACCTAGAAAGGTATGACCCATGTATAAAATGAGACGAAACTCAATAAAATGAGGAACAGTCCTCCACATAGACAAAGAGACATCGCACATTGCTAGTCTAAACCGCAAAGATGATCGTCATGATCAAAGAGAAGTGTCAATTACAATAAGCTAGTAAATATATGAGCTTAGCCTCATGTCCCATAACCACTAGCTTAGCTTAAATATTTACGAAAAAATTGTAGATCTCCACTAGAAAATTGTCACAAGAGGTTCAATCGAACAAGTCCAAGAATTAACCAACGAAGTAAACGCAAGCGTTTCATACCACTTGTTTTACTAAGTCGTTTAATTAGATTTCTCATATGAGTGAGGTAAAGGTTTGTATATACTAATAGATTGGAAAACGGTTTTATAAACGAATTTGGTATTAAAATAGTATTGAAATCGTTTGAGGAAAGAGTTTTGATATTTACTACTAGTATAGAAAACCTTTATATTTTTAAAGTGACAAAGCACAAGGGGGATTGTAGAAACAATCAATCACAAAGATCACATTCGAAGATGTGAATAAAAATCCAATGAAATCGATAAAGGATCCACCGAAGTGGATATATCTAAAATTCCCAAAGAAAATAAGTCATCAAAGATGATAATAAATGATGACAATAAATAGGATCATCACGAATCGATTTAAATTGGAAATTCAATCCAAAAAGGCAAATTGGACTAAAACAGCAGGTTCAGTCAACTGAACAGAGTTTTTCAGTCGACTGACCCTGTACATGGAAATTTTCCAGGTTCAGGAAACTTTCTGTTTCCAGTTTCAGTCGACTGTGCAGAGTTTTTCAGTCGACTGAATCATGCCTGGAAACTCTTGGGTTTCAGGTTCAGTCGACTGAACAGAGTTTTCAATCGACTGAATCATGCCTGGGCTGTTTTTCAGCCTTATTCAAATGAAGAGCAAACTCTTCCAAAATGCGACCGGACGAACAATGGCTCTAAGGGTTTATGCCAATCGGCGACCCGACCCTATATGCTCCTCGATGCATCACCAAAAGCATGATCAAACATCCATAAAAGAATTTCACACAAATTTGACTTAAAAACCCAAAAATTGGAATATTCACAAAACCAATCCAAATCAAGAGCAAATGCACATGAAGAAGTGTTAGGAATTCATACCCAACAACCAAAGATAATTATAGTCATAGATGTGAGATAAAAATCTCACCTTTGCACTAAAATTTATGAAGATGAAGCTTGAAAGCAAAGGGGAATCAACCACTCTTCAAATCCAACTCTAGATGCTTGAATCTAAGCTAAAAAGAAGAACATTTCCTAAGTTAGGTTTAGGAAATTTCTGAAATTGAATGGAGAAAGAGTTGGAGAAGGTGAAGAGGAAGCTTACCAATGGGTTCTCATGAACTTTGGAGCAAGGAGATGGATTTGCAAAGCAAGCTAGGGCCTAGGAATTTCTATTTCCCATTCTCTTCCTCCATTTTTGCTTGAGCTTGAGTGTTAGGAAAATAGAAGAGAAGTGAATGAAGAGGAGAGTGTTGGAACTGAGTTAAGTGGCTAATTGGCTCAGCCCAACCAAAGCCCTAAGCGGGAAAAAGTAGCAAAAATCAACTTTCTCCAAACATATCGAAGCTTATACTCAAAAAGGTCGCAAACGGCATTTTGAACTCAATGGAGGTGGTCTCGAGTCCTAATTCGACCGTATGCAAAAAGTAGATTTTCGGACTAAAATCCGACAAACGATAAAATATTTAAATAAAATATTTAAATATAAAATCGATAAATATGCGGGTTGTTACAGAAATCAAGCTGGAATGAAAATGGATTGCAGGCGTAAACAAAGGTGAGATCTTCTCACTCAATCAATTGTTTTTCTGATTTAATTTTAATAGTTAAATTTAAAATTGATTGATTTTGTGTTTTGATAATTTATTTATTATTAGTTATATTAGTTTAGACCCTATGCGCCGCATAATAACGGAGGTTATTATATTAAACTCATACACCGCGATATTCCACCTCGAAGTGGAATTGGTATTATATATGTATTTGGAGTTGTTGATTTCCCGCATTATATAGCGGATGAGACCCTATTGCACTGCATAATAGCGGATAATATTTTATAAATCCTATATACCGCGATATTCCACCTCGAAGTGGAATGGATATTTAATTGACGTGCTAACGTCTATGGATGTAGGGAAAACAGGTTGGAGGGATCCAACTGGATTCCTCAAAACATTTTGATTTGTTTCAATATTGAATGTTGATTATTTATAATCTGTGTGTGACTATTTGTGATTGAAACAGTGAAGGCTGTAATTTAGCTAAATATATTTTTGGTATCGTAGGATACCAGAAATATGAAATTGGATTTTCGGAAATTAAAGTTGAAAAGCCTAGACTTATAAAATTAAAGTATTAAAATTGATTTTTATAATCCGATCGAATTAACAAAAAAAAATATGGAAAATATTTTTAATAAAGGAATTTCGGGTAATGTTGTTTAATAGTTGAAGGATTTGTTTAAGATACGTATTTTAAATATTTGAAAAAGATAAGGAATTTATTTCAAAAGGAAATAAACTCAGAAATTAAAATTTGAGTTGAAATTAATTTTAGAAATCTATTTGGGAATTAATTTGGATTTAAAATAAATCTTAGGAATCGATTTGGAAATTTGGTTACGTGTTTTGGAAATAATTACATAAATCAATTGGAAATTGATTTGATATTGGAAAATTAATATAGAAAATCAAATTGGAATTTGATTTTGTGTTTGAAAAAAATTGAAACTCAATTTGGGATTTGATTTGGTTTGAAAATGATATGTGGGAATCGATTTAAAATTCGTATATTAGTTGATATTTGGAAATGTAAATTCACAACGGGAATTTGTAAAGAAAAGGGAAATTATTTAAAAATAAATATTGGTTTATTTTTAAAGTGTGGAAAGAAATTCACAAATTGGAATATAAATTAAAATAAATCAAGAAGATTTATTAATTTATTGGAATGGACCATTTTGTAATGGAAAAAGAATTCTTCCCTGGAAAGCCGGGTATATTTTTAAAATAGCTTTTGAATAAAATTTAAAAGTTTTAGATTTGGTTTTAAAATAATATTGTTGGAGAAATTAGTTTGGAAATTGTTTAAAGTAAAAAATTTATTTAATTAATTATATAAGGGATTATTTTAAAGATTTAAATTGATATTTGATTTAGAAAATAGTGTTGAATATGCGCTTATACGATTTTTGTTTGATGATAATAAACATATATACATTCATTTAAATGTATTTGATAATATACTATTTTATTTTTCACAGATTAAATAAATATTTGCTGAATAAAATAAATAACACGGAATTTGAATTCAAACGAATATTTTATTCAAATAAATATTTATTACAACTTTGAATAGTACAATTTCAAGCTCTCACTATAACTATACAACTTTGATTACAATAACATCACATTTCATATTTACAGTTCACCTCACTACATATCACTCACACTCGTATTTATCTTCAACTGCATTCCAGTTTGAATCCAGCATCTGAGCAATCTGCAAAAATATAAACTAACGCGGTAAAATTGAAAAATAAATATTTTTGCAAATTCAAAAATAAAAGATAATTTTTGAATTTAATATTTGCCTCGGTTATTTGGGTTGTTCGTCATCATTTAAATTTGAATTCATCATACACGAACAGCTTGTGACATACACAGTGTATCACTGTATATGCCACAAGGCCGTGCACACCGAAATATACACTTGATCGATTTACAGGGACAAGTGAGCACAGGTCAAACCCAAATACGGGATTCAACTCAAGTGCAATAAAACAATGTCATTTAGCACAAGGTCAAATCCAAGCCGTATTCAACTTAGGTGAAAATTAGAAATACAAACAAAATGCAAAGGTCAAGCACTACTCAACTCAATGCATCAACAAAAGTCAAGACTGCAAATGAAATACAACTCACATGTATGCACCAGTAAACCATGCTTCACGATGAACTTGTGGTCATAAACACAGTGACATACACAGATGCATTCAAGAACAGCAGCCCCAAAACCAAGACAGTAGTGTGCAACTCGAGTTTCAAAAGAATCAAAGTAACACAACAGAAATAATGCAAACAACAAATGAACAGTGCAAGCATGAAGTATGCACAGCAAATAATGTACACCAGTGAACAAGTATGGAAGCAGGCAAGTGCACACATTACAGCAGACTCAAGGCAACAAAGAATGGCCAAACACAAGACATGGGGGCACTGGACTACAGCTCGACCAAATGGCCAACATGATCAAGAAATATAAAATGCAGTTTGCTGTGATACGAGCTCAAGACAGTACAACTACAACTCAAATGAAACAACTCCACTGACTCAAATGAACATACTAAACAACACAATCAAACTGCAACACAACAAACACAAATGGAATGCAACAGTGAAGTTCAACATTATCAGAGAGCATATGGAAGGGTCAGGTAAGTGGTAACTTCAAATAACACAAAAATCAATGTCGAAATCATTCCAGACCACATAGTTAGTGAGAACAGAGCAAAAGACACACAGATGTACACATGAACAAGTATGAACCCAAATCAAGCACCAAGTATACATGGAGCAGTGGTCAAGTGAAGTCCAGGCCAAACCAACCAGAAGTTCGAAGCAGTAGGGTACATGAAGCAAACAACAACACGGAGGCAACAAGGTCAGAGAACCATGCAACAATGTGCACAGTTCAGAAAGGCAATACACAAGTGACCATACACATATATACATACAAGAATGTATGTATACAAATGATCAGCCCAAATATACACAAGTGCAGAAGTAAACAAATGCAACAATCAACTCAACTGAATACAGAAAAATGCACAAAGGCATAGCAAGAGTCACAAGACCATCAAGCAGTGAGAAAGTGCAACTCGAGCTTCAGAAATAACAAATGCAGATACAAAATGAACAAGTGCAACTGAAAATCAACATAAATATGATCGGAGCTGAAGCCGTGGATAAGATGGAACTAGTCAAAAACCAAGTCGAAGTCAAACATTATTCAGCATCAAGCCGCGTCAACCAAGGAACGTGAAAGACACGAATTTGACAAAGTCAGTTCAATCATCAATCGTTCAAGCATAATCAAACGACCGATCAAAAGAATTTGACAAATTCAAATATAATTGTACGAACGCAAAAATAGGGTTTTGGATCCTATATAAAATGCCCCAATCATCATCGGCATTGCATGAGTTCGAATACGAAAATCGAAGAGGAACAGAGCTAAAAATCTTACCTGAAGCGAAATCCAACTCACCAAAGCGAAGCCAAGCCAAGCCGATAATCATCTCAACCCTAATTCGCAAAGCAGTGCATTCAAGGGATCGAAGCCCCAAATCCATAAACCCTAAACCACAGTACCACGAGAAAGCGAAGCCGTGAATTCCAAGGCAACGAAGATCGAGCAATAGCCAAGATTAAAGAGCATCGAAACAAAGCCGCCTCTCATAATATCTCAGATCGAAGGAACGAAGAAAGAAGCAGCCGCCATTTTTGTTCACAAAGAAGTGATCGGGTTTAATGAAGAGTGGACCGGCCTTGTTATTTAAAAGGCTTTAGTTTAATTTTAATTAGGGTTTTTATTTTTAAATTTCTGTTTAAATTTGTTTTTAAACTTTAAACCGTTGTTATTTCTAGTCGTGTGACTAGGGGACAAGCTACGTGGCGTAGCTTGAGAATTCGCAACTCGGTGGTTGAGTTGTGGCAAGGTTTTGAGCGTAGAGTTAGATTAGTCAATAGCGGGTATAGCGAGTTTACGTGTGTAAGCGAGGGACAATCTAGTTTCTAGTAGAAACCTTGGGGGCAGCACGTAGGCAGGGTTTTGCCAAAGCTGGGTAAATTCTGTGTTGTTCTGTTATTTATATTCTGCGATATCTGTGCTGCTATTCTGTGATCTGAATTGAAATTAATTTATAAGCTTCGGCGATTAATTTTAATAATTTACACTATCACCCTATTCACCCCCCCCTCCAGGGTGAAGTCGATCCTACAAGTGGTATCAGAGCTAGGAATAGAAGTCAACATCTGTTTTAAAAATTCAATTTTTTTTTAAAAAAAATCAGTTTTTGTTTTAAAAATTTGAATTTTTAAAATGGCTTCTTTTAATAATTCTTTTGTAGAGGGTCAGTCGATAGGTAGACCACCAATGTTCAATGGTGAATATACTTTTTGGAAAAATAGGATGAATTTTTTTTCGAAAACCATTGACGCTTGGGATATTGCTGAGACAGGTTATAAAACTCCAATTATAACTGTAGATAATCAGGAAATAGAGAAACCAAAGGAACAATGGACAGAACTAGAAAATAAATTACAAAATACTAATGCCAAAGCTATGAATTCTATTATCTGTTCATTAGATCAATTTGAATTTAATCGTGTCTCACATTGTCTAACTGCGCAGGAAATATGGCACATACTAGAAGTGACTCACGAAGGAACATCTCAAGTCAAAGAATCTCGCCTTGCAATGCTAAGCAGCGAATACGAGAACTTCAAAATGGCGAAGGAAGAAAATGTCAAAGAGATGTACGGACGACTTTCCAATATCGTTTACAAATCAAAAGCTCTTGGAAAATCATACACAGAGTTGGAGATAGTCCGAAAAATCCTTAGAGTCCTTCCGCAAAAATTTGAAGCAAAAGTGACTGCCATTCAAGAATCAAAAGATTTGAAACAAATGGAAGTTGAAGAACTCATCGGAAATCTCACCACTTATGAGCTAGAAATGAAATTCAAGGAAGAGCATGAGGTAGGAGATACTCGAAAGAAATCAATAGCGCTCAAAGGAACAACCGAAAGTGATGATGATAACGATGATGATGATGGAGCAGGAGAGCTGGCGCTACTAATAAAGAAATTCAAAAGGTGGAATCGCAAATACGGAAATCCAGCTCGAAATCAGGAATTGAAAAGCAGAATAGACAAAGCACTTGACTATTCAGAAGAACTGGAAATCATCTGTCATAAGTGCAACCAACCCGGACACATCAAGCCCAATTGTCCTCGAAATCGACGCGACTTTGAAAAGAAATAGAAAAAGAAAAGTTTTGCAGCCACTTGGGATGAAATGGATGAGAATGAAAAAAGTACTAGCAGTGAGAGTGAGAAAGTAGATATGTGCCTTCAAGGAAATATAACTGATAGAGACGGTGACGAGCCAAGCGAGGTATCAAAACTTACTCACTCTGAATTGCTTATATATTTTCATGAAATAAATGGCTGTTATGAACGACTTAGGGAAAAATACGCCAAACTTGAATCTCAGAAGGATACTTTGATAGAATGCAATAAACAACTTGATCAACTAGTTAAAACCTATCAAAGTAGGATCCCTAAGTGTGATAAGTGTCCAACATTCGAAGAAGAAATTAAAAAATCAGAAATCAATATAAAATCACTTGAAAATGAAATTCTGATTTTAAAAGAAAATGAAAATACTAGGAGAGAGAATTCTATTAAAAAGTGCACACAATTGTTAAACGAAAATGAATCTCTCAAAACACAAGTCCAACAATTGTCAACGACTTTAGATAAATTTTCAAAAAGTGAAAAATCGTTGAATATGCTACTAGGAAAGCAAACTATAAATACGGTTAGACAAGGACTTGGATATAATAATTCGAAAATTGTTGAAAGCAATATTAATCAAGTTAATTCTATGTGCACAATTTGTAGAAAATTTGGACACGATCACAATAATTGTTGGTATAGACCCAAACATGTGAAAACTATACCGATTTGGGTTCCAAAAGGCACAAATATAAAAAATCTCAAAGTTAAACAAATTTGGGTGCCAAAGGGAACAACTATAAATAGTTTTGGGTCTTTACAAAATTGTTTTCAAAGATCTTATGCCACTAACAATCATGGACCTATAAAAACAAATAGGTCACATAAATCTTTTCCCGTGTAGGTGTGGTGGCAGGCTAAGGAACAACAATAGTGTTCTCTGGATTTTTGGCTGTTCCAGAAACACAACGGACGACGAAGCAAAGTTCCTTAGCCTAGTATAAAGGTGACAGAATCACAACGGACAACAACGAAAAATATCATAAAGGTAAAACAGGTAATGGTATGTTTTAAACGATATATTAAATGTGATAATCTGCACCATATTCTGAATTAAAATCAGCCAATAATGAGATGATGAAAAGATGATGATTCTGACTTATTCAAAATAGTTGACCAATTATATTTTATATGCCAAAAACACTACAAATTCTTGAAATACTTCATACAGATAAACATTGGTAAAATGATGGTTTTTTGGTATTAGGAAATTCATTGATTGTTGATAATACATTTGGCTAACTCTTTATTCACGGTTTTCGATTATTTACACGGCTTCAATTCAATTTCAAAAGAATGTCATTTAAATTGTTGTTAAAAGTGAATTTCAAATTTTTGGTGCACACTTCATGTTTTGGTCTATAAAATTCAATTGATGATAATTTTGAGTGAGAGAGAAATTCAGATGCAGATTACACTAGTAATCTAGTTGATAGAAAAATTACTAGTAAAACGTGATTTTTGAGACATTTAGTAACTGCATCGTTTTTCAAAGAAAATATCTGCATATTCTTCATTTCAAATAATTTTCAAATAGCAGAAAATTTTCTTTTAAAATCCCCTGGAGAAAATCATGTTTGACCATAGTTTCAGATTAGTCATTTTTGAAAAATTAATTTCATAATTATTTTTGAATTTGATTTTAAATGACTATTTTGACTAATCTGACTCCCTAATGTTTATCGAAAAGGAAAATAGTGATTGAAAAAGTGATGAGTGTTAATATTGATCAAATATTATGACTCAAGACGGTATAATTAATAAATTTCTTTAGAAATTTAAACAAGAGTTATAAAACTGTTTGTTGGTAAAAATTCCATGACCATCTCTATATCTATCATATTTCTCACGACCATCACTCATCAAAATTCTATATAGTTTGTCGATATGTGGTACTTTAAACAGGAATCATTCGTTTTTGATTTTCACATTTTTTTTGAAAAAAAAAGGGTAATAATAATAATAATAAATACCAAAGTATTCACTCTCATTTAAAAGTCCTCACGGTTATGCATGGGTGAATTACTTGGAATTTGTTATGTGCTTCCATGCTCATTTAAAAGTCCTCACGGTTATGCATGTATGGAACGCATATCAAAAGTTTATTTTTTAAAAATAAACAAGTTGATTCTAATCCCATTTAAAAGTCCTCATGGTTATGCGTGGTTAGAAGATACTTTAATTCATTTTTTAAAAAAATAAAATTGGAATACTACTAATCTCATTTAAAAGTCCTAATGGTTATGCATGGTTAGTAGATATTCAAATTCCTGATATAAAAATACCACAAATAGACACAACTGTATGGTTTTATATGATGACATCATTTCCATCATTCTAAAAGTGGAATATGCGCCTAACAAAATATTTATGATTTTTGTTTGATTTTTTATTGAAATTTAATATTTATATTCAATTGAGTTTTAATGTTGAATTAATATCGATAAGTTTATCTCTATTTTCTCTAACACTATTATTCTTTTGCTGATAACAAAAGGGGGAGAGAAAAGTTAAGATTTTGTCAAATAAAATCAAGCAAAGGTCAAATAATTTTCTATTTGCATCTAGACTCATTTGCATATTTTTGTTTGTATGCATATATGTAGGGGGAGCTTTGTGTAGAGAGGAAGCATTTAAATAGGGGGAGCAATTAGGATATATCAATGATCAAATACATTTAACATATTCAAAATCTTAAATATATGTTTGTTATCATCAAAAGAGGGAGATTGTTGAATATGCGCTTATATGATTTTTGTTTGATGATAATAAACATATATACATTCATTTAAATGTATTTGATAATATACTATTTTATTTTTCACAGATTAAATAAATATTTGCTGAATAAAATAAATAACACGGAATTTGAATTCAAACGAATATTTTATTCAAATAAATATTTATTACAACTTTGAATAGTACAATTTCAAGCTCTCACTATAACTATACAACTTTGATTACAATAACATCACATTTCATATTTACAGTTCACCTCACTACATATCACTCACACTCGTATTTATCTTCAACTGCATTCCAGTTTGAATCCAGCATCTGAGCAATCTGCAAAAATATAAACTAACGCGGTAAAATTGAAAAATAAATATTTTTGCAAATTCAAAAATAAAAGATAATTTTTGAATTTAATATTTGCCTCGGTTATTTGGGTTGTTCGTCATCATTTAAATTTGAATTCATCATACACGAACAGCTTGTGACATACACAGTGTATCACTGTATATGCCACAAGGCCGTGCACACCGAAATATACACTTGATCGATTTACAGGGACAAGTGAGCACAGGTCAAACCCAAATACGGGATTCAACTCAAGTGCAATAAAACAATGTCATTTAGCACAAGGTCAAATCCAAGCCGGATTCAACTTAGGTGAAAATTAGAAATACAAACAAAATGCAAAGGTCAAGCACTACTCAACTCAATGCATCAACAAAAGTCAAGACTGCAAATGAAATACAACTCACATGTATGCACCAGTAAACCATGCTTCACGATGAACTTGTGGTCATAAACACAGTGACATACACAGATGCATTCAAGAACAGCAGCCCCAAAACCAAGACAGTAGTGTGCAACTCGAGTTTCAAAAGAATCAAAGTAACACAACAGAAATAATGCAAACAACAAATGAACAGTGCAAGCATGAAGTATGCACAGCAAATAATGTACACCAGTGAACAAGTATGGAAGCAGGCAAGTGCACACATTACAGCAGACTCAAGGCAACAAAGAATGGCCAAACACAAGACATGGGGGCACTGGACTACAGCTCGACCAAATGGCCAACATGATCAAGAAATATAAAATGCAGTTTGCTGTGATACGAGCTCAAGACAGTACAACTACAACTCAAATGAAACAACTCCACTGACTCAAATGAACATACTAAACAACACAATCAAACTGCAACACAACAAACACAAATGGAATGCAACAGTGAAGTTCAACATTATCAGAGAGCATATGGAAGGGTCAGGTAAGTGGTAACTTCAAATAACACAAAAATCAATGTCGAAATCATTCCAGACCACATAGTTAGTGAGAACAGAGCAAAAGACACACAGATGTACACATGAACAAGTATGAACCCAAATCAAGCACCAAGTATACATGGAGCAGTGGTCAAGTGAAGTCCAGGCCAAACCAACCAGAAGTTCGAAGCAGTAGGGTACATGAAGCAAACAACAACACGGAGGCAACAAGGTCAGAGAACCATGCAACAATGTGCACAGTTCAGAAAGGCAATACACAAGTGACCATACACATATATACATACAAGAATGTATGTATACAAATGATCAGCCCAAATATACACAAGTGCAGAAGTAAACAAATGCAACAATCAACTCAACTGAATACAGAAAAATGCACAAAGGCATAGCAAGAGTCACAAGACCATCAAGCAGTGAGAAAGTGCAACTCGAGCTTCAGAAATAACAAATGCAGATACAAAATGAACAAGTGCAACTGAAAATCAACAGAAATATGATCGGAGCTGAAGCCGTGGATAAGATGGAACTAGTCAAAAACCAAGTCGAAGTCAAACATTATTCAGCATCAAGCCGCGTCAACCAAGGAACGTGAAAGACACGAATTTGACAAAGTCAGTTCAATCATCAATCGTTCAAGCATAATCAAACGACCGATCAAAAGAATTTGACAAATTCAAATATAATTGTACGAACGCAAAAATAGGGTTTTGGATCCTATATAAAATGCCCCAATCATCATCGGCATTGCATGAGTTCGAATACGAAAATCGAAGAGGAACAGAGCTAAAAATCTTACCTGAAGCGAAATCCAACTCACCAAAGCGAAGCCAAGCCAAGCCGATAATCATCTCAACCCTAATTCGCAAAGCAGTGCATTCAAGGGATCGAAGCCCCAAATCCATAAACCCTAAACCACAGTACCACGAGAAAGCGAAGCCGTGAATTCCAAGGCAACGAAGATCGAGCAATAGCCAAGATTAAAGAGCATCGAAACAAAGCCGCCTCTCATAATATCTCAGATCGAAGGAACGAAGAAAGAAGCAGCCGCCATTTTTGTTCACAAAGAAGTGATCGGGTTTAATGAAGAGTGGACCGGCCTTGTTATTTAAAAGGCTTTAGTTTAATTTTAATTAGGGTTTTTATTTTTAAATTTCTGTTTAAATTTGTTTTTAAACTTTAAACCGTTGTTATTTCTAGTCGTGTGACTAGGGGACAAGCTACGTGGCGTAGCTTGAGAATTCGCAACTCGGTGGTTGAGTTGTGGCAAGGTTTTGAGCGTAGAGTTAGATTAGTCAATAGCGGGTATAGCGAGTTTACGTGTGTAAGCGAGGGACAATCTAGTTTCTAGTAGAAACCTTGGGGGCAGCACGTAGGCAGGGTTTTGCCGAAGCTGGGTAAATTCTGTGTTGTTCTGTTATTTATATTCTGCGATATCTGTGCTGCTATTCTGTGATCTGAATTGAAATTAATTTATAAGCTTCCGCGATTAATTTTAATAATTTACACTATCACCCTATTCACCCCCCCTCCAGGGTGAAATCGATCCTACAAATAGTTATTTAAATATTTATACTCTATTTACAAATTTGTATTTTAAAATTAGTTTTGGACCTGAATTTTTATATGAGATATTAGTATAATATTTTTCATAACTAATATTTAAGCAAATATTCTAAAATAGTTTATTATAAATGTTTCCAACTATATTTTGAATAAGTATTTTATATTATTTTAAAATATTTGAACTCGGCAGATTTTCTGTGGAAATGAATAAATAGGTGTGAAAATAATTGATTTGAATTTGTTTTCAAAGGGTTGAAAAGTAAAATTTTATCTTGCGAAGATATTAATAATTGGGGGGAAAATTATTTGAAATCCAGCGATTGTTGTGAATGATGATTAATAGTTAAATAACCGACTATCAATATTGGTCTTTAGTGGCATTTGAATTTCAATGCGACGGGGTGTCAAATTCCAAATGGATATTCGAAACCCACGTCGAACCTTTGTGATTGTGATGGATCTTTTATTCAAAAAATCAAAGTGGAATTTGTTGTGATTTTTTTGAAACTGAATGAACACTTATTTTTTTATAAAAACACTCGTTATTCGGATTAGCCGGGAGAGGACCTTGTGTCATAAAACCCATTCCGAATAACGATACAACGAAATGGGATTGCATTTGAAGATGGTGTTGAAGACCGGGTATTTTCGAAAGCGAAAGGATTACCTATCGAATGTCTCTGCATCGAGTTGCTCCGGTATAAAGATTTTATCACTCTTTGTGATGGGGATTCCGGGCATGATTAGTGAATATCCGGATTTGCAAGGGCTTCATTGGAAGTGCCTTCGTTTCCGTTCGATCCCGGAACGGACTTGTATGGATGTGTCTCAGATGTTACACTTTGAGACGTAAAGCTGGTTTCTATCAAATATATTTCTGTTGGTGGCGGAGAATTTATTCTCTTAGCTTAACACCCTTCTCTGAGACGTACGAGCTCAGAGGTTATGTAGTTGATGATTACTAGTGATACATTCCCAAATTGGTAATGTGGCATACGAAGTGCTGCTAATCATTTGTTGATCGAAGCATGGCTTTTGTGAAGAGCGTAGCTTTGTGGACGAGACTTCGTCGGGCTTCACACCCCGGAATGGTCGAAACGGGAAGAATGCGGCAAGGTTATAGGGGGTAGCGCCCCTTAGGGTATGTGCATTTCCTTCTGGGTAGAAGTGGTATCATGGTATGGAGCCCAGATACTTAACTTATGTGGATATCGCAAATATATATTACTTTGTGATTGTTGTTGTTGAGAATCCTCGGATAAAGGTTGTTTACAACTGGGGGATGGCATACTCGTGTCAGTAGTTACCTATTTTTGCGGAGGTAACCCGGCCTTGTGTTGGAAGAGATCCGGTTAGGTTCTCGGGGCATCCCTCCAGAGGCGTACCCATGTGGCCTAGGAAGTTCCTTGGCCTGACCATTTGTTGGAAATCCAATCACCAATACGCGCCTTGTACGGTTTTAGTTGTAGAACCTGCCATCTAATATGGTAGCTATAGTAGGCATAATATAATGGTACGTATGCTGGCTAAGATTAATATTATACTTGCAAATGTTTTCTGCACTATGCACTAATGATAATATTAAAAAGATTTTGCGTATTAAGCATATTTGACTATCATAAGGAGAAATCTCCCCCAAGTGTGCGATTGCATTGTGTGTGCGCCTTGTGGCCTTATGGTAGTTTCATTTTCCAAAAAGCATTGCGGATTTCTTTTAAATTCCTTTGTTTTCTTTGTAAAATAATAACTGTTTTAAGATCTCACACCAGTCCCATGACTGACCTGGAGTTTATTGTTCCCTTTCTAAGCTCTGGGTGCCCATAATTTTCCACACGGACAGCCTAGAGTTAGGTTATGAGGTCATTCTGGAATTCAGGAGTTGCTGTGGAGCTCAAGAGACGAGCTGGATGGCGAAGCGTACTTCTGTATACTATTATCTTTTCCGCTGTTTGTTGTTGTAAACTCTGATAATGTGATGTATAAACTGATATAGTGTTTTTGTTTTAAAAGATTATTCTTTATCTATTATATATTGTCCCACTGTGAAATGTGAGATTCTGTTATTTTTTCTGTTTTTCTTCTATCTTCTTCTTCTTTAACCCTAACGGTTCGGTTTTCCGGCATTCGACTGTGCGACATTGGATACAGTGGACGTATGGTGTCGATTTTCGGACGTCGTAAAATCGGGTCGTTACATTTACTATCTTCAGTATTATCAATATAAATTTTACAAGCCTTCAAACTGTTTTTAACAGGCTTAAAACTAAAGATTCAATAATTTTCCCAATTTCAATTTATTAAATCCAATAACTTAATTGCTAAATAATAATAATATGTGAATTCAAGTTAAAAATTAACTTTTAAATATTTAAAATCAATTAAATATTCCAATTTCAAACATCCAAAAATTCCTGGTCGTCACATTCCTCCCCTCGTAAAAGAAATTCGTCTCTGAAATTGCAAGTTGAGAAGAATGATCCAATACCCATTACTATTTTCCAAAACCAAACAGTTTTATCAACTTGCCATAACATATCTTTTATTAAAGACCCATTTTTACTTCAACCAACTTCACAAAACCTTCCATAATTTCCAGCAACATTATTTACTCCACTTATTCAAATTTAAATTTAAATCCAAATTTAAATTATCAAAACTTTCTCAAAAATTTTCTAACTCTCTAAATTTTTGGAAAAAATTCTCCAGCGTCTCCTTGGCGTGGCTTGCTCGGTACAACTACAAATGCCTCTACGGGGCCCCAGATTTAAAAAAAAACAAAAGCCAAGTGGCTAGACTAGAAAATCATCAAATTTCATACAGAAATTTAAATACATACCTTTTTAGTCGGGCTATTCAAATTATCTTCTGAAATCAAAAATCCCAAATTCACTTTCCTAATCCTTTATTTCCAACTAAACAATTAGTTCGAATTTCATTTCCAACATTCCTTATTCAATTCCAATTTGAAATCGTTTTGTCGCTAACAAAAATTTTCAACAATTTTCTAACTCCCAAAATTTTCGAAAATTTTTGCAGAGTCTCCTCTGTACGGATATGCTTTTGCAATTTGACAAGAGATATAAATATATATACATCGACCCATACGGTCGGAAAAACAAAAACAGTTCATATTTTCTATTTTTATTGCGTAGGCATGCCTTTATTTAGCATTTTTAAGCAAGCGGCTTATTATTTTAGCAATTATCGTGTCCAAAATCATGCCAAACGGCCTTCAGGTACCTGTACTTACTCAATTTAAATATGTAAGTGCTAAAATCATGTAACTTAACAACATTTTACATAGTTAACTGGCAAATGTATGAGTTTTCTATAAGCAATGCAGGTTAAACAATATTTATAAGCAACTTATAGGGTTTCAACATAAATTTTAATTGTTTACAACCAATTCATATACAACTTCATTTAATTTAAATGGTTTACAACTCAATTGCTTACATTCAATTCATTTTCAACCCAAACAACTCGCATTATTTCAGTTGATTCCTCAATTTTATTTACTTCTACCAATCCATAGAATTTTTATTTAATTTCGTTTAAGTCGAACTTCTAATTTATTCTATGCAATTTTATGATATCCATGTGAATAAATAACTACTTAAGTTTTATAACCAAATTTAAATTGATTCCGACTCAATTTATATTTAATTCCTTCCATTATAATTCATTCACAGCCAACTTTCATTTCTTTTCACAACAAGTTCTATTTCCATCTTTCATTTGATTCTTATTTAATCAAATTCCATTTAATTCAGTTAGCCCGTCCGTTTAATTTTAATTCACCTTATCAATTTATCAAAATAATATCCAAGCACATACTTAACTCATTTATACTAGAATTGGAATTTATTTGTAACTCAAATCATTTCTATTATAATCTAATTCCTTTTTATTTTTACAACATCTCCAGTTATTTTAATACATTATCAATCCAAGTCGAATTCTATTTATAATTCGAGTTTATTCCCAAATTTCATTATTAACTTACAATCCATTTTATTTAACCGAGTTAAATTTTATTAACATACTCTATCAAATAATTTATTTAGCTAATTAGCGTACTTCCAACCTTTAAATCAATATTCGATTTTATTACAAAAGACACTTCACTAATTTTTTGCTGAGTTCAATTTTTTTTATAATTCTAGTTTGGATTTTCTTTCATTTTCCAAAATTCCAACACTTTTATTTCGGCTTATTTATTCCCCTTTTTATATTTTTATAAGCTACTCACTTATTTATATTCATACTTCTCCATCCATTTACAGTCAATCACATTCACATTTCACTTTTAACTAGAGACTATATATATTTTTATTTCAATGCTTTTCAATTCTTTCATAAGCTTCCAAAGCTTATTTATTCCAATTCAATACTTACTTAGTTTACGCTTATTTATTTAAATAAGAATTTTAGTCCATTCAATAGTATCTATAACTCAAATGAATTTATTTCAATTCAATTTTATTTAACTCAACTCTAGTTAAATCTAGAGACATACCATTCTTTTGAATTTTATTAAGCAAGGACTTAATTCCATTTAATATCATCCCACACAATTCACTTTTATTTCATTTCAATTCCTTTCAACTTATTTCAAATCCAACTCATTATTATTAATTTTTCTTAAGTTAATTTAATTCTAATTAATTTTATTTCTCAATCCAAATTTAACTTTTATTTTTCCATTAACCCGAAATCAATTAAACTTTCAACAATTTAATTCCTTCACCATTATCCAAGTTAAATTTATTTTAACTCTCTTCCTTTTTCCACCTTTAAATTTTGATTACAACATTAACATCTCCTATTTTCCTCCATTATTTAAAAATCATCTCAACTTTACAAGTTTATAACTTACCTCATTAGGATTTTCATTTCAAATAAGGATTCAGGATTCTTAAACACCCGGCTTTTAGTTCAAATCATTTTGAAATCACCATTATCCCAAAATCACATTTCTTAAATTTTTAAACCAATCCTAGTTTTTATCCCCAACAAATTTCCTTTGAAATTTCAAAAACAAAACGAGTTTTTCTGAACAAATCAATTTAACAGCAATCTGTCACTTAGAAACTCGAAAATGAACACCGATGATGTCGCAATCATCATCGTAATTATTTCCCAGTGACCGAAGCGATTTCAGTGCTATGACATCTCCAAAACCTATTTAAAACCGTTTTCTTTCAAAAATATCTTCAAAATAATTTTATTATTTTCCATTCAAACTACTTTGGAAAACACTTCCAAATTCTCCAGGGTTTAAATTTACAGATTTGATTTAAATCAAATTTTAACTATGATTCATTTGTATAATTTATGCTCATATGAATTTCCATTTGATAGTCATTCCGATTTTTATAATCTTATTTGTTTAGAATATTATCATCCAAACATCCAAGTTATATAAAATTTAAGAAAATATTTCCTTTATATAGAAATATATTTTTGGGCAAATTTATTTCATTCACCCACATTTAAAACAATATTGTGTCACTTTATCATGTCAGGTGTTTATCTTCTCGAATAGTGGCCAACTTACTCGATCAGAACTCATATTCCATTCAACCAATAAGTCAACACAATATTAAAATAATTTATATTCACTAATAAATACACGCTCATATCTATTAGTACACTCAAACTCATTCTAGAGTACTACAGACTCTATTTTCAATGAGTAGTTCCCACCAGAGCCAAGGTTCTCGCTTAACCTGGCTCTGATACCAAGTGAAATGACCCGCAGTTCCGTACCCTTGATTCGGCACTATTCTCCATCAATCATCTCAAGATGAACGGAAATATGAACCATTTGGGTTAAAGAAGAAGAGGCAGAAGAAGAAAATAGAAAACAACATTAGAATCTAACCATTGCGGCGGAATAAAATATAATAGATAATAACAGATCTTTACACAAAAGAAAACTATATTTGTTTTATATATATACATCATCAGAATACATCATCAGAGTTCAACAACATCAATAACATACAACTGGACAGTCATATAAACTTGTCCTCAAAAACTGAATACACAGCGGAATAATAATCAAGTACGGAAGTACGTATCGCCTTTGAGCTCTTGCCTTATCTTGCCTTATCTTTAGGATATTCATCCAAGTGTATTTTCTTGCCTTATCTTAAATTATCTTTGGCTTGTCTTTATGTTGCCCTAAATTCATTCTTGATTTTTCCAGGATGAATCGAGGAAATGCCAGAGGTAGGGGTCATGGTATTGCCCCAGCTCTTCAACCTGTTGCTCCTGTTCGATTCACTGTTCTTTGTAAGGAATTCACTCAACTTGGTGGAACCCCATTCACCGGTTCGTAGAGCATCATTGAGGCTCATCAAGGGTTGTGGAGTCTTGAGAGGATATTTACTGGTCTCGAGATTACAGATGCCCAGAAGCATCAGTTAGCAGCTTGGCATTTGCATGAGTCTTCTCCAGATTGGTGGGAGTCTGTCACAGCTAGCACCGTCGAAGCTGATATTACTTAGGAGCAGTTTAGGTATCTTCTCGTGTTCCTTTGAATTCTGTTTTTCTATCTTTTTATGCCTTTCTAAGTTTATCTATCATCTTTTTAGAGAGGCTTTTGTGGCAAAATGGATGCCCGAAGCTGGGAAATCTCAGCTTTATCGTGAATTTATGGATCTCAAGCAGGGTGCCATGTCTTTTGCTGAGTATGAGAGGAAGTTCAACGAACTTTCTAAGTTTGGTCCTAGCCTGATTGATACTCCTTCCAAGAAGAATGATAAATTCATTGTTGGTGCTCGTCCAGAGTATTATAGTCGCCTTATTTCTCACGTTCATGGTTCTTTCACCCAGCTCATGGATATGGCTATCCTTTATGAGAACCTACTTCTAAGAGTTCTGCTCCTGCTCGTGCTCCTGATGGTACTCCTTCATCTCAGTCTTCCTCTGCCAATTCTAGGAAGAGAAAGCCTAATTTCCAACAGCAGAAGCAGAATTGCCTCAAAAATTCAGGTTTCGGATCCTTTTCATCTCCTCCTTCTTATAGGAAACCTGTAGACCTTTCTTCCATCACTTACTTCAGATGTGATCAGAAGGGACACTATGCCAATAGCTGTCCTACCTTAGCTGGTGCAGTTGTTCCTCCTCCTACTGATATTAAGCCTTCTGGTATATTTGCTATCTCATATGCATTTTCTCCTGTTCCTCCACCTGCTCCTACTCCTAGTGATGATCAAGGTACTCTTCAGTGCAACCTTTCTTTATTTTTTATCATATTCGTGTTTTATTTGATGCTAGAGTTTTCCATAGTCTTATTTCTATTGATTTGTGTGATAAGTTTGAGTATCTCCTTTCTCCTGAGTTTGCTTTTGTACCTTTATGTGTTTCAAATCCAATTGAGGCTCCGTAAACCTTAATAGGATTTGTAAGCATGTGCAACTTTTCTATTCTGATCATTGCTTTAGTGGTGATCGTCATTTGACTCCTTTAGTCAGATTCTATCCCGATATATTGGTGAAGTCACTGCTTTACCTCCAAAGCGGGAAATTTCTTTTTGTACAGATCTTATTCCAGGAACTCTAGGAATGGGTTCTATAAATGGTTAGTCATGCCTTTTGGTTTGAATAATGCTCTTGTTTTCTTTATTTATTTGATGAATCTTGATTTCGTGCTGTGCTTTATAAATTTTCTAAATGCCAATGTTGGAAAGATGAAGTCCGATTCCTTGGACATATTGTTTCAAGTAATGGAGTTTCTATTCATCCGGTCATGATCGCTGCGATCAATGGAAATCTTTCTTTCTTTTGCTTTTTCTTTTCCTTGTCATTCAATTATTCTATTTTCTGTGTTTTCCCGTACCTCGTTCCTTTTCAGGGATGAAAAGTTTTGAGTGGGGGAGAGTGTAACAACCTTGTATTTTGTGAATATATTATTGTATATTTTATTTCTTTTAATTTAAATTTTTTGATTTAAAAACTTTATTTTATTTATTAAAAGGAATAAATTTTGTTATTTAAATATAAATTTTGATTATTATGTGAATTATATTTCCAAACTTGAACAAAATTGTATATTTTTCTAGAAATTGAATTTTTGGTCAATATGGTCAAACTTTGACTTTTAAATTTTAAATTTAAATATTTTAAATTTTAAATTTTATCTTTTATTATGAAAATAAATTAAATTTTAAGAATACTGCTTTTCATTTCGTTGATAACAGAGTTGTACTGTGAAAGTTATGTTTTTTTCAATATTGGGTGTAAATTATTTTATTTAACAATATTGTTTATTTTAAATTATATAAATAATATTTTTATTTATCATATCTTATTCAAATTTGTATTATATGTTATGTTACATATATTTTTTTCTTTTAAATATTTTTAAAGTGATGTTTGAATTTTTCCAAAGCTTATTGAATTAATTTTCAAATTTTAAAGCCTAGTTTCTTTTTTTTCTATTTTCTTCATTTAAATTATATTTAATTAAAATTTATTTATTTATTTTTGTGAATGCATTTTTATTTTGTGTTCTTATCCTTATTTTAAAAAAATTCAAGTACATAAATTTTTTCCAAAGTTTGTTCCATTTATTTTCAAGATTAGTTTACATTTTCTTTGTTATTTTCTTAATTTAAGTATATGTAATTACTATTTATTTATTTATTTATTTTTGTTTATTTACTAAATTTTTGTATTTTTATCTGAATTTATATTTACGTATATTTCAGTTATATAAAATTTAAAATTAAATATAGAGAAATTTGAAGAGTTCTGACCATTGATTTGCTTATGTCCTTTTGTATTCACACCTTTTCACATTTTCAACCAACATTTTCGTTAAATTTTTGGCCGACTTTCTCATTGCTTTAGCCATATCTTTCTCCTTCATTTTTTTCACGTATCAAAAACTTCTTATCTCTGAAAAAATTCGGCCTCCATCATCTCCAAGAGTTTGGTAAAATTCTTTTTCTTTTCCATTGCTTTTCTACTTGTTTATGTTGTTTTTCACTTGCTTTCTCACCTTTGTAGCTCAGCCCCTTGCTCCTCCTTCACCATGGCTGCCTCCTCTATCACCTGAATCACCCACCAACTCCTACAGTCCAGCCCCAAGCCACTGGCCATGCCCAAGAGTTGATCAAACTCCACCAAAACTTGCGCGAACTCCACTTGAATTACCCTAGCCAACACCTATGCCTTCATCACCTTCAACCAACCCTTGGCCGCCACCTACTCTACCTCCACCAACCAATTTTTGACCTAACAACCTCTGCCATGTCATCCTCTACCTCACCCAGACCTGGCCTAACCATGCTAGCTTGTGGCGGAACCCATATGTTGCATAGAATCCATGGTAGTTGCCTTGTGTGTTAGTTCCATGCACACATACCTTTGCATCATCTTTTCTTATTATGGCCGACCTATTCAACCCAAAACCAAATCAAAACCTACCCCTTAGCTATGCCTTTCCATCCTATAACTGAAACATTAGTGATAGAAGGCAAGTGCAAGTGGTTTGGAGATGATTTATGCATTCACTTCTACCATTGGTTAATCGTATTTTTAGGTTAAAACTTATGTTGTTTGTATTGTCTTGTTTGAATGTGTTCAAGGCAATTAATCTTTGGCTCTCTCAAATTCGAATCATTATCATGCTATCGTGCTTTGAAGATCTTAGTTTGTGTGTTTCAGTTGTCCTCTCCAGCTTATACCAGTGAGTTATTCTCACCAGACAAGATTTATACTTATATAACTTGTAAACTGATTTCATCTGAATCTGTAAAATGCATCACCATATTATATCTGCTATGTTATGATCATATGATGTTCACCCATGCTTAAACACCTGTTATATCATCTGTTACTGTTAATTAATGCTATTCTGTTGCTTATATCAGTTTATCACACTGCAAGTTCCCTTTAGATTAGAATCACTATGGGCTGAAATGGTACATACCCGAACAGACTTTAGAATAGGGGAAAATCGTTATGGGATGAAACGATAGGCCTAAATGATTTTCAATTATTTTCTTTACTTGGGGCTGCGGATTTGAAATGATAAAACCCAGGATTTTTTCGTAAATTACGTATTGAAATGATATATTACCCGTATCACTTTACTTAGGCTAGGAAATTATATACAGACCCGTAGTTAAAATATATTTTTCTTAAATTTTTAAAATATGTTTGAAATGTAAATATTATAATATTTTTATTTAAAACTTAATAAAAATGATTTTCGTAAAGTATTATTGATTTTCTAAGAATTTATAAGTGAAATAAATTAACGATAAAATTGGAAATTGGAAATATAAGTTATTTTGGAAATTTTGATTTAATTTTAAATGGAATTTAAATTAAATATGAAAATAGATAAATTTATGAAATTTTGAACTAAAATGAATTTAAAATGATTTTTTATGATATATTAATGATTTTTGAATGAAGTTAAAATGTTAAATGAATGAATATTGAGTTGAATTTTGAAATGCAACTTAAATTGGGAATTTGTGAATTTTGTTTAAAAGTGAATTTTTGAAGTAAGTAAATAAAATGAAAATGAGTTATATTTGAAAATGTAAACTTAAGTGTTAATTTAAAATTTAGTTTAACGAATTGACATTTAATATGGGAATTTAATATGTAAATTATTATTAAATATTGTATTTTGAATGGAAATTTAACCTTATAAAATCATGAATATAATGATATATAAATGATTGTTTTAAAAGTGAAATTATGTGATTTTATAAGTTCAAAATGAATAAAAAAATAAAATACTAATTGTTTGTGAAATTATATTGAATATTGGAAATGTAATTAACAGTATTTTGAAAATGCTATTATTTCTAACGTAAATGATATTACAGCGCTTTGTAAGTGCTATGGTTGATACAAATAAACTATGTATAAATTATAACTAAGTGATATTATAGCACTTGGTAAGTGTTGTGGTAGTAGGAAGATAATTAAAATCTGAAACTAAATAAAGGGCTACAGTAGCACTTGATAAGTGTTGCGGTAGACTGAAATGAATCATTGAGGTTTTGATTTAAATAAATGAGCTCAGAATTTGTCTAAAATTTTGGGAACTGAATATTTGATTTTAAATATAATGACTTCACTTTTAAATGGTTTAAATGAATTGTTTTGATTTAAATATAAACTATTTAAAAAGTGATTTGAAATGATAATAAATGAATGATATCTTTGAATTAAAAAGGATAATTAAATGTGTATATTTGGATTTGAATTCAAATAATGATTTGGAATGAATTTTGAAAGATATGATATTTTGATATATTGAAATGGTTTGGAAATGATTAGATCTTTATTTTGATAAAGATTTGAATTTGAAATGATATTTTATTTTGAAGCATAAACTATGATTTTTAAATTATGACTACGGGTTATCATAACGATTGGTTGTTAAAGAGATCGAGATGGGATATGGACATACTCTCTGTCGATACCCAAAAAACTTTAACAACTGTGTACGCAGTGGAGTTTTCAGAATGAAGTAGGATGGTGGCAACATTCTTGAGGTATATTACATGGACCCGACTCCCGTGAGTTGGCTTAAGGTGGCTAAAACAGGAGCGATCTCGGGCCAAAAGGGGTAGCTCCTCTGGTCGGACACATTCCTTCGATACTATACTCTTACTTGTGATTGATTTGATGGCCATCCTCCGATTTTGATATGGGAGTGTGTTCCGAGGTGGGCGTATGTGGCTGCTGCTTTACCACCAGCCCGTGTGCATAATTGGTATATCTACCCTGGCATTGCCTTGTGTGCCATGTCATCTACCATACCGAGCCTTTACTTCGAGTTTGTTTTTCTCCCGTAGCCCATGGAGTATTTAGGGTAGTCTCCCGATCTGGAGATATGCTGATACTGGATGGACTACTGAGACTATTATGTGTGAAGGGTGATATGGGTAGCCCGGAACGCTATCTAAAAGTAAGTTTATTTTACAGTGACATTATTATAACAGTGCAATATCACTACATAGTAAATAGTTTGACGGATCCTTAGAGGTTGGGCGGTCCCAGGCATCCTTTAAGTTACTTGTACCTTATTACAATTCACTTGAGTTGGTTTACATTATATAAGTATATATTGTCCTGACTCGAGTGTTTTATGTTTTGCTTTACGCTCGGGTCAGCCAGATTATTCACAGCTTTGGATTCTCTTTCTGGAGCTGGTCTTTGTTGGAGTTTCTGCTTATCTACATTTATATCTATTTCTGTTTCAGCTGTTCTAGTTTATCTCATGTATTAGTGAACTTCTATGTATTTTGGATTTCTATTATGTTGTTTTAGACTGTTATTATGTATTTGGGTTGAGACTCTGTTATAGTAGCTTCATGAACTACTATGTTATTTTTATATTACGCTGCGAGTTATTCTGATTGTTCTGTGTCTGTGATTCTGTGTATTTAATTTCATTTGCTCCAAATTTTATTTACAATCTGTTATTTTGCATCATTCAAGTTTGAGATGTGTGGATTATTGTCGATTTGAATGGTACAAAATGGCGGGTCGCTACATTTGGTATCAGAGCTTTGGTTTTGGCAAACCATTGCCTCTTCGGAGCCAAAATTCATTAGAGATAGGATATAAATACCCTAGAATGGGTAAAACCAATCTCAGAATCACTTTCTTTGTGAGAGAACGTATTTTTAAAGTAGCAAATGATTTTTCAAAATGGTTTGTAAAATGTTTTCAAAAGTCTTTCAAAGTTTATTTTTGATATATAATTTTTTTTCTTGTTTTAAAGGATTTTTCAAATGTTTTCTAACTTCTTTCCTTTCGTATCTACCTTGTTAGATTTTTCTTTCTTTAGGATATTCATCCAAGTGTATTCTCTTGCCTTATCTTAAATTATCATTGGCTTGTCTTTATCTTGTCCTAAATTCATTCTTGATTTTTCCAGGATGAATCGAGGAAATGCCAGAGGTAAGGGTCGTGGTATTGCCCTAGCTCTTCAACCTATTGCTCCTATTCGATTCACTATTCTCTGTAAGGAATTCACTCAACTTGGTGAAACCCCATTCACCGGTTCGGAGGGCATCATTAAGGCTCGGCAATGGTTGCGGAGTCTTGAGAGGATATTTACTGGTCTTGAGATTACTGATGCCCAGAAGCATCAGTTAGCAGCTTGGCAGTTGCATGAGTCTGCTCTAGATTGGTGGAAGTCTGTCACGGCTAACACCGTCGAAGCTGATATTACTTGGGAGCAGTTTAGGTATCTTCTCGTGTTCCTTTGAATTCTGTTTTCCTATCTTTTTGTGCTTTTCTAAGTTTATCTATCATCTTTCCAGAGAGGCTTTTGTGGCAAAATGGATGCCCGAAGCCGGGAAATCTCAACTTTATCGTGAATTTATGGATCTCAAGTAGGGTGCCATGTCTTTTGCTGAGTATGAGAGGAAGTTCAACAAACTTTCTAAGCTCGGTCCTAGCCTGATTGATACTCCTCTCAAGAAGAATGAGAAATTCATTGCTGGTGCTCGTCTAGAGTATTATAGTCGCCTTATTTCTCATGTTCATGGTTCTTTCACCTCATGGATATGGCAATCTGTTATGAGAAACCTACTTCTAAGAGTTCTTCTCCTGCTCTTGCTCCTGATGGTACTCCTTCATCTTAGTCTTCCTCTGCTAATTCTAGGAAGAGAAAGCCTAATTTCCAGCAGCAGAAGCAGAATTGGCTCAAGAATTCGGGTTTGGGATCTTTTTCATCTCCTCCTTCTCATAGGCAACCTGTTGACCTTTCTGCCATCACTTGCTTCAGATGTAATCAGAAGGGACACTATGCCAATAGCTGTCCTACCTTAGCAGGTGCAGTTGTTCCTCCTCCTACTGACATTAAGCCGTCTGGTATATTTGCTGTCTCATCTGCATCTTCTCATGTTCCTCCACTTGCTTCTACTCCTAGTGATGACCAACGTACTCTTCAGTGCAACCTTTATTTATTTTTGTATCATATTCGTGTTTTATTTGATACTAGAGTTTTCCATAGTCTTATTTCTGTTGATTTGTGTGATAAGTTTGAGTATCTCCTTTATCCTGAGTTTGCTTTTGTACCTTTATGTGTTTCAAATCCAATTGAGGCTCCATAAACCTTAATATAATTTGTAAGCATGTGCAACTTTTCTATTCTGATCATTGCTTTTGTGGTGATCTTCATTTGACTGCTGTAGTCAGATTCTATCCCGATATATTGGTGAAGTCAATACTTTAGCTCCTAAGCGGGAAATTTCTTTTCGTACAGATCTTATTCCACGAACCATGGGAATGGGTTCTATAAATGGTTAGTCATGCCTTTTGATTTGACTAATGCTCTTGTTTTCTTTGCTGATTTGATGAATCTTGATTTCGTGCTGTGCTTTATGAATTTTCTAAATGCCATTGTTGGAAAGATGAAGTCCGATTCCTTGGACATATTGTTTCAAGTAATGGAATTTCTGTTGATCTAGTCATGATCGCTGCGATCAATGGAAATCTTTCTTTTTCTTTTTCTTTTCCTTGTCATTCAATTTTTCTATTTTTTGTGTTTTCCTGTACCTCGTTCCCATTTGGGGACGAAAAGTTTTGAGTGGGGGAGAGTGTAACAACCCTGTATTTTGTGAATATTTTATTGTATATTTTATTTCTTTTAATTGGAATTTCCTGATTTAAAAACTTTATTTTATTTATTAAAAATAATAAATTTTGTTATTTAAATATAAATTTTGATTATCATGTGAATTATATTTCCAAACTTTAACAAAATTGAATATTTTTCTAGAAATTGAATTTTTGGTCAATATGGTCAAACTTTGACTTTTAAATTTTAAATTTAAATATTTAAATTTTTTAATTTTATCTTTTATTATGAAAATAGATTAAAATTTGAGAATACTGCTTTTTGTTTCGTTGAAATCAGAGTTATATTGTGAAAGTTATGTTTTTTTCAATATTGGGTGTAAATTGTTTTATTTAACAATATTGTTTATTTTAAATTATATAAATAATATTTTTATTTGTCATATCTTATTCAAATTTGTATCATATGTTATGTTACATATATTTTTGTCTTTTAAATATTTTTAAAGTGATGTTTGAGTTTTTCCAAAGCTTATTGAATTTATTTTCAAATTTTAAAGCCTAGTTTCTTTTTTTGCTGTTTTCTTCATTTAAATTATATTTAATTAAATTTTATTTATTTATTTTTTGAATGCATTTACATTTTGTGTTCTTATCTATATTTATAAATATTTTTCAAGTACATAAAAATTTTCCATAGTTTTTCCACTAATTTTCAAATTTTCAAGACTAGTTTACATTTCCTTTGTTATTTTCTTAATTTAAGTATATATAATTAATATTTATTTATTTATTTTTAATTATCTACTAAATTTTCGTATTTTTATCTGAATTTATATATATATATATATTTCAGTTATATAAAATTTAAAAAAAGAAATATGGAGAAATTTGAAGAGTTGTGACCATTGATTTGCTTATGTCCTTTTGTATTCACACCTTTTCACATTTTCATAAAAATTTTGGCCGACTTTCTCATTGCTTCAGCCGTATCTTTCTCCTTCATTTTTTCACGTATCAAAAACTTCTCATCTTTGAAAAAATTTAGCCTCCATCATCTCCTAGAGTTTGGTAAAATTCTTTTTCTTTTCCATTGCTTTTCTACTTGTTTATGTTGTTTTTCACTTGCTTTCTCACCTTTGTAGCTCAGCCCCTTGCTCCTCCTTCATCATGGCTGCCTCCTCCATCACCTGAACCACCCACCTCATCCTCCAATCCAGCCTCAAGCCACTGGTCGTGCCCAATAGTTGATCAAACTCCACTAAAACTTGCACAAACTCCACTTAAATTGCCTTAGCCAACACCTATGCCTTCATCACCTTCAACCAACCCTTGGCCGCCACCTACTCTACCTCCACCAGCCAATTTCTGACCTGACAACCTTTTCCATGTCATCCTCTACCTCACCCAGACCTGGACGCACCATGCTAGCTTGTGGCCGAACCCATATGTTGCATAGAATCCATGGTAGTTTCCTTGTAGTGTTAGTTCAATGCACACATACCTTTGGATCATCTTTTCCTATGTATCGCCGACCTATTCAACCGAAAACCAAATCAAAACCCACTCCTTAGCAGTGCCTTTCCAACCTATAACTGAAACATTAGTGGTAGAAGGCAAGTGCAAGTGGTTTGGAGATGATTTATGCATTCATTTCTACCATTGTTTAATCGTATTTTTGGGTTGAAACTTATGTTGTTTGTATTGTCTTGTTTGAATGTGTACAAGGAAATTAATCTTTGGATCTCTCAAACTCGAATCATTATCGTGCTATCGTGCTTTGAAGATCTCAGTTTGTGTGTTTCAGTTGTCCTCTCTTGCTTATACCATTGAGTTATTCTCACCAGACAAGATTTATACTTATATAACTTGTAATCTAGTTTCATTTGAATCAGTAAAATGCATAACCATGTTATATCTACTATGTTATGATATATGATGTTCACCCATGCTTAAACACCTGTTACATCATCTGTTACTATAATTTAATGCTATTCTGTTGTTTATACCAGTTTATCACATTGCAAGTTCCCTTTAGATTAGAATTACTATGGGTTGAAATGATACATACCCGAACAGACTTTAAAATAAGGGAAAATTGTTATGGACTGAAATGATAGGCCTGAATGATTTTCAATTATTTTCATTTACTTGGGACTATGATAAAGCCTGCGTTTTCTTTGTAAATTACGTGTTGAAATGATATATTACCCGTATCACTTTACTTAGGCTAGGAAATTATATACAGACCCGTAGTTAAAATATATTTTTCTAAAATTTTTAAAATATGTTTGAAATGTAAATATTATAATATTTTGATTTAAAAATTAATTAAAAATGATTTTTGAAAATAATTATTGATTTTCTAAGAATTTATAAGTCAAATAAATTAACGATAAAATTGGAAATTTGAAATATAAGTTATTTTGGAAATTTTGATTTAATTTTAAAAGGAATTTATATTAAATATAAAAATATGATAAATTTATGATATTTTGAATTAAAATGAATTTAAAATGATTTTTTATAGTATATTAATGATTTTTGAATAAAGTTAAATTGTTCAATGAATGAATATTGAGTTGAATTTTGAAATGTAACTTAAATTGGGAATTTATGAATTTTGTTTAAAAGTGAATTTTTGAAGTAAGTAAATAAAATGAAAATGAGTTATATTTGAAAATGTAAACTTAAGTGTTAAATTAAAATTTAATTTAATGAATTGAAATTTAATGTTGGAATTTAATATGTAAATTATTATTAAATATTGATTTTTAAATGGAAATTTAACTTTATAAAATCATGAATATAATGATATTTAAATGGTTGTCTTAAAAGTGAAATTATGTGATTTTATAAGTTTAAAATGACTAAAATAAAATAAAAGATTAATTGTTTGTGAAATTATATTGAATATTGGAAATGTAATTAACAGTATTTTGAAATGCTATTATTTCTAACGTTAATGATATTACAGCGCTTTGTAAGTGCCGTGGTTGATACAAATAAACTATGTATAAATTATAACTAAGTGGTATTATAGCACTTGGTAAGTGTTGTGGTAGTAGAAAGATAATTAAAATCTGAAACTAAATAAATTGCTACAGTAGCACTTGATAAGTGTTGCGGTAGACTGAAATGGATACTTGAGGTATTGATTTATATAAATGAGCTCAGAATTTGTCTAAAATTTTGGGAACTGAATATTTGATTTTAAATATAATGACTTCACTTTTAAATGTTTTAAATGAATTGTTTGATTTAAATATAAACTGTTTAAAAGGTGATTTGAAATGATAATAAATGAATGATAACTTTGAATTAAAAAGGGTATTTAAACGTGTATATTTGGATTTGAATTCAAATAATGATTTGAAATGAATTTTGAAAGATATGATATTTTGATATATTGAAATGGTTTGGAAATGATTAGATCTTTATTTTGAAGTATAAACTATGATTTTTAAATTATGACTACGGGTTATAATAACGATTGGTTGTTAAAGAGACTGGGATCAGATATGGACATACTCTGTGTCGATACTGAAAACCACTTTAACAACTGTGTACGCGATGGAGTTTCTAGAATGAAGTAGGATGGTGGTGACGTTCTTGAGGCATATTACGTGGACCCGACTCCCGTGAGTTGGCTTAAGGTGGCTAATACAGGAGCAAACTCAGGCCAAAAGGGGTAGCTCCTATGGTCGGACACATTCCTTCGATACTATACTCTTACTTGTGATTGATTTAATGGCCATCCTCCGATTTTGATATGGGAGTGTGTTCCGAGGTGGGGGTATGTGGGTGCTGCGTTACCACCAGCCCGTGTGCGTAATTGGTATATCTACCCTGGCATTGCCTTGTGTGCCGCGTCACCTACCAAACCGAGTCTTTACTACGAGTTTGTTTTTCTCCCGTAGCCCATGGAGTATTTAGGATAGTCTCCCCATCTGGAGATATTCTGATACTGGATGGACTACTGGGACTATTATGTGTGAAGGGTGATATGGGTAGCCCGGAATGCTATTTAAAAGTAAGTTTATTTTACTGTAGACATTATTATAATAGCACAATATTACTACATAGTAAATAGTTTGACGGATCCTTAGAGGATGGGCGGTCCCAGGCATCCTTTAAGTTACTTGTACCTTATTATAGTTCACTTGAGTCGGTTTACATTATATAAGTATATATTGTCCTGACTCGAGTGTTTTGTGTTTTGCTTTACGCTCGGGTAAGCCTGAGTAGTCACAGCTTTGGATTCTCTTTCTAGAGCTGGTCTTTCTTGGAGTTTCTGCTTATCTACATTTATATCTATTTCTGTTTCTGCTGTTCTAGTTTATCTCATGTATTAGTGAACTTCTATGTATTTGGGATTTTTATTATGTTGTTTCAGACTATTATTATGTATTTGGTTTGAGGCTCTGTTATAGTAGCTTCATGAACTACTGTGTTATTTTTATATTCCGCTGCGAGTTATTCTGATTATTCTGTGTCTGTGGTTCTGTGTATCTGATTTCATTTGATTCAAATTTTATTTACAATATGTTATTTTGCATCATTCAAGTCTGACATGTGTGGATTATTGTCAATTTGAATGGTACAAAATGGAGGGTCGTTACAACACTCAAATTGATTATTAAAGTTTCAAAATCCTTTCAAAATCAAAAGCATCTCGTAAGACCATGCCAAAAATAAACATGTCGGGTTTTTACCTTACGATAGCCAAAACACTTTTTATTAAAATTCTCTGGTATTATAATAGGGTCTATTTACAAATATTTATTAAAATAGCCGAAATTGTTACATTATTAAATTCCAGCTACTAGCCACAAAGTGGGTTATACAAGCAAAAATCGTAATAGGCGCGTAGGGAGAATGGATTTCCAACTAATGACTAGGCACTAGGTACCACCTGTCACAGTACGTGGCCTAGATCACCGTACCGAGGATTACTCCGAATCCCTGCAACACAAGACCGGGACTACCGCTTACTGGATAATCCCGAGTAAGATCACCCCATGGTTGGGATCAGCAGCCGCACCACATAGGCGAAAAAAGGGACATCTAGACAGGGATGACCTTACCTTAATGGGTGCTACCCACATAGCCTTGCTGCATAACCCCTGATTTTCAGTCATTCCTGGTTGATGAGGCTCGAGGCTAAGCGTTACCTTTTTAGAACATATCACTTAGAATGCCCATCGTCCATCTGACGATGTTCCGAAAGAAATCATCCATACAAGTCCATCCCGGGCTCGAACGGAACCGAAGGCACTACTCCTACTACATCCATTTTGGACTCATCCTTAGGATTAGTAGCGACTAGCCCTTGTACTTCACTACTCCACCTTCAAATACAAACTCGTCTTCTTCACGAAATCATTCAAACCGAATTGAAGTGGTTTTCGAGAAATTAATCCCGATCCCGGTCTCTTCAAAACGACCAGCCCATTGGCCAATATTGATAGTCGATTACTTAACTATCAATTAACATTCACAACAACCATCAAACATGAATAATTTCTCCTGAATTATTTATCAACCTCAAAATATCTTCACAAGATATATTTCTATTTTCAACCCTTTTGAAAACAGTTTTCAAACCACACTTTTCTCGTGGAACAAATTTCCAAAAATATTTATTTCCACTGAAGACACCAAACACAAAAACTTTAGATTTGAAAATAATTTAAAACACTTTATCATAAAATATCCTTTAAAACATTTAAACTAAAAATTACTTTAATACTTATTAAAATATGTGCTTTAAGAGTATTTAAAATAAAACTATTTTGTACAATATAAAACTGAATTCCTAACTTTTAAAACAAAATACCAAGCCAGCTTTAAATAATTACTGCTATAAATAGATTAAAAGAAAATACTTACTTTAGAATTTAAACATTTAGAAATAATAAATTTTCTAAAACATACTTTTAAAACAATATTAAAGCTTTTTACTTATATTTAAAAATTTACTTCGAAAACGTACTTTGCTATCCAGGGAAATACTCTTCACACCCTTTAAAAATAAATCACTATTTATTTTTAAACAAAATTTCCCATTTCTTTAATAAATTCCTATCGTGAATTTATCCTTCCAAATATCCACTGATATATTGCTTTACTTTTATAAACCCAGTATATAAGTTTCATAGTCTCAACTTCCTTCTAAAATCCCGGTTTTAAACACTTAAATCAATTCCCAAATTGATTTCCAATTCACTTCACTTTTAAATAAATTTCCTTACTCACTTCATTTATTCCAAAATCCATTAATTTCAGATTTTTATTCCTTAATTATGATTTAAAATCTTTTAACTGAAAATACCAATTTCATATTTCCCAAATTTCTTCTTTATTCTTTCAAATAAATTTAAACCTTGAATTTTAAAATAAATTCTTTATTTCTTGAGATAAAATCAATTAATTTTAAAATTCATTATTTCTCTGTTTATTCAAAATCCCTTTTTCATACCCGGAATTTATTAGGATTTAAAAATCACTTTTATTCCTTTCCAATTCATTCTTATTTTTATTCAAATTCTTTATAATTATTTTACTTAAAACTTCACTCTTTTATTTTCTTTTCAAAAATCCAATTCTATATATTTTGATATCTTAGTGTTCCGAAATATATTCGAACAAACCATAGCATTCAATATTCCAAATATAAATCATCACAGAATATCAAATATTCATAATACAGAATATTAAACAATCTAAATAATTTTGAGGAATCCAGTTGGATCCCTCCAACCTGTTTCCCTGCATTCATAGATGTTAGCGCAATAAAATACCAATTCCACTGCGAGGTGGAATATCGCGGTATATGGGTTTTATATAGTATCATCTGCTATTATGCGGCGCATAGGGTCTCATCCGCTATATAATGCGGGAAAAATCAATCACTCCATTATCTACTATATACTACTATATATAATATAGCACATCAAATCAATTCAATCATTCAATCAATTATTTAAATTTAACCATTTAAATTTAAATAAAACCTAGATGAGTGAGGTTAACTCACCTTTGGTTTGTTTGCAGTCGACCTTCATTTCGGTTTGTTTCTTCACAATTTTGACCTTGATTTTTATTTGCAAATTCATCCCAATATTTTTCCATTATAGTGTTTGAAATATTTTTAATACTCGCACGAAAAAAATTACATATTAGATAGATTAAAAAATATATTTATTATTATTATTATTATGATTACAAAGCAAACTTAAATTAAAGTTTACTGTTTTATACCTTTTCAACAGCTCTTGAACCTTATGAACATTTCCTTCTGTGCCATAAGCTAAATGAGCTTGAACCTCCACCGAAACCCGACCAGGAACCAAGGCTATCCATAGCCCCAACACCCATGCATGTGAATTGGAACATCCCATCTTTTCGCACGCTTTAAATCGGCACACGGGCCAATTCAAACAATACGGAAGGACTGATTATTATAGGGTAAATAAGAAAAGCAGGGAAAGGAAAAATACAAATCAGAATCTTGCAGCGGAATGATAAAATATAATAATAAATATACAGTTCATAAAATTGTTTTACAAAACATTTGATTTTTCTTTATACAATAAATATCAGAGTTCTCATACCATAGAATAAAAATTATGCAGCGGATAAAATGGTGTAGTGGAATAATGTACTAGATAATAGTAATACAAATCTTCGTCTTCGTCCTCCAGAGCTAAAGTCTTCGAAACCTGAAATGCTCAGGCTAACCCGAGGGAATTGAAAAGTCAAAACACTCGAGTCAGAACTGAAAGATCTTATGTATGTTAAACTAACAGAAATAAATATGAGTTCAGTAACTCAAGAGATGCTCGAGATTTACATCTCTTAAGGATCCGTTAAACTATTTACTATGTAGTATATTTCGCTATTATAATAGTGTCAATTAGTCAAATAAACTTACTTTTAAATAGCGTTAAGGAGTGACCCAATATTCCCCTTAACACAAATAATGCCAATAGTCTATACAATGCCTGCGTATCTCCTGATCGGGAGACTACGAGAAGACACTCCATAGGTATGACACAAATAGAAACCGTATAAGGTAGGTGACACGGCACAACTAGGCAATGCCAGGGTAGATATACCAATTATGCTTTTGGGTCGATGGTAACGCGTAGCCGCAGCTACCGCCCACCTCGAGCCACACCCCCAAATCAAAGAAATCAAAAGTGGTATTGAATAAAACCAAAGTCGGAGTAGAATATCGAAGGGATGTGTCCGATCAAAGGTGCTACCTCAATTAACCCGTCAATCGCTCCTGTTTTAGCCACCTTATGCCAACTCACGGGAGTTGGGTCAACGTATTTACCTCAAAGGAAACGCCGCCACCATCCTAGTTCATTATGGAATCTCCACCGCGTACAATGTTGTTAAAGTGGTTTTCGGAGTTGGCAGAGAGTATGACAACTTCCGATCCTGGTCTCTTCAACAACCAAACGTTATTATAACACCGCGGTTATTTCAAAATAATTTATACTTTAAAAACAGAATATAATATCCCTTTTCAAAACCATATAAATACGATATCATTTATATTTTTAAAATCCCAAATCAATATGATATAATTTTTATTTTATAAATATCCCTTTTCCCAAAATCACAATATTTTCAAATATATATCTTAAACCCCATAGCTTTGAAACAAATTTTCTAATACTTAAATGGTTTAAGTATTAAACCGCTTTCCATAACAAAATAGCTTTTTAAATTTCACAAATAAATTCCAAATATAGGTTTAAATTCCTAAATAAACCATTTCACTTTCTATATATTTCAAAGCTTTAATTATTCCACCATTTCAAAACTTATTCTTTGATAATTTCATATATATCAAATTCAATTACTATTATTTAGATTTGAAATGTTTACTTAATAAATCAAATATCATTTAAGTAAAACCTTTAAACTTCAAATAATAGGATATTCTCTCAATTTAATTAACTTGATAATATTCATTTAAATCGACTTGATATTCATTTAAGTCCTTTAAGCCAAAATCAAGTTATAAAGATCATACCTTTTAAAACCCCAAATTAATTTATATTTCAAATAAATTTTATTCGAGGATAATTCTTAAATACATTAATTCAAAGCAAATTCATATTTATCTTCCACATTTATTTTATTTAAGACATTATAAACTCCATCAATAAAATTTAAATAAATAGTTAACCGTATTATATCTAAATAAAATTTAACTTTTAATTTTTAAACTTCTTTTATTCTTGAAACCAAATTTATACATAGCTTAAATTCAAGCGTTTAGCTATATATAAAATAATATTTAAAAATATCAAAAATCAATATTCATTAAACTGTATTCTTTTCCAAAACCATAGAAAATCATTTCAGAATAATTTTATATATATATATACCGCGGCGCCTGTATAAAATTTTCTATCCTATGGTCAAGTGATACGGATATTTATCATTTTAATCCATAATTTAAAATAAAAATTACGGTTATATATCATTTCAAACCGCAATCCCGAATGAAATGAAAATGCAATAATAACTTGCAATTTATAACAATATAAGCACAGCATCCATTCATCCAATATCAACCATCAACCATTTATCACAATCATCATCTAAATTCAAACAATACATCAATATATAACAGGTGATAATAACAGGTATCAACTATTAGTTTATATTCAAAAATAAATTACTACTGTTTAACTGGAAGTTTATATGCAATAAAAAAAATAACAATTTAACTGGCAGTTAATATGCAGTAATGAACCAAATAACAAGTTAATTAAATAAATGCAAATTAACTGAGATAATGATGAAATATATGCCAAACAGCTATAAATAAATTTCAAATCACATCACAAATTAATTTAACAAACATAAGAAATCTTAGAAGTTGTGAGTGGGTTAAAACACTCACCTTTTGGATTTTAAATCGAATTTAAATCCGATTTAAACCCAAAATTAAACAGTCTCCAAATCTGTCCAAACCAGTGCCAAAATGTCTGAATTTTGAGAACGATCCTAACGAAAGAAACTGTACGTAAATCAGACCACGTATGTAAGAGTTGTACAAATTAGATCATTCGAAAACAAAAATTAAATTAAAAATTGAAATAAACAAAACAAAACAGGGCACCATACCCAGCCACGTGGCCCCTTCATCATCTTCACGCAAGCCAGGTCAATCCTTCTGTTCGAAACTAGGTTTCACGAGCACGATTTCGTTCAGCCGCCACGTCGTCGAAGATCACCAACCACGCCGCACCTATGACCGAGGACCGATGCCGACCTCGCCAAGTCTCGCGACCTACCCACAGCAACCCTAGCTCGATTTACGTGCGACAGCACGAGCAGCAGCCACCATTGCTGTATAACCCTAATCAATTATTACACTCGATCTAACCGTCAACTCGCCCCATAAATCATGCCGATGAGCTCCTCTCAGTCCCCTTTACAAGACCCAGAAAGGGTTTCCCAATCCATCGACATTGATTACGACCCCGCTGAATGGCCGAGAATAAACTATGGTTTTCTGGAAAAAATTTGATTCGATTTCAAAAACGAATTTTAGATTTAGGTTGCACTCGTTGAGAGCTTCAAATCCATATATAATTTGCTGTGGTTTGAGGAGTTTGAAATTTTAGATTTGGATTGAATTTGCAATTGGATTTGGAAATATAGAATTTTGTCTGCCATTGAGAAAGAGGAGGAATAGAATGAATTTAAGTAACAAATGAGAAGTAGGGAGGTTAGGGTTTATAACGACATATTTATAGACAAGTTTGAAATAGAATGGATGGGATAAGATAGATGTATGCGCTAACGACAAAGTGGCCCAAAAAAGCCCATTCTGACTCCAGAACGAAATCGGGTCAACCCATATATCAAAATAGGTGTTTTAAATAATTTAAACGCGATGGAAAAGGTTTCAAGTTCAAATTGCATCGTATGAAGAAGTTATGTTAAAATCAATATTTTTCAAATTGATTTTAATTGATTTCAATTAAATTGATTTCATGGCGTTTCAAGCCAATACGATCAAATGACAAGTCCAATCGATACAAAACTTGAAATCCTACAATAATTCACCGATACGGATCCGATGAAATTAGTTTTGTCGAAATCCGAGTCAGTGGCCAAAATGGCTATTTTTCCATTAATTAAATAAATTAATAATTAATCAATTAAATCCAATTTTTAAATTTCAATTTTGTAATTGACAATTTTATCACCATTATATTTCTTAATCATTTACAAAAATTTAAACAAGTTTAGATGTGAATTAAAAGTTGATAAATCTATTAATTGCAGTGTAAATTTCTCCGCTTCATTATATTTAGAATTTATAAATTAAATTTTCAAAACTCATTTATTAAATTTTTAAGCCTTCATATTCACAACTTTTACCAAAATAAGATTGCCACTACATTGGTTGTTGATTTACTACAGTATTATCCTCAAATTCCATTTTAATTTCAATAACGTAGTATTTAACCGTTTTAATTCCATTTTTTTTTGCAGTAAATAAAATTATTGAATTTTATACTTAAATCAAATCAATAAATCTTGCTTCCAAATCTTTAAATCAACAAATTTTCATAAAATAAATAGGCTTAGCATAAATTACATCTTATAAAATTAACCATCTTCAATGACAAATCAAATCTACCATAACAGCATAATTTAAGTCAATTGATTGAAATTGATTCCACATTAAATGTTATTAATTATAAATTGAAATCTCAATAAATCCGTTTATTGATTTAATATCTTGCTATTCAATAAATTGACATTTTAGGTATAATTTACAGTGAATAATATTACATTTCCTTAATGTATTTATTAAATTTCCAAATAACGTACTACCTAATGTCCTTTAATTGCGATTTGATTTCCAAATTTTATGCACATACTAAAGAATAAAACATATATCAGTTGACTCGTTTAATGCAAATCTTTTTATTAAGTTCAATACTTCCATATAAACTTAGTTACCTTGGTTTCCCCATTCAATACTTTAATATGCCCATACTAACAACTCCTAACCATTGTATTACATTTCACATAAATGTAACATTTAATTACATTTATTACAATTTATCCCCAGTTCCAATTAACCATCTCAATAAATAGGTGACCCACAATAAACATTATCGTTCTCTTTAGTCACATAAATAAGCCACTATTACATACTAATTACAATCAAAAGAAGCTCTACAAATCTGTTTCAATTAATTTGGATGGCATTGAATTAGTATATTTATTATCTTACATCGACATTTTATAATTTATTCCCATTATAAATTTATGCGCACATTAATTCATTCATATTTACATCCACTTCCGTATATAAATTTTGTGACCAAGTTATAACATTTACATTTCTTTCTTACTTTAATTAATTACTAAATATTCCTATTTACACTCACCTTTATTTGCATTAACCATTTTATTTCCACTTATTGTATAATAACCACTATAATTCAATTACATTGAAATTTGTCAATTTCACCCATTAATTTAGATTTTAAATCAAATAAATTAATTTACCTTGGCTCCATTCTTTATTACATCAATTGTTACTTTAATTTACGACTCTCATTCCCGTTGTTTATTAATTACCATTAAGGTAACGTTTATTATTTACAACAGTCATTAAGATTACTTATCTACATTGATTGTATAAATTTCCATTAATTGCATTTTACTTCATCGGTTACTATAATATTGGATTCATTAAATTATCACTAATTTTATCATTGCATTAGTTACTACAATATTCCAATTTTTTTTATGTTAAATTTCTTAGCCTAGAATAACAATTCCCATTACTTCAATGTATCGTAATTTCATTTTTTATTTTTAATACTTAGCTTTAATTTCAAATGTTACATTTTATTTCTACATTTACTTCAATATGAATTATAAACATTTTAATTTCTTCCTAAATTTAATTAAAAAATCCTATAAATCTAACTCATTTAGTTATCAAAATTTACAGGTCGTTACACTCTCCCCCACTCATAACTTTTCGTCCCCGAAAAGGAAAAAAAAGGGAAAAGAAGAATTAAGAAATCAATATCATATTTAAATATTAAATTTATAAACAAATAAATTTAAAAAATTAATTAATTTAGATAAAATATACTAATTTATTATCATTAAATCTTTTTATACTCAAATTAATAAAATTTGGAAAACATTTTCAAAATATTTTCCAAGTCCAAAATTTACGGAAAATTTTTGGCAGAGTCTCCTTTGTACGGAGAGGCTTGGGAGAAAATATAGTACCAAAATAACAATATACAATATATATTTCCAAATTAATATATATCCTAACACGGGAAAATAGTATAATAGCTCTATAAAACGTAATCCGAAAACGTACCTATTTGTCGAGTAATTACGCTTATATTAGGAAACCAAAAGCTGTAGCAATTGCTTCCATAACCTGTATTTCACTTATATAATCTGATAAGAGTTAGCAATTATATAGAATGAAATATTTAAGTTGTTCAACCATAAACAAATCAATCAACCATCACTTGTACAAGCATACAACCATCACATAAAATCAACACGCATTAAACATTCATTCATATCAAACAAACAAATAGTTGTTCGGGCTCAAAACTTTAAGTTGTACGGAATGAAAAATAACTACTAAGTGTAGCCTTCACTCAACAGTCTTAGGTGAAGCTAAATAGATTATTCATTCATCCCAACAAATTTAAAGTATCCTTACCATCCAACCATGAACCAAACAAACAACAAATCCAAACAATAAACTTAGTTTATTCTTGTCAATTTCATTTCATACTATTGTTGTTTGACTTTTTTTTTGCAGTATTTATCTTTCTGCTTATTTTATTAATAAATAGCTTCAATCATTTACTTGCGTTTATTATCTTTCATTTATACTACTTAATTTTATTTATTTACTTTCATTTATTACTAAATTCCATTTATAATACTTACCTTCTTATTTTAATTAATAGCTTTTATTTTTATACTCAAGTTCATACCAACTCTAACACCAAATTCATATTTGTTAAGGAATTTCATCGAACACTTTCCTTATTTCAGATTTACATGTGTAATATTCTATTACAATTTCTTATTAAACATTTCAACTTTTTATATCTTTTGGTAAGTTATATATATGCCTTTAAGAATGTAATTGAAATCATAACAAGTTTATCTTATTTCCTTTAAAATTTATTCAATGTTCAATAATTGTATCCTTTGTATTATAGGTCACACATTTCAGATTTCTTTTAATTTCATTCATAACTTATCATTAAAATTTTTATTTTAATTAAAGATTCTAATTTTAAATTATTTACATTCATTTTCACTACAATAACTGAAACTACTAATCAATGGAAACTTAAGAATCAAATACCGGGTTTTTCTTTCAAATCATTTTAAAATAACTGATAATTATATATTTATAATTTATATATCCAATTATAATCAATACAATTAAAATTTATATTTATTTATCAAAATAAATCTGTAGTAAAACTACTGAAGTGGCCTTCCCACTTCGAAACTCGAAAATGAATGTCGATGATGCGTGCACTCATCACCGAAATTATTTTCCAGCGACATAGAGGGGAGTACAAAATTTATTTCTTTTCCAAATTTTCTTTTAAATTATATTGAAACATTAATATCAGAAAATATTTCTAAATAATACTATTTTAATACTTCAAAATCATTCAAAAGAAATTTCAAAACCCCGAGACTTAGATTCAAATTTTCCAAATTCATTTATTTATTTTAAATCTTATTTCAACTATTATTTATAAATTTGCATTACCTAACAACCAATATATTGCAACCATATATATATATCATTTAAAAAAAAATTATATATAGAAAATATAATATACAAAATTATTTCATTCACCTCCATTATAACCAAATATTATGTCGGTCCGTCCTATTAAGTGTTTAGAAATCCCTATTGATGTCACAGCGTCCCATGCACCAACCTGAATTTATAAATACAAAACGGAACAGAATAACATAATATTAAAACCTTTTTACAACACTAACAAATGCTCTCTCTCATATATATACACATATAGGGTATTACTAACCTATTAGAAAAAGAGTCAAACCCCACAAAGCTAAGGTTTATCGGTAAACCTGGCTCTGACACCAGATTGTAACACCCCACCTTTTCGCACACTTTAAATCGACACATGGGCCAATTCAAACCATACGGAAGGGCGGATTGTTATTGGGTAAATAAGAAAAGCAGGGAAAGAAAAAAACAAATCAGAATCTTGCAGCGGAATGATAAAATATAATAATAAATATACGGTTCATAAAACTGTTTTACAAAACATTTGATTTTTCTTTATACAATAAATATCAGAGTTCTCATACCATAGAATAAAAATTATGCAGCGGAATAAAATGGTGTCGTGGAATAATGTACTAGATAATAGTAATAAAAATCTTCGTCTTCATCCTCCTGAGCTAAAATCTTCGAAACCTGAAATGCTCAGGCTGACCGAGCGAATTGAAAAGTCAAAACTCTCGAGTCAGAACTAAAAGATCTTATGTAAGTTAAATTAACAGGAATAAATATGAGTGCGGTAACTCAAGAGATGCTTGGGATTTACATCTCTTAAGGATCCGTTAAACTATTTACTATGTGGTATATTTCGCTATTATAATAGTGTCTATTAGTAAATAAGAAGTCACCCAATATTCCCCTTAACACATATAATGCCAATAGTCTATACAGTGCCTGCATATCTCCTGATCGGGAGACTACAAGAAGACACTCCATAGGTACGACACAAATAGAAACTCGCACAAGGCACGATAGGGTAGGTGACACGGCACAACTAGGCAATGCCAGGGTAGATATACCAATTACGCTTCAGGATCGGTGGTAACGCGTAGCCGCAGCTACCGCCCACCTCGAGCCACACTTCCAAATAAAAGAAATCAAAAGTGGCCACCGAATAAAACCAAAGTCAGAGTAGAATATCAAAGGGATGTGTCCGATCAAAGGTGCTACCTCAATTAACCCGTCAATCGCTCCTGTTTTAGCCACCTTATGCCAACTTACCGAAGTTGGGTCCACGTATTTACCTCAAAGGAAATGCCGCCGCCATCCTACTTCATTCTGGAATCTCCACCGCATACAAGGTTGTTAAAGTGGTTTTCGGAGTTGGCAGAGAGTATGACAACTTCCGATCCCGGTCCCTTCAACAACCAAACGTTATTATAACACCGCAGCTATTTCAAAATAATTTATGCTTTAAAACCAGAATGTAATATCCCTTTTCAAAACCATATAAATACGATATCATTTATATTTTTAAAACCCCAAATCAATATGATATATTTTTATTTTATAAGTATCCCTTTTCCCAAAATCATAATATTTTCAAATATATATATCTTAAACCCTATAGCTTTGAAACAAAATTTCTAATACTTAAATGGTTTAAGTATTAAACCGCTTTGCATAATAAAATAGCTTTTTAAATTTCATAAATAAATTCCAAATATAGGTTTAAATTCCCAAATAAACCATTTCACTTTCCATATATTTCAAAGCTTTAATTGTTCCACCATTTCAAAACTTATTCTTTGATAATTTCATATATATCAAATTCAATTAATATTATTTAGATTTGAAATGTTTACTTAATAAATCAAATATCATTTAAGTAAAACCTTTAAACTTCGAATAACAGGATATTCTCTGAATTTAATTAACTTGATAATATTCATTTAAATCGACTTGATATTCATTTAAATCCTCTAAACCAAAATCCAGTTATAAAGATCATACCTTTTAAAACCCCAAATTAATTTATATTTCAAATAAATTTTATTCGAGGATAATTCTTAAATACCTTAATTCAAAGCAAATTCATATTTATCTTCCACATTTATTTTATTTAAGACATTATAAACTCCATCAATAAAATTTAAATAAATACTTAACCGTATTATATCTAAATAAAATTTAACTTTTATTTCTTTAAACTTATTTTATTCTTGAAACTAAATTTATACATAGCTTAAATTCAAGCATTTAACTATATATAAATTATTATTTAAAAATATCAAAAATCAATATTCATTAAACCATATTCTTTTCCAAAACCATAGAAAATCATTTCAAAATAATTATATATATATATATATATACACACACACACCGCAGCGCCTGTATAAAATTTTATATCCTATGGTCAAGTGATACAGATATTTATCATTTCAATCCGTAATTTAAAATAAAAATTACGGTTATATATCATTTCAAACCGCAATCTCGAATGGAATGAAAACGCAATAATAACTAGCAGTTTATAACAATATAAGTACAGCATCCATTCATCCAATATCAACCATCAACCATTTATCACAATCATCATCCAAATTCAAACAATACATCAATATATAACAGGTGATAATAACAGGTATCAACTATCAGTTTATATTCAAAAATAAATTACAACTGTTTAATTGGCAGTTTATATGCAATAAAATAAATAACAATTTAACTGGCAGTTAATATGCAATAATGAATTAAATAACAAGTTAATTAAATAAATGCAAATTAACTGAGATAATGATGAAATATATGCCAAACAGCTATAAATAAATTTCAAATCACATCATAAATGAATTTAACAAACATAAGAAATCTTAGAAGTTGCGAGTGGGTTAAAGCGCTCACCTTTTGGATTTTAAATCAAATTTAAATCCGATTTAAACCTAAAATTGAACAGTCTCCAAATCCGTCCAAACCAGCGCCAAAATGTTCGAAATTTGAAAACGATCCTAACGAAAGAAACCGTACGTAAATCGGACCACGTATGTAAGAGTTATACAAATTAGATCATTCGAAATCAAAAATTAAATTAAAAATTGAAAAAAACAAAACAAAACAGGGCACCTTACCCAGCCACATGGCCCCTTCATCATCTTCATGCAAGCCAGGTCAACCCTTCTGTTCAAAACTAGGTTTCACGAACACGATTTCGTTCAGCCGCCACGTCGCCAAAGATCACGAACCACGTCGCGCCTATGACTGAGGACCGATGACGACCTCACCATGTCTCACGACCTACCCACGGCAACCCTAGCTCGATTTGCAAGCGATAGCACGAGCAGCCGCCACCGATGCTGTATAACCCTAATCAATTATTACACTCGATCTAACCGTCAACTCGCCCTACAAATCATGCCGATGAGCTCCTCTCAGTCCCCTCTACAAAACCCAGAAAGGCTTTCTCGAGCCATCGACATTGATTACGACCCCATTGAACGGTCGAGAATAAACTATGGTTTTCTGGAAAACTTTTGATTCAATTTGAAAAACAAATTTTAGATTTAGGTTGCGCTCGTCGAGAGCTTCAAATCCATATATAATTTGCTATGGTTTGAGGAGATTGAAATTTTAGCTTTGGATTGAATTTGCAATTGGATCTGGAAATATAGAATTTTGTCTGCCATTGGAGAAGAGGAGGAATATAATGAATTGACGTAACAAATGAGAAGTAGGGAGGCTGGGGTTTATAATGACATATTTATAGATAAATTTGACATAGAATTGATCGGATAAGATAGATGCACGCGCTAACGACAAAGTGGCCCAAAAAAGCCCGTTCCGACTCCAGAATGAATTCGGGCAAACCCATATATCAAAATAGGTGTTTTTAAATATTTTAAATGCGATGGAAAAGGTTTCAGGTTCAAATTGCATCGTATGAAGAAGTTATGTTAAAATCAATATTTCCAAATTGATTTTAATTGATTTCAAGGCGTTTCAAGCCCATATGATCAAATGATAAGTCTGATCGATACAAAACTTGAAATGCTACAAAAATTCACCGATACGGATCCGTTGAAACTGGTTTCGTCGAAATCCGAGTCAGTGGCCAAATTGGATATTTTTCCATTAATTAAATAAATTAATAATTAATCAATTAAATCCAATTTTTAAATTTCAATTTTGTAATTGACAATTTTATCACCTTTATATTTCTTAGCCATTTACAAAAATTTAAACAAGTTTAGATGTGAATTAGAAGTTGATAAATCTATCAATTGCAGTATTAATTTCTCCGCTTCATTATATTTAGAATTTATAAATTAAATTTTCAAAACTCATTTATTAAATTTTTAAGCCTTCCTATTCACATCTTTTACTAAAATAAGATTGCCACTGCATTGATTCATGATTTATTACATTATTATCCTCAAATTCCATTTAATTTCAATAACGTAGTATTTGACTGTTTTAATTCCATTTTATTTTGCAGTAAATAAAATTATTGAATTTTGTACTTAAATCAAATCAATAAATCTTGCTTCCAAATCTTTAAATCAACGAATTTTCATAAAATAAATAGGCTTAGCATAAATTACATCTTATAAAATTAACCATCTTCAACGACAAATCAAATCTACCATAACTGCATAATTTAAGTCAATTGATTGAAATTGATTCCACATTAAATGTTATTAATTATAAATTGAAATCTCAATAAATCCGTTTATTGATTTAATATCTTGTTATTCAATAAATTGACATTTTAGGTATAACTTACAGTGAATTATATTACATTTCCTTAATGTATTTATTAAATTTCCAAATAACGTACTACCTAATTTCCTTTAATTGCGATTTGATTTCCAAATTTTATGCACATACTAATGAATAAAACATATATCTATTTATTCGTTTAATGCAAATCTTTTTATTAAGTTCAATACTACCATATAAACTTGGTTACCTTGGTTTCTCCATTCAATACTTTAATATGCCCATTCTAAGAACTCCTAACAATTGTATTACATTTCACACAAATGTAACATTTAATTACATTTATTACAATTTATCCCCAATTCCAATTAACCATCTAAATAAATAGGTGACCCACAATAAACATTATCTTCTCTTTAGTCACATAAATAAGCCTCTATTACATTCAAATTACAATCAAATGAAGCTTTACAAATCTATTTCAATTAATTTGGATGGCATTGAATTAGTATATTTATTATCTTACATCAACATTTTATAATTTATTCCCGTTATAAATTATGCGCATATTAATTCATTCATATTTACATCCACTTCCATATATAAATTTTGTGACCAAGTTATAACATTTACATTTCTTTCTTACTTTAGTTAATTAACAAATACTCCTATTTACACTCACCTTTATTTGCATTAACCATTTTATTTCCACTTATTGTATAATAACTACTATAATTCAATTACATTGAAATTTGTCAATTTCACCCATTAATTTAGATTTTAAATCAAATAAATTAATTTACCTTGGCTCCATTCTTTATTACATCAATTGTTACTTTAATTTACGATTCTCATTCCCGTTATTTATTGATTACCATTAAGGTAACGTTTATTATTTACAACAGTCATTAAGATTACTTATCTACATTGATTGTATAAATTTCCATTAATTGCGTATTACTTCATCAGTTACTATAATATTGGATTCATTAAATTATCACTAATTTTATCATTGCATTAGTTAATACAATATTCCCATTTGTTTTCTTATATTAAATTTCTTAGCCTAGAATAACAATTCCCATTACTTCAATGCATCGTAATTTCATTTTTTATTTTTAATACTTAGCTTTAATTTCAAATGTTGCATTTCATTTCTACATTTACTTCAATATGAATTATAGTCATTTTAATTTCTTCCTAAATTTAATTACAAAATCCTATAAATCTAACTAATTTAGTTATCAAAATTTACGGATCGTTACATGAATCATCAACTTGACGAGCAGGCGATGCTCTAGTTAAGCCATGTACATGATTCACAGCAGCCCAAAACGAAACCCATCCTCAGCCCCCATTTTGTCCGCCACTATGATGCCACCAAGTTCGAGTCTAATATTTCGATTGTGACTTCGACTAGAGATAATCACCAAACCCTACATAGCCTCCAAACAGTTGCACTTTGCTAGAATACCCAAGCGACCATAGACTGACATCGCATGCGCATCACGTAGGTGTCGCAATTCCAAACCCTAACTACGACAACGCCTCGTGCTCACCCTGCCTGTACGCGTGCTTCCTTAACGAGCTTCTTCAATTTTGACCGCACCACGAGATGCGCACGCCACCACCTGAGCTTCTCGTGCCCCACTCGAACTCGTGATTTTGATCGCAGTTCCCTTTATTGTTATTATATATTTTTTATACTGAGGGATTTCGATTTGAAAGAGGGAAGGGGATAATTGAAGCAAGGGTTGCTTCAAATTGATTTTGGATGAAGACAGATATCTTTTTTTTTCTGGTTACGATATTTTCTAGAAGAAAATGATACATGCCCTTTGAATCAGAAAAGGGGAAACACCTGTATGCAAATTTGAAAAGGCAAGGGACACATGCTTTAGATTTCTCAACGTGTCTTTGAGACGACCCGACTTTCCACTCCCGGAAAATCGCGACATCTTGAAGAAAGAAAGGGGATAGAAAAGAGAAAAGAAAGAAGAGAAGAAGAAACAACACAAGAATCTCAACAGCGGAAACGAATAAATTATATTAATAACAAAGTATTACATAGTATACATCAAATATCAGAGTACACAGACATATACAACACATACTAGACAGTTATAAATACCTGTCTAGTTATTACAACTCAATACAAACACAAGACTCAGAGATACCAAACACAGCGGAACTAAATAACTATACGCAGAAGCCTCCTGCTCCATATGCTCCTCCACAAATCGTCAAAGCAATCCTGAATCCTAACCTGAATTCCCTTGACTACTCATAAAAATTTGAGTACCCAAGAGTTAAAGAAAAACAGAAAATAACTCCGGGTCAGACATGGGTCTGGTGTGAGTAACAGGTTAAAGTTGTTTAACTTTGAAAAACCTTTGAAAGAAAAGGTATCACGTAAGACTTCCCACACATAAACATGGAAAAGTTTTTACCTTACGCTAACCAAAACATTTGATAGGAAATCTGATGATATTATAATAGTGTCTAGGGTTTCCAAATAAATATGAAATAGCCGAAATTGTTACATTCATTAAATTCCAGCTACTAGCCACAAAAGTGGGTAATACAATCAAAACCGTTGGCACTTATTGGATTTTGGATTCCATACAATGGCAGGGCTACTGGGGTACCGCCCGTCACAGTACGTGGCCTAGATCAACGTACCGAGGATTACTCCCTTCATCCCCTGCAACACAAAGCCGGACCCGCTCCTTACTGAACAGTTCCAAATAAGACAACCCCGACGGTTGTCATGATCAACCGTCCCACACAGCCGAAATATAAAGGGACCTCTAGACAGGGGTAAATCTTACTCTCAAGTGGGGGCTACCCACGAAGCTTTGCTGCACCTCCCCTGTTTTAGCCATTCCCGGTTGATGAGGCTTGAGGTTACGATTTACCTTTATAGGACACAACACTTAGAATGCTCATCGTCCACCTGACGATGTTCTGAAAGCATTCAATCCATACAAGTTCGTTCCGGGTTCGAACGAAACCGAAGGCATCATCTCGTTACACTCGTATTGGAATCACCCTCAGAGTTAACGACAATAACCCTTGCACTCTGATTCACCATCTCGAATCTATAAGACCTATTCCGTCAAACTCATTACGGAATCACCCACAGAGTTATACTGACGTATAGCCCTTACACCTCGAGTCTTCACTTGCTCCACTTAGATTCACGACCTAACGTTAATTGGAATCGATGTGGTTTTCGGATGTCCAAATATGGAAACCCGATCCCGGTCTCATCGAAATCCAAAGCGTGTCTTTTAGGTCCAAGTTGTTTTAAGTTTAAAACAATTCAATTCATTATCTAAATATACACAGATAGATAATTCACAACACAATAGATAATCAGCCTTATCATTATCAACAGATAGTTCATATCATAATCAGATAATTCATACTATCATCCAAAAGCAACCAATGCATCCATATCACATACACTACTCATCTCATAATTGAGATTACAAACCATACCAGGCAACTAATACCACTCATCTAACATAAGCAATGATCTAATGATCACACTTTCTATAATTAATTTAAAATGAATTAAATCAATTACTCAATCTCTAGTTAATTTAAAATGAATTAAATTAATTACTTCATCATTAAAATTCTGCTTAACTTAACCATCAATTGATTCCAAATCAATTTATAAATCAACATCTAAATATTCATTTAATATTGATTTACTATCTCTAATTACAATAAGTAATTAGCTTATAAGTTAATCACATAAGTTGATTACTTAAACCCTTTGCAAACAATTAACTTGTAATTACTAAATTAATTGATTAACTAAAATTAATTACATTAATTATTTATTCATTATTAATTATACTTTAATTAATCAATTCCAAATTACATCATTAATTAATTAATTAATGATTCTAATTACATTTAATAAACTATAAATTAATTACATAAGTAATTAATCTAAAGTTAGTCCACATATAAATGTTAATCACCCTTGATTAATAACCATCCAGTAGTTAATTACTTTAATTACTCATCCCATAATTAATTATTCTTAATTAATTATCTAAATTAATCCCCTTGATTAATTTCAAAGTAACTTAAATCCAAATTACTTCTATAATAAATATCCTTAATTACATACTGTAATTATTAATTAATTACTTCCTTAAGTAATTACAAATTCATAAATTGCATAAAGTAATTATCAACAATCCTCAATGTTTTAATTTAAATTAATTAATCTAAACTAATCACATTCATTAAATTAATTACACTAAGTAATTAATCCATTAATTACCTTCATTAAGTAATTAAAACTTAAACAATTGATTATTATTAATTAATTAATCTAATTAATTATCAAAAATTAATCACATTAATTAATTGTTAATTAATCTTTAAGTTAATGACTTCATTAACATTTCTTAATTACTTAATTAAGAATTAACTTAAACTAATCATTATTAATTATCAATTAATTAATACTTAATTATCATTTAATTACAACTTAATTAATCACTAATTATTAATTAATTAAGATCTTAAATTATCTTTAATCACTTGATTAAATAAATCTTATCATAAATTAAAATTTAATTAATCATCCTTAATTATTGATTAATTAACCTTAATTAATTAATCTCAAATTAAATTAATTAACTTAAGAATCATTAATTACTTAATTAAACATCCACATAATTAATTAAATAATTAATATTCATATTAATTTCCTTCATAATTAATGAATCCAATCATTAATTTTTATTTATCTTTAGATAATCATTTCTTATTAAATCATGCATTTAAAAACAAAATGTTTTTAAATTTACATTAAATTCAATTTAACATTTCTTTTAAACTTAAGATCCAAATTTATTTAAAATAAGATTTTAAACAATACAACTTAATCTTATATGTTTACAAGAAACATATACTTAATAAGTTTTAAAAAGAATTTAAATTTCAATTCAAATTAAATTCAAATCAATTTAAAAATTACTTTAAAATTTCAAAATTTAAATATAACTTCCAAACTTAATTTAGTTTTAAATTCTTTAAAACTCTTTCTATAATTTACACCTTCAATTCAATGTAAATCACTTTAATCAATTAAACAGTTTAAATTTAAATCTTTATTTAAAACTGAAATTTAAATTTGAATCCAGATTTTAAAAACTCAGTTTGAATTCATTTGAATTTCCTAATTTAGATACTTAACCTTTCAATTTCAAATGCCAAAACACAATGCATTTATACTTGAGATTTTGAAAATCAAATTTAAATTTAAAAGCTTAAATGATTTCAAATCTCAAATAATCTTATTTGAATTCATATTCAAAATTTTCAGATTAAACTCCATTTCAATCTCCACTTGCAATTTAAATTCACTTTTACATTTTAAAACAGAAAACAGTTTCTGTTAAATTTTAAAACCAAACTTTAAAATTTACTGAATTTTAAATTATTTCAAAGAAACAGAATTTAAACTTATTTGATTTCATGCTTAAATTCAGTTTCCAAAATCTTAAGTCTCAATTTTAGTTTGCATTAAGTTCAAACTTTACAAAACTGGAAACAGATTCCCTGTTTCTTCCTATTCTTTTTTTTTAAAACCAATTTGAAATTTCTGCATTTAAATTTATTACAAAATAGGAATTCAAACTATTTGAATTTAATTTCAAACTCAAGTTTAAATCCTAAGCTAAACTTTTAGTTTAAATTTAAACTTTACTTCAAAATTTTAAAAAAACAGAACAGCTACTGTTTTGTACCTGAAACACAGTTACCCAGAACTCCCCTATTTGACTTCGAGTCAATACCCTTGCTACTTCGAGTCATTTCCTATTTTCCCCGAGACCAACCCGAGTCAAAAATTCCTGCAACCAACAACATCAAAACCTGCACAACAGACCAAACTCCACCCTTCAAACCTGTCAACTCCAGTTCCTCTCAACTCCGACCACCATCCTCGACCAAACTCCGGCATTAACTTCATTAATACACCATATACCAATACCCAAAATAGCAATGAACTCGATGCACCCTTGAAGCCACAGCACCCAAAACATTCTAAACTCAGTAACTAGGGTTCTTGACAGAAATTTTCAAATTTCATTCTCAAATTTGAATTGCAAACAAATTCAATAATTTTCCTATGATTGTTGATAGCTACACTCACTCTAGAATCAATCTCACTCAAATTCAATGCAAGGCTCAACTGATTCTTGATCAAAAGTAAAATACAGTCAATTTTCAAAAAAAAACTGCATTTTTCCTTATCACTGTTAAATTTAGTTTTAGTTTTAAATTCTTGGATTTACTAAATGATTCTGTTAGTAATCTTGAAAACACCAATTCATGATATCTATATTTCAAAATTTATACAGAATTTAGTTTGTGTTTATGTTTCCAAACATCACAGGACTAAACAGCTTATAAAAGGCATATAAATTTTATGTTATCATGAAATAAAATAAATTCCACTCAAAAGCTAATCTATGATGATATCCAGATCAAGAAGGAAAACTGTTTATCAGTTTTGAACTCAAACTAAAATAATCAGAACCTTGGAATCAAAACATGCATTGCATTCATATATGCACAGGCAGTAGAAATCATGAACACAAATTTAACTCAGCAAATAAACAACATGCATTCCTACCTAACTTTATTTAAATTTAGTGTTACTCACCTGAATTTGAAATGCAGAGCACAATTCAACTTGCAGAGCCCAGATTGAAAATTATGAAATGCAGGCACTTTGAATGCTTTTAAAAATGCAGACCCTTTCTTCAGATGCTTAGAAGTGTAAAGCTTCAACTTGATTTACCAGATTTTGAAGATCCATGAATGCAGAATGCAGATCCTTGCCTTTAAAATGATGCATGCAGGCCTTCTTTGATTGTTGCCTCTAGATTGAAGATTTCATGTATGCAGAGCCCTTTTTTTCATATGCAAAGAAATGCAGGCTTTTTCAAACTGTTGTGCAGGTTTGTATTTTGAAGAAGAGAAGTTGCAGATTTGAATTTTGAAAGAGGAGTTGCAGGTTTTAAATGAAATGCAGATTTGAAAAATGCAGATTTGTTTGGGTTTCAGATTTGCAATTTTGAGAAAGAGGAGTTTTGAATGCAAAGTATGTGCAGACTTGTATATGGTGGAGAATGTAATTTGGTTTTCTCTTTTATTAAGGAATGAGGAAAAAAAAATGCAAATGAATGAAGAGCAAGATTATATGAATGTTATTTCAGATTTAAGTGAATTAAAAGAAAAATTAAATGAAACATTGACACTTGTCTTTTTTAAAATAAACACTTGTTAGCTTTAAGCTCTAATATATGTACACATGTCTCTTTGATTAATAACCATGTTTAATTAAAGTTAAATAAGTATTAAACATTGTTAATTAAATCTTATACATAATTATGTTATCTAAATAATTCTCTAAAGAATAAAGCAAAGCATTATAACAATATACAAGTAATTCATTTGAAAAGAAACCTTTAAAATAAATTTATAAAAGAGCTTGTAACATAATTTAATATACAACTTGAATTAAAAATGAATTTTAAACTAATTAAAACATTTATCTCATATTTAAAAACACATAGTTATTTAATTAAATATATTTGAAAAGCTTAAATCCAAAATAAATCACAATTTCTATTTTCAAAACATATTAAAATTATACTATACTAATTTAACTAAAACAACTTATCTATTTAAAATATATACATAAATACATATACATTTATAAATAGGAAATATATTTATTAACTCATTAAAAATAATTTCACAAATTAAATATTTAAATAAAGAAGATTATTGAAATCAAATCAAATTTATTAACAAAATTTATCAATTCAATATAAATTTAAACCCAGATTATTAAATTTATATTGTCCAAAATTCCGGGTCGTTACAATCCTTCCCCCTTAAAAGAATTTCGTCCCCGAAATTTAAAATAAAGGCAATTTAATAATCTATTTACAGATTTTATTTTAAAACACAGCATATGTTAAACATATGCCAACAACCAAAGCAATCAATTCACACAATCAAAACAAATCTAATTATCCAAAAGAATTTTGGATAAAACTTCACGAGTTTCCCTGGTATATATATATCGGGATACTCGCTCTATAGAATACAATCAGTCAATACTACTAAGCTATAGAGCTCCTAACAACCATTCTATACATAATATCAGACTACAAACGAGTCTGACACAATAAACAAACCATCCTAAACTGCTAGTTCTACAACCAGAAATATCAAACACATACTCCCTCAGAGATACGCGAAACACCCTGAATCCCAGTTATCCAAACTGGCAATTCAACTCTAGAAAACCAAACACTGATCTTACCAAACACAGAAGAAACCAAAACACTTCGGAGCTAGCTTCCCAAACTTATAGCTCTTTGGATCAGAGAAAAACTTAATCAAAATCAAATCTCCAATTCCAGATTCCAAATTTCTCTGCCTCTTATCCATAAAAATTCTTCGGACGATCCTGGGCTACCAACATCACTCCTAATCAGCTTAACTCTTGCTGATTCCAACAGAAACAGACTGAATCAAAATAATCCAATGATCTCTTCAAGATCACTCAAAAACCAAGAACACACACCCTGCTTCACAACAACAGAAGACTGAACAAACTTCTCCTTAACAAACAGAAGCATCTCCAAACTGCTTCCGCTGCACAACTCTGATCCGAAACAGAAGAAAATGCTGACGAAGAGCACAAGCACAGACTAGATAACCCAGCACAGAAATATGGTTCCACAGATCATAAAGAAAAACTCAGATGTTCCTTCCAAACCTGAGTTGCTTCACCAACTTCTATCTCAAGGAACCATCTATCTACTAACTGAACCACCAGTTCCAATCCTGGTAAGAAAACTCGATCTCCAGATGCAGACAAACTCTGACTTCCAGAAAACATCCAGACAATCTCCAACAAACACAAGAGAACATACTATCGCAAGTCACTTTTGCGATCAACTCAGCCTAAATCCAAAGAAAACTGCTCTCTCTCTTAACCAAACAGAACAACTTATGCTGACTTAGCCAACTTACCAGAGAAAAAGATCCACTCTGCTGCTTCTGAACTCCACTTCAAAAAACTACTCAGCCAGAAGACTCCCTATCGACTCAGAACACTCTGCTAAACTCAGCCACATCACCGAGCAGACTCACTTCCTACTCTTGTTCCAAAGAAACATCTTCGAAAATATCCATAGTCACCGCATCTCATCACGCAGCTACTACTTCCTAAGATATCAAGATATCATCACTTGCTTGCTTCTGCCCAAACGACAGATCCAAACTCAATTCTGCACTTCAAAGATGAACTCCGAACCTTATCAGGTTACCTTCAGAGATCGATGAAGTCCTTATACCAAACAAAACCCACTCGAGACGGTATTAGGTCTACAGTCTCGACAAATACACTTCCAACCTCATCCATCAAACTCTAACCAATGGTAGTCGTGTTACACACACTTCTACCTCATCTACCTTTATAACTTACATCGGATAAACCCGAACAGGTAATCCAACAGATAGGTAGAACCAAATATATATATATATTAAAAATACAAATACGCTCTCTCAAGAAAGACACCTCTACAGAGCCTAGGTATTCACTCAACCTAACTCTCCCTAAAGAAAGACACACTTCAGAGCCTAGGTATTCACTCAACCTACGGCTCTGATACCAACTGTGACGACCTAGGCTTTTCAACCATCAGCAACGGCTCACGACCGGTAGGCTTTTCAACCATCCCAGCCCCGCTGTGGCTCACAGTGATACCTCGAATTTGCTTTTACGGCCACCCTCTCGAGTCGCAACCAACCCCGCAAGACCTTATACTATCCCCGGGGGCATGTAGGGGTAAGAGTCTCCCGTTCGCCACCTAACGCAAAGCGAGAACCCCCTATCACGCTGTAGTGTAGCAAATCCGATCCCGGTCTCATCGAAATCCAAAGCGTGTCTTTTAGGTCCAAGTTGTTTTAAGTTTAAAACAATTCAATTCATTATCTAAATATACACAGATAGATAATTCACAACACAATAGATAATCAGCCTTATCATTATCAACAGATAGTTCATATCATAATCAGATAATTCATACTATCATCCAAAAGCAACCAATGCATCCATATCACATACACTACTCATCTCATAATTGAGATTACAAACCATACCAGGCAACTAATACCATTCATCTAACATAAGCAATGATCTAATGATCACACTTTCTATAATTAATTTAAAATGAATTAAATCAATTACTCAATCTCTAGTTAATTTAAAATGAATTAAATTAATTACTTCATCATTAAAATTCTGCTTAACTTAACCATCAATTGATTCCAAATCAATTTATAAATCAACATCTAAATATTCATTTAATATTGATTTACTATCTCTAATTACAATAAGTAATTAGCTTATAAGTTAATCACATAAGTTGATTACTTAAACCCTTTGCAAACAATTAACTTGTAATTACTAAATTAATTGATTAACTAAAATTAATTACATTAATTATTTATTCATTATTAATTATACTTTAATTAATCAATTCCAAATTACATCATTAATTAATTAATTAATGATTCTAATTACATTTAATAAACTATAAATTAATTACATAAGTAATTAATCTAAAGTTAGTCCACATATAAATGTTAATCACCCTTGATTAATAACCATCCAGTAGTTAATTACTTTAATTACTCATCCCATAATTAATTATTCTTAATTAATTATCTAAATTAATCCCCTTGATTAATTTCAAAGTAACTTAAATCCAAATTACTTCTATAATAAATATCCTTAATTACATACTGTAATTATTAATTAATTACTTCCTTAAGTAATTACAAATTCATAAATTGCATAAAGTAATTATCAACAATCCTCAATGTTTTAATTTAAATTAATTAATCTAAACTAATCACATTCATTAAATTAATTACACTAAGTAATTAATCCATTAATTACCTTCATTAAGTAATTAAAACTTAAACAATTGATTATTATTAATTAATTAATCTAATTAATTATCAAAAATTAATCACATTAATTAATTGTTAATTAATCTTTAAGTTAATGACTTCATTAACATTTCTTAATTACTTAATTAAGAATTAACTTAAACTAATCATTATTAATTATCAATTAATTAATACTTAATTATCATTTAATTACAACTTAATTAATCACTAATTATTAATTAATTAAGATCTTAAATTATCTTTAATCACTTGATTAAATAAATCTTATCATAAATTAAAATTTAATTAATCATCCTTAATTATTGATTAATTAACCTTAATTAATTAATCTCAAATTAAATTAATTAACTTAAGAATCATTAATTACTTAATTAAACATCCACATAATTAATTAAATAATTAATATTCATATTAATTTCCTTCATAATTAATGAATCCAATCATTAATTTTTATTTATCTTTAGATAATCATTTCTTATTAAATCATGCATTTAAAAACAAAATGTTTTTAAATTTACATTAAATTCAATTTAACATTTCTTTTAAACTTAAGATCCAAATTTATTTAAAATAAGATTTTAAACAATACAACTTAATCTTATATGTTTACAAGAAACATATACTTAATAAGTTTTAAAAAGAATTTAAATTTCAATTCAAATTAAATTCAAATCAATTTAAAAATTACTTTAAAATTTCAAAATTTAAATATAACTTCCAAACTTAATTTAGTTTTAAATTCTTTAAAACTCTTTCTATAATTTACACCTTCAATTCAATGTAAATCACTTTAATCAATTAAACAGTTTAAATTTAAATCTTTATTTAAAACTGAAATTTAAATTTGAATCCAGATTTTAAAAACTCAGTTTGAATTCATTTGAATTTCCTAATTTAGATACTTAACCTTTCAATTTCAAATGCCAAAACACAATGCATTTATACTTGAGATTTTGAAAATCAAATTTAAATTTAAAAGCTTAAATGATTTCAAATCTCAAATAATCTTATTTGAATTCATATTCAAAATTTTCAGATTAAACTCCATTTCAATCTCCACTTGCAATTTAAATTCACTTTTACATTTTAAAACAGAAAACAGTTTCTGTTAAATTTTAAAACCAAACTTTAAAATTTACTGAATTTTAAATTATTTCAAAGAAACAGAATTTAAACTTATTTGATTTCATGCTTAAATTCAGTTTCCAAAATCTTAAGTCTCAATTTTAGTTTGCATTAAGTTCAAACTTTACAAAACTGGAAACAGATTCCCTGTTTCTTCCTTTTCTTTTTTTTTAAAACCAATTTGAAATTTCTGCATTTAAATTTATTACAAAATAGGAATTCAAACTATTTGAATTTAATTTCAAACTCAAGTTTAAATCCTAAGCTAAACTTTTAGTTTAAATTTAAACTTTACTTCAAAATTTTAAAAAAACAGAACAGCTACTGTTTTGTACCTGAAACACAGTTACCCAGAACTCCCCTATTTGACTTCGAGTCAATACCCTTGCTACTTCGAGTCATTTCCTATTTTCCCCGAGACCAACCCGAGTCAAAAATTCATGCAACCAACAACATCAAAACCTGCACAACAGACCAAACTCCACCCTTCAAACCTGTCAACTCCAGTTCCTCTCAACTCCGACCACCATCCTCGACCAAACTCCGGCATTAACTTCATTAATACACCATATACCAATACCCAAAATAGCAATGAACTCGATGCACCCTTGAAGCCACAGCACCCAAAACATTCTAAACTCAGTAACTAGGGTTCTTGACAGAAATTTTCAAATTTCATTCTCAAATTTGAATTGCAAACAAATTCAATAATTTTCCTATGATTGTTGATAGCTACACTCACTCTAGAATCAATCTCACTCAAATTCAATGCAAGGCTCAACTGATTCTTGATCAAAAGTAAAATACAGTCAATTTTTAAAAAAAACTGCATTTTTCCTTATCACTGTTAAATTTAGTTTTAGTTTTAAATTCTTGGATTTACTAAATGATTCTGTTAGTAATCTTGAAAACACCAATTCATGATATCTATATTTCAAAATTTATACAGAATTTAGTTTGTGTTTATGTTTCCAAACATCACAGGACTAAACAGCTTATAAAAGGCATATAAATTTTATGTTATCATGAAATAAAATAAATTCCACTCAAAAGCTAATCTATGATGATATCCAGATCAAGAAGGAAAACTGTTTATCAGTTTTGAACTCAAACTAAAATAATCAGAACCTTGGAATCAAAACATGCATTGCATTCATATATGCACAGGCAGTAGAAATCATGAACACAAATTTAACTCAGCAAATAAACAACATGCATTCCTACCTAACTTTATTTAAATTTAGTGTTACTCACCTGAATTTGAAATGCAGAGCACAATTCAACTTGCAGAGCCCAGATTGAAAATTATGAAATGCAGGCACTTTGAATGCTTTTAAAAATGCAGACCCTTTCTTCAGATGCTTAGAAGTGTAAAGCTTCAACTTGATTTACCAGATTTTGAAGATCCATGAATGCAGAATGCAGATCCTTGCCTTTAAAATGATGCATGCAGGCCTTCTTTGATTGTTGCCTCTAGATTGAAGATTTCATGTATGCAGAGCCCTTTTTTTCATATGCAAAGAAATGCAGGCTTTTTCAAACTGTTGTGCAGGTTTGTATTTTGAAGAAGAGAAGTTGCAGATTTGAATTTTGAAAGAGGAGTTGCAGGTTTTAAATGAAATGCAGATTTGAAAAATGCAGATTTGTTTGGGTTTCAGATTTGCAATTTTGAGAAAGAGGAGTTTTGAATGCAAAGTATGTGCAGACTTGTATATGGTGGAGAATGTAATTTGGTTTTCTCTTTTATTAAGGAATGAGGAAAAAAAAATGCAAATGAATGAAGAGCAAGATTATATGAATGTATTTTCAGATTTAAGTGAATTAAAAGAAAAATTAAATGAAACATTGACACTTGTCTTTTTTAAAATAAACACTTGTTAGCTTTAAGCTCTAATATATGTACACATGTCTCTTTGATTAATAACCATGTTTAATTAAAGTTAAATAAGTATTAAACATTGTTAATTAAATCTTATACATAATTATGTTATCTAAATAATTCTCTAAAGAATAAAGCAAAGCATTATAACAATATACAAGTAATTCATTTGAAAAGAAACCTTTAAAATAAATTTATAAAAGAGCTTGTAACATAATTTAATATACAACTTGAATTAAAAATGAATTTTAAACTAATTAAAACATTTATCTCATATTTAAAAACACATAGTTATTTAATTAAATATATTTGAAAAGCTTAAATCCAAAATAAATCACAATTTCTATTTTCAAAACATATTAAAATTATACTATACTAATTTAACTAAAACAACTTATCTATTTAAAATATATACATAAATACATATACATTTATAAATAGGAAATAGATTTATTAACTCATTAAAAATAATTTCACAAATTAAATATTTAAATAAAGAAGATTATTGAAATCAAATCAAATTTATTAACAAAATTTATCAATTCAATATAAATTTAAACCCAGATTATTAAATTTATATTGTCCAAAATTCCGGGTCGTTACAGTCTTGCTTGCAACAGTATTTTAATTATTTTATTTATATTCAAATTTAAATTCAAATTTAAATCGTCTCGATTATCGCAACTCACAATCTCGATCTCCTATCGAGGCATATCGCTAGGCATTTATAATGTTAAACCCATATTTCGAACGCAATGCAAAAGGTTCCAAGTCCTAATTCGATCGTATGGAGAAAGTTGCTTTTTCAACCCAGTTATTATATTAAATTTCGATTTAATTTTCAGCGCGTTCACTTATTGTACGGCCAAACGATCACTCCAAATTCTACGAAAATTGAAATCCGATAATAATACAATATTACGGATCCAATGGAACTCGTTTCGTCAAATTCCGAGATTGTGCCTCGGAAGGCTATTTTTAAATATCAATTTGAACGATATATTTTCAAAACCGAACAAATCACCTTTAAATTCAATTTTTAACACTTTTACTGTCTTCAATATTATCAATAGAAATTTTAGAAGCCTTCAAGTTATTTTTAACAGGCTTAAAACTGAAGATTCAATAATTTGCCCAATTTCAGTTTATTAAATCCAATAACTTAATTGCTAATAATAATAATATTTGAATTCAAGTTAAAAATTAACTTTTAAATATTTAAAATCAATTAAATATTCCAATTTCAAACATCCAAAAATTTCCGGTCATCACAGTTATTGTCCTTAACTCTGAGGGTGATTCCAAAATGAGTGTAACGAGATAATGCCTTCAGTTTCGTTCTATCCCAGAACGAACTTGTATGGATTAAATGCTTTCAGAACATCGTCAAGTAGATGATGAGCATTCTAAGAGATGTGTTCTCTAAATGTAATCATAGCCTCAAGCCTCATCAATCGGAAATGGCTAAAACATGGGAGGTGCAGCAAGGCTAAGTGGGTCGCGCTCAAGTTGGACAAGATTTTCCCCTGTCTAGAGGTTCAATTTATTCGACTTAATGGAAATTTGGTTCGCGGCCAACTGCGGGGTTGTCTTGTTTGGGACTATCCGATATGGGATGGTTCCGACTTTTTGTTGCAGGGTATTGGAGTAATCCTCGGTACGGTGATCTAGGCCCCGTACTATGACAGGCGGCACCCCAGTAGCCCTACCATTGATGAAAACCCACTCTTCTTATGTGCCCCTTAAGGTTTTGATTGTATAACCCACTTCGTGGCTAGTATGCTAGAATTTAATCATGTAACAATTTCAACTATGTGAATATTTACTTGAAAACCCTAGACCCTATTATAATATCACTGGATTTCCTAGCAAATGTTTTGGTTAGTTTAAGGTAAAAACTACTCATGTTTATGTGTGGGAAGTCTTACGTGATACCTTGGTTTTCAACAGTTTTTTCTAAAACTAAGCAACTTTAACCTGTTACTCACACTAGACCCATGTCTAACCCGGAGTTTATTTCTGTTTTTCTTAAACTCTTGGGTACTCAAATTTTTACGAGTAGCCAAGGGATTCAGGTTAGCTTGACGAATTGTGGAGGAGCAATGGAGCAGGAGGCTTCGGCGTTGTAGATATTTATAGTGTTCTGCTGTGTTGGTTTCTCTGTGTTGTTGTTGAGTTGTAATAACTAGACAGGCGTTTATAACTGTCTAGTATGTGATGTATAAGCTGTATAACTCTGATCTATATGATACTATGTAATATCTTATGTGATTAATATAATTTATTCGTTCCGCTGTTGAGATTCTGATGTTGTTTCTTTCCTTCTTCTCTATCTTTTCTCTTTTCTATCTCTTTCTTTCTTAATAATAATGCGTCATTTTGTGTAATGAAAGGCAGGTCATTACGGTGGCAACAGAGCGTAGGTTGAGATAATACCTAGGCTCTGGAGTGGTGTCTATCTTGAGAGAGCGTATTTGTAATTATATATATATATATATATATATATATATATATATATATATATATATATATTTCTATCTATTTGTTGGGTTGCCTGTTCGGTTTTTCCAATATGTGTTCTAAAGGTAGCTGGGGTAGTGGTGTGTGTAGCATGACTACCAATGGTAGGAAATCTGAATGTTGAGATTGGAGGTGTATCTGTCGAGACTATAGACCCAATACCGTCTCGAGTAAGCTTTGCAGTGGTGTAAGGATTTCATCGATCTCTGAAGGAAACCTTTTAAAGGTTCGAAGTCCATCTTGGTAGTGCATGTTTGGATAAGTAGAGTTTGGATTTGTCGGTTGAGAAGAAGCGAGTGATGGTATCTTGGCAACCTAAGGAAGTAGTATCTGTGTGATGAGACGCAGTGACTATGGATGTTTCCGAAGATGTTTCTTTGGAACAAGCTTAAGGAAGTATGTCTGCATCGGTGATGTGGTTGAGTTCAGCTTGGTGTTTCTGTTTGGTTTGAGGTCTGAGTTTCTCGAAGTGCTTTGGATAAGGAATTCTTTGGCATCTATGGCAGCGATGCAGCTCAGAGTGTTCTGTGTGCCAACAGGAAGGTCATCTGGCTAAGCACTGTCTGAGAGATGGTGTTCAGAAGCAGCAGAGTGAAATCCATTTCTTCGATGGATTAGCTAGATAAGCATAAGCTGTTCTGATTGGTAAAGAGAGAACGGTTTTCTTTAGAATTAGGCTGGGTTAATCGCAAAAGTGACTTGTGATAGCTTGAATGTTCTCTTGGATTGTTAGAGATTTTTTCGGATGTCTTCAGGGAAGTTAGAGGTTTGTCTACATCTGGAGATTGAGTTCCGTATCGACTAGGATTCCAGGATTGATACCGGTGTTCAACTTAGTAGAAGGATGGTTCCTAGAGATAGATTTTGGTGAAGCAACTCAGGTTTTGATGAAACTTCTAAGTTTTTCTTCATGGATCTATTGAACTATATTTCTGGGATGTGTTGTCCAGTTTGTGCTCATGTTCATCGTCAGCATTTTCGTCTACTCCAGATCAGAGTGTGTAGTGGAAGCAGTTTGGAAGTGATTCTGTTTGTCTTTTCCGGATAGGAGAAGCGAGTTCATTCTGCTGAGGAGTGAAGTTTGTTCTTGTTTTAGTTGATCTTGAGAGAATCATTTTATTGGATTATGGTTGGACCAGTTTATTTTGAGAGGCATCAGCAAAGGTTGAGCTGATCAGGAAGGATGAAGGAAGCCCAGGATTGTTAGGAGGGTATTGTGGATAAGAGTAGGAGATTTGATTTTGGGTAAGTTTTCTTTGATCAAAGGAGCTATAAGATTTGGTAAGGATGGGAAGCTAGCTACGAGGTATTGGATCTTCCTAAGTTCTTGTAAGGATAAGTGCTTTGGTCTTCAGAGTTGAATTGCCAGTTTAGATAATAGGGATTCAATGTGTTTCACGTATCTCTGAGGGAGTATGTGTATGATTCATCTCTGGTTGTGGAATCGGCAGCTGTGGAGGATTTGGTGGTTGAGCAAGACTTGACCGTGGTCTGATATCCTGTTCATTTTTGTAGATCTAAAGCTCTGTAGTTTAGTAGTGTAGATTGTTTGGGTTATGTAGAGCGAGTATCCCAGTGTTTATACCTGGGAAACTCTAGATAGTACTAGGAAGCCTATCCTGATTTGTGTCAGAATCATTAGATTTGTTTGATTGAGTGAATTGGTTGCTATGATTATTAGCATATGGTTGATAATATATGCTTGTAGTTTAAAATTAAAATCTTAGGCAGATTATTAAATTATCTTTGCTTTTAAATTTTGGGGACGAAATTCTTTTAAGGGGGGAGGAATGTGGTGACCCGGAATTTTGGGCAATATCAATTTAATAATCTGTATTAAAATTTAAATTGATTTGATAATCATTGTTAATAAAATTTGAATTTAATTTAATAATCTAATTAAATAAATATTTAATTAGTGAATTTTATCTTTTAGAAAGGTAATAAAATGTTTTCTATTTATAATGTGTGTATATATATGCATATATTGTAAATAGATAAGCTTTGGTTTGAAATTTAATAAATAAATAAAGTCTTGTTTTTAAATTCTAATATACATTTTCATAATTTGGAAATTATGATTTAATTTAATATATAACTTTTCAAAGCTATTTAAGAAATCACTATATGGTTTTAAATAATTAAGGTAAATGTTAATTGTTTAAAATTATATCTTAGCTTAAGTTTAAATATCAAATTAATAAAAAAGGATTATTTTCTTTTCTTTTTAAGTATTACTTGATAAATATGATTTATAATTAGATATGAAATTTTAAGATACAATTTACATATAAAACATTAATTCATTTAAGTAAGATAAGTAATAAGTAATTTGTAATCTCTTTTATAAATTATTTAAAATTGATAAATGTGTTATTTTCAAATAATGTTAATAAATATATAGATGTAGATAGGTTTTAAAGACAATAGAATTGCTATTTTAAAATTGAATGTGTTGATATAAATTGGCTTTAAATTGGATTTTTAAATTTAAGTTGGATTCGAATTTGAATTAATTTTGAAATTCAAAAGGATAAACATTTTTAAAATATTTAGATAAGCTTTTATTTATGTATAATTTGTTTTATTACAATTTCTTTAAAAAGAAATTCATATATACATTTACATAAGAATAAATAAATTAAATTTTTTATTAATATTTAAAATAAGTTTTAAATACTAAAATAACAAGTGTTAATATATTAAGTAACCATAGTGACATGTGTAATTTAATAAATTAATGTATAGGACAAATGTTAAGATATTAGACAAGTGTCATATTTTGTTTTTGATTTTTCTTTTATTTTAAAATAAATCATTTTAACTTATAAAAACATGATTTCTCACCTTTATCTCTTTTTTCTATCTTTCTAAAATCAAGAAATCTTCAACCTGCAAATTTTCAAAACAAAATCTGGTAATCAACACTTCCTCAAAACCAGAAACTATTCAATTCAAAGCCTGTAATCTCATTTTCAATATCAAAATCAAACCAGTAGCCTGTAAAATCTTCTTTAAAATAAAGATCAAAATCATAAACCTGTAAATTCTTTTTCAAAAGCAAGAACAAAGCCTGCCTGCATTCACCTTCAACCTGAGTATATCAAAAGGAAATCTGTAATTCAAGTTTTGAAATCAAAGCTTGTAGAATATGGAAATCAATGAATTCATCCGTGCAAGTTTTTATAGCAAGCAACTCAAGTTTTTAAATCAAAAAAAAAGAAGCTAAGGCATTTCAGTTTTAAAAGATTCAAAAGCTATTTCAAATTGGAGGCTCTGTTCTTCATCCTCAAAACTGGTGAGTAACATCACCATTTAAAAGTTTAAGTATATGATTCTATTGCATATTCCTCTCTGGAAATAAGTATGTTTGTGAGTATATTTATAAGTAAAATTCTGTGTGTGTGTGTATGAATATATTGATGTGTGCATGATGTGTATCTGGATTTTTTTTCCTGATTCTAGTTTCCAGGCTCAAGAACTAATCAAAAATCATTTTCTCTTGATCCAATCTTTGTTAGGACTTAAGTCTTGAATGAAATGTGTTTGTTGTATCATAGATTTAAGTTTAAAAATTTATTTAAGTTAAAATAATTTATTATTGTCTTTGGAAATCATAAACAACAGAGCAAACTTTGAATAAGTAAAATTCAAACATCATAATTCAATGTTTCGGGCATGTAATCTGAAACTTCATCCAGAAACATGATTTTTAAAACTAAAATCATAATTTTTAGCTTAAGGATGAATGTGCAGTTCTGGTTTAATCAGAAAATATAATTTGAGGGGTTTCTGATGATCTCGAGGGTCTGGGAGGCCGGGGTTCCTTCTGGTGGTTGTAGGATGATCGGTGATGATGGGAAAATTGTGAGAATGGAGATCAAGTGGTTGTGAAAGCGGCAGTGTTTGATTTTAATCTTTAACCCTATTTTTAAAAAGGCTGGGAGTTTTGATCATCACGACAACTCTGGATGATCAAGTTCAACAGAACTCTGGGGATCGAGTGTTTGGACGTTGATGAAGGCTTGGCCGGTGGTGCTGACACTCGGATGAACGGAGGGACAAGTACGAGAGGTTTTTCTAGGTTTTTCTCTTTTGGTTCCAGGTTTTGGTTAGCATGCTCGAATCTGATTTCGAATTTGATGTGATAATCTGATGATCCTGATGGTGTGCGAGGATGATTTCTGATGCGAGGAGGCCATCGTGGTTGACCAGTGATGGTCGGAGCTACTGTGCATGTGCACAGTGCATTTTGTTTTTCTGGTGATCTGGGTTGAAGCAGGGGATGGTATACTCGAGTTTTTCTCGAGTAATTCGAGTATTTGCTCGAAGTGATGTGAGGTTTGACTCGAAGCAATTGAAGGGTGGGATCGGGTAATAGTTGTTACAGGTTTATTTTTAAAACCTTTCTGTTTCAAATTTAAATTTAAATTTAAATTTGAAAGCAAGTTTTAAACAAAGTTTAGAACCAAATTTTAAAGTATGGATTCGAAATTGAATTTGTATCCTAGTTTTAAATTAAATATAGTTTTATAAAATTTAAATGTTTTAACAAACTTAAAATGTTAAAGTATATTTAAATGATTTGAATTTAAAATGAATTTGGTTTAAACTCTTTTAAAATTCTTTTATAAGATAAGTATTTCTTTAATATATGATTTAAAAAGGTTTTTAAATTGTTTTTAAACTTAGTTAAAGTTAAATTTGTATTCATTTTAAATCTTAAATTTAAAATGAATTTAAAAGTAAATTTGAAAGTAAAATGTTTTCAAATGCATTTGTAAATGACATTTAAGTAATTAATAACAAAAATGTTTTTATCTTAAAATTTGATTAAGATTTAAATTATTAAGGTAATTAAAGATTAATTAATTAATTTAATTAATTAATGATTTGGATTGACTATTAAGTAATTAAGAGTTTAATTAATTAACGTTTAAGATTAATTATTTAAGGAATAATTAACTTGTAATTAAGAATTATTAATTAGATAAGTATAGAACACTAATTAACGATTAGGTATTAAATTAATCAAGTCGTTAAAGATTTATTAAGTTACAGTTAAGCACTTAATTAATTAAATAATTAGAGAATAATAAATAGGTTATTAAAGAAAATTAGTTTGTAATTTATAATGATTAATGTAAGTTTAATTACTTTAGGAAAGTAATTAAAAGAATTGTTAATAGTTGATGAAGATCATTAACTAAGGATTATGTAATGATTAATTAATGTGATTAGTTTTAATAAAGATTAATTAATTGAGGATAATCATTTATGGAATTGAATAAGTATAATTACTTAATAAAAGTAATTAAATGAATTAATTACTCAAGGTAATTAATTAAATAAATTTGATTAGTTTAAGTTAATTAATTAAGTTTAATTAATTTAGAAAAATCACTTGAGGATTTGACTAGTATAATTACTTAGGGAAGTAATTAATAGATAACTACTAGATGTAATTAATTGAAGGGTGATACATTAACGGAAGTAATTTGAGTTTAATTACTTTTTGTAATTAATCAAGGGACTAATTAAAGATAATTAATTAAGGAGTAATTAATTTATTTAATGAAGTAATTAAGGGTAGTTAATTACTGGATGAGATTAATCAAAAGTGATTAATTAATGTGGTTTAATTAATGATTAATTACTAAATGTAATTAATTTGAATAGAGTAATTAATTAAAATATAATTTTGTGACGACCCGACTTTTTCTCCATAGAAAGTCGTATCATCTTTAAGAAAGAAAGGGATAGAAAAGAGAAAAGAAAGAAGAGAAAGAAGAAACAACACCAGAATCTCAACAGCGGAACGAATAAATAATATTAATAACATAAGTATTACATAATATATAATACCAATCAGAGTTACACAGCATATACAACACATACTAGACAGTTATAAACACCTGTCTAGTTATTACAACTCAAATACAACTCAACAAAGACAACACAGAGAACACACAGCGGAAACCATATATCTAACGTCGAAGCCTCCTGCTCCATTGCTCCTCCATATTTCATCAAAGCTAACCTGAATCCCTTGGCTACTCGTAAAAATTTGAGTACCCAAGAGTTTAAGAAAAACAGAAGACAAACTCCGGGTCGGACATGGGTCTGGTGTGAGTAACAGGTTAAGGTTGCTTAACTTTGAAAAACCTTTGAAAAGAAAGGTATCACGTAAGACTTCCCACACATAAACATGGAAAAAAATTTACCTTACGCTAACCAAAACATTTGATAGGAAATCTAGTGATATTATAATAGTGTCTAGGGTTTTCAAATAAATAAGAAATAGCTGAAATTGTTACATTCATTAAATTCCAGCTACTAGCCACAAAAGTGGGTAATACAATCAAAACCGTAAGGGCACGTAGGAAGAATGGGTTTCCATCAATGGCAAGGCTACTATGGTACCGCTCGTCACAGTACGTGGCCTAGATCACCATATCGAGGATCCACCCTAAATCCCAATACAAGGTCGGGACCATTTCTTACTGAACAGTCCCGAATAAGACAACCCTAGCAGTTGTTGCAATCAACTGCCCCACACGGCCGAATATAAAGGGACTTCTAGACAGGGGTAAATCTCGTCCTACTTAGGCATGACCCACTTAGCCTTGCTGCACCTCCCCTATTTTAGCCATTCCCGGTTAATGAGGCCTGAGGCTACGATTACCTTTATAGAAGACATCAGTCTTAGAATGCTCATCGTCCACCTAACGATGTTCTGAAAGCATTCAATCCATACAAATTTGTTCCGGGTTCGAACGGAACCGAAGGCATTATCTCATTACACTCATTTTGGCATCACCCTCAGAGTTTACGACGATAACCCTTACACTCTGAATCTTCATCTCGAATCTGGAAGCACTACCCCGTTAAACTCGTATTGGTATCACCCTCAGAGTTTTAACGACGAATAGTCCTTACACCTCGAGTCTTCACTCTTCACTTGAGATTCACGACCTATAGTTAATTTGGATCGATATGGTTTTCAGATATCCAAATATGGAAACCTGTTCTCGGTCTCATCGAAATCCAAAGCGCCATCTTTTAGGCCCAAGTTGTTTTTAAGTTTAAAACAATTTAATTCAATATTATCTATATAGTCACAAACAGATAATTCACAATATCACTAGATAATCAACATTATCATCATAAACAGATAAGCCATATTGTCATCACAAATAGATAATTCATATTATCAACTCAATGCAACCAAAGCATCCATATTACACAGCATCGCTTATCTCATATCTGAGATTTCAAAGCATTCAAGGAAATCAATATCAATCAGCATTCATAAGCAATGATTTATTAATCACCATTCTATAATTAATTTAAAATAAATTAAATTAATTACTTCATCTCTAATTAATTTAAAGTAAATTAAATTAATTACTTCATCCATATAAATCTTGCTTACATAACCGTTAATTAATTAAAAATCAATTAATTTATTACGCTCTAATAAATCACGTTAATTAATCACCCTTGATTAATTATCCTTTAATTACATTCAAGTAATTAGCCTTTGATTAATTCCACAAATTAATTTTCTAAACCAAATTCTGTAATTAACCTATAATTACATCATTAATTAATTAGCTATAATTAATTATATTAATCATTAATTAATTACATTAATTAATTTCTTCATTGATTAATTGTTCTTAATTAATCAATCCTTAATTACATCATTAAATAAATAAATTAATGATCCTTAATTATTTTTATTTATAATTACCCTATTTCAATAAATTACATTAAGTAATTGATCACCAATTGAACCATATTGATTAACCACTCTTGATTAATCACATTCAGTAATTAACTGCCTTTAATTACTTCATTAGATAAATTAATTCTCCTTAATTAATTTAATAATTAATTTTTAATTAATTATATTTATTAATCACCCTAGATTGATCTCATTAAGTAATTAATTACCCTTAATTAATTACATCTATTAATTATCTTCAAATAACTTTATCAATCAATTCTTAATTAGTTACACTAAGTAATCAATTATTAATTACTTCCACTAAGTAATTATTCTTCATATTAATTACACAAAGTAATTAATTTCCAAAACTCTTCCATTACATAATTATCCTTCTATTTAATCACATCTAGTAATTATCAATTAATTACTTTAATAAATAATTATTATTTATTAATTACATTGAGTAATTACTTCTGAAATTAATTAAACTTGATTAATTACAATTAGTAATTAATTCCTTAATTACTTCCATTAAGTAATTACATTTAAACAATTCACAAATGATTATCTTTGAATTAATTAATCTAATTAATTATTAAAATTATCACATTAATTAATTATTAAATAATCCTAAATTAGTGATCTTCATTTACCATTAACAAATCTTTAATTACTTCTCTAAAGTAATTAACTGAGTTTAATCATTCTTAATTACAAATTAAATTATCTATAAAACCCATTAATTAATCTCTAATTATTTAATTAATTAAGTGTTAACCTATAACTTAATTAATTTTGATTACTTGATTAATAAATTTAAGATAATTTAAAATCAAATCTTATCTAATTAATGATTTCATAATTACAAATCAATTAATTCTTAATTAACATACTTAATTCTTTAATTATTTAAATAAAACCCTTAATTACTTAATTAATTAACCCAAATCATTAATTTATTATAGTAATTAATTATCCATCTTGATTCCCTTAAAAATTTAATGAATTAAAATCATTAAGTCCTAATTAACTATAAGATAAACCTTAATCTTATTCATGATTTAATTATCATTAACAAAGTATTTTAAAAACAATTTTCATTTAAATTTACTTTTAAATTCCCTTTTAAATTTAAGATTTAAAATGAAAAAAAAAAAATTTAACTTTAACAAAGTTTAACAATTCAAAAACCTTTTTAATTACATGTTAAAGAAATACTTATCTTCTAAAGGGAATTTAAAATATTTAAAAAAACCATATTCAATTAAATCAATTTAAAATACACTTTAAATATTCAAAGTTGTTTTTAAAACATTTTAATTCAAAAACTTTATTTTATTTCAAACTAGGATTCAAATTCATTTTTGAATCCGGATTTTTAAACTTAGATTTGAAAACTCTGTTTAAATCTTATATTTCAGATTTTAAAAAACATGTTATAAAATACTTTAACATTCAAACTTATTTACAACATTTGAATTTATAAGCTTTATTTTCTTTTCAAAACCTAAGATTCAAATTCAATTTGAATTCAGATTTAAAATTCAGATTTAAATTTTGTTTAAATCATTCCTTTATAATTTAAAACTTCTGTTATAAAACAGAACAGGTTTCTAAAACCTATTATCAAACTCTTCCCCGAGCCACCTAAAGTTTACTTCGAGTCTAACCTCACATATCTTCGAGTAAAATACTCGAATTACTCGAGACAAACGTGAGTAAAATCCGCATCTACCCAAACTAACAAAGCACCAGATCACCAGGAAATAAGTGCACCGTGCACATGCACGGTGCCGCCGACCTCCTCGTTCATCACCAGAACATCGAACACGTCGATGATTACCCAAGCACCCTACCCCGACCACCAGAACTTCACAATCCACTTTAATTCAAAATCGAGACTCAACACCCAAACCTGCAACACAGAACCACCACAAACCCAAAACTATCAACGCCAAAACCACTGTCCTCCGACCACCATATATGTTGCAGCTCCGACCATGCCCTCGTCATCGATCCAGCTACCAACTCTCAAAGCCCCACCGCGCTCGATCAATCCTAGAGATTGCGATGATCAAATTTCCTAACTTGATTTAAACTACGGTTCAAATCACTTTCTGATCACCGCCTTTTCCACTGTGACTTGCACACCCATAAGCCATTTTTCCCACACCCTCCAATCACTCCTATACCACCATAGAAGACCCTGACATTCCCTATCAACTAGATCACCAGGGACTACACCAAAACCAAATTCTGATCAACCCTTACTTGCTCAGTCAAACCCAAATTAAAAATTATGATTTTACTCTTAAAAATCATGTCTTAGTTTAAGGATTTAGTTTATATACCTGAATTGCACAATTAACATGTTTGAATTTTTACAAAGACTCGAGTTTCCTGTTTAATTTTATTTCCTGATCAATTCCAGATTTAATTTTAGTTAAATAAACTAAAAAAACTTAGTTTGTAATCAAACAAACAACATTTGTTTGGATCCTCAGTCCTAACAATCAATGGATCAAGAGGAAATGATCTTAAATTGAAAACTGGGGTTGAAATTTAGAACAGAGATGTTCTACAGGCATTCAGAATCATACATGCATCACACATCCACTAATATACAGAAATTTTTCAACATATATATACAAATACAAACTTATTTTAGGCATTAATCAAGCAACCAGATTTATCTTTAAGTTTTAAAAAGTGTTACTCGCCTGAAACAGAAGCACATAACATTATTTATAAAATCTTGAAACTGAAATGTTCTTTGCCTTTGAAAACTTTAAAACTACATGCTTGCAGGGGTTCTAGATTGAAGAAATGCTCAAGCTTTGAATATGAAATTGATCTACAGGTTTGCTTGCTTTTCAAAGCAGAATTGAAGAAATGCAGGGTTTGTTTGAGGATGACAGGTTTGTTGCAGAAAATTTGAAAGTGGATTACAGGCTTTGATTCTGGTTTTTCTTTTGAGGAGTGAATTACATATCTTATTGTTTCAGATTTTATTTTTGAGGTGGCTTTGAGTTTTTCAATTTTTTTTTCTTTGATTCATTTAGCCTTTAATTTTGAAAGATTGAAAAAAAAAGAATAAAGGAGAAAATATGTTTATAAATGCTGAATTTCATTTTAAAAAAATAAAAAGAAAATATAATTCAAACATGACACTTGTCAAATACCTTAATTTATTAGCTAACACATGTTATTATAAGTCCTTAATATGCTAACACTTGTAATTAAGTATTTTTTCCTTTTTATTTTAAATGTTAATAAAGGTTTTACTTAATTTATTTATACTTATGTAAATATATATGTGAATTTCTTATATAAAGAAAGTGTAATAAAAACAAATTATAAATAAAAGCCTTTACAAATATTTTTAAGATCTAAACATTTTAAATATTTATTTTTTTAAGTATCTATTCTAAGCTTTAAATTCAAACTAAATTATAAAGTCAAATCCTAGAATCAAGTTATATATATACATATAACAACTTATTAAATTTTAAAAATAACAACACTATTCCTATAAAATCTATTTATGTTTATAAAACTAAGTATTATGATTATCATTTGAAAATAACAAATTTAACAATTTTAAATGATTTATAAAAGAGATTATAGATCACTTCTACTATTAAATGAATTAAAACCATATGCTATATTGTGATTTAAACTTCTATATAAAATTTTCAAATCATATTTGTCAAGTAATATTTAAAAAGAAATAAAACAAACCTTTTATTTAAATTTAAAAATTAAGCTAAGATATAATTTTAAACAATAACATTTATCTTAAGTATTTACAAACCATAGAGTTATTAATTAAATAACTTTTGAAGAGCTTAATATTAATTTAAATCATAATTTCCAAATTATTAAATATATTACTAGAATTTGAAAACAAAACTTTATTTATTTATTAAATTCCAAATCAAAGATTATCTATAATATATATATAAATATATATATATACATTATTAATAGAAATATTTATTTAGCTTTTAAAGGATAAAATCACTTATTAAATATTTATTTAATAAGATTTAAAACAATTCATATTTTATTAATCAATATTATCAAATCAATTTAATTTTTAAATAAAGATTATTAACTTGATATTGCCAAAAATTCCGGGATATCACATTCCTTCCGCCTTAAAAGAATTTCGTCCTCGAAATTTAAAACAAAGGTAATTTAATAATCTCATTAAAGATTTAATTTTAAACCATAAGCATATATTATAAACCATATGCTAACATCCATGGCATCCAATTTACACAAACAAACAAATTTAACTATCCAGACAAAAATTCTGAATAGAATTTTCTCGAGTTTCTTAAGTATAAACACAGGGATACTCGCTCCACAGAATCCAAACAATCAACACTACTACGCTACCCAGCTCCTACTCATCTAGTCTACCAAACTAAACCAGAAATCAGACTACAAACAAGTCTGACTGAACAACCAGCTGATTCCAAAACCAGAAATAAATCACACGCGTACTCCCTCAGAGATACATGAAACACAATGAATCCAGTTATCCAATCTGGCAATTCAATCATAAAGTCCAAACATTTAACTTACCAGAACACAGAAAAGATCCAATACATCTCGGAGCTAGCTTACTAGACTTACCAAAGTTTATATCTCTTAAAACCGGAGAAAACTTATCCAAAATCAGTTCTCCGATTCTGATCCACAAAACTCTTCAAACGATCCTGGACTGCCTACATCCTTCCTGATCAGCTCAATCCTTGCCGATGTCTCAAGAAACAAACTAGATCAAAACAACCCAATACAATGATCCTCCAAGATCAACCAAGATCAAGAACAAACTCCACTCACAACCATCAGAAGAAAACAAACTTCTCCTATCCAGAAAATAAAAAAACAGATGCACTCACAAACTGCTTCCGCTGCACAACTCTGATCTGGAGTAGATGAGAATGCTGATTATGAACACAAGCACAAACTGGACAACACATTCCAGAGATATGGTTCAACAGATCCATAAAAATAAAACTCAAAAGTTCCACCAAAATCTAAGTTGCTTCACCAAAACTCTCTCTAGAACCATCTTTCTACTAAACTAAACCACCGGTATCACTCTCTAGAGATGTCTCGATCCAAAGCAAAAGATAACCCAAGAGATCACTTAGCTATCGCAAGTCACTTTTGCGATCAATCCAGCCTAACATCCAAAGAAAACTGTTCTCTTTTTAGCAATCAGAACAGCTTATCCTGGTCTAGCCAATCCATCAAAGAAATGGATCCACTCTACTGCTTCTGAACTCCATCTCTCAAACACTGCTAAGCCAGAAGACCTATTGTCGACCCACAGAACACTCCAAGTTGCAATGCTGACACAGATACCAAAGAATTCCTAATCCAAAGCTCTTTAAGGAACTCGGACTTCAAACCAAACAAAACACCCTGCTAAACTCAGCCACAACACCGTAACAGACCTACTTCCTTAAACTTGTTCCAAAGAAATATCTTCGGAAACATCCATAGTCACTGCATCTCATCACGCAGTTACTACTTCCCGAGGTATCAAGATACCATCACTCGCTTCTACCCGACCGACGGACCCGACCTCTACTCATCCAACTTCAAAGATGGACTCCGGACCTTTACAGGTTACCTTCAAAGATCAATGAAATCCTTACACCAAGCTACAAAGCTCACTCGAGACGGTATTAGGTCTACAGTCTCGACAGATACACTTCCAACCTCAAACATTCAAACTCCAACCAATGGTAGTGTTCGTGTTACACACACCACTACCTCATTTACCTCTATAACTTATATTGGAAAACCTGAACAGGTAACCCAACAGAGAGGTAGAAATATATATATATATATATATATATATATATATATATATATATATATCAAAATTACAAATACGCTCTCTCAAGAAAAATCACTCCAAAGCCTAGGTATTCACTCAACCCAACCTCTGATACCAACTGTGACAACCCGACTTTTTCTCCACAGAAAGTCGTATCATCTTTAAGAAAGAAAGGGATAGAAAAGAGAAAAGAGAAAAGAAAGAAGAGAAAGAAGAAACAACACCAGAATCTCAACAGCAGAACGAATAAATTATATTAATAACATAAGTATTACATAATATATAATACCAATCAGAGTTACGCAGCATATACAACACATACTAGACAGTTATAAACACCTGTTTAGTTATTACAACTCAAATACAACTCAACAAAGACAACACAGAGAACACACAGTGGAAACTATATATCTAACGCCGAAGCCTCCTACTCCATTGCTCCTCCACATTTCGTCAAAGCTAACCTGAATCCCTTGGCTACTCGTAAAAATTTGAGTACCCAAGAGTTAAAGAAAAGCAGAAGATAAACTCTGGGTCAGACATGGGTCTAGTGTGAGTAACAGGTTAAGGTTGCTTAACTTTGAAAAACCTTTGAAAAGAAAGGTATCACGTAAGACTTTCCACACATAAACATGGAAAAGTTTTTACCTTACGCTAACCAAAACATTTGATAGGAAATCTGGTGATATTATAATAGTGTCTAGGGTTTTCGAATAAATAAGAAATACCCGAAATTGTTACATTCATTAAATTCCAGCTACTAGCCACCAAAGTGGGTAATACGATCAAAACCGTAAGGGCATGTAGGAAGAATGGGTTTCCATCAATGGCAGGGCTACTAGGGTACCGCCCGTCACAGTACCTGGCCTAGATCACCGTACCGAGGATCCATCCTAAATCCCCTGCAACACAAGGTCGGGACCATTCCTTACTGAACAGTCCCGAACAAGACAACCCCGATAGTTGTTGCAATCAACTGCCCCACACAGCCGAATATAAAAGGACTTCTAGACAGGGGTAAATCTCGTCCTACTTGGGCATGACCCACTTAGCCTTACTGCTCCTCCCCCTTTTTATCCATTTCGGGTCTATGAGGCTATAGGCTACGATTACCTTTATAGAACACATCTATCTTAGAATGCTCATCGTCCACCCGACGATGTTATGAAAGCATTCAATCCATACAAGTTCGTTCCGGGTTTGAACGAAACCGAAGGCATTATCTCATTACACTCATTTTGGAATCACCCTCAGAGTTAACGACGATGACCCTTGCACTCTGAACCTTCATCTCGAATCTGAAAGTACTACCCCATTAAACTTGTATTGGAATCACCCTCAGAGTTTTAACGACGAATAGTCCTTACACCTCGAGTCTTCACTCTTCACTTGAGATTCATGACCTATCATTAATTTGGATCGATGTGGTTTTTGGATATCCAAATATGGAAACCCGATCTCGTTCTCATTGAAATCCAAAATGCCATCTTTTCGGTCCAAATTGTTTTTAAGTTTAAAACAATTCAATTCAATATTATCTATATAGTCACAAACAGATAATTCACAATATCACAATAGATAATCAACATTATCATCATAAACAGATAAGCCATATTGTCATCACAAATAGATAATTCATATTATCAACTCAATGCAACCAAAGCATCCATATCACACAGCATCACTTATCTCATATCTGAGATCTCAAGGCATTCAAGGAAATCAATATCAATCAGCATTCATAAGCAATGATTTATTAATCCCCATTCTATAATTAATTTAAAATAAATTAAATTAATTACTTCATCTCTAATTAATTTAAAGTAAATTAAATTAATTACTTCATCCATATAAATCTTGCTTACATAGCCGTTAATTAATTACAAATCAATTAATTTATTACGCTCTAATAAATCACCTTAATTAATCACCCTTGATTAATTATCCTTTAATTACATTCAAGTAATTAGCCTTTAATTAATTCCACAAATTAATTTTCTAAACCAAATTCAGTAATTAAGCTGTAATTACTTTATTAATTAATTAACTATAATTAATTACATTAATTAATTTCTTCATTGATTAATTGTTCTTAATTAATCAATCCTTAATTACATCATTAATTATATAAATTAATGATCCTTAATTATTTTTATTTATAATTACCCTAATTAAATAAATTACATTAAGTAATTAATCATCAATTAAACCATATTGATTAACCACTCTTGATTAATCACATTCAGTAGTTAACTACCTTTAATTACTTCATTAGATAAATTAATTCTCCTTAATTAACTATCTTTAATAACTAATCTTTAATTAATTATATTGATTAATCACCCGAGATTGATCTCATTAAGTAATTAATTATCCTTAATTAATTACATCTCTTAATTATCTTCAAATAACTTTATTAATCAATTCTTAATTAATTACACTAAGTAATTAATTATTAATTACTTCCACTAAGTAATTATTCTTCATATTAATTACACAAATTAATTAATTTCCAAAACTCTTCCATTATCTAATTATGCTTCAGTTTAATCGCATCCAGTAATTATCTTCTTAATTACTTCAATAAGTAATTATTATTTATTAATTACATTAAGTAATTACTTATAAAATTAATTAAACTTAATTAATTAACTTAAACCAATCTAAATAAACTTAATTAATTATAGTTAGTAATTAATACCTTAATTACTTCCATTAAGTAATTACACTTAAACAATTCACAAATGATTATCTTTGAACTAGTTAATCTAATTAATTATTAAAATTATCACATTAATTAATTATTAAACAATCCTAAATTAATGATCTTCATTTACTATTAACAAATCTTTAATTACTTCTCTAATGTAATTAACTAAGGTTAATCATTCTTAATTACAAATTAAATTATCTATAAAACCCATTAATTAATCTCTAATTATTTAATTAATTAAGTGTTAACCTATAACTTAATTAATTTTGATTACTTGATTAATAAATTTCAAATCAAATCTTATCTAATTAATGATTTCTTAATTACAAATCAATTAGTTCTTAATTAAATTATTTAATTCTTTAATTATTTAAATAAAACCCTTAATTACTTAATTAATTAACCCAAATCATTAATTTATTAAAGTAATTAATTATCCGTCTTGATTCCCTTAAAAATTTAATGAATTAAAATCATTAAGTCCTAATTAACTATAAGATAAACCCTAATATTATTCATGATTTAATTATTATTAACAAAGTATTTTAAAAACAATTTGCTTTTAAGTTTACTTTTAAATTCCATTTTAAATTTAAGATTTAAAATGAAAACAAATTTTAACTTTAACAAAGTTAAACAATTCAAAAACCTTTTTAATTACATGTTAAAGAAATACTTATCTTCTAAAGGGAATTTAAAATAGTTTTAGAAAAAACCATATTCAATTTAAATCAATTTAAAATACACTTTAAATATTCAAAGTTGTTTTTAAAAAATTTAAATTCAAAAACTTTCTTTTATTTCAAACTAGGATTCAAATTCATTTTTGAATCCATATTTTTAAACTTAGATTAGAAAACTCTGTTTAAATCTTATATTTCAGATTTCAAAAAAACATGTTATAAAATACTTTAACATTCAAACTTATTCACAACATTTGAATTTATAAGCCTTATTTTCTTTTCAAAACCTAAGATTCAAGTTCAATTTGAATTCAGATTCAAAATTCAGATTTAAACTTTGTTTAAATCATTCCTTTATAATTTAAAACTTCTGTTTTAAATTTTAAAACAGAACAGGTTTCTAAAACCTGTTATCAAACTCTTCCACGAGCCACCTAAAGTTTACTTCGAGTCTAACCTCACATATCTTCGAGTAAAATACTCGAATTACTCGAGACAAATGCGAGTAAAATCTGCATCCACCCAAACTAAAAAAGCACCAGATCACCAGGAAATAAGTGCACCGTGCACATGCACGGTGCCGCCGACCTCCTCCGTTCATCACCAGAACATCGAACACGTCGATGATCACCCAAGCACCCTACCCCGACCACCAGAACTTCACCATCCACTTGAATTCAAAATCGAGACTCAACACCCAAACCTGGAACACAGAACCACCACAAACCAAAACCTGTCAACGCCACAACCACTGTCCTCCGACCACCGTAAATGCTGCAGCTCCAACCATGCCCTCGTCATCGATCCAGCTACCAACCCTCAAAGCCCCATCGCGCTCGATCAATCCTAGAGACCGAGATGATCCAATAACCTAACTTGATTAAAACTAGGGTTCAAATCAATTTCTGATCACCGCCGCCTCCACTATGACTTACACACCCATCGGCTATTTTTGCCATACCCACCGATCACTCCTCTACCACCATAGAAGACCCTGACCTTCCCTATCAACTAGATCACCAGAGACTACCCCAAAACCAAATTCTGATCAACCCTTACTTGCTCCGTCAAACCCAAATAAAATTATGATTTTACTCTTAAAAATCATGTCTTAGTTTAAGGATTTAGTTTATATACCTGAATTGCACAATTAACATGTTTTAATTTTTACAAAGACTCGAGTTTCCTGTTTAATTTTATTTCTAGATCAATTCCAGGTTTAATTTAAGTTAAATAAATTTTTAAAACCTAGTTTACAATCAAACAAACAATATATGTTTGGATCCTAAGTCCTAACAATCAATGGATCAAGAGGAAATGATTTTAAATTGAAAACTGCGGTTGAAATTTAGAGCAGAGATGTTTTACAGGCACTCAAAATCATACATGCATCACACATCCACAAATACATAGAAATTTTCCAACATATATATACAAATACAAACTTATTTTAGGCATTAATCAAGCAACCGGATTTATCTTTAAGTTTTAAAAAGTGTTACTCACGTGAAAAGAAGCACAGAGCATTATTTATAGAATCTTGAAACTGAAATGTTCTTTGCCTTTGAAAACTTTAAAACTACATGCATGCAGGGGTTCTAGAGTGAAGAAATGCTCAAGCTTTGATTATGAAATTGATCTACAGGTTTGCTTGCTTTTCAAAGCAGAATTGAAGAAATGCAGAGTTTGATTTGAGGATGACATGTTTGTTGCAGAAAATTTGAAAGTGGATTACAGGCTTTGATTCTGGTCATTCTTTTGAGGAGTGAATTACAGATCTTATTATTTCAGATTTTTTTTTTTAAGGTGGCTTTGAGTTTTCTAGATTTTTTTCTTTGATTCATTTAGCCTTTAATTTTGAATGATAGAAAAAAAGAATAAAGGAGAAAATATGTTTATAAAGGCTGAATTTCATTTTAAAAAAAATAAAAAGAAAATATAACTCAAACATGAAACTTGTCAAATACCTTAATTTATTAGCTAACACATGTTATTATAAGTCCTAAATATGCTAACACTTGTAATTAAGTATTTTTTTCCTTTTTATTTTAAATGTTAATAAAGGTTTTACTCAATTTATTTATACTTATGTAAGTATATATGTGAATTTATTATATAAAGAAACTGTGATAAAAACAAATTATAAATAAAAACCTTTCCAAATATTTTTAAGATCCAAACATTTTAAATATTTTTTTTTAATTATCTATTCTTTCGAATTTCAAAGCTTTAAATTCAAATTAAATTATAAAATCAAATCTAAGAATCAAGTTATATATATACATATTATAACTACTTATTAAATTTTAAAAATAACAATACCATTCCTATAAAATCTATTTATGTTTATAAAAGCTAAGTATTATGATTATCATTTGAAAATAACAAATTTAACAATTTTAAATGATTTATAAAAGAGATTATAAATCACTTCTATTATTAAATGAATTAAAACCATATGCTATATTGTGATTTAAACTTCAATATAAAATTTTCAAATCATATTTATCAAGTAATATTTAAAAAGAAATAAAACAAACCTTTTATTTAAATTTAAAAATTAAGCTAAGATATAATTTTAAACAATAACATTTATCTTAAGTATTTACAAACCATAGAGTTATTAATTAAATAACTTTTGAAGAGCTTAATATAAATTTAAATCATAATTTCCAAATTATTAAATATATTATTAGACTTTGAAAACAAAACTTTATTTATTTATTAAATTCCAAATCAAAGATTATCTATAATATATATATATATATATAAATATATATACACACATTATAAATAGAAACATTTATTTAGCTTTTAAAAGAAAAAATCACTAATTAAATATTTATTTAATTAGATTATTAAATTAATTCATATTTTATTAATTAATATTGTCAAATCAATTTAATTTTTAAATAAAGATTATTAAATTGATAGTGCCAAAAATTCCAGGATATCACATAATTATGGATTATTAATTAATATAACTAATGATGTAATTAAGGGTTGATTAATTAAGATTTATTAATCAATGATAAGTGATTACAGAGTAATTAATTAATGTAATTAATTAAGTATTAATGCAATTAATTAAAGTTAATTAATTAATGAAGTAATTAATTTTAATTATTGTAAATGGTTGAGAATAATTAATTTGTGAAATTAATTAAAGGCTAATTACTTGAATGTAATTAAAGGATAATTAATCAAGGTGATTAATTAAGGTGAATAATTAAAGGGTGATTAGTTAATTGATTTAATTAATGATTAAGTAAGAAAGATTTTTAGTGATGAAAGTAATTAATTTAATTTATTTTAAATTAATTAGAGATGAAGTAAATAATTTAATTCATTTTAAATTAATTATAGATGGTGACTAATAAATCATTTCTTATGAATGCTGAATGATATTGAATGCTTTGCATTATTTGATATCTCTGATATGAGATATGTGCTGATATGTGATATGGATACTTTGGTTGAATTATGATGATAATGTGAATTATTTGTTTGTGATGATAATGTGAATTATTTGGTTGTTATGATAATGTGAATTATCTATTGTGATATTGTGAATTATCTATCTGTGTGAATATTGATAATAGAATAGAATTGTTTTAACTTTAAAACAACTTGGACCTAAAAGATACGTTTTGGATTTTGTTGAGACCGAGATAGGGTTTCCACATTTGGATATCCGAAAACCACATCGATCCAAATTAACAATAGGTCGTGAATCTCAAGTGAAAGTTAAGATTCAGAGTGCAAGGGTTATTGTCGTTAACTCTGAGGGTGATTCCAAAATGAGTGTAACGAGATAATGCCTTCGGTTTCGCTTGAACCAGGAATGAACTTGTATGGATTGAATGCTTTCAGAACATCATCAAGTGGGCGATGAGCATTCTAAGAGATGTGTTCTCTAAAGGTAATCGTAGCCTCAAGCCTCATCAACCGGGAATGGCTAAAACAGGGGAGGTGCAGCAAGTCTAAGTGGGTCGCGCTCAAGTAGGAAAAGATTTTCCCTTCTTGAGGTTCCTTTTATTCGGCTTAGTTGGCAGTTGGTTCGCAGCCAACTGCGGGGTTGTCTTGTTCGGGACTATCCAGTAAGGGATGGTTTTGGCTTTGTGTTGCGGGGGATTGGAAGTAATCCTCGGTACTGTGATCTAGGCCACGTACTATGACGGGCGGTACCCCAGTAGCCCTGCCATTGATGGAAGCCCATTCTTCCTATGTGCCCTTTACAGTTTTGATTGTATAGCCCACTTTTTGGCTAGTATGCTGGAATTTAATCATGTAACAATTTCAGCTATGTGAATATTTACTTGAAAACCCTAGACCTTATTATAATATTACTGGATTTCCTAGCAAACATTTTGGTTAGCGTAAGGTAAAAACTTACCCATGTTTATGTGTGGGAAGTCGTACGTGATACCTTGGTTTTCAAAGGTTTTTACAAAGTTAAGCAACTTTAACATGTTACTCACAACAGACCCACATATGACACAGAGTTTATTTCTACTTTTCTTAAACTCTTGGGTACTCAAATTTTTACGAGTAGCCAATGGATTTAGGTTAGCTTTGACAAATTGTGGAGGAGCAATGGAGCAGGAGGCTTCAGCATTGTAGATATTTATAGTGTTCCGCTGTGTTGGTTTCTCTGTGTTATTATTGAGTTGTAATAACTAGACAGGCGTTTATAACTGTATAGTATGTGATGTATAAGCTGTATAACTCTGATGTATATAATACTATGTAATATCTTATGTGATTAATATAATTTATTCGTTCCACTGTTGAGATTCTGATGTTGTTTCTTTCTTTCTTCTCTATCTTTTCTCTTTTCTATCTATTTCTTTCTTAATAACAATGCGTCATTCTATGGAATGAATGGCGGGTCACTACATACGTATACATACACACATACATATACATACATATACATGTATATATAGACACACACACATACGTATACATGTATAATATCAGATTCAAATTTAAATGTAAATAAATATCAAATGTTAATATTTACATATTTCTACAAACAAATATAATTCTAAGAACCTTTTCATGGAAAACTATTAAAGAAAAATTCCATAGTTCAATTATTTAAAATTTAAACAATTGCAGAAGTATTTTTAAAAAAAGCAAGAATTCGGAACAAAAATCATGTTTCTTTAATTTTAAAAAGCTATATTAATGGAATTTAAATACTTGTTTGCAGCATAATAATGTCATAGACAAATTCACTGTCCGTTTTAGCTTTCCTTCTCTTTCCCTTGAAATTATCTGTTCAAACAAACTCAAATTAGTGTTCCCTTCCTGTATCCTTTAATTTTTCAGTTATTCTGTAATCCTCTTTTCTCTTTCACTCACTTGTTTGCTTTTGATCTAGAAATTTGAAGAAGTAAAGAATAAGTACTTGGAATCGAGGAGTTTTGAGGCGGAAGAAGGAAAATAGAATTTCTTAGTGGCAAGTAAGGGTTTGAGTTAAGATGATGGAGGCTTAGGCTTAAATTTGTAGGTGAAAATTAGGGGTATTACTTTAAATCCAAAATTATTATTTATGGAAATGCCGCCAGGTCCAGTTTCTACTAACTCTAACTCATTGTATTGAATCTGATAAGTTACGTAAGTTTTTCGCTATAAATGGCATTCCAAACGTAGTGAAATAAGTTTCGAATTCCAACGTTTTGGAAAATTTAATATCAACTCCCCTTACATATATGATAACGTCCTTTCCTTTTATCTTGTTTACAAAGATTAGGATTATCTTCTCCTAATTAACGTTATTAACTATAATTCAAACCGGTACTATTTATTATAATTCAAAGTAATTCAATTTGTTGATATCCTCGCTCTCTTTACACATATACACATACGTACAAACATACATACATATGTAAATTTTGACATATATATGTATATATATATATATGTGTGTGTGTGTGTGTGTAAATACTAACTATTGTGAGAAAAATGATGGAATGATATACAAACGTTTGTGTGTATCTATGTATGTTGGTACATACATTGACATTAAGTATGAACTTGCTCTTTATAACTTATAACTACTTAATCAATTTGTAATTAGTCGTTATTTTTGTTTCCAAAATTAAAAATGTAATTTATCCTTATTATTTATTTTAACCTAAAGAATGGATCGACATCTTGGATCGAGTGTGAAATAACTAGTGTAGATAATCAGTAGCACAACTCATAGATAATAAACAAATAAAATGCAGAAATAAGAAAAGAGACACAAAATTTTCATAATGGTTCGGCTGAATCTAGCCTACGACCATTTTAATCAATCATCATTATGATTATACTAGTTAAATCTCTCTAGATAACAGCTTGTTAGTCCTTAGATCTAAGTTACACCGAGTTAGAATAAGTCACAACTGCAAGGGTTGACCGAAGAATCACAGTAAATACCTTGATGACTGTTGTAAGGGAGAAGAAGGTTAAAGAAGTGAAGGAATTACAATAGATTACTGGTGGCTCTCTCCTTAGAAATGATTCGTCTATAGTTGTAGGTTGGTGAGTACTTACAAGGGAATTTAGTATTGGGCCAGAAGTTCAAGTGCAGAAGAATTCAGTTGTAATGGCAAGTCATCATCAAAAATCACAAATTAGTCTGAGTCATTTCTATGGATCGCTAGCCATCCATAGAGGATGGATCTCTAGCTAACCAGAAACTTAGCCTATTTTCTACAAGAAGTCTTTACTTAGTGCTACGAAAGAGCTCGGAAATTTTGAGGGCGATGGACCTATCTTGATGGATCTTCACCTATCTATAGCAGAAGAATCGTCAGCTATCCACAAAAGATGGATTGCTAGGTATCCATCCACTTAGCATATTTTTAAGTGATTATAGTTTTGTTGTTTTCCTATCTTCTATTTAAGTGCATTATTCAAATATCAATTCACTTGGAGTTTATTTGATCATCCATCTTCATGGGTCATCAGGTCCAGAAGAATCATCCAGAATTCACTCAATACTTAACCAAATCGCATGAAACTTCACAATGCAATATAGATGAGTAGAAGAGCCTTCCCTATGGATCATTGGTCATGGGGCCTACTCTTCATGGGTTGGATCTGATGGATCAAAATGCCTATCGGAGAAGAATCATCCATAACTTGGTCAAACTAGACGAAACTTTGTAGGTACTCTCTTTAGAGTATGTGGGACCTAACCTATAAACTTTAGTTTGTGGGGCCCAATCTACACGGATCGTTAGCGGTCCATCTAGTTAGGTCACTAGCAATCCATTAGACAACCTCAAAACGATCTTGTTTTTTCTGTTAGCTTTCTTTTGTTTCTTCTAAATGTTCTCCCAAAATGTCAAGTCAATTCGACTCCAATATGAGTTCTCTAAGTCCGATTTAAGTTAGCTGCTTTAGTTAAAAAGCGGGTAAACAATTTATAAATTAAAAGATAATGTATACTTTCCCTTAAGAAATGTTCTCTTTTCATATTTGTACTATTACCATCATGTTTTAAAATGTGTAACATCTTTCTAAATAAATGCATTCTTTTCATAAAGATATTTATATCTTCTCTTTCTAATATATGTAACATATCATTTCATTACATGGTAACAAGTTTTAAAAATGACAATTCAAAATAATTTCAAGAAAATTTATAAGAAAATGATAAATTCATTTATCATTTTAAGTTATGCAGGAAGATGATAAATTCATATACCATTTTCGCTGTATAACTGAAAATGATAACTTCATATATCATTTTCTTGTAAGTTGTCCTTGAGACTAATTTTTCAGAATGTTTTCCTCAAAGCTTATTACCCTGGGCCAAGAAGTGCTTTGAGTGAAAATACCTTTTTATTTTTATAGAAATCAACGCTTCCCCCCAAAAGGATCTCAAATTTGTGTATGTAAATATTTTAGTTTATTTTCTTTAATGCATAAAAAACCACTGTATTCTTTCTACAGTAATTCAAAGATTTTCACATATTTTCTTACTAAAAGGTTTTCATTTACTATTGTAACTAATTATTAAACATAATTTCAACATAGACACAAAAGTCAAAATTTATAGTAGAAGTTCTATATTTTCTTTATTCAATATCATTTTTTGATATTTTATATATGAATTTAGGACAGAAAATTTTAATTGGTAGAATGGAAATTAAAATAGCCCAAATTCCTTAAATTATAAAAAAAATAGTTTTTCCAATTTGTGTAAAATTATAAAAATGTCATTTTATTTAATTATTTAACTCTATTAAAACTTCAGGGCATTAATATTGCAACGTTATGGAGTTTGATGAATTAGATTTCTTGAATTTGCGATTCATTTTGTTTTTGTGAACTGGTATTTTTGCTAATATTTATTGAATTCGTCCTAAGATAGGATTTTCATTTCTAATTTTCTAGATTGTTTGTCAAATGTAGAAAATTTTAGTGTACAAAATAAAATGATAATGATACTTCATATTTTCCATACTCAAATTTAATTTGATACTTATGAATGCATGTATGCTTGCAAGAATATAATACAAATTTTTTTCCTTGGTTAATTGTTCAAAATCTATAATGACAGTTTACTCATCGAGAAAACTAAAGAAAAATGTATTTGCATTTTGTGATTGTAATGCTCTTAGTATTTATTGCAATGAAGAAGAATGAAAAATGCATGCTTAAAATAATTAGGGTATTAATATTTTTACATTAGATATTGAAATGACTCATCTTGATATTTACGTTACTTAATTTATAGGAAAAATTTCGAGTTAAATTTATTTTTTAGCTGCAATGTGTGATAATGGAACTAATAGTTATGACTACCACTATTATTAGTGTTTACAGATCATTGGATATGTAGTTCAGTGTAGAAACCTGAAATAAAAGTACATTAAGATTGTACTAAATGTTTTCTTTTTTGTTAAATTAAATATTATTGTAATGTTCTACATGATAAATTTATGCATCAACATAAAGTTGTGCCAAAAATTTTATTGGTTTATTGAATCGACACTTAGTAGTTGAAAAAACATTGTGATATTTATTAGTTAAACTGAATAATCACAATTTAATAAATATCATTTTCATGAAACTCGGCTATCTATTATATTACACTAGTGTGAACCTGTGCTACGCATACAAACTGAGATTGTACTAATTCTTCAATTATCATCAAATCCTTGCTGTATTTGGTAAATGTTGTCAAAATGAAATATAGCCGAACAATTTTATAAAATTAATTTCTTAGTATTGTTTTTGAGTTTCAACCTATTTTCCTTTATGTTTGTAGCATATACCTTTCAAAATTATTAGCTTTCATTGTAAATTATTCAAAAAATAGAAGTATCTAGCTATCATGCTCATGACACTGATATAGAAATATAGAACTGTGCATAGGACACAAATGACTCCAATCAATGTACAAGGATGCATAAATAGTACATTTCATCCATTACAACCCATAATTCTTACATATATAAACACATTATAAGGTGTAAATGAAAAGGAAACATATTATGTTAAGTTGGAACAAAATCTTCATAAATCATTGAGAAGTAGCATGCTAACAACCTTCTCTTTAACTTCGCATTTAGCCTAAAATTTTGAAAAACCAAGGATGAAAAGGGGTTGTATAATATAATCAAATATCTAATGCTATCTATGTGTGCCAAAGATACCTATGGCCAAATTTGGCATTTTAAGCAAATATTTTTTGTTGCATTCAGGAAAGTCTCCACATTTTCACATGAAAGATGTCAAAACAACTTCTATACCTATACTCATTATATGGAATAACAGTACATTATCAGTGATATGTCATAATATATGTTAATTATAAATGTGTGTAGGCTAAATGTTACATGGGCATTATTATATTCTTCATTTCCTATGACGTTCCTATAAATAGTGCTCCATAATATTGTATATTGACACCTGCAGTGAATAAAATATTTTCTATCTCTTTCCCTAATGTTTCTTAACTTATTATGTTTTACCACATGCCATTAGTATGTTTTATATTAAAATGAAAGATATGGAGTTTTGATAATTTAGAAGATCAAATCCATCCTTTTTCATGTTGATCCATCACTTTCTCTTAATCAATTAATGGAATCAAGTATGACTTTAGAGATTAGTTTTCTTAGATTTCTCTAACTGATATCAATATTGTTTATTCTTTAAAATTTTATGTTTGATAAATAACTTATTTTGAACTGATTCACAATTTCTAACAAACTGTATTAAAGCCAGTCATCATTTATTTCATTTGGACTTTTTAGAACTTAATATTTCAGTATGTTTTGAATGGACTTTGTTTATAAGTCAACAGATTCATGTAATCTTAATCAAATTACAGATTTGTTTATATAAGAATCTTTTGAAAATTTTGGATATGGTTGGTACCAAAGTTATTTTATAATTTAAAAGGCTGAAAAATTATTTTAAGGTAGAATGAATTATCTCAATGATCTGTATGTGGTTATGTAACTGTAATGAGCCAAAAAATTTCAGCCTTAATTTGTGAATATTTAATAAATTTAAATATTTAGATTATATTTTTTATAAATTAAAAACAATATGTCTCTTTTAATTAATAACAAATGATGGTAAAATAGATGTGTAACAACCCAGGATTTTGCCAATTTGTTATAGGCTATTTAGTTATATTTTTATAATCAATAAATGTATTTTTATTAGCGAATAAACCAATTTTAATTATTTAATAATGATGATAAAATAATTTTCAAAATTTTCTATTAATGTAGATAGCTCAAATGAAAATAGAAAAGTGACCAAAAAATGTTTTCCAAAATTTCAACTTTTCGATACCCGTAAGTCGCCCAGAACGTTATGCACACTTGGTGCAACATGCACACACATATATTACATGTCATAATAAAGCGGGTGTTAGGATTTAATTAAATATACTTAGGTTACGATAATTGTAACATCCTAAATTTTATCAATTTAAAATTAGTAATTAATTTAAATATCTGGAGTTTAATTTGGAATTAATTTAAAATCTTTCAAGACAAATAGAATTAGTATTGATTTATACATACATACATACTCATATATAAATATATATGGATTTAAATTCAAATTTGAATTTGAATTTAAAATTTAAATAAATGTCTTAGAAAAATAGTTTGCATTTAAAATAATAAATATGTAATTTATTTAACGTGAAATTAGTTTTAAAACATTTTTTTCTTTTAGTTTGTATATGATAATGAATAGGAAAATGTATTTATAAAATAGAAAGTATAATTTAAAAATTATATAAAAATATTTGTGCATGCATAAGACAAGTGTTGAAATTTTAACCTATAATCTAACAAGTGTAATCAATAAAATATGGAAATTAACAAGTGTCATCTTTTGTTTTTGTTTTTGAGAAAATGAATAAAAGATTGAAAACAAAATTATATAAAACATTTTAACTTCTTCTCCTCATTTCTTTTAACCTTTCAAAACTTTAAAGAAATCAGAAGACAAACCTGTATAAACTCTAAAAGTTAAAACCGAAACAAAGTTAACAAAAACAAATTCCAGAACAACAAAGATCTGATGCAAGCAAGGATTCAAAGCTAAAATCTGTAACCAAATCTTAAAAAACCAACAGTCAACATTCAAGCAAGATTTCAAAGTAAAGATTATCTTAAACAACAACTTGAAGCAAACACTCCAGAATTCAAATCAAAATCAAGAGTCTAGTTTTCAAACAATCAACTTCCAGTTCCCAGTTTTCAAAAGAAAATACATTTTCCAAGATTTAAATCTCTCTTTTTCTTCCATTAACAGGTGAGTAAACCCTTTATAATCTGGATTTAGATCTGTTGTTTGAAAACATGTTTAAATTAGGTTGAAAAATTGCTTGCATGTGTATAAATTTGTGTATATATGTGTATGAATTGGCTGTGCATGTCTGGAAATCAAACATCTGCATTTGGTTCCAGGTTTACAGGCATCAGGCCTGCTCAAAAAATCAATTTTCGTTCCTCTGATTTATTTCAGGCTATAATATCTAAACAAAAGTTGTTTGTTTAAACATGATTCAAGTTTTAAAAATAGATTTAAGCAAAATAAATCAAAGCTTTCTTTGGAAAATTGGAAATATAGTCAAACCCAATATATGATGAAAATTCAACCATCATGTTTTCTAATTTAAATTATATCATCGAGAACGTTTTTGAAAATAATGTTTTTTAAAGGTAAGATCAAAAAATTTAAACATGATTCACTGAGAATTAGTGAACTGAATGAATTTGGGTCATTTGGCCATTACTGCTCGTCGGCATGATAAGATGGTCGGGGTTATGGCTGGAGATGGTCTAAGTGATGCGGGTTCAGGGAAAAATGCAAATATCATCGTGGTGGCCGAACGACATTCATCTAGGGTTTAAGCTAGTATTTTTATATTGGTCAGAATCCCTATTGCTGCGTCGTCGTCAGTTGATCGGAGTTGATCGCTCCGGTAGGGATAGTTGCGTAAGGTCTGGACGAAGCTTCGGGGATGATCACGTGGTCTTTGGTGGCCTGAGGCGGCGGTGCGAGGCGATTACGTAACGATCGGTTTTTTTGTTACAGTGGTTCCGGATGCTCGATTTTGTTTGGCTCACGAATTCGTAAATCTGTGTGTTCTATATAATTGGGTAAGTGATCGTGGATTTGTGGAAGGTGGTGGCGATCGGCTAGAACGTTGGCGATCGACGGTGCACGTGGACATTTGATGGTTTTTGTCAATAGGCAATGGGTTGGGAAGGAAGGCTATAGACTCGAAGTAGTCCTCGGGAAACTTTGTTTCTGGCTCAATTCTTAACTCGAGTAAATTGAAGTGTGTCGGGTCATTCTAAAAACTTAAACAACTTTGTAAGTTTGAAAAGTGACTCGAGTTGGTTTTGGAAAAACTCAAAGTAAATGGTGTGTTAACTCGGGGAACACTCGAGTGATTCTCGGGTTTGATATAAAAAACAGTTTCCTTGACTTTAAAACAAAATTCAAATTTTTTAAACATTTTTAATCCATGTTTTAAATAATGGTTTTTAATTTAAGTATTAGATTAATAAAAGTTTTAAGTAAGATATTTTTAAAAGTAATTAATTTTAAATTATTTAATTTGTGACATTACTTATTAATTAATTATTTTAAATAAATAATGTAATTAAAAGTAAATTAAGATGATTCAATTCTTAATTAACCTTAATCTTTTATGTTAATGATGATTAATTGTAAGGTTTATTAATTAAAGATTTTGATAATGATTAAATGATTAATTAACATAAATTATTTACAATTACTTAATTAATTAAAGAATAATCAATTAAAGGTTAATTAATTATTAATTTAAGGTTAATTAATTTATAATTAAGGAGTAATTAATTAAGGTAATAAATTAAGAAATATTTGATTAATGAAAGTGATTAAGATTAATTGGTAATTAAGGACTAATTAATTTATGATTAAGAATAACTAATCATTAATTAAGGGTAATTAATGAAAATAATTATGTGATTAATAAATTATAACCACACAATTAATTCATCTCAATTGTAGATGATTAATTATTATTGAATGTTTTGTATTGATTGATATCTAGGATATGTGATTGCGATACCACATCATATGAATTGCTTTGTGCCGAGCTGTGATATCCGTGATTTGTTTCTGTGTGAATGTGAAAACCCATTGGCCCGTAAAACGACAACTGAATTTCGATGCGACAGGGAGTCGAATTTCAGTTGGTTATACGAAACTCACATCGAATCTTAATAGTGAATCTTTATGAATGATATATCCGTGCGTTTTTTAATTAAGTGCTCACTATTCGGTTTACCCGGGAGAGGACTTTATGTTTTATAACCCATTCCAAATAGTGGTGCGACGAGATGGATAGCATTTGAAGAGGTGATGAAGACCGGATGTCTTCGAGAACAATAGGATAACTTGTCGAATGACTCTGCACTGAGTTGCTCCAGTATAGAGATCTTCATATGCGATGGGGAGTCCGATCGGGATTATGGAAGCACGGATTGGAAGGGCTTCTTTGGAAATGCCTTCAGTTCAGTTCGAACTCGAAACGGACTTGTATGATGGTATGTCTGACATTACACTTTGAGATATAAAGCTGATTTCTTTCAAATATATTTCTGTTGGTGGCAGAGAATTTATTCTCTTAACTTAACAACCTTCTCTGAGACGTACGAGCTCAGAGGTTATGTAGTTGATGGTTATTAGTGATATACTCCCAACTTGGTAGCGTGGCATACTGAGTGTTGTTGATCATTAGTTGATCGAAGCATGGCTTTTGTGTATAGCACAGCTTTGTGGACGAGACTTCGTCGAACCTCACAACCCGGTAATGGTCAAAACGGGAATGTTCCGGCAAGGTTGTTAGGGGTCGCGCCCCTAGGGTATGTTCATTTTCTTCTGGATAAGAGGTAGTATCATGGTATGGAGCCTAGATATTTTACTGTGTGGTTGTTGCTATTTGTTGGTGAATCCCGGGATAAAGGTCGGTAACGACCGGGGATGGCATACTTGTAGGTTTTACCTAGTTACAAAGGTAACCTGGTCTTGTGTTGGTAGAGATCTGGTTTGGTTCTTGGGGGCATCCCTCCAGAGGTGTTCCATTTGGTAAGAGAGTTCCTTAGCCTGACCATTTGTTGGAAATCCAATCATTCAATACGAGCCCTGTACGGTTTTAGTTGTAGAACCTGCCATCTAATATGGTAGCTATAGTAGGCACACTATAATGGTATGTATGCTGGCTAAGATTAATATTATAATTTCGAAATGTTATCTACACTATGCACTATTAATAATATCAAGAAGTTTTCTCGTATCAAGTATATTTGACTATCATAAAGAGAAATCTTCCCCAAGTGTGCGATTGCATTGTTTGTGTGCCAGGAGGCCTTATGGTAGTTTCATTTTCCAAAAGCATGAACGGATTTCTTTTATAAACTATTTTTGTACAAACAACTGTTTTGTTTACTCATACCAGTCCCATGACCGACCCGGAGTTTATTGTTCCCTTCATAAACTCTAGATGCCTATAATTTCCACACGGGCAGCCTAGAAGCAGGTTATCCGTGTTTTTAGAGCTAGCTCGAAATCTTTTGAAGTCTTTTAGAAGCTATCGGATTTTGGAAGCTTTTGATTTTGGAAACCTTTTGAAGTTTTTTTTGGGAGACCTTATCAAATTCGAAGTATGTTGGAAATTTTTGAAGGCACTATTATTGTTCCGCTGTGGCGTTATCATCCTGTTATTGTATCTTGTGTATATCACTTTGATGTTGGAGATCAATGTGGTAATGTATATTGTATCAATATAGTAGCTGTGTTGTGGTTAATGACATCATCTTTTGTTTTCACTGTTTATATTCATCTAATGTTGTTATGAGCTCCATTCGAACTGGAATTCAACGTTTGAATCTCCGACAGTCGAATACAAGTGATGTATTTGATGTCGATTTTTGAACATTGGATTTCGAGTCATGGTAAGTGGTATTAAAACTAAAGGTTGAGTAAGAACTTTAGCTATGGAGTATAACACATTAGGTGGCTCATTAGAGATAGGGTTAGAAATACCCTAGAATGAGTATAACCCGAGAGATCGAAACCCTAAAATTTCTTGGTCTATTTCTTTTAACTGCTGATATTCCGTAAGATATCTTGTCTGTATGCTTAAATGATGTTTTCTTACTATTTACAGATAGTGAGAATGAGCGGAAGAAGAGGAAAAGGTAGGGGATGGGAAATGCCACTACAACTAGTCATGTCCCTACAACAGCAAGTATATCCACTCAACCTCAGCCGAATCTGGCTGATCTATATCGAATTTTTCCACAATTGGTGGGAAGCCATTCACTAGCAAGGAGTCCATTATCGAATCGCAAGCCTGGATTCGATCGTGTGGAAGAATTTTTAGAAGATTAAAGTTAGAAGACGATCAAATGCGGTTGATAGCTTCTTGGCAACTCCAAGAGGAAGCTCTAGCCTGGTGGGAGACAGTTGCAATGGATGAGCCGGAGGATGCGTTCACTTGGTGTCGATTCAAAGAGCTGTTTGAGCAGCCATATATGCCATCTGTTGGTATCTCTAGAATGTACCAGGAATTCACGGATTTGAAGCAGGGAAGTTTATCATTTGAGGAGTATTTGAATAAGTTCAACGAATTATCTCGATTTGGTCCGAAGCTGGTGAATACACCCTTAAAGAAGAATGAAAGATTCATTTGGGGAATGAACAAGAAATTCCATGAAAGGATGACTGCCCACGTGAAAGAATCCTTTTCTGATTTAATAGATATAGGTTATAGGTACGCTACCTTGGATAAGCAAGGAGTTCCAGAAGTAAAGGGAAGTTCAAGTAATCCAAACTGGAAGAAAAGGAAGTTCGAAGGGAAGAAACCAGATCAAGGCAAGGAGAAGAGGAGTAATCAGGAGAACTCGGCGAGAGATATTACTTGTTACAACTGTAAGGAGAAAGACCATTATTCAAAAGATTGTAAGAAGCCAAAGAAACAAGTAAAGGAAGATCAACCTTTGAAGACAGGTCAAAGAACCAAGGAATGCTTTCGCTGTCACAAGCCAGATCACGAAGCTAAACATTGCCCTAAAAAGAAGTAAGCACAAGTAGCAAAAATGTACACGATTAATGATAACCCCTCAACTTCAAAGGCGGACAAAGGAAAAGGAGTTTTGGAAGGTAACCTTATTATTTATGATAGAGTTGTTAGAGTTTTGTTCGATACGAGAGCTACATATAGCTTTATTTCCCAACAAAACGTAAATGAATTAAAACTTAAACCCGAATTTGTCGACAAGCCCATTTGTGTGAAGAATCCGGTTGGTGTCCCAGTAAAATCTTTGTCTATGATGTAGAGATGTTCCTATCTCGTATTCTTGTTATAGATTTCCTATCAGCCTTTTCATTCTCGATTTTGATGAATTTGAAAACTTACTGGGAATAGACTGGCTAACGAAATATGAAGCCAAATTAGATTGTAACAATCGAATGATTTCGATCAGAACCAAATTTGGGAATTTCATTGAATCCTCTTGTGAGGATCCGATTCCTAAAAGAGATAAGCTGATATATACTTTAGGATATCCCGAACCTAGTCTGGAGTCCATACCTATTGTCCGGGAATTTCCAAACATGTTCGAAGAAGTTAAATCTTTGCCTCCGCACAGAGAAATTGAATTCAGAATTGATTTAGTTCCAAATGCTCGTCCTATTGTTCATGCAAGTCGCAGGATGACACCCAGAGAAAGAATAGAACTAGTCAATCAAACCCGTGATTTGCTAGAGAAAGGATTAGTACGTCCTAGTGTTTCCGATTGGGGTTCAGCTGTGGTGTTCGTAGCTAAGTCTGACGGATCCTTGAGATTGTGCGTGGACTACCGCGATCTCAATAAATTAACTCTTAAAAGAAAATTTTCTTTGCCCGGGATCGATGGCTTGTTCGATCAACTGCACGATGCTATATTCTTTTCAAAGATCGATCTAGCTCAAGGACTCCATTAGCTGCGAATTGCTGAAGACTCTATCTTATTAACTGCTTTCAGGGGTCCTAACACGTTCTACGAGTGGTTAGTCATGACTTTTGGACTAACCAATGCTCTCGCATACTTCGTAGACTTAATGACCCATGAATTCCGATAAGTGTTGAATAAATTTGTTCTTGTGTTTATCGATGATATTTTAATCTACTCCAAAAACAAAGAGGATCATGCTGAGCATCTAAGGATTGTTTTGGAAATATTAAGGAGGAACTTTCTGTTTGACAAATTTTCCAAGTGTCACTTTTGGGTCAAAAAAGTTAGATTTCTCTGTCATACTGTTAATGAAGAGGGAATCTCTGTAGATCCTAGTAAGGTTTTCGCTATTCTAGACTGGAAGCGACCCACAACTCCAAAAGAAGTTTGAAGTTTTCTGGGTTTAGCGGAATATTACTGGAAGTTTGTTTAGGATTTCTCTAAGATAGCTAGTCCGTTGACTAAGCTAACAATGAAGAATGCTAAGCTTAATTGGACTCCGAAATGTGATGAAGCTTTCTAGGAGTTAAAGAGGAGACTGACTACCGCTTCCGTTCTTGCTATTATCAAATGGAACCAAGGTTTATCCGTTTATATAGATGCTTGTGGTGATGCTGTGGGTGCTGTGTTAATGCAGAATGGGAAAGTGATTTCCTATGCGAGTAGAAAATTACGTCCACACGAGAAAAACTACCCAACCCATGATCTTGAACTCTTAGCTGTTATTTTCGCTTTAAAATTCTAGCGTCACTATCTTCTAGGTAAGAATATCTTTCATCTTTTCTAAGAAAAGATTTAAATGTTTAACTTAACTTAAATGTATATACTCAATAAACCCTCCTTGTTGTGATGACCCAGAAATTTTAAACATTTGAAAAAGAAATACTTAATTGATTTTTAATATTAGAAGTTATTTTAAACTTGAATTACTATTATAACTATGAATTTGGCAATTAAATTATTAAGTTTAATAATGTGAAGTTGGGTAAAAATTTGTATCTTCAATTTTAAGCTAAATAAAAATAATTCAAAGGCTTAGAAAATCTATATTGATAATACTGAAGATAATGGAAGCTTCAAAATTGGATTTGAAAAAGATTTGTTCAGCTTTGAATTTATATCGCTTAAATCGGTATTTAAAAATAGCTTTTCGAGGCGCAGTCTCGAATTTCAACGAAACCAGTTCCATTGGATCCATAATATGGTATTATTATCGAATTTCAATTTCTGCAGCATTCGGAGTTGTCGTGTGATCGTACGATGAGCAAATACGCCAAAAATTATATCGAAATTTAATTTAATAACAGGTTCAAAAAATCTATCTTCACCGTACGATCGAATTTGGACTCGAAACATTTTCCATTGCATTCAGAATAGGGGTTAAGCACTATAAACGCCTGACGGCATGCCTCAATTGGAGATCGGGATTTCGAGTTGCGTTTACAGAAATGATTTAAAATTTGAATTTTATTGAATATAAAATAATAAAATTAAATTTACTGCTGCCAAACAAGGACACGTTGAATAAAATTCAAACACGTGTTTTGTTTTCATTGAAATCTTCAACACGCGTTCGTTTGAAAAGAAAAAATAATCACCGTGCTTTCATCTTCGTTTAAACTAAAAGAAAGAAAGAAAATAACGCGACTGTAAGCCAGAAGGAGCAAACGAAATTCAAAAATCTCGTTCAAATCAGGAAATCGATGGACGAGCTCCTTATTCTAAAATCATGGCGACTAAATTAAAAAAATTCAAATCAGACGCACGAACCTAAGATTGCAATTGCCCAGTCACCTCCTTTCTATCGCATGCCTCATTTCTCGGATTCGAATGTAATGGCCACAAGGTTATCAACTGGAATAAGCGACGGTGATCGTAGTCACGATTCGAGCTCGGGATGGAAACCATTGTTTGCATGCTTGCAAATTGGAGACTCGCGATCTCGATCTAGGCTAGGGCTTGAGGCCATGTTCGTGAGTGAGGCGCACGCGTGTGGAGGCTCGCATAGGGTCGAGGGCCGTCATACGTGGTGGCGTTCGTAAGAGTCAGTGGCCAAGGCAACTACATAGGAGGAGGAGCCGGTGCTCACAATGGAGCAGTTAGTCGAGGCTAGGGCGTTACGAAGCAGTTTGGTCAGAGCTTGCGCGAGCTAAGTTTGGCCGTAAGGTATTGTCTATTCGATTGACTTAATTTAAATATATATATATATATATATAGTTTTTAAATTAACAGTAGATAAAAAAATTAAATTAACAGGAATGTAAATGTAGTCTTTTAATTTATATAATATGCATGCAGAAAATATATAGTTAAACAGAAATTTTATATGGACAAATTTTGAAAAAGGTAATTTTAAATTGTTGAAAGATTATATAAGATTTGATTTTTGAATCTATATAAATTAATTTTTATAAGTTAGGGTTTCAAAGAAAAAGAAAAGAAAATGTTTTATTAGAAGAAGATATTAGTTTAAATTAAGTTTATTAAATGGAAATTGATTTGTCTAATTGTTCAAATATTAATCAACTATATATTATTTATACAAGGTCCAAAATCGTGAAGAAATTGTCAAAATGGAAATGGGTTGCATGCGTAATCAAAGGTAAGATCTTCTCACTCAAAAAAATTGTTTTGTTTAACTTTAAGTAGTTAAATTTAAAATTGTTGATTGTGTGCTTGGATGATAAATTATTATCAGTTGTATTGATTTAGACCCTATGCGCCGCATAGTAGCGGAGGTTATTATATTAAACCCATATACCGTGATATTCCACCTCGAAGTGGAATTGGTATTATATATGTAATTGGAGTGATTGGTTTCCCGCATTATATAGCGGATAAGACCCTATGCGCTGCATAATAGCGAATGATACTATATTGATCCCGTATACCGCGATATTCCATCTCGAAGTGGAATTTGTATTTTATTGTTGTGCTAATGTCCGTGGATGCAGGGAAACAAGTTGGAGGGTTCCAACTGGATTGCTCAAATATTTGAATTTGTTTCAATATTGTGTGTTGACTATTTATAATTTGTGTGTGATTATATTTGTGATTGAAATCGTAGAAGGCTATAGCTTAGCCGAATATATTTTTGGTATCGTAGGATACCAGAAATAAATAAAATTGGATTTTTAAAATTCAATTTGAAAATTTATAGTAAAATTTATTTTTGAGAATTGGACAAATTTAAAAGAGGGAATTTTATTATATTTTTGAATCCTATTGAATAAAATTCCAAAATACGGGTAAAAGGCTTAATAAATGGATTTTGGGTAATATTTTTGAAGCTTGAAGAATTTATTTAAATTACGGATTTTAAATAGTTTGGAAGAAATAAAGGAATTTATTTTAAAAGAAAATAAATTCGGAAATAAATTTGGAATTTGATTTGGTGTTTGAAATTTAATCTTTGGGAAAAAGTTTTGAAATTGATTTGATGTTTAAAAATAAGTTTTGGGAAATCAATTCTGAAATCGATTTGGTGTTTGAAATAAATGTTTGGAAAATTTATTTGGGATTTTATTTGGTATTTGAATAAATTTGGGAATCAATTTGAAAATTGATTTGGTGTTGAAAGTGAATATTTGGGAATTGATTTGAAAATCGTATATCAATGGATATTTGAAAATTTGAATTCACAATGGGAATTTTATAAAAGAAAGGGGAATTTGTATTTAAAAATAAATATTGTTTTATATTTAAAAGTGTGGAAATGAATTTACGGATTTGGAATGTAAATTTAAAATAAATCCAGAAAGATTTATAAATTGATTTGAATGAACCATTTTATAATGGAAGGTGTACTTTCCTTGGAAATCCGGGTGTGTTTTCAATATAGTTTATAAATATAAATTGAAGTTGTAAAGATGGTTTTAAGGAAAGAATATTTTGGAGAAATTATTTGTTTGGGTTATTTCGAAAATCTTTAAAGTAAAGATTTATTTTATTTATTATAGAAGTGATTATTTAAAGTTTTAATTGATATTTGTTTTAGAAAATGGATATTTATATAGTTATATCCCATATACTAATTTTATTTCAAAATTAGTTTGGACTTGAATTTTTATATGAGATATTAGTATAATATTTTCATAACTAATATTTAAGCAAGTGTTTTAAAATAGTCTTATTTTAAATGTTTCCATGTGTATTTTGGATAAGTATTTTTAAAGTATTTGAACTCGGCAAATTTTCAGTGGAGATAAATAAATATTTGGAAATTTATTCCACGTGAGGAAAATGATTTGAATTTTTTTTCAAAGGATTGAAAGGTGAAAAGTGATTTGAAATTTGTTTTCAAAGTGTTGAAGTGTTAAAAATATATCATGTGAAGATATTTTGAAAATAAATAATTGGGGTGAAAATTATTTGAAATCTGGTGATTGTTGTGAATGTTGATTGATAATTAAATAATCGACTATCAATATTGGCCTTTAAATGGCATTTGAATTTCGATGCGACCAGGAATCGAATTCCAAATGGATATTCAAAAACCACATCGAACCTTTATGATTATGATGGATCTTTTGTTTAAAAGATCAAAGTGAAAATTGTTGTGATTTGTTTGAAATCTGAATGTGGCACTTATTTTTAAAATAAGCGCTCGTTATTCGGATTAGCACGGAGAGGACTTTGTGTCATAAAACCCATTCCGAATAATGATACGATGAAATGGGATTGCATTTAAAGATGGTATTAAAGACCGGGTATTTTCGAAAGAGAAAGGATTACCTATCGAATGTCTCTGCACCGAGTTGCTCTGGTATAGAGATTTTATCACCCTTTGTGATGGGGATTCTGTACGTGATTAGTGAATATCCGGATCTGCAAGGGCTTCTTTGAAGTGCCTTTGGTTCCATTCAATCCCAGAACAGACTTGTATTGATGTATCTAACGTTACACTTTGAAATGTAAAGTTGGTTTTTATCAAATACGTTTCTGTTGGTGGCGGAGAATTTATTATCATAGCTTAACACCCTTCTCTAAGACGTACGAGCTCAAAGGTTATGTAGTTGATGGTTACTAGTGATACATTCCCAATTTGGTAATGTGGCATACAAAGTGCTTCTAATCATTTGTTGATCGAAGCATGGATTTGTGAAATGTGTAGCTTTGTGACGAGACTTCGTCGGACCTCACAACCCTAAAATGGTCGAAACAGGAATGTTGCAGCAAGACAATTTAGGGATAGTGCCCTCAGGGTATGTCCATTTTCTTCTAGAAAAGGGTGGCATCGTGGTATGGATCCCAGATAGTTAACTTATGTGGTTACTGCAAATTTATTGCTTTGTGGTTGTTGCTTTATGGTTGAGGATCCTCAGATAAAGATCGGTAACGACCGAGGATGGCATACTTGTGGTAGTTACTCATGTTATAGCTGTATTACAACATGGGGGTAACTCGGCCTTGTGTTGGCAGAGATCTGGTTAGGTTCTTGGGGACGTCCCTTCAGAGGCGTTCCATTTCAGTGTAGGAAGTTTCATTGCCTGACCATTGTTGAAAATCCAAAGTAACAATACGTGCCAGGTACGGTTTAAGTTGTATAACCTACCATAGAATGTGATGGTAACCTATTATTGAACATGGTAGCTATAGTAGGCATAAGTGCAAAATGTCTATGCTGGCTAAGATCAATATTATACTTTCAAAAGGTTTTCTTCACTATGCACTAATAATAATATCAAAAGGATTTTGCATATCAAGCATGTTTGACTATCATAAGGAGAAATCTCCTCCAATTCTGCGTTTGCATTGTGTGTGTGGGGAGGCCTTATGGTAGTTTCATTTTCAAAAAGCATAGCGGATTTCTTTTTTTATTTTCTTTGTGAAAATAACTGTTTTTAAGATCTCACGATGTCCTATGAATGGCCTGGAGTTTATTGTTCCCTTTCTAAACTCTAGGTGGCTATAATTTTTCACATGGGCAGCCTAGAGTCAGGTTATCATTATTCTGGAGCGAAGTCAGAAAAAGATGCTGTGGAGATCTGAAGTTCAAGCTGGATGGTGAGACGTATTGCTTACACTATGTAGTATCTGTTGCATTTGGGTTGCTGAAAAGTATATTTACATGTAGTCAAGTTATACCAACTGCCTGTGTTGTGTTGTATTATTGTAAACTCTGATGATGTATTGTATAAACTGATATAGTACTTTTGTTTTAAAGATTATTCATTTATCTCCGCTGTGAAATGTGAGATTCTGTTATTGTTTATGTTTCTTCTTCTATCTTCTTCTTCTTAAACCCTAATGGCTTGGTTTTTCGGCATTCGACTGTGCGGCATTTGATACAGTGGGCGTATTGATGTCGAATTTCGAAAGTCGAAAAATTAGGTCGTTACATTGTGGTATCAGAGCAATTGGTTAAGTGACAACCTTGGCTCTGGTGGGTATTACTCGTTAGAGATAGAGTCAGTAGCACTCTAGAATGAGTTTGAGTGTATTAATATATATGAGCGTGTATTTGTTAGTGAATATAATTTTTTTATATTATGTTGACTTATCGGTTGATTGTTTATAGATTCTGGTCGGTGTAATTTGGCTAACTGCACCGATAGAGATTTCTAAACTCTTAAACGAGAAAAACCGACACAATATTGCTTTAAAAATCGGGTAAATGAGATAATTTTACCCATACTATTTTTGTATGGAAAAGAAATTATTTTTTGTAAACTAAATGGTTGCTTGGTTATTAGGAAGTGTAATATTAAATTATTATCTTTATTTATTGCATAGGAAAATGAAATCGTAACTCCAAAGTAAAAAAATAAATTCACATTCAAAAGGAATTTGAGAATGTAAATTGTAAATGTGACTTGTAATTTGAAACGGAGTTCCAAGGAAAGGCTTTGAAAAGAATTGGAAGGGTTTGAAATTTTGAAATATGGAAAAAATTGGAGATTTGGAAAATTTTAAATTCTTTTGAGTTTGGAAATGATTTTCAAAGGGTTTTTAAAATTGAAGGGATAAAAGCATCGGTCGCTGGAAAATAATTTCGGTGATGACTACAGCATCATCAGTATTCATTTTCGAGTTTCCAAGAGAGGAATTGCTGCCAAATTATTTTAAATGGAAGTTTTTTGCAAACTGGGTTTGGTTTTGGAAATTCAAAAGATAATTTGAATTTATTTCAAGAATGGTTTTGAAATGTTGAAAAGACTCTGGAATCTGATAAAAATAGTCATGGAATAAAATTTATTAAGGTGGAAAATAAAATTGTGAATGAAAAAATGAATTTACAATTGCAAATAAATGAAAGGGAAATTGAATGTTGAAATTCATTCCGAATTTGTAAGTAAACAGAACTGGAATAGGAATTGAATTTGATTTATGATAAACAAAGCAAAGTATTAAAATAAAATTAGTAAGTGAAACTAATTGAAGGAGTGACCAAATAGATATGGTTTGAAATGATTTGAATTCAATAATTATAAATGAAAGGTAATTTGAATTCATATGGAATTTGAAATCCGGTTTGAATAATAAGTAGATATTAAACAAAGTGGTGAATTGAAAAATAAATATAAGAAATATACAGAATATTTATATTACACATAAGATATAAATGGTGAAACTCTTAAGTAAAATTTGGAGTTGAGAAAATATTCTAAATTTATAAGTGAATGAAGATTGTACTGGAAATTGTGCAATGGTAATTGTGAATAAGTGAATCAATGTGAATAAAGGAAAAGAAAATTGACGAAGCTTATAATCATTTGATAAATATGTAGGATGTACGTATATTACTTCATTCGCATAGCGATTTGATACAGAATCCGAGCACAGAATTTCGAAATAGTTATATCGATCCGAGTTGGAATTTTTCACTTGATTTTCGACGACGAACCTAGTTATGGATTTTTGATTGATTCTGAAAATTCCCTATCATAGTTTTTAGCTATGCAAGGAGAATGATGGTTTCTGATCAAGAAACCAGATCTGAGTCTGCACAAGGAGGTCGGGGGAACGATACTAGTTCGAAAGTGAAATTATTTAACCGAGTGAGCGAGCGAATTAGATATTGAGTACGAATGATATAAGTACATCGTGTGGATTCGAATTAAAATGGATATTGGAATTTTTTTGTAAAGAAAAGTGCAAAATGGTTTTGAATGTAGCAATTGGATATTTTAATGCTAAGTAAGATATACAGGTATTTTAAAGGTAAAGGGAATTGGATTTTTGATTTCAGAAAATAAATTTAAATTGCTGGAAAAAGGTATGTATTTAAATTTCAGTATGAAATTTGATGATTTTCTTATCCAGCCACTTGGCCTTTTGTTTTCTTTTAAGATCTGGGGGCCCATGGTGCCATTTTGTAGTTGTACCGAGCTAGCCGCGCAAAGGGGACGCTGGAGAAATTTTTCGAAAATTTAGAAAGTTAGAAAATTTTTGAGAAAATTTAAAATTTGAATTTGAATTTAAATTTGAATTGTTAAGGAAAACAATGTTGTTTGGAATCTGTGAAAGATTTTGCAAAGTTAGTTAAAGTGATAATGGATCTTTAATAAAAAGATTTGGGTTGACAAGTTGTTAAAACTGTTTAGATTGGGAAAATAGTAAACGGGTTGAGGATCATTCTTCTTAACTAGTAACTTAAACTTGAATTTCAATTATAACTATGAATTTGGCAATTAAATTATTCAATTTAATAATTTGAAGTTGGGTAAAAATTTGTATCTTCAATTTTACGCTGATTAAAAATAATTCAAAGGCTTAGAAAATCTATATTGATAATACTGAAGATAATGGAAGCTTTAGAATTGGATTTGAAAATATTTTGTTCAGTTTTGAAATTATATTGTTTAAATCGGTATTTAAAAATAGCCTTCCGAGGCATAGTCTCGGATTTCGACGAAACCAGTTCCATTGGATCTGTAATATGGTATTATTATCGGATGTAAATTTCCGTAGCATTCAGAGTTGTCGTGTGTACGCGCTAAAAATTATATCGAAATTTAATTTAATAACTTGTTCAAAAAAAGCTAGCTTCTCCATACGATCGAATTTGGACTCGAAGCCTTTTCCATTACGTTCGAAATAGGGGTTTAACATTATAAACGCCCGACGACATGTCTCAATTGGAGATCGAGATTTTGAGTTGCTTTACAGAAATGATTTAAAATTTGAATTTTAAATTTGAATATTAAATAATAAAATTAAAAGACTGCTGCCAAAGAAGGGCACGTTGAGTAAAATTCAAAAACGTGTTTTGTTTTCTTTGAAATCTTTAACACGCGTTCGTTTGAAAAGAAAAAATAATCACCATGCTTTTGTCTTTGTTTAAACCAAAAGAAAGAAAGAAAATAACGCGACTGTAAACCAGAAGGAGTAAACGAAATTCAAAAATCTCGTTCAAATCAGGAAATTGATGGCCAAGCTCCGCTTTCTAAAATCATGGTGAATAAATTAAAAAAAAAATTGAATCAGATGCGCGATCCTTAGATCGCAATTGGCCAGTCACCTTCTTTCTATTGCACGCCTCATTTCTCAGAATTCGATTGTAATGGCCACGAGGTTATCAAATGGAATAAGCAATGGCGATCGTTGTCACGATTCGAGCTCGGGATGGGAACCATTGTTCGCATACTTACAAATTGGGGACTCGCGATCTCGATCTGGTCTAGCGCTTGGGGCCATGTTCATGAGTAAGGAGCGCGTGTGTGGAGGCTCATGCAGGGTCGAGGGCTGTCATAAGTGGTGGCGTTCGTAAGAGTCAGTGGCCAAGGGAACGACATAGGAGGATGAACCGATGCTCGCGATGGAGCAATCGATCGTGGCTAGGGCGTTGTGAAGCAGTTTGATCAGAGTTTTGTAACGGCCCATTATTTTGTACCATTCAAATTCGACAATAAATTAAAACATGTCAAGCTTGAATAGTATAAAAACAATAGATTGTAAATAAATTAGGAGCAAATGAAATCAAATCACAGAATCACAGACATAGATATCAAACAAACTCGCAGCGGAATTTAAAAATACATAGTGGTTCATGAAGCCACTACAAATAGTCTCAACAAATAAAAATTACATAGTTTAAAATCTCCAATATAGTTTAAAACATCAATATAAAAACCAAATATTCCCGAAGTCTTGATTACATAAATAAGATAGCAGACAGAAAGAAGCCAGCGGCTTGAAAGGATCTACAGAAGTCCTAGCTCCGGGATGAAAGCTGAACTGCAACTCAGGCTGACCCGAGCGTAAAATAAAACATAAACACTCGAGTCGGGACATGCATACTTATATAGTGTAAGCTAATTCAAGTGTACTGTAATATAAACCAAGTAACTCAGAGGATGCTTGGGACCGTCCATCCTCTAAGGATCCATTAAACTATTTACTATGTAGTAATATTTCGCTATTATAATAGTGTCTATATTAAAATAAACTTACTTTTAAATAGCGTTAAGGCTTTACATTTTCCACCTTAACACATAATATATTCCCATAGTGTATACAGTACCGTAATCTCCCCCGTACTGGGCGTCGTCAGAGGGCACTCCATAGGTATGGTACAAAACCAAAATCATATAAGGCTCGCTATGGTAGGTGACACCGCACAACTAGGCAATGCCAGGGTAGATATACCAATTACGCATCCGGACCGATGGAAACACGTAGCGCGCATCTACCACCCACCTCAAACAATACTCCCAAATCAAAAGTGCGCACCAAAACAATCACAAAAGTAATAGAATGGTATAACATTTCAGCCTATCATTTATTGTTTAGGCCTATCATTTCAGCCTATAACGATCTCAAATTTACAAGGAACTTGCAGTGATGATTTAACAGTAAATAAGCATTAAATAGTATAACTGCAAAAATATTAAAATAAATAAACAACTGATGAGGTGTCAATTTGAAATGGGGTTTAACATCATACGTTATATCACAGGTGGATAAATTTTAATAATTTATTTACAAATACACTTGTGATAAATCACAGATATATAGGTATGTTTGTCTGGTGAGATATACTCACCTGGATGCTGCAGAAAAATTTGATTCAAAACGAAAATCCACCGGAAAAGAAACGCACAGTGGGTAACGATCAAATTGATGCGGAGTCTGCTAACAGATATATATTTTTGAAAGAGAAACGAATTAATAACAATCAAAACGAAATCTAAGAAAATTTCAACACGAAAGTTTCGAACAAAACGGGACGAGCGGAAACAATTCAACCCGTAGGCTCGACCACTCCACTATCCAACTCGACTCAACCTAGGTTTCAGTTTGGACACGAACACTTGGGCTCGGCAACCAGATTTGCATGCACGTATCACACTATCTCCTTAACTCAATATTTCAAACACTGCACTCCACTATAGGCCGACATCCAGCTTGTACAGGTGGCTTCATAAATTCGCATGCACTCATATACTAACTGTTCGTACTCATATTTTTTTTCTTCTAAAAAAACACGTCCCAACCCAGATTTGCATGCACGCATCATTATCCCCATATCCCAATATTGCAAGCTTGATCCAAAAACATTGAAAGTGGTACCCACACACCCAATACTCATTTCCTACAATACAAAAGATGCAAACCCCCTTAGGCCGAGACAAAACTTTGTTCAGGTGGCCCATACCTATAAATTTTCATGCACATCCCTCCAAGCTCAAGTTTGAAACCACGTATTTATCAACCTATCTGCTCAGGCCTATTGCGTTCCTTCATGCGTTCCAGATTATAAATAAAAGCAAGGTGGGCACTGGAAGTGAAAACAAATGGTGGGTGGAATGGCCGAGCCTCTTACCAGAGAAAAGGAAAAAGTATATAAATAGAATAAAGAAGGAAGAAAAAGCTTTGGCCATTACCTGTAGAATCTTTGTACGCAAGCCAGAACAATGCAAGTGGAAAATTTGTTGAAGAGGTGAAGCTTTGTGGTGTAGGTTTAATGGTATATATAAGAAACAAGTTGTGATATTGAAGGCACGTGAGCAACCCATGAATATCAATTTGGGCACGAGTCCAGTTTATTTCAAAAGAAATCAATGCAGGGAAAAATATAAACGGCAAATAAGAAAATTTTCAAATTCTCGTGTTTTATTAAAAAGGAAAAACTAGCGCAAGTAAAGGTGAAGAAAACGGCAGGTAATTGAAAAGAAACGGCAATGATATTAGCTTTGGATGCTACTTCATTAAAAGATTTTATACTAAATATAATAGCTGCGCGTTAAAAATTTGTTAGGCTAAAAGATGTATACATATACAGAGAATTTCGAAATCTGGGTAAGAAATAAATGCAGACAAGAAAGAAACGGCAACTAGAAAATTTGAAATTTCCATGCGTTGATAAAGAGGGATGAGTTAAATTTATGGTGAAGAAACGGTAAGTGATAAATAGATTGGTTCATTTCAAACTTTTTCTTCAATTAATGGTTGCGTGCTATAAATTAGTTAGGCTACTAAAAAGCAAGATAAATTGCTTGCTGTTGATTTTAAATGAACGTTACGAAAATTTTCAGCAAGGATGAATATTGGTAAAGATTTTGGAACGAAATGTTTTATACCAAATAAAAAAAAGCAATGAAAGTTGTTAAAAGAAAGGAAAAAAAAATAACGTTTTTCTATACAAACTACTAACTGATTTATTAATCCATATAGATATTGAAACATGAATTTTTAAAATACGCCAAACCGACGCAATACCATACGCCCAAAATTTATGCCAAAGTAACATTTTTAATTTATACGTTTATACGTTACTTATACCATTACAATGCGTGCCCTTTTTAAATGCGAAATTTAACAGTCTGTAAAACACTGAATTTTTCAAAGTTATTACTTAACTAAAATTTTAACTTGTTTACATTCTTCATATTTACTTATTTTAAATATACAAAATTCATTTTTATTAAAATTCTAAATGGAGTTGTCTTATAACAAAGTTAAAAATTTCAAAACTTAAATTTTTATTATTTAGTATTGTAAGGAAATGATTCGATCAGATAAAAATTTAAATAAAATAAATTTCACGGTTTAATAAATAAAAGAAATAAAATTCTAGAAAACTAGGGCTGTTACACTCTCCCCCACTCAGAACTTTTCGTCCTCGAAAAGGAACGAAAGAAAGAAAACAAAGGAAGATAAGATAGTAAAACAAAGTACCTTTAACGAATAATTCTGGATTCGAAGCACGAATGCTCTCCTCCGTCTCCCATGTGCAATCTCGTTCATCAGGGCTCCATTGCACCTTGACCAATCAGACAGATTTTCTCCTCAGCTGTTTTGTACCTCGATCGACGATACGAAGCGGCTTCCTTTCTATAGTTAGATCAGGCTCGATGTCCAGACCATCAAGAGCAGTAGGCTGGATAATAAGAGATGGATCGTGAAGATAGCGACGAAGGTGGGATACATGGAACACTTTGTGTATTCCAGCAAATTTCTCGGGCAAATCTAGTCGATAAGCAAGAGATCCAATCCTTTCCAAGATGCGGAATGGACCGATGAACCTAGGGGCAAGCTTCCCTCTACGCCCAAACCGAACCACATTTCTTAAAGGGGAAACCTTAAGAAAAACCAAATCACCAACAGCAAACTCCAAACTTCTTCTACGACGATCCGCGTACTTCTTCTGTCTATCCTGAGAAATCTTTAACCTTCTCTTAATCTCCTCCACTTTCTCCGAAGCTTCCAAAATCATTTCAGGCCTAAGAACTAAGCGATTACCGGATTCAATCCAGCAAGACGGAGATCTACAAGGTCTTCCGTACAAAGCAGCAAATGGGGACATCTTAATACTAGCCTGATAACTATTGTTATAGGTGAATTCCACAAGATGAAGACGATCTTCCCAAGATCCTCCATAATCCAAGATGCAAGCACGAAGAAGATCCTCAAGAATTTGATTTACCCTTTCTATTTGACCGTCAGTCTAAGGGTGGTAAGCAGTGCTCAGATTCAAACGAATACCCAATGATTCTTGGAATGCTTTCCAAAACTGACTAGCGAAAATAGGGCCTCGATCGCAAACAATGCTAAGGGGAACGCCATGGAGGCGAACGATCTCCCTCATTTAAATTTCGGATAAGCTCGAAGCCGTACGGGTAGACCTGACTGGAATAAAATGAGCGGACTTAGTCAGTCTATCCACAATAACCCAGATGCTTTCATTTCCCTTCCTAGATCTCGGCAAACCATCGATAAAATCCATAGAAACTTGCTCCCACTTCCAATCGGGAATCTCAAGAGGCTGCAACAAACCCGGTGTCTTTTAATGGTCCGCCTTGACTTGCTGACAAGTCGCACACCTGCTCACAAAGATAGAGACATCGCGCTTCATACCTCTCCACTAATAGAGTTTCTTCAAATCCTGATACATCTTTGCCACACCCGGATGAATGGAAAGTCGGGATTGGTGATGTTCTCGAAGTAGCTCCTGCCTCAACCCGTTAACATTCGGGACACAAATCCGATTATTAATCCTTAGAATCCCTTTATCATCAATCTGAGCTCCACTACCATCAAGACTACTACCACCAACCCTGCCGCGAACATTCTCCTTGATCAATCTGATGATCCTATCCTCATCCTGCTTAGCCTTGATACGGTCCAAAAGAGGAGAAGAAACAAAAAGCTGGCACAACAAAGACTTCTTCCTACTCAGCGCATCAGCCACTACATTTGCTTTCCCCAGGGTATAGTTGATATCGAGATCATAAGAAGCCAGAAACTTGAGCCACCGTACTTGCCTCTGATTCAAATCTTTCTAGGTAAAGATATATTTCAAAGACTGATGATCGGTGAAGAGGTCAAACTTAGCCCCCAAAAGATGGTGTCTCCAAGTTTCAGAGCAAAAACCACCGCCAGCAATTCTAAATCGTGAGCAGCATAATTAGCCTCATGGGTCTTCAACTGACGACTAGCATATGCAATTACCTTCCCATGTTGCATTAATACTGCTCCCAAACCCTTGCGACAAGCATCGGTGAAAACCGTTAATCTCTCATTTTCATTTGGGACGGTAAGCACTGGTGCGGAGGTGAGCTTATCCTTTAACTCTTGGAATGCAGCTTTACACTTATTGCTCCATATAAACATAGCATTCTTTCAAGTTAGAGCAGTCAGAGGTACAGAAATCCGAGCAAAGTTCTTAATGAACCTCCGATAGTAACCGGCAAGGCCCAGAAAACTGTGAATATCAGTAGGAGTCTTCATTTCTTCCCAATCTCTGATCGCAGCGATCTTGACTGGATCAACAGAAACTCCTTCACTGGAGACAATGTGTCCGAGGAATCGGATTTCCTCTTTCCAGAAATGGCATTTAGAGAATTTAGCTTTTAATCGGTGACTCCTAAGAGTTCCCAATACAAAGCTCAAGTGAGATTTATGCTCTTCCTCAGATTTGGAGAACACAAGGATATCATCAATGAAGACTAGAACAAATTTATTTAGCACATCGCGGAAAACACGATTCATCAAGTCGACGAAAAAGGCAGGAGCATTGGTCAGCCTAAAAGGCATAACAAGCCACTCAAAGAACCCATTCTCAGTACGGAAAGCGGTTTTGGGAATGCTCTCCTCAGCCACTCTAAGCTGGTGGAAACCTGTGGCTAAATCAAGCTGAGAGAAAACAGTTGCTCCATAGAGTTGATCGAACATATCATTTATGCGGGGCATAGTATCTCTGTTTTTCATAGTAAGCTTATTCAGTTCCCTGTAATCAACACACATCCGGAGGGAACCATCTGATTTGGTGACGAAAACTACGGCTGCTCCCCATTCTGAAAAACTAGGTCTGATCAGCCCTTTAGAGGATAAGTCTTGAATCTGATTCCTTAATTCCACCTTCTCCCGGGGTGCCATTCTTCTGGGTGGAAGAACTACAGGTCGTGCTCCAGGAATGAGATCGATCTGAAAGTCAATCTCCCGCTTCGGAGGAAAAGAAGTGAGTTCACCAAATACATCGGGAAATAATCTGACCACCGGAGTGGCCTCAATATCACCAGGGAAAATATCGAGAGAATAAATGAAACTGCCAGCGAACTCTTGAGGAAATTTACACTGGATCTCTAATGGATTTCCAAAACCATCTTTGAGGTCAACAGTTCGAGAGCTGCACGATATATGGGCATCGTGCCTATCTAACCAATCACCCCCAAGCAAAAGATCGAAAGCGTCAAACCCCAAAACATAAAAGTCGCCAGTGAATCGATAATTTCAAGGAAGAGTTTCACATCACTACAAAATTTACTAAGGTTCGCAGGGCCACCGATAGGGTTTGAAACACATAAGGGTACAGAGGAAAGTTCGGGAGACAGAAGATCCTCAAATTTATTACAAAGATCCGATGAGATGAAGCTATGGGAAGCTCCAGTATTGAATAGAACTTTTACAGGAAAATAATGTAAGGTAAAAGAACTCTGGAGTGTACCTTGAGAATCGCTTGGAGCTGGGGCAGGTGAAGGTGCAGGCTGTGGGGCTGGAGAGGATGCCGAAGTCACCGCAAAGAACCCTGATGTTGTGCCCTTCTTCTACGTAGGGCAGTCTCTCTTGAAGTGTCCCGGCTGAAGACAGATGTGGCAGAGGTCTCGTCCAGCCAACTGAGAAGGAGGTGGAATAGCAGCACCCAAAGTAGGACAACTATTAGCGTAGTGTCCTTTCTGGTCGCATCGGTAGCAAGTAATGGTAGATAGATCCACAGGCTGCCTCTGGGATGCCGAAGACGATGATCCAAGCCCTGGAGTCCTATTCCTCTTATGACGGTAGAAGTTAGACTTCCTTTTCTAGGATTTCCCAGAAGATTGAGCCGGTGCAGACTGGGCAGCTGGAGTGGCCCTAGAAGTAGGGTTCTCATACCAGAGAGCCATGTCCATCAAAGCGGTGAACGTCCCATGCACGTGAGTAATAAGCCGATCGTAAAACTCGGGGCGAGCACCAGCGATGAATTTCTCGTTCTTCTTAAGCGGGGTGTCTATCAAATTCAGGCCATACTGTGAGAGCTCATTAAATTTCCTCTCGTATTCCGTGAAGGACATATCGCCCTGCTTCAGATCCATAAAGTCTCGATAGAGCTGAGACATGCCCGCTTCGGGCATCCATTTGACCAAAAAAGCCTCCCTAAAGCATGATAAGAGAGATAAGACAGATTCTAAAATAGAAAATTTTGAATCCTAATTTGGACAACCGAAGAAAATACCTAAATTGCTCCCAAGTGAGGTCAGCCTCATTAGTGTGAGTAGTAATTGATAGCCACCAATTCAAAGCGGCCCCTTCATCTGCCAGGCCGCCAATTGCCTCCGCTGGGCATTTGTGATTTCGAGACAGGAGAAGATTCTCTCCAAGTCTCTCAACCATTGCTGAGCTTCTATTATGGATTCAGAACCCGTGAACTTAGTGCCACCAAGCTCGGTATAATCTTTGCATAGCTTAGTAAATCTAACAGGGGCAGCGGGTGGAGGAGCTGGGGCAGCAGCTCGTCCCCTACCTCTATCATTTCCTCTATTCATCCTGAAAAATCAAGAATGAATTGAAGGGCAGAGGAAAATATTAATGTGAAGATATTCTAGGATAAGATAAAGTTTAACTTGGACAAGCATTTAACAAAGGCTCTAATTATAAGATGGGGAAAAGGAAAGAAATAGTTGGAAAATTAAAATATTTCTTTGAAAAACCTTTTTGAAAATCATTTTATACTTTAAAATACGCTCTCTCACAAGGAAAGGATTCTAGAATTTGACTTCACTCATTCCAGGGTATTGCTACCCTATCTCTAATGAGTTTTTACTCCTTAGGCTATGGTTAAACCAAAGCTCTGATACCAACTGTAACGGCCCACTATTATGTACCATTCAAATTCGACAATAAATTAAAACATGTCAAGCTTGAATAGCAAAAAAACAATAGATTGTAAATAAATTAGGAGCAAATGAAATCAAATCACAGAATCACAGACACAGATATCAGAAAAACTCGCAGCGGAATTTAAAAATACATAGTGGTTCATGAAGCCACTACAAATAGTCTCAACAAATAAAAATTACATAGTTTAAAATCTCCAATATAGTTTAAAACATCAATAGAAAAACCAAATATTCCCTAAGTCTTGATTACATAAATAAGATAACAGACAGAAAGAAGCCAGCAGCTTGAAAGGATCTACAGAAGTCCTAGCTCCGGGATGAAAGCTGAACTGCAACTCAGGCTGACCCGAGCGTAAAATAAAACATAAACACTCGAGTCAGGACATACATACTTATATAGTGTAAGCTAATTCAAGTGTAATATAAAGCAAGTAACTTAGAGGATGCTTGGGACCGCCCATCCTCTAAGGATCCGTTAAACTATTTACTATGTAGCAATATTTCGCTATTATAATAGTGTCTATATTAAAATAAACTTACTTTTAAATAGCGTTAAGGCTTTACATTTTCCACCTTAACACATAATATATTCCTATAGTCTATACAGTACCGTAATCTCCCCCGTACTGGGCGTCGTCAGAGGGCACTCCATAGATATGGTACAAAACCAAAATCGTATAAGGCTCGCTATGGTAGGTGATACGACACAACTAGGTAATGTCAGGGTAGATATACCAACTACGCATCCGGACCGATGGAAACGCGTAGCGCGCAGCTACCGCCCACCTCAAACAACACTCCCAAATCAAAAGTGCGCACCAATACAATCACAAAAGTAATAGAATGGCATACGAAGAAGTGCGTCCGATCAGAGGTGCTACCTCATTAATCCGTAAATCGCTCCTGTTTTAGCCACCTTATGCCAACTCACGGGAGTCGGGTCCATGTATTTACCTTAAAGGAAACGTCACCACCATCCTACTTTATTCTGGAATCTCCACCGCGTACACGGTTGTTAAAGTGGTTTTCGGTATCGACAGAGAGTATGCCAGACATCCGATCCCGGTCTCTTTAACAACCAAACCTTATTATAACCCGTGGCTACAACTTTTAAAAATGGTATTTATACTTTCCAAATCAAAATATCCTTTTAAACATCATTTATTTAAACATCATACATTCTATAAAATACCATTAAATCTTTTTAATTTATTTAGGAATTTATCGCCTTTCAACTCACATTTAAAAGTTAAATCCTTCCATTAAAACTATTTAAAGTCAATTCCTTATTTTTATAAATTACATATTAAATTTCAAAATTTCAACCTTTTCCCAAAGATTATTTCCATAACTTTTATTTAAAACAATCAAAATTCAGTTTCCGTATCACTTATGAAATGATACCTAAAGTCTATAGGTTAAAACAGTTCATTTATAAAAGACAGCATTTAAATGTTATAATAGATTATTAATCTTAAATTTTAGTTTTACATTCCAAGATATAACTTATTAATTTACTTAAATAGAATCTCACTTATAACAACAATTCAGAATTTCCAAAATAAGTTATATTCCAAAATTTTACTCAAACATTTATTTATTTAACATTCTGACTTATTTAAAAATCTTTATAAATTTATAAAAATTCTTTAAATACATTTATCCCAGAATATTATAAACTTTCCATTTAAATTATTTTAAAATATTTCAGAAAAATATTATATAAACCACGGATCTGTATATAGTTTTCTAGCCTAGGTCAAGTGATACGGATATATATCATTTCAATCCGCAATTTACAAAAACCCGGGTTCTATCATTTCGAACCCGCAATCCCAAGTAACAAATAAATAATTGAACACTTTAAATAAATAAATGGATAAAATTTATCGTTCATGCCTATCATTTCAGCCTATAACGATCTCAAATTTACAGGGAACTCGTAGTGATGATTTAACAGTAAATAAGCATTAAATAGTATAACCGTAAAAATATTAAAATAATTAAACAATTGATGAGGTGTCAATTTAAAATGGGGTTTAACATTATACGTTATATCACAGATGGATAAATTTTAATAATTTATTTACAAATACACTTGTGATAAATCACAGATATATATGTATGTTTGTCTAGTGAGATATACTCACCTGGATGCTGCAGAAAAATTTGATTCAAAACGAAAATCCACCGGAAAAGAAACGCACAGTGGGTAACGATCAAATTGATGCGGAGTCTGCTAACAGATATATATTTTTGAAAGAGAAACGAATTAATAACAATCAAAACGAAATCTAAGAAAATTTCAACACGAAAGTTTCGAACAAAACGGGACGAGCGGAAACAATTCGACCCGTAGGCTCGACCACTCCACTATCCAACTCGACTCAACCTAGGTTTCAGTTTGGACACGCACACTTGGGCTCGGCAACTAGATTTGCGTGCACGTATCACACTATCTCCTTAACTCAATATTTCAAACACTGCACCACTATAGGCCGACAACCAGCTTGTACAGGTGGCTTCATAAATTCGCATGCACTCATATACTAACTGTTCGTACTCATATATTTTTTTCTAAAAAACACGTCCCAACCCAGATTTGCGTGCACGCATCAGTATCCCCATATCCCAATATTGCAAGCTTGATCCAAAAACTTTGAAAGTGGTACCCGCATCACCTAATACTCATTTCCTACAATACAAAAGATGCAACCCCCCTTAGGCCGAGACAAAACTTTGTTCAGGTGGCCCATACCTATAAATTTTCATGCACAACCCTCCAAGCTCAAGTTTGAAACCACGTATTTATCAACTTATATGCTCAGGCCTATTGCGTTCCTTCATGCGTTCCAGATTATAAATAAAAGCAAGGTGGGCACTGGGCGTGAAAACAAATGGTGGGTGGAATGGCCGAGCCTCTTACCAGAGAAAAGGAAAACGTATATAAATAGAATAAAGAAGGAAGAAAAAGCTTTGGCCATTACCTGTAGAAGCTTTGTACGCAAGCCAGAACAATGCAAGTGGAAAATTTATTGAAGAGGTGAAGCTTTGTGGTGTGGGTTTAATGGTATATATAAGAAACAAGTTGTGATATTGAAGGCACGTGAGCAACCCATGAATATCAATTTGGGCACGAGTCCAGTTTGTTTCGAAAGAAATCAATGCAGGGAAAAATATAAACGGCAAGTAAAAAGATTTTCAAATTCTCGTGTTTTATTAAAAAGGAAAAACTAGCGAAATTAAAGGTGAAGAAAACGGCAGGTAATTGAAAAGAAACGGCAATGATATTTGCTTTTGATGCTACTTCATTAAAAGATTTTATACTAAATATAATAGCTGCGTGTTAAAAATTTGTTAGGGTAAAAGATGTATACATATACAGAGAATTTCGAAATCTGGGTAAGAAATAAATGCAGACAAGAAAGAAACGTCAACTAGAAAATTTGAAATTTCCGTGCGTTGATAAAGAGGGATGAGTGAAATTTATGGTGAAGAAACGGCAAGTGATAAATAGATTGGTTCATTTCAAACTTTTTCTTCAATTAATGGTTGCGTGCTATAAATTAGTTAGGCTACTAAAAAGCAAGATAAATTGCTTGCCGTTGATTTTAAATGAACGTTACGAAAATTTTCAGCAAGGATGAAAATTGGTAAAGATTTTGGAACGAAATGTTTTATACCAAATAAGAAAAGCAATGAAAGCTGTGAAAAGAATGAAAAAAAAAGTAACGTTTTTCTATAAAAACTACTAACTGATTTATTAATCCATATAGATATTGAAACATGAATTTTTAAAATACGCCAAACCAACGTAATACCATACGCCTAAAATTTATGCCAAAGTAACATTTTTAATTTATACGTTTATACGTTACTTATATCATTACAATGCATGCCCTTTTTAAATGCGAAATTTAACAGTCTGTAAAACACTGAATTTTACAAAGTTATTACTTAACTAAAATTTTAACTTGTTTACATTCTTCGTATTTACTTATTTTAAATATACAAAATTCATTTTTATTAAAATTCCAAATGGAGTTGTCTTTAACAAAGTTAAAAATTTCAAAACTTAAATTTTTTTTATTTAGTATTGTAAGGAAATGATTCGATTAGATAAAAATTTAAATAAAATAAATTTCACGGTTTAATAAATAAAAGAAATAAATTTCTAGAAAACTAGGGCTGTTACAAGTTTGCACGAGCTAAGTTTGGCTGTAAGGTATTGTCTGTTCAATTTATTTAATTTAAATTTATATATATATATATATATATATATATATATAAGTTTTTAAATTAACAGTAAAGAAAAAAATTAAATTAATAGTAATGCAAATGCAGTCTTTTAATTTATATATGTATATGCATGTAGAAAACATATAGTTAAACAGAAATTTTACATGGACAAATTTTGAAAAAGGAAATTTTAAATGGTTGAAAGATTATATAAGATTTGACTTTTTAATCTATATAAATTAATTTTTAAAAGTAAGGGTTTCAAAGAAAAAGAAAAGAAAATGTTTTGTTAGAAGAAGGACATAATTTAAATTAAATTATTTAAATGGAAATTGATTTGTCCGATTGTTCAAATATTAATCAACTGTATAAATATTTATACAAGGTCCAAAATCGTGAAAAAATGGTCAAAATGGAAATGGGTTGCATGCGTAATCAAAGGTGAGATCTTCTTACACAAACAAATTATTTTGTTTAATTTTAAATAGTAAAATTTAAAATTGTTGATTGTGTGCTTGTGTGATAAATTATTATCAACTGTATTGATTTAGACCCTATGCGCTGCATAATAGCGGAGGTTATTATATTAAACCCATATACCGCGATATTCCACCTAGAAGTAGAATTGGTATTATATATGTATTAGGAGTGATTGATTTCCCTCATTATATAGCGGATGAGACCCTATGCACTGCATAATAGCGGATGATATTATATTGATCCCATTTACCGTAATATTCCACTTCAAAGTGGAATTGGTATTTAATTGTTGTGCTAACGTCAGTGGATGCATGGAAACCGGTTGGAGGGATCCAACTGGATTCCTCAAATATTTGAATTTGTTTCAATATTGTGTGTTGACTATTTATAATCTGTGTGTGATTATATTTGTGGTTGAAATCGTAGAAGGCTATAGTTTAGCCGAATATATTTTTGGTATCGTAGGATACCGAAAATATATAAAATAGGATTTTCAAAATTCAATTGGAAAATTTATAGTAAAATTTATTTTTGAGAATTAGACAAATTTAAAACAAGGAATTTTAAAAGGATAAAGTTATATTTTTGAATCCTATTGAATAAAATTCCAAAATATGGGGAAAAGGCTTAATAAATGGATTTCGGGTAATATTATTCAAAGGTTGAAGAATTTATTTAAAATATGAATTTTAAATAGCTTGGAAGAAATAAAGAAATTTATTTTAAAAGAAAATATATTTGGAAGTAAATTTGGAATTTGATTCGGTGTTTGAAATTTAATCTTTAGGAAACCGATTTGAAATTGATTTGGTGTTTAAAAATAAATTTTGGGAAACAAATTCTGAAATCGATTTGGTGTTTGAGATAAATGTTTGGAAAATCAATTTGGGATTTGATTTGGTATTTGAAATAAATTTAGGAATCAATTTGAATTTGGTGTTGAAAGTGAATATTTGAAAATTTGAATTCACAGTGGGAATTTTATAAAAGAAAGGGAATTTTGTTTTTAAAAATAAATATTGTTTTATTTTTAAAAGTGTGAAAAGGAATTTACGGATTTGGAACGTAAATTTAAAATAAATCTAGAAAGATTTATAAAGTGATTTGAATGAACCATTTTAGAATGGAAGGTGTCGTTTCCCTGGAAAGCCAAGTATGTTTTCAGTATAGTTTATAAATATAAATTGAAGTTGTAAATATGGTTTTAAGGAAAGAATATTTTGGAAAAATTATTTATTTGGGTTATTTCGAAAATCTTTAAAGTAAAATTTATTTTAATTTATTATAGAACTGATTATTTAATGTTTTAATTGATATTTATTTTAGAAAATGGATATTTGAATAGTTATATCCTATCTACTAATTTTATTTTAAAATTAGTTTGGACTTGAATTTTTATATGAGATATTAGTATACTATTTTCATAACTAATACTTAAGCTAGTGTTTTAAAATAGTCTTATTTTAAATTTTTCCAAGTATATTTTGGGTAAGTATTTTTTATTATTTTTAAAGCATTTGAACTCGGCAAATTTTTAAGGAGTTAAATAAGTATTTGGAAATTTATTCCACGTGAGAAAAATGATTTGAAATTTGTTTTCAAAGGACTGAAAGGTCAAAAGTGATTTGAAATTTGTTTTCAAAGTGTTGAAGTGTTAAAAATATATCTTCTGAAGATATTTTGAAAATAAATAATTGGGGGAAAATTATTTGAAATCTGTTGATTGTTGTGAATGTTGATTTATAGTTAAATAACCGACTATCAATATTGGCCTTTAAATGGCATTTGAATTTCGATGTGACGAGGGGTCGAATTCCAAATGGATATTCGAAACCACATTGAACCTTTGTGATTATGATAGATCTTTTGTTTAAAAGATCAAAGTGAAAATTATTGTGATTTGTTTGAAATCTGAATGTAACACTTATTTTTTAAATAAGCACTCCTTATTCAGATTTGCCTGGAGAGGACATTGTGTCATAAAACCCATTCTGAATAATGATACAACGAAATGGGATTGCATTTGAAGATGGTGTTGAAGACCAGGTATTTTCGAAAACGAAAGGATTAATTGTCGAATGTCTCTACACCGAGTTGCTTCGGTATTGAGATTTTAACACCCTTTGTGATGGGGATTCCGGACATGATTAATGAATATCTGGATTTGCAAGGGCTTTTCTAAAGTGCCTTCGATTCCGTTCGATCCCGGAATGGACTTGTATGGATGTATGTCTGACGTTACACTTTGAGATGTAAAGATGGTTTTTATCAAATATATTTCTGTTGGTGGTGGAGAATTTATTCTCTTAGCTTAACACCCTTCTCTGAGACGTACAAGCTCAGAGGTTATGTTGTTGATGGCTACTAGTGATACATTCTCAATTTGATAATATGGCATACGAAGTGCTGCTGATCATTTGTTGATCGAAGCATGGCTTTGTGAAAAGTGTAGCTTTGTGGACGAGATTTAGTCGGACCTCACAACTCGGAAATGGTCAAAACAGGAATGTTACAGCCAGACAATTTGGGAGTAGCGCCCTTAGGGTATGTCCATTTCCTTCTGGAAAAGGGTGGTATTATGTATGGAGCCCTGATACTTAACTTATGTGGTTACTGAAAATTTATTACTTTGTGGTTGTTGCTTTGTGGTTGTTGCTTTGTGGTTGAGGATCCTCGGATAAAGGTTGGTAACGACCGGGGATGGCATACTTGTGGTAGTTACTCATTTTATAGCTGTATTACAGCATGGGGTAACTCAGCCTTGTGTTGGTAGAGATCGGGTAAGGTTCTCGGGGACGTCCCTCCAGAGGCTTTCCATTTCGGTGTAGGAAGTTCCTTTGCCTGACCATTGTTTAAAATCCTAAGAAACAATACGCGCACTGTACGGTTTAAGTTGTATAACCTGCCATGGAATATGACGGTAACCTGCTATTGAACATGGTAGCTATAGTAGGCATAAGTGCGAAATGTTTATGCTGGCTAAGATTAAAATTATACTTTCGAAAGGTTTTCTGCACTATGCACTAATAATAATATCAAAAGGATTTTGCGTATCAAGCATGTTTGACTATCATAAGGAGAAATCTCCTCCAATTCTACGTTTGCATTGTGTGTGTGTGGAGGCCTTATGGTAGTTTCATTTTCCAAAAGCATAGCGGATTTCTTTTTTTATTTTTTGTGAAAATAACTGTTTTTGAGATCTCACCCTAGTCTCATGACTAACCTAGAGTTTATTGTTCCCTTTCTAAACTCCTGGTGCCCATAATTTTCCACACGGGCAGCCTAGAGTCAGGTTATCATTATCTGGAGAAAAGTCAGAAAAAGATGCTGTGGAGAACTAGAGTTCAAGCTGGATGGCGAGACGTATTACTTACACTACGTAGTATCCGTTGTGTTTGGGTTACTGAAAAGTAAATTTCGATGTAGTCAAGTTATACCAACTGCCACTGTTGTATTGTGTTGTTGTAAACTCGAATGATGTATTGTATAAACTAATATAGTACTTTTTTTAAAGATTATTCATTTATCTATTATATGTTGTTCCGCTGCGAAATGTGAGATTCTGTTATTGTTTCTGTTTCTTCTTCTATCTTCTTCTTCTTCTTAAACCCTAACGGTTCGATTTTTCGATATTCGATTGTGCGGCATTTGATACAGTGGGCATATTGATGTTGACTTTCGAAAGTCGAAAAATTGGGTTGTTACACTTGTTTTAGATGGAAAATTCGAATTATTCACCGACCATAAACCTCTAAAGTATCTCTTCACCCAGAAAGATTTAAATCTGAGGCAATAACATTGGTTGGAATTTCTGGCATCCTATGACTTGGATATCCTATATACACCTGGAAAAGCTAATGTAGTTACTGATGCTTTGAGTAGAAAACATGCTATTCTTGCTCATCTTGTTGTTACTCCTGCTCTCCTTGAAAAGATCGCCAGCAAACAAAAAGAAGGCAAGTTTCTTCGAGATATTTATAGGAGAATCCTTCGAGGCAAAGATAACAGTTTTGAAACCAATCGTAGTGGAGTTATAAGACTGAAAGCAGGATCTGCGTTCCAGATATCCCTGATCTGAAACATGAAGTTTTGGACGAGTGTCACAAGTCCAAAATTAGCATCTATTCAGGAGTTAATAAGATGTATCGAGATATCAAAAGAAATTTCTAGTGGAAAACAATAAAGAGTGACATATCTATCTATGTCAGTCATTGTGCAACCTGTCAGCAACTTAAAAGTGATCAAAAGAAAATGGCGGGTTTACTCCAACCATTGGAGGTGCCAAAGTGGAAGTTGGATCAAGTGTCTATGGATTTCATAGATGGGTTGCCATGTAGCAAAGGTAATGGAGCGATTTGGGTTATTGTGGACCGTCTGACCAAGACTGCCCATTTCATCCCAGTGAAATCTACCCGGACAGCAGTAAGTTTGGCCGAATTGTATATAAAAGAGAATGTTCATCTACACGGTATACCCAGCAGTATAGTGAGTGATCGTTATCCAATCTTCACCAGTAGATTTTGGAAGGCATTTCAAGCCGCATTAGGAACCAAACTGAACTTCAGTACTGCTTACCATCTGCAGTCTGATGGGCAGACTGAGAGGATTAATCGAATCTTAGAAGACCTTTTGCGTGCTTGTATACTTGATTTGGTGGTTCGTGGGAGGACCATTTGCATCTGGTTGATTTCTCATATAATAATAGCTATCGGGCCAGTATCGAAATGGCTCCTTTCGAAGCTTTATATGGTCCATGTCGATCGCCTGCATGTTGGATCGAGTCAGGTGATAGACTGGTCCTTGGACCAGATATGATTAAGGAAGCCACTAAGAAAGTTGATTTTATACGAAAGAAATTGAAAAACGGCTCAAAGTCGTCAAAAGAGTTATGTTGTTCGCAGGAGAAGAAATTTAGAATTATAGCTTGGAGATTCTATTTTCCTCAAAGTTTCTCCAATGCAGGGAGTATTGAGGTTTGGGAAGACTGGTAAGCTGGCACCGCGATATATTGGTCCTTTTCCTATACTGGAGAGGATCGGTCCTTTGGCATATACTGTGCAGCTACCTAGTTGGTTATCTGGCGTACACGATGAGTTTCATGTTTCACATCTTCGAAAATATGTGCACGATCCAGGCTGTATTATTGAGGAGGCAGCTCAGCAGGATTTGGAGATCACTCCAAATCTGGCAGTTAAAAGAGAGTCATTGAAAATAATTAATCGAGATGAAAAGCAGCTAAGGAACAAAATTGTGAAACTGTTTAAAGTGCAATGGAGTAGTGATCCAAATGACTGTCTTTGGGAAACAAAGGATATCATGCAGAAGTCCTATCCCAATTGCAGAGTGGATATTTCGGCTTGCTTGGTAAGCCATTTCTATATCTTTTATATGTTCTTATATTCTTTGTGTCTCTCTCTCTTTCAAATTTCTAGGACGAAATTTTCTTGGGGGGAATCTGTAACATTCCAAATTTTATCAATTTAAAATTAGTACTTAATTTAAATTTCTGGAGTTTAATTTGGAATTAATTTAAAATCTTTCAAAACAAATAGAATTAGTATTGATTTATACATATATAAATGGATTTTAATTCAAATTTGAATTTAAAATATAAATAAATGTCTTAGAAAAATAATTTGAATTTAAAATAATAAATATGTAATTTATTTAATATGAAATTAGTTTTTTTAAAAAAATTCTTCAAATTTATAAATAATAATGAATAGAAAAGTGTGTTTATAAAATAGGAAATATAATTTAAAAATTAAATAAAAATATTTATGCATGCATATGACAAGTGTTGAAATCTTAGCCTATAATTTAACAAGTGTAATCTATAAAATGTTGAAATTAACAAGAGTCATATTTTGTTTTTATTTTTTGAGCAAATGAATAAAAGATTGAAAACAAAGTTATGTAAACCATAACTTCTTCTCCTCATTTCTTTTAACATTTCAAAACTTTAAAGAAATCAGAAAACAAACCATTATAAACTCTAATAGTTCAAACCAGAAACAAAGTTAACAAAAACAAATTCCAGAACAACAACGATCTGATGCAAGCAAGGATTCAAAGCTAAAATCTATAAGCAAATCTTAAAGATCTAGCAGTCAACATTCAAGCAAGATTTCAAAGTAAAGATTATCTTCAACAACAACTTGAAGCAAACATTCCAGAATTCAAAGAAAAATCAAGAATCTAGTTTTCAAACAATCAACTTCCAGTTCCCAGTTTTCAAAACCAAATACATTTTCTAGGATTTAAAGCTCTCTATTTCTTACATTAACAGGTGAGTAAACCCTTTATAATCTGGATTTAGATTTGTTGTTTGAAAACATGTTTATAGTAGGTTGAAAGGTTGAAAAATTGCTTGCATGTGTATAAATTTGTGTATATATGTGTATGAATTGGCTGTGCATGTCTGGAGATCAGACTTTTCCAGGTTTACAAGCATCAGGCCTATTCAAAAAATCAATTTCCACTCCTCTTTTTTATTTCAGGCTACAGGATCTAAACAAAAGTTGTTTGTTTAAACATGATTCAAGTTTTAAAAATAGATTTAAGCAAAAAAAATCAAAGCTTTCTCCGGAAAATTGGAAATACATTCAAACCCAATATATGATGATAATTCAACCATCATGTTTACTGATTTAAATTATATCATTGAGAATGTTTTTGAAAATAATGATTTTTAAAGGTAAGATCAAAATTTTTGAATATGTATTCACTGAGAATTTGTTAATTGAATGAATTTGGCTCTTTTGGCCATTACTGGTCGTCGGCGTGATAAGAATGGTCGGGTTTATGGCTGGAGATGGTTTAAGTGATTTGGGTTCGGGGAAAAATGCTCGAAATTTTTTAATATCATCATGGTAGTCGAACGACATTAATCTAGGGTTTAAGCTATTATTTTAATATAGGTCGGAATTCCTATTGCTGCGTCATCCTCAGTTGACTGGAGTTGATCGCTCCAGTGGGGTTAGTTGTGTTAGGTCTGAACGAAGCTTCGAGGATGATCACGTAATCTCTGGTGGCCTAAGGCGGTGGTGCGAGGCAATTACGTGACGATCGCCTTTTGTTATAGTGGGTCAGGATGCTCGATTTTGTTTGGTCCACGAATTCATAAATCTGTGTGTTCTGGATGATTGGGTAGATGATCGTGGATTTGTGGAAGGTGGTGGCGATGGCCAGAACGTCAGTGATCGGCGATGCACGTGCACATTTGATGGTTTGTGTGAGTAGGCAATGGGTTAGGAAGGAAGGCTATGGAATCGAAGTAGACTGTGACGACCCGCCTTTCTCAACTCCAGAAAGACGTTTCATCATTAAGAAAGAAAGGGATAGAAATAGAAAAGAATAGAAAGAAAGAACAACAACATCAGAATCTCACAGCGGAATGGAACAAAATATAATACATCACATATCTATTACATAGTTATACATACATCAGAGTCATACAATATCACATAACAGGACTGTTATATACATACATGTCCATACATACATCCAAAATACAGCATCACTAACTACACAGCGGAATTACATATATAGATACATACGTCTGTCTTCTCTTCAAAATAGCTCCTCCAGAAAAGCAACACTTCTACATACCTATCACTTGGCTACTCATAAAAATTTGAGTACCCAAGAGTTTATGAAAACACAAAATATAAACTCCGGGTCAGACATGGGTCTGGTATGAGTAAACAGGTTAAAATTTCTTAACTTTGAAAATCATTTGAAAATAAAGGTATCACGTAAGACTCCCCACAAATAAATACGGGTAAGTTTTTACCTTACGCTAACCAAAACATTTTATAGGAAATTCTGTGCTATTATAATAGTGTCTAGGGTTTTCAAGTAAATAGAAAATAGCCGAAATTGTTACATGATTAAATTCCAGCTACTAGCCACGAAAGTGGGTAATACAAATCAAAACCGTAGGGTCTCGTAGGGTAAATGGATTTCCAACAATGGCGGGGCTACTGGGGTACCGCCCGTCACAGTACGGGGCCTAGATCACCGTACCGAGGATTACTCCCTTCATCCCCTGCAACACAAGGCCGGAACCATTCCTTACTGAACAGTCCCGAACAAGATAACCCCGCAGTTGTGGCCAACAACTGCCCACTAAGCCGAAATAAAAAGGGACATCTAGACAGGGGAAAATCTTGTCCTGCTTGGGCATGACCCACCTAACCTTGCTGCATCTCCCCTGTTTTAGCCATTCCCGGTTGATGAGGCTTGAGGCTACGATTACCTTTATTGAACATATCTTAGAATGCTCATCGTCCGCCTGACGATGTGTTGTAAGCATTCAATCCATACAAGTTCGTTCCGGGTTCGAACGAAGCCGAAGGCATTATCTCGTTACACTCATTTTGGAATCACCCTCAGAGTTAACGACGATAACCCTTGCATTCTGAAACACCATCTCGACCTTCATTTGATAAGTCACGACCTATCGTTTAATTTGGATCGATGTGGTTTTCGGGGAATCAAATTTGATTCTTCCGATCCCGGTCTCATCGGATCCAAACGCCATTTTAAGGGCCAAGTTGTCTAGTTAACTTAACAGTTCAATTAAATATTAGTATTCACAGAACAGATATAACAGATAAACCATATACAGTTATTACAGACATATCCAGAATATATCATAACATATCACAGAATAATCTTCAACATATATCAAAGTTAATCAAGCAGAATCATCAATGCATACCAAACAAATCTGGATTTACTTTACTTAATTATTTGCTTAAGAATAAACTATTTTATTCTGTTTAATTAATTACTGATTAATTAGCTTATTAATAATCAATTAATTAATTAATAAATCATTAATTAGTAACCATCTCATCTTTAATTAATTATTTAAACTAATTAACTTTTTTTTTTCATTAACTATTACTCAGTTACTCAATCAATCAGTTTATTCTTAATTATCAATTAATAATAACTTACTTATTAAAATGAATTAATTATTTAATTATCAAAATTTACTTAAATCATCGATTTAATAACATAAGTTCCGATTAAACACGTAAGTTAATTTTCATTAATTAACTTCCAATACTAAGTTAACGTTATTAAGATTTCAAATTTCTTTAACATATAATTTATTTTAAATTAACAAAGTTACAGTTACCAATTTAGGCATTGTCAAACTATAAATTTATTTAATATCAATCTAACTAATTAATCACTAACCTTGTTATAAAAGGCCAAACTAAAACTTATGCTGTAACGTGAATTCAGGGACAATTCCCCTTTTCACTCGTGACTGTCACGAGTTCCTTCCCTCCTTTTCCCGTGTCTTTCTCGTGTGTCCCTCTCTCTCTCACTCTCCCTTCTTCTTCCAGTTTATACTCTCATTCATTTTTTTTTTATCTAATTAAACATTTGTTAAGAGCCAACTGCAGAAATACCCACACGCGAGCAAACCCGAAGACACGATCGATACAACCTTCGAATTTCCCGAGTTTACGCACGCGACAAATCACAATACATGTCAGGCACCTCTTCGCCACCGTGCACGTGCACGGTGGTGCGCCTGGCCATCGGCACCTCGCTGCAACCCCCACAAACCACAAATCACCATCTCGTATGAATTCGAAAACCCAAATTTCAATTACAAGCCGAAACAAAAATTAAGGCCTGCAGTTCGAACGCAGCAAACAAACCCCCCACGCGCAAATCAATCATGCGGCCGCCTCACACCACCGTAGATGATGAAACTCCATCAGTACGTCGCTCACACCCCTCTCCATCTCCTCCTGAAGTCGCGTGTCACTCGGTTGACTCAAGATGCCACAATCGCTAATTTACAGAGCATAGAAAAAAATGTGAGCTAAAACCCTATTTGAGATTCAAACTCAAAATACTTACATTAGAAAAATAATTTACTATTTTTCTAGTGTTAACACTTCTTTAATCTTGCTTCATGCCAGATTTCATGAATTAAAATTAACTCTATTACCCACAATTCACAAAAACCCATTTTTATTTGATTTCGTAACTGCTCTTCATACCTTTGCATAAAAATCATAAATTTTATGTTAAAAATCATAATTTCTGGTATGGAATCTAAATATGTTATTGAAATTTCGAATTTAAACATTTGAGTTTTTTTCACTTTGATTTCTTGTTTGCCTGTAGAATGAAAAACAGTATTTACATCATACTGTCTAAACTTCCATCATGTTTACAGGGTTTGTTTTTAAACAAAACAAACTTGAATTTTCACAATGTACAATTCAAATGATTTTATGAATAAGTGTTATAGGTTTCATGGTTTCATTTTTATCAGATTTTAAAAATTTCAGTAGAACACTTCATATGTTTCCAGTTAACAGAAGTTCTCAAGTTGAATAGCTCAACAGGTATCAAGGCACAAGTCATTGCAAGATGATATACAAAGTTTAAATAAAAAAAAACAAAATAAGTTTACTCACCTGATCTAATTTGAACAGCAGATGTGTTGAAGAAGATACTGTAAATGAAGCTTTCCTGAAACCCTTCTTTGTTTCTTTTCTCTGTTTTTCTTTCTCTTGTTTGTTTTTTTCAGTTTTTGTTCTTTTTAGTTTTAAGTTTTGTTGCGTGTTAATGGATAAATTTGAAAGTTATTGGTGATGCTTGAACAAAATAGATTGCAACTGGACAGGTTGTATCTAGGCAATTTATATTTGTATTGTCATGTTTCCTTCTCATTGGTTAAGTAATATCCTGCAGAAGCAATTTATTACAAGAATTTCGGCTGCAGGCATTTATTCATACAAGATATTGTGTCAATTAATGTTCATGCACTTAATTATGATAACATGTATTTAATGTTTTGTTGAAAACTCTTATGTGTTGTACAAAGATATTTATTAATTTGCTTTGTCTTACTTAAGAAGCTTGTTTATGAATCTAAGTGTGTTATATTATTTTATTTTATTTTTATTTTCTGGACAAGACATTTGATTGTTGCACAAAGGAATGTTATAGCTTATGCATAAAGATATATATTTCATAATTCGGCTAAACATATTTTGTATTCCCGGCTACAGTTTATAAATGTTTATGTTTAATATTGCTATGTTTATTGTTAAATATTCAAGATTTCATCAAATTTAAACATTGTCAAGCTTATATTTACTTTAAATTTAGATTAAATATTCATTAAAATATGCTGTAAAAATTCCGGGTCGTTACATTCCTCCCCCCTTAAAAGAATTTCGTCCCCGAAATTTAAACAACAGTTAAATCAAAAGCTTTTATATTAACAATCCAAACATACATATCATTCATACAATAGCAAACAAACAAACAGTCTATACTAACAAACAACACTAGATATCTGAACATAAATCCGGATAAGCATTCTTAACACTATCGAGAGTTTCCCAGGTACAGTCTCTGGGATCCTCACTCCATTGCACCTTGACGAGTTTCACCACTTTGTTCCTGAGTTTCTTCTCGTCTCGATCCACAATCTGAACTGGATTTCTGACCACAGTTAAATTTGGTTCTACTTCCAAATCTTCTTGAATTACCGGTTCCACAACCAGTGAGGGATCATGAACAAATTTCCTCAAATGCGATACATGAAACACATTGTGAATCCCAGACATCCGCTCTGGTAATTCAATCCTGTAGGCTACAGCTCCAATTCTTTCCAATACTCGAAATGGTCCAATGTATCTCGGAGCAAGTTTTCCCGTCTTTCCGAATCTTATAGCACCTTTAATTGGGGAAACTTTAACAAAAACCAAGTCTCCGATCTCAAATTCTAATGGCCTTCGCCTTCTATCAGCATATTTCTTCTGACGATCTTGTGCAGCTTTCATTCTTGTCTTAATAAGTTCAACCTTCGCAGAAGCTTCACGAATAAGATCGGGTCCAAGCACAAGACGATCCTTCGATTCAATCCAACAAGATGGAGATCTACACGGTCTTCCGTATAGAGCTTCATAAGGAGCCATCTTAATACTCGCTTGATAACTGTTATTATAAGAAAATTCCACAAGATGAAGATGGTCTTCCCAAGATCCCCCAAAATCTAAAACACAAGCCCGTAGCATATCCTCAAGAATACGATTCAGCCTCTCTGTCTGTCCGTCCGTTTAAGGATGGTAGGCTGTACTTAATCTCAAATCTGTTCCCATTGCTGATTGCAGAGCTTCCCAAAATTTGCTAGTGAAAATAGGATCACGGTCACTTACTATGCTGACTGGAACACCATGCAATCGAACTATCTCCTTTAAGAACATTTCCGCCAAAGAAACTGCAGTACGGGTTGCCTTTACTGGTACAAAATGGGCACTCTTAGTTAAACGATCTACAATAACCCATATACCGTCATTTCCTTTCCTGGTTCTAGGCAAACCATCGATAAAATCCATCGAGATCATTTCCCATTTCCAATTCGGGATTTCCAGAGGTTGCAATAACCCGGCAGATTTCTGCTGATCACCCTTCACTTGCTGACAAATGTCACAACTATTCACAAATCTAGCAACATCCTTCTTCATACCCGGCCACCAGAATGCTCTCCTCATGTCCTTATACATCTTCGAGATTCCAGGATGAATATTCAATTTGGAGCGATGACTCTCGGATAAAACTTCCTGCTTCAAATCCTTGTCGTTCGGAACACAAATTCTCCCATTGATTCTTAGCGTTCCTTGGTCATCAATGTCAAAACTAGAACATTGACCTCTTCTGACTCCTTTGATGATCCTCCTCAACTTCTTATCAATTTCTTGCTTGCTCGAGATCCTTTCAATAAGAGATGGAACCACTTCCAGAAGAGATAAAACTGCATTTCTACTGAGAGCATCAGCTACGACATTCGCTTTCCCCGGAGTGTACAGAATATCCAGATCATAGGATGCAAGAAATTCAACCCACCGCTGCTGTCTCAGATTAAGGTCTTTTTGAGAGAATAAATATTTCAATGGTTTGTGATCTATGAACAATTCAAACTTCTCTCCTAAAAGATAATGCCTCCAAATCTTCAGAGCAAAAACAATGGCAAGCAATTCAAGATCGTGCGTAGCATAGTTCTTCTCATGAGGCTTCAACTGCCGACTAGCATACGCAATCACCCTTCCGTTCTGCATCAAAACCGCTCCCAAACCCACAATACAAGCATCAGTATAAACTTCGAATTTGCTTTTCCCATCCGGAACAGCAAGTACTGGGGCACTCGTGAGCCTTATCTTCAATTCCTGAAAAGCTTCTTCACACTGAGGCGTCCATTTGAATTTTGCTCCTTTTCTGGTCAGCTTAGTCAAATGTGAAGAAATCTTGGAATAATCTCTAATAAATCTCCTGTAGTAGCCCGCCAATCCTAAAAAACTGCGAACTTCCGTCGGTGTCTCTGGCTGTTTCCATTCCAGAATAGTTTCCACTTTCGCTGGATCTACAGAAATGCCTTCACCAGAAACAATGTGCCCTAAAAATTTAACTTCCGATTTCCAGAAGTGACACTTCGAAAACTTCGCCTTCAGCACATTCTTTCTCAGAGTCTCCAATACAATTCTCAAATGCTCTCTGTGCTCTTCTTTGGATTTGGAATAGACCAAGATATCATCAATGAATACCAACACAAACTTATTCAACACATCTCTAAAGACTCGGTTCATGAGATCAACGAAATAAGCCGGAGCGTTGGTTAATCCAAACGCCATAACCAACCACTCATAGAAACAATTCGGTCCCCTAAATGCAGTCAAGGGAATACTGTCTTCCGCTACCCTCAACTGGTGGAAACCTGAAGCTAGATCCAATTGAGAAAAGATAGATGCACCGTGCAACTGGTCAAAAAGATCATCAATGCGAGGAAGAGGATATTTATTACGGATAGTCACTTTATTCAACTCTCTATAATCCACACAGAACCTTAGTGATCCATCCGATTTGGTCACAAACACCGCCGCTGAACCCCAACAGGAAAAACTAGGTCTTATCAACCCCTTCTCTAAAAGATCCTGCGTCTGCTTAATCAACTCTTCTCTTTCCCTAGGAGCCATTCTCCTACTGGGTTGAATTACTGGCACAGCTCCTGGAATCAAATCAATACGGAATTCTATCTCTCGATGTGGTGGCAAACATTTAACTTCTTCAAAAACATCCGCAAAATCCAACCACATCAATAACTTCAACACTCTCTTCAGATGTCTCCATTCCATGCAGAAGACTGCTCAAATGAATTCCAGAATCATCACACGACACTCTGGCAATTCTACCCAGATCAGTTTCCAACGAAACTGTTCTCTCATCACAATTCAAGACAGCTTTATACTCATCCAGCCAATCCATACCCAAAATAAGATCAAATCCCTTAAAATTTAACACATACGGGTCACAAGAGAAACTGTGGGATAGATATGAGATCTTCAAGTCCTTACAGATAGTATCCAATTTAGTCACCCCTCCTATAGGATTAGATACCAAGATAGAACTATCTACTGAACTAGGGGTAAGAGAAAACTTTTCAACAGAGTCCAAAGAAATAAAACTCAAGGAAGCACCCGAATCAAATAAAACTCTAATATACTTTCCATTTAAAAGTAAAGTACCTTCTAATACTCCTTTGCCCATCGAAGATGAAGATGGTCCGGCTTCCAAAGCAAAAACTTTATTCTGAGGTGCTCTCTGCAGAAGTGGACAGTTCTTGATCATGTGCCCTGGCTGATGACAATTAAAGCACAATGATTTCTGAACCATAGCTGATCCTGGGCCACTCTGGTGCGGTTGCTGCTGTTGCTGCTGGAATCCCTTCCTAGGACAATTATTCGCCAAATGCCCTTCCTGATGACAAATGTAACACTTTCGGGGTCCGTTGTTATTCCCAGGTTTCTTCTTATTCGGTTTCCTCCATTTAGGATTAAACTTTCGCTTATTCGGATTAGTGAAATTCCCACCTGAAACTGCAGCTGAATCCACCGGCTTCTTACTCATCAAACTTTCATACCTTAACGCCATATCAATCAAATCAACAAAAGATCCCTTCAGAAGCACCGTCAATTTCCCATGGAATTCAGGTCTCAACCCTTGTACAAATTTCTCATTCTTTTTCAGAGGAGTATCGATGAGTCCTTGACCATAACAAGAGAGCTCGTTGAATCTGGTTTCATATTCCGAGATAGACATACTGCCCTGCTTCAATTTCAGAAAATCCTGATACAGTTGGGTTTTCCCTGCCGTCGGCACATACTTCTCTTCGAACAACTCCTTGAATCTGCCCCAAGAAATATCATCCTCAGAAATATTCGCAATAGTTGAATCCCACCATGCCGCTGCACCGCCTTGCAACTGCCACGATGCCATATGCCTCTTACGCTCATCAGACAATCTCATGCTCTTGAAAATGCGCTCGCAAGAGCGTAACCATTCCTGAACTTCAATTATTGACTCCGAACCTTTGAAAGGTTGACCTCCAAGATGTTTGAAATCCTTGCATAAGGCTGCAAAACTAACTTGAGATGGTACTGGATTGACAGCTTCACTAACATTCTGACTCCGTCCATTATCTGTAGAAGTACTGGCCCTAACTCTGCCTCTTCTTCCTGAACTCATGTCGGTCACCTGAAAAGGTAACTCAACCAATTTAGATAGATAGATGGATATATATATCATATTATATGAAAATACAAATACGCACTCTCTAGAGAACTATAACACTAGAGCCTAGGTACTCGCTTTACCTAGCGCTCTGATACCAACTGTGACGACCCGCCTTTCTCAACTCCAGAAAGACGTTTCATCATTAAGAAAGAAAGGGATAGAAATAGAAAAGAATAGAAAGAAAGAACAACAACATCAGAATCTCACAGCGGAATGGAACAAAATATAATACATCACATATCTATTACATAGTTATACATACATCAGAGTCATACAATATCACATAACAGGACTGTTATATACATACATGTCCATACATACATCCAAAATACAGCATCACTAACTACACAGCGGAATTACATATATAGATACATACGTCTGTCTTCTCTTCAAAATAGCTCCTCCAGAAAAGCAACACTTCTACATACCTATCACTTGGCTACTCATAAAAATTTGAGTACCCAAGAGTTTATGAAAACACAAAATATAAACTCCGGGTCAGACATGGGTCTGGTATGAGTAAACAGGTTAAAATTGCTTAACTTTGAAAATCATTTGAAAATAAAGGTATCACGTAAGACTCCCCACAAATAAATACGGGTAAGTTTTTACCTTACGCTAACCAAAACATTTTATAGGAAATTCTGTGCTATTATAATAGTGTCTAGGGTTTTCAAGTAAATAGAAAATAGCCGAAATTGTTACATGATTAAATTCCAGCTACTAGCCACGAAAGTGGGTAATACAAATCAAAACCGTAGGGTCTCGTAGGGTAAATGGATTTCCAACAATGGCGGGGCTACTGGGGTACCGCCCGTCACAGTACGGGGCCTAGATCACCGTACCGAGGATTACTCCCTTCATCCCCTGCAACACAAGGCCGGAACCATTCCTTACTGAACAGTCCCGAACAAGATAACCCCGCAGTTGTGGCCAACAACTGCCCACTAAGCCGAAATAAAAAGGGACATCTAGACAGGGGAAAATCTTGTCCTGCTTGGGCATGACCCACCTAACCTTGCTGCATCTCCCCTGTTTTAGCCATTCCCGGTTGATGAGGCTTGAGGCTACGATTACCTTTATTGAACATATCTTAGAATGCTCATCGTCCGCCTGACGATGTGTTGTAAGCATTCAATCCATACAAGTTCGTTCCGGGTTCGAACGAAGCCGAAGGCATTATCTCGTTACACTCATTTTGGAATCACCCTCAGAGTTAACGACGATAACCCTTGCATTCTGAAACACCATCTCGACCTTCATTTGATAAGTCACGACCTATCGTTTAATTTGGATCGATGTGGTTTTCGGGGAATCAAATTTGATTCTTCCGATCCCGGTCTCATCGGATCCAAACGCCATTTTAAGGGCCAAGTTGTCTAGTTAACTTAACAGTTCAATTAAATATTAGTATTCACAGAACAGATATAACAGATAAACCATATACAGTTATTACAGACATATCCAGAATATATCATAACATATCACAGAATAATCTTCAACATATATCAAAGTTAATCAAGCAGAATCATCAATGCATACCAAACAAATCTGGATTTACTTTACTTAATTATTTGCTTAAGAATAAACTATTTTATTCTGTTTAATTAATTACTGATTAATTAGCTTATTAATAATCAATTAATTAATTAATAAATCATTAATTAGTAACCATCTCATCTTTAATTAATTATTTAAACTAATTAACTTTTTTTTTTCATTAACTATTACTCAGTTACTCAATCAATCAGTTTATTCTTAATTATCAATTAATAATAACTTACTTATTAAAATGAATTAATTATTTAATTATCAAAATTTACTTAAATCATCGATTTAATAACATAAGTTCCGATTAAACACGTAAGTTAATTTTCATTAATTAACTTCCAATACTAAGTTAACGTTATTAAGATTTCAAATTTCTTTAACATATAATTTATTTTAAATTAACAAAGTTACAGTTACCAATTTAGGCATTGTCAAACTATAAATTTATTTAATATCAATCTAACTAATTAATCACTAACCTTGTTATAAAAGGCCAAACTAAAACTTATGCTGTAACGTGAATTCAGGGACAATTCCCCTTTTCACTCGTGACTGTCACGAGTTCCTTCCCTCCTTTTCCCGTGTCTTTCTCGTGTGTCCCTCTCTCTCTCACTCTCCCTTCTTCTTCCAGTTTATACTCTCATTCATTTTTTTTTTATCTAATTAAACATTTGTTAAGAGCCAACTGCAGAAATACCCACACGCGAGCAAACCCGAAGACACGATCGATACAACCTTCGAATTTCCCGAGTTTACGCACGCGACAAATCACAATACATGTCAAGCACCTCTTCGCCACCGTGCACGTGCACGGTGGTGCGCCTGGCCATCGGCACCTCGCTGCAACCCCCACAAACCACAAATCACCATCTCGTATGAATTCGAAAACCCAAATTTCAATTACAAGCCGAAACAAAAATTAAGGCCTGCAGTTCGAACGCAGCAAACAAACCCCCCACGCGCAAATCAATCATGCGGTCGCCCCACACCACCGTAGATGATGAAACTCCATCAGTACGTCGCTCACACCCCTCTCCATCTCCTCCTGAAGTCGCGTGTCACTCGGTTGACTCAAGATGCCACAATCGCTAATTTACAGAGCATAGAAAAAAATGTGAGCTAAAACCCTATTTGAGATTCAAACTCAAAATACTTACATTAGAAAAATAATTTACTATTTTTCTAGTGTTAACACTTCTTTAATCTTGCTTCATGCCAGATTTCATGAATTAAAATTAACTCTATTACCCACAATTCACAAAAACCCATTTTTATTTGATTTCGTAACTGCTCTTCATACCTTTGCATAAAAATCATAAATTTTATGTTAAAAATCATAATTTCTGGTATGGAATCTAAATATGTTATTGAAATTTCGAATTTAAACATTTGAGTTTTTTTCACTTTGATTTCTTGTTTGCCTGTAGAATGAAAAACAGTATTTACATCATACTGTCTAAACTTCCATCATGTTTACAGGGTTTGTTTTTAAACAAAACAAACTTGAATTTTCACAATGTACAATTCAAATGATTTTATGAATAAGTGTTATAGGTTTCATGGTTTCATTTTTATCAGATTTTAAAAATTTCAGTAGAACACTTCATATGTTTCCAGTTAACAGAAGTTCTCAAGTTGAATAGCTCAACAGGTATCAAGGCACAAGTCATTGCAAGATGATATACAAAGTTTAAATAAAAAAAACAAAATAAGTTTACTCACCTGATCTAATTTGAACAGCAGATGTGTTGAAGAAGATACTGTAAATGAAGCTTTCCTGAAACCCTTCTTTGTTTCTTTTCTCTGTTTTTCTTTCTCTTGTTTGTTTTTTTCAGTTTTTGTTCTTTTTAGTTTTAAGTTTTGTTGCGTGTTAATGGATAAATTTGAAAGTTATTGGTGATGCTTGAACAAAATAGATTGCAACTGGACAGGTTGTATCTAGGCAATTTATATTTGTATTGTCATGTTTCCTTCTCATTGGTTAAGTAATATCCTGCAGAAGCAATTTATTACAAGAATTTCGGCTGCAGGCATTTATTCATACAAGATATTGTGTCAATTAATGTTCATGCACTTAATTATGATAACATGTATTTAATGTTTTGTTGAAAACTCTTATGTGTTGTACAAAGATATTTATTAATTTGCTTTGTCTTACTTAAGAAGCTTGTTTATGAATCTAAGTGTGTTATATTATTTTATTTTATTTTTATTTTCTGGACAAGACATTTGATTGTTGCACAAAGGAATGTTATAGCTTATGCATAAAGATATATATTTCATAATTCGGCTAAACATATTTTGTATTCCCGGCTACAGTTTATAAATGTTTATGTTTAATATTGCTATGTTTATTGTTAAATATTCAAGATTTCATCAAATTTAAACATTGTCAAGCTTATATTTACTTTAAATTTAGATTAAATATTCATTAAAATATGCTGTAAAAATTCCGGGTCGTTACATTCCTCCCCCCTTAAAAGAATTTCGTCCCCGAAATTTAAACAACAGTTAAATCAAAAGCTTTTATATTAACAATCCAAACATACATATCATTCATACAATAGCAAACAAACAAACAGTCTATACTAACAAACAACACTAGATATCTGAACATAAATCCGGATAAGCATTCTTAACACTATCGAGAGTTTCCCAGGTACAGTCTCTGGGATCCTCACTCCATTGCACCTTGACGAGTTTCACCACTTTGTTCCTGAGTTTCTTCTCGTCTCGATCCACAATCTGAACTGGATTTCTGACCACAGTTAAATTTGGTTCTACTTCCAAATCTTCTTGAATTACCGGTTCCACAACCAGTGAGGGATCATGAACAAATTTCCTCAAATGCGATACATGAAACACATTGTGAATCCCAGACATCCGCTCTGGTAATTCAATCCTGTAGGCTACAGCTCCAATTCTTTCCAATACTCGAAATGGTCCAATGTATCTCGGAGCAAGTTTTCCCGTCTTTCCGAATCTTATAGCACCTTTAATTGGGGAAACTTTAACAAAAACCAAGTCTCCGATCTCAAATTCTAATGGCCTTCGCCTTCTATCAGCATATTTCTTCTGACGATCTTGTGCAGCTTTCATTCTTGTCTTAATAAGTTCAACCTTCGCAGAAGCTTCACGAATAAGATCGGGTCCAAGCACAAGACGATCCTTCGATTCAATCCAACAAGATGGAGATCTACACGGTCTTCCGTATAGAGCTTCATAAGGAGCCATCTTAATACTCGCTTGATAACTGTTATTATAAGAAAATTCCACAAGATGAAGATGGTCTTCCCAAGATCCCCCAAAATCTAAAACACAAGCCCGTAGCATATCCTCAAGAATACGATTCAGCCTCTCTGTCTGTCCGTCCGTTTGAGGATGGTAGGCTGTACTTAATCTCAAATCTGTTCCCATTGCTGATTGCAGAGCTTCCCAAAATTTGCTAGTGAAAATAGGATCACGGTCACTTACTATGCTGACTGGAACACCATGCAATCGAACTATCTCCTTTAAGAACATTTCCGCCAAAGAAACTGCAGTACGGGTTGCCTTTACTGGTACAAAATGGGCACTCTTAGTTAAACGATCTACAATAACCCATATACCGTCATTTCCTTTCCTGGTTCTAGGCAAACCATCGATAAAATCCATCGAGATCATTTCCCATTTCCAATTCGGGATTTCCAGAGGTTGCAATAACCCGGCAGATTTCTGCTGATCACCCTTCACTTGCTGACAAATGTCACAACTATTCACAAATCTAGCAACATCCTTCTTCATACCCGGCCACCAGAATGCTCTCCTCATGTCCTTATACATCTTCGAGATTCCAGGATGAATATTCAATTTGGAGCGATGACTCTCGGATAAAACTTCCTGCTTCAAATCCTTGTTGTTCGAACACAAATTCTCCCATTGATTCTTAGCGTTCCTTGGTCATCAATGTCAAAACTAGAACATTGACCTCTTCTGACTCCTTTGATGATCCTCCTCAACTTCTTATCAATTTCTTGCTTGCTCGAGATCCTTTCAATAAGAGATGGAACCACTTCCAGAAGAGATAAAACTGCATTTCTACTGAGAGCATCAGCTACGACATTCGCTTTCCCCGGAGTGTACAGAATATCCAGATCATAGGATGCAAGAAATTCAACCCACCGCTGCTGTCTCAGATTAAGGTCTTTTTGAGAGAATAAATATTTCAACGGTTTGTGATCTGTGAACAATTCAAATTTCTCTCCTAAAAGATAATGCCTCCAAATCTTCAGAGCAAAAACAATGGCAAGCAATTCAAGATCGTGCGTAGCATAGTTCTTCTCATGAGGCTTCAACTGCCGACTAGCATACGCAATCACCCTTCCGTTCTGCATCAAAACCGCTCCCAAACCCACAATACAAGCATCAGTATAAACTTCGAATTTGCTTTTCCCATCCGGAACAGCAAGTACTGGGGCACTCGTGAGCCTTATCTTCAATTCCTGAAAAGCTTCTTCACACTGAGGCGTCCATTTGAATTTTGCTCCTTTTCTGGTCAGCTTAGTCAAATGTGAAGAAATCTTGGAATAATCTCTAATAAATCTCCTGTAGTAGCCCGCCAATCCTAAAAAACTGCGAACTTCCGTCGGTGTCTCTGGCTGTTTCCATTCCAGAATAGTTTCCACTTTCGCTGGATCTACAGAAATGCCTTCACCAGAAACAATGTGCCCTAAAAATTTAACTTCCGATTTCCAGAAGTGACACTTCGAAAACTTCGCCTTCAGCACATTCTTTCTCAGAGTCTCCAATACAATTCTCAAATGCTCTCTGTGCTCTTCTTTGGATTTGGAATAGACCAAGATATCATCAATGAATACCAACACAAACTTATTCAACACATCTCTAAAGACTCGGTTCATGAGATCAACGAAATAAGCCGGAGCGTTGGTTAATCCAAACGGCATAACCAACCACTCATAGAAACAATTCGGTCCCCTAAATGCAGTCAAGGGAATACTGTCTTCCGCTACCCTCAACTGGTGGAAACCTGAAGCTAGATCCAATTGAGAAAAGATAGATGCACCGTGCAACTGGTCAAAAAGATCATCAATGCGAGGAAGAGGATATTTATTACGGATAGTCACTTTATTCAACTCTCTATAATCCACACAGAACCTTAGTGATCCATCCGATTTGGTCACAAACACCGCCGCTGAACCCCAACAGGAAAAACTAGGTCTTATCAACCCCTTCTCTAAAAGATCCTGCGTCTGCTTAATCAACTCTTCTCTTTCCCTAGGAGCCATTCTCCTACTGGGTTGAATTACTGGCACAGCTCCTGGAATCAAATCAATACGGAATTCTATCTCTCGATGTGGTGGCAAACATTTAACTTCTTCAAAAACATCCGCAAAATCCCGAACCACATCAATAACTTCAACACTCTCTTCAGATGTCTCCATTCCATGCAGAAGACTGCTCAAATGAATTCCAGAATCATCACACGACACTCTGGCAATTCTACCCAGATCAGTTTCCAACGAAACTGTTCTCTCATCACAATTCAAGACAGCTTTATACTCATCCAGCCAATCCATACCCAAAATAAGATCAAATCCCTTAAAATTTAACACATACGGGTCACAAGAGAAACTGTGGGATAGATAAGAGATCTTCAAGTCCTTACAGATAGTATCCAATTTAGTCACCCCTCCTATAGGATTAGATACCAAGATAGAACTATCTACTGAACTAGGGGTAAGAGAAAACTTTTCAACAGAGTCCAAAGAAATAAAACTCAAGGAAGCACCCGAATCAAATAAAACTCTAATATACTTTCCATTTAAAAGTAAAGTACCTTCTAATACTCCTTTGCCCATCGAAGATGAAGATGGTCCGGCTTCCAAAGCAAAAACTTTATTCTGAGGTGCTCTCTGCAGAAGTGGACAGTTCTTGATCATGTGCCCTGGCTGATGACAATTAAAGCACAATGATTTCTGAACCATAGCTGATCCTGGGCCACTCTGGTGCGGTTGCTGCTGTTGCTGCTGGAATCCCTTCCTAGGACAATTATTCGCCAAATGCCCTTCCTGATGACAAATGTAACACTTTCGGGGTCCGTTGTTATTCCCAGGTTTCTTCTTATTCGGTTTCCTCCATTTAGGATTAAACTTTCGCTTATTCGGATTAGTGAAATTCCCACCTGAAACTGCAGCTGAATCCACCGGCTTCTTACTCATCAAACTTTCATACCTTAACGCCATATCAATCAAATCAACAAAAGATCCCTTCAGAAGCACCGTCAATTTCCCATGGAATTCAGGTCTCAACCCTTGTACAAATTTCTCATTCTTTTTCAGAGGAGTATCGATGAGTCCTTGACCATAACAAGAGAGCTCGTTGAATCTGGTTTCATATTCCGAGATAGACATACTGCCCTGCTTCAATTTCAGAAAATCCTGATACAGTTGGGTTTTCCCTGCCGTCGGCACATACTTCTCTTCGAACAACTCCTTGAATCTGCCCCAAGAAATATCATCCTCAGAAATATTCGCAATAGTTGAATCCCACCATGCCGCTGCACCGCCTTGCAACTGCCACGATGCCATATGCCTCTTACGCTCATCAGACAATCTCATGCTCTTGAAAATGCGCTCGCAAGAGCGTAACCATTCCTGAACTTCAATTATTGACTCCGAACCTTTGAACGGTTGACCTCCAAGATGTTTGAAATCCTTGCATAAGGCTGCAAAACTAACTTGAGATGGTACTGGATTGACAGCTTCACTAACATTCTGACTCCGTCCATTATCTGTAGAAGTACTGGCCCTAACTCTGCCTCTTCTTCCTGAACTCATGTCGGTCACCTGAAAAGGTAACTCAACCAATTTAGATAGATAGATGGATATATATATCATATTATATGAAAATACAAATACGCACTCTCTAGAGAACTATAACACTAGAGCCTAGGTACTCGCTTTACCTAGCGCTCTGATACCAACTGTGACGACCCGCCTTTCTCAACTCCAGAAAGACGTTTCATCATTAAGAAAGAAAGGGATAGAAATAGAAAAGAATAGAAAGAAAGAACAACAACATCAGAATCTCACAGCGGAATGGAACAAAATATAATACATCACATATCTATTACATAGTTATACATACATCAGAGTCATACAATATCACATAACAGGACTGTTATATACATACATGTCCATACATACATCCAAAATACAGCATCACTAACTACACAGCGGAATTACATATATAGATACATACGTCTGTCTTCTCTTCAAAATAGCTCCTCCAGAAAAGCAACACTTCTACATACCTATCACTTGGCTACTCATAAAAATTTGAGTACCCAAGAGTTTATGAAAACACAAAATATAAACTCCGGGTCAGACATGGGTCTGGTATGAGTAAACAGGTTAAAATTGCTTAACTTTGAAAATCATTTGAAAATAAAGGTATCACGTAAGACTCCCCACAAATAAATACGGGTAAGTTTTTACCTTACGCTAACCAAAACATTTTATAGGAAATTCTGTGCTATTATAATAGTGTCTAGGGTTTTCAAGTAAATAGAAAATAGCCGAAATTGTTACATGATTAAATTCCAGCTACTAGCCACGAAAGTGGGTAATACAAATCAAAACCGTAGGGTCTCGTAGGGTAAATGGATTTCCAACAATGGCGGGGCTACTGGGGTACCGCCCGTCACAGTACGGGGCCTAGATCACCGTACCGAGGATTACTCCCTTCATCCCCTGCAACACAAGGCCGGAACCATTCCTTACTGAACAGTCCCGAACAAGATAACCCCGCAGTTGTGGCCAACAACTGCCCACTAAGCCGAAATAAAAAGGGACATCTAGACAGGGGAAAATCTTGTCCTGCTTGGGCATGACCCACCTAACCTTGCTGCATCTCCCCTGTTTTAGCCATTCCCGGTTGATGAGGCTTGAGGCTACGATTACCTTTATTGAACATATCTTAGAATGCTCATCGTCCGCCTGACGATGTGTTGTAAGCATTCAATCCATACAAGTTCGTTCCGGGTTCGAACGAAGCCGAAGGCATTATCTCGTTACACTCATTTTGGAATCACCCTCAGAGTTAACGACGATAACCCTTGCATTCTGAAACACCATCTCGACCTTCATTTGATAAGTCACGACCTATCGTTTAATTTGGATCGATGTGGTTTTCGGGGAATCAAATTTGATTCTTCCGATCCCGGTCTCATCGGATCCAAACGCCATTTTAAGGGCCAAGTTGTCTAGTTAACTTAACAGTTCAATTAAATATTAGTATTCACAGAACAGATATAACAGATAAACCATATACAGTTATTACAGACATATCCAGAATATATCATAACATATCACAGAATAATCTTCAACATATATCAAAGTTAATCAAGCAGAATCATCAATGCATACCAAACAAATCTGGATTTACTTTACTTAATTATTTGCTTAAGAATAAACTATTTTATTCTGTTTAATTAATTACTGATTAATTAGCTTATTAATAATCAATTAATTAATTAATAAATCATTAATTAGTAACCATCTCATCTTTAATTAATTATTTAAACTAATTAACTTTTTTTTTTCATTAACTATTACTCAGTTACTCAATCAATCAGTTTATTCTTAATTATCAATTAATAATAACTTACTTATTAAAATGAATTAATTATTTAATTATCAAAATTTACTTAAATCATCGATTTAATAACATAAGTTCCGATTAAACACGTAAGTTAATTTTCATTAATTAACTTCCAATACTAAGTTAACGTTATTAAGATTTCAAATTTCTTTAACATATAATTTATTTTAAATTAACAAAGTTACAGTTACCAATTTAGGCATTGTCAAACTATAAATTTATTTAATATCAATCTAACTAATTAATCACTAACCTTGTTATAAAAGGCCAAACTAAAACTTATGCTGTAACGTGAATTCAGGGACAATTCCCCTTTTCACTCGTGACTGTCACGAGTTCCTTCCCTCCTTTTCCCGTGTCTTTCTCGTGTGTCCCTCTCTCTCTCACTCTCCCTTCTTCTTCCAGTTTATACTCTCATTCATTTTTTTTTTTATCTAATTAAACATTTGTTAAGAGCCAACTGCAGAAATACCCACACGCGAGCAAACCCGAAGACACGATCGATACAACCTTCGAATTTCCCGAGTTTACGCACGCGACAAATCACAATACATGTCAGGCACCTCTTCGCCACCGTGCACGTGCACGGTGGTGCGCCTGGCCATCGGCACCTCGCTGCAACCCCCACAAACCACAAATCACCATCTCGTATGAATTCGAAAACCCAAATTTCAATTACAAGCCGAAACAAAAATTAAGGCCTGCAGTTCGAACGCAGCAAACAAACCCCCCACGCGCAAATCAATCATGCGGTCGCCCCACACCACCGTAGATGATGAAACTCCATCAGTACGTCGCTCACACCCCTCTCCATCTCCTCCTGAAGTCGCGTGTCACTCGGTTGACTCAAGATGCCACAATCGCTAATTTACAGAGCATAGAAAAAAATGTGAGCTAAAACCCTATTTGAGATTCAAACTCAAAATACTTACATTAGAAAAATAATTTACTATTTTTCTAGTGTTAACACTTCTTTAATCTTGCTTCATGCCAGATTTCATGAATTAAAATTAACTCTATTACCCACAATTCACAAAAACCCATTTTTATTTGATTTCGTAACTGCTCTTCATACCTTTGCATAAAAATCATAAATTTTATGTTAAAAATCATAATTTCTGGTATGGAATCTAAATATGTTATTGAAATTTCGAATTTAAACATTTGAGTTTTTTTCACTTTGATTTCTTGTTTGCCTGTAGAATGAAAAACAGTATTTACATCATACTGTCTAAACTTCCATCATGTTTACAGGGTTTGTTTTTAAACAAAACAAACTTGAATTTTCACAATGTACAATTCAAATGATTTTATGAATAAGTGTTATAGGTTTCATGGTTTCATTTTTATCAGATTTTAAAAATTTCAGTAGAACACTTCATATGTTTCCAGTTAACAGAAGTTCTCAAGTTGAATAGCTCAACAGGTATCAAGGCACAAGTCATTGCAAGATGATATACAAAGTTTAAATAAAAAAAACAAAATAAGTTTACTCACCTGATCTAATTTGAACAGCAGATGTGTTGAAGAAGATACTGTAAATGAAGCTTTCCTGAAACCCTTCTTTGTTTCTTTTCTCTGTTTTTCTTTCTCTTGTTTGTTTTTTTCAGTTTTTGTTCTTTTTAGTTTTAAGTTTTGTTGCGTGTTAATGGATAAATTTGAAAGTTATTGGTGATGCTTGAACAAAATAGATTGCAACTGGACAGGTTGTATCTAGGCAATTTATATTTGTATTGTCATGTTTCCTTCTCATTGGTTAAGTAATATCCTGCAGAAGCAATTTATTACAAGAATTTCGGCTGCAGGCATTTATTCATACAAGATATTGTGTCAATTAATGTTCATGCACTTAATTATGATAACATGTATTTAATGTTTTGTTGAAAACTCTTATGTGTTGTACAAAGATATTTATTAATTTGCTTTGTCTTACTTAAGAAGCTTGTTTATGAATCTAAGTGTGTTATATTATTTTATTTTATTTTTATTTTCTGGACAAGACATTTGATTGTTGCACAAAGGAATGTTATAGCTTATGCATAAAGATATATATTTCATAATTCGGCTAAACATATTTTGTATTCCCGGCTACAGTTTATAAATGTTTATGTTTAATATTGCTATGTTTATTGTTAAATATTCAAGATTTCATCAAATTTAAACATTGTCAAGCTTATATTTACTTTAAATTTAGATTAAATATTCATTAAAATATGCTGTAAAAATTCCGGGTCGTTACATTCCTCCCCCCTTAAAAGAATTTCGTCCCCGAAATTTAAACAACAGTTAAATCAAAAGCTTTTATATTAACAATCCAAACATACATATCATTCATACAATAGCAAACAAACAAACAGTCTATACTAACAAACAACACTAGATATCTGAACATAAATCCGGATAAGCATTCTTAACACTATCGAGAGTTTCCCAGGTACAGTCTCTGGGATCCTCACTCCATTGCACCTTGACGAGTTTCACCACTTTGTTCCTGAGTTTCTTCTCGTCTCGATCCACAATCTGAACTGGATTTCTGACCACAGTTAAATTTGGTTCTACTTCCAAATCTTCTTGAATTACCGGTTCCACAACCAGTGAGGGATCATGAACAAATTTCCTCAAATGCGATACATGAAACACATTGTGAATCCCAGACATCCGCTCTGGTAATTCAATCCTGTAGGCTACAGCTCCAATTCTTTCCAATACTCGAAATGGTCCAATGTATCTCGGAGCAAGTTTTCCCGTCTTTCCGAATCTTATAGCACCTTTAATTGGGGAAACTTTAACAAAAACCAAGTCTCCGATCTCAAATTCTAATGGCCTTCGCCTTCTATCAGCATATTTCTTCTGACGATCTTGTGCAGCTTTCATTCTTGTCTTAATAAGTTCAACCTTCGCAGAAGCTTCACGAATAAGATCGGGTCCAAGCACAAGACGATCCTTCGATTCAATCCAACAAGATGGAGATCTACACGGTCTTCCGTATAGAGCTTCATAAGGAGCCATCTTAATACTCGCTTGATAACTGTTATTATAAGAAAATTCCACAAGATGAAGATGGTCTTCCCAAGATCCCCCAAAATCTAAAACACAAGCCCGTAGCATATCCTCAAGAATACGATTCAGCCTCTCTGTCTGTCCGTCCGTTTGAGGATGGTAGGCTGTACTTAATCTCAAATCTGTTCCCATTGCTGATTGCAGAGCTTCCCAAAATTTGCTAGTGAAAATAGGATCACGGTCACTTACTATGCTGACTGGAACACCATGCAATCGAACTATCTCCTTTAAGAACATTTCCGCCAAAGAAACTGCAGTACGGGTTGCCTTTACTGGTACAAAATGGGCACTCTTAGTTAAACGATCTACAATAACCCATATACCGTCATTTCCTTTCCTGGTTCTAGGCAAACCATCGATAAAATCCATCGAGATCATTTCCCATTTCCAATTCGGGATTTCCAGAGGTTGCAATAACCCGGCAGATTTCTGCTGATCACCCTTCACTTGCTGACAAATGTCACAACTATTCACAAATCTAGCAACATCCTTCTTCATACCCGGCCACCAGAATGCTCTCCTCATGTCCTTATACATCTTCGAGATTCCAGGATGAATATTCAATTTGGAGCGATGACTCTCGGATAAAACTTCCTGCTTCAAATCCTTGTTGTTCGGAACACAAATTCTCCCATTGATTCTTAGCGTTCCTTGGTCATCAATGTCAAAACTAGAACATTGACCTCTTCTGACTCCTTTGATGATCCTCCTCAACTTCTTATCAATTTCTTGCTTGCTCGAGATCCTTTCAATAAGAGATGGAACCACTTCCAGAAGAGATAAAACTGCATTTCTACTGAGAGCATCAGCTACGACATTCGCTTTCCCCGGAGTGTACAGAATATCCAGATCATAGGATGCAAGAAATTCAACCCACCGCTGCTGTCTCAGATTAAGGTCTTTTTGAGAGAATAAATATTTCAACGGTTTGTGATCTGTGAACAATTCAAATTTCTCTCCTAAAAGATAATGCCTCCAAATCTTCAGAGCAAAAACAATGGCAAGCAATTCAAGATCGTGCGTAGCATAGTTCTTCTCATGAGGCTTCAACTGCCGACTAGCATACGCAATCACCCTTCCGTTCTGCATCAAAACCGCTCCCAAACCCACAATACAAGCATCAGTATAAACTTCGAATTTGCTTTTCCCATCCGGAACAGCAAGTACTGGGGCACTCGTGAGCCTTATCTTCAATTCCTGAAAAGCTTCTTCACACTGAGGCGTCCATTTGAATTTTGCTCCTTTTCTGGTCAGCTTAGTCAAATGTGAAGAAATCTTGGAATAATCTCTAATAAATCTCCTGTAGTAGCCCGCCAATCCTAAAAAACTGCGAACTTCCGTCGGTGTCTCTGGCTGTTTCCATTCCAGAATAGTTTCCACTTTCGCTGGATCTACAGAAATGCCTTCACCAGAAACAATGTGCCCTAAAAATTTAACTTCCGATTTCCAGAAGTGACACTTCGAAAACTTCGCCTTCAGCACATTCTTTCTCAGAGTCTCCAATACAATTCTCAAATGCTCTCTGTGCTCTTCTTTGGATTTGGAATAGACCAAGATATCATCAATGAATACCAACACAAACTTATTCAACACATCTCTAAAGACTCGGTTCATGAGATCAACGAAATAAGCCGGAGCGTTGGTTAATCCAAACGGCATAACCAACCACTCATAGAAACAATTCGGTCCCCTAAATGCAGTCAAGGGAATACTGTCTTCCGCTACCCTCAACTGGTGGAAACCTGAAGCTAGATCCAATTGAGAAAAGATAGATGCACCGTGCAACTGGTCAAAAAGATCATCAATGCGAGGAAGAGGATATTTATTACGGATAGTCACTTTATTCAACTCTCTATAATCCACACAGAACCTTAGTGATCCATCCGATTTGGTCACAAACACCGCCGCTGAACCCCAACAGGAAAAACTAGGTCTTATCAACCCCTTCTCTAAAAGATCCTGCGTCTGCTTAATCAACTCTTCTCTTTCCCTAGGAGCCATTCTCCTACTGGGTTGAATTACTGGCACAGCTCCTGGAATCAAATCAATACGGAATTCTATCTCTCGATGTGGTGGCAAACATTTAACTTCTTCAAAAACATCCGCAAAATCCCGAACCACATCAATAACTTCAACACTCTCTTCAGATGTCTCCATTCCATGCAGAAGACTGCTCAAATGAATTCCAGAATCATCACACGACACTCTGGCAATTCTACCCAGATCAGTTTCCAACGAAACTGTTCTCTCATCACAATTCAAGACAGCTTTATACTCATCCAGCCAATCCATACCCAAAATAAGATCAAATCCCTTAAAATTTAACACATACGGGTCACAAGAGAAACTGTGGGATAGATAAGAGATCTTCAAGTCCTTACAGATAGTATCCAATTTAGTCACCCCTCCTATAGGATTAGATACCAAGATAGAACTATCTACTGAACTAGGGGTAAGAGAAAACTTTTCAACAGAGTCCAAAGAAATAAAACTCAAGGAAGCACCCGAATCAAATAAAACTCTAATATACTTTCCATTTAAAAGTAAAGTACCTTCTAATACTCCTTTGCCCATCGAAGATGAAGATGGTCCGGCTTCCAAAGCAAAAACTTTATTCTGAGGTGCTCTCTGCAGAAGTGGACAGTTCTTGATCATGTGCCCTGGCTGATGACAATTAAAGCACAATGATTTCTGAACCATAGCTGATCCTGGGCCACTCTGGTGCGGTTGCTGCTGTTGCTGCTGGAATCCCTTCCTAGGACAATTATTCGCCAAATGCCCTTCCTGATGACAAATGTAACACTTTCGGGGTCCGTTGTTATTCCCAGGTTTCTTCTTATTCGGTTTCCTCCATTTAGGATTAAACTTTCGCTTATTCGGATTAGTGAAATTCCCACCTGAAACTGCAGCTGAATCCACCGGCTTCTTACTCATCAAACTTTCATACCTTAACGCCATATCAATCAAATCAACAAAAGATCCCTTCAGAAGCACCGTCAATTTCCCATGGAATTCAGGTCTCAACCCTTGTACAAATTTCTCATTCTTTTTCAGAGGAGTATCGATGAGTCCTTGACCATAACAAGAGAGCTCGTTGAATCTGGTTTCATATTCCGAGATAGACATACTGCCCTGCTTCAATTTCAGAAAATCCTGATACAGTTGGGTTTTCCCTGCCGTCGGCACATACTTCTCTTCGAACAACTCCTTGAATCTGCCCCAAGAAATATCATCCTCAGAAATATTCGCAATAGTTGAATCCCACCATGCCGCTGCACCGCCTTGCAACTGCCACGATGCCATATGCCTCTTACGCTCATCAGACAATCTCATGCTCTTGAAAATGCGCTCGCAAGAGCGTAACCATTCCTGAACTTCAATTATTGACTCCGAACCTTTGAAAGGTTGACCTCCAAGATGTTTGAAATCCTTGCATAAGGCTGCAAAACTAACTTGAGATGGTACTGGATTGACAGCTTCACTAACATTCTGACTCCGTCCATTATCTGTAGAAGTACTGGCCCTAACTCTGCCTCTTCTTCCTGAACTCATGTCGGTCACCTGAAAAGGTAACTCAACCAATTTAGATAGATAGATGGATATATATATCATATTATATGAAAATACAAATACGCACTCTCTAGAGAACTATAACACTAGAGCCTAGGTACTCGCTTTACCTAGCGCTCTGATACCAACTGTGACGACCCGCCTTTCTCAACTCCAGAAAGACGTTTCATCATTAAGAAAGAAAGGGATAGAAATAGAAAAGAATAGAAAGAAAGAACAACAACATCAGAATCTCACAGCGGAATGGAACAAAATATAATACATCACATATCTATTACATAGTTATACATACATCAGAGTCATACAATATCACATAACAGGACTGTTATATACATACATGTCCATACATACATCCAAAATACAGCATCACTAACTACACAGCGGAATTACATATATAGATACATACGTCTGTCTTCTCTTCAAAATAGCTCCTCCAGAAAAGCAACACTTCTACATACCTATCACTTGGCTACTCATAAAAATTTGAGTACCCAAGAGTTTATGAAAACACAAAATATAAACTCCGGGTCAGACATGGGTCTGGTATGAGTAAACAGGTTAAAATTGCTTAACTTTGAAAATCATTTGAAAATAAAGGTATCACGTAAGACTCCCCACAAATAAATACGGGTAAGTTTTTACCTTACGCTAACCAAAACATTTTATAGGAAATTCTGTGCTATTATAATAGTGTCTAGGGTTTTCAAGTGAATAGAAAATAGCCGAAATTGTTACATGATTAAATTCCAGCTACTAGCCACGAAAGTGGGTAATACAAATCAAAACCGTAGGGTCTCGTAGGGTAAATGGATTTCCAACAATGGCGGGGCTACTGGGGTACCGCCCGTCACAGTACGGGGCCTAGATCACCGTACCGAGGATTACTCCCTTCATCCCCTGCAACACAAGGCCGGAACCATTCCTTACTGAACAGTCCCGAACAAGATAACCCCGCAGTTGTGGCCAACAACTGCCCACTAAGCCGAAATAAAAAGGGACATCTAGACAGGGGAAAATCTTGTCCTGCTTGGGCATGACCCACCTAACCTTGCTGCATCTCCCCTGTTTTAGCCATTCCCGGTTGATGAGGCTTGAGGCTACGATTACCTTTATTGAACATATCTTAGAATGCTCATCGTCCGCCTGACGATGTGTTGTAAGCATTCAATCCATACAAGTTCGTTCCGGGTTCGAACGAAGCCGAAGGCATTATCTCGTTACACTCATTTTGGAATCACCCTCAGAGTTAACGACGATAACCCTTGCATTCTGAAACACCATCTCGACCTTCATTTGATAAGTCACGACCTATCGTTTAATTTGGATCGATGTGGTTTTCGGGGAATCAAATTTGATTCTTCCGATCCCGGTCTCATCGGATCCAAACGCCATTTTAAGGGCCAAGTTGTCAAGTTAACTTAACAGTTCAATTAAATATTAGTATTCACAGAACAGATATAACAGATAAACCATATACAGTTATTACAGACATATCCAGAATATATCATAACATATCACAGAATAATCTTCAACATATATCAAAGTTAATCAAGCAGAATCATCAATGCATACCAAACAAATATCACAGAATAATCTTCAACATATATCAAAGTTAATCAAGCAGAATCATCAATGCATACCAAACAAATCTGGATTTACTTTACTTAATTATTTGCTTAAGAATAAACTATTTTATTCTGTTTAATTAATTACTGATTAATTAGCTTATTAATAATCAATTAATTAATTAATAAATCATTAATTAGTAACCATCTCATCTTTAATTAATTATTTAAACTAATTAACTTTTTTTTTCATTAACTATTACTCAGTTACTCAATCAATCAGTTTATTCTTAATTATCAATTAATAATAACTTACTTATTAAAATGAATTAATTATTTAATTATCAAAATTTACTTAAATCATCGATTTAATAACATAAGTTCCGATTAAACACGTAAGTTAATTTTCATTAATTAACTTCCAATACTAAGTTAACGTTATTAAGATTTCAAATTTCTTTAACATATAATTTATTTTAAATTAACAAAGTTACAGTTACCAATTTAGGCATTGTCAAACTATAAATTTATTTAATATCAATCTAACTAATTAATCACTAACCTTGTTATAAAAGGCCAAACTAAAACTTATGCTGTAACGTGAATTCAGGGACAATTCCCCTTTTCACTCGTGACTGTCACGAGTTCCTTCCCTCCTTTTCCCGTGTCTTTCTCGTGTGTCCCTCTCTCTCTCACTCTCCCTTCTTCTTCCAGTTTATACTCTCATTCATTTTTTTTTTATCTAATTAAACATTTGTTAAGAGCCAACTGCAGAAATACCCACACGCGAGCAAACCCGAAGACACGATCGATACAACCTTCGAATTTCCCGAGTTTACGCACGCGACAAATCACAATACATGTCAGGCACCTCATCGCCACCGTGCACGTGCACGGTGGTGCGCCTGGCCATCGGCACCTCGCTGCAACCCCCACAAACCACAAATCACCATCTCGTATGAATTCGAAAACCCAAATTTCAATTACAAGCCGAAACAAAAATTAAGGCCTGCAGTTCGAACGCAGCAAACAAACCCCCCACGCGCAAATCAATCATGCGGCCGCCTCACACCACCGTAGATGATGAAACTCCATCAGTACGTCGCTCACACCCCTCTCCATCTCCTCCTGAAGTCGCGTGTCACTCGGTTGACTCAAGATGCCACAATCGCTAATTTACAGAGCATAGAAAAAAATGTGAGCTAAAACCCTATTTGAGATTCAAACTCAAAATACTTGCATTAGAAAAATAATTTACTATTTTTCTAGTGTTAACACTTCTTTAATCTTGCTTCATGCCAGATTTCATGAATTAAAATTAACTCTATTACCCACAATTCACAAAAACCCATTTTTATTTGATTTCGTAACTGCTCTTCATACCTTTGCATAAAAATCATAAATTTTATGTTAAAAATCATAATTTCTGGTATGGAATCTAAATATGTTATTGAAATTTCGAATTTAAACATTTGAGTTTTTTTCACTTTGATTTCTTGTTTGCCTGTAGAATGAAAAACAGTATTTACATCATACTGTCTAAACTTCCATCATGTTTACAGGGTTTGTTTTTAAACAAAACAAACTTGAATTTTCACAATGTACAATTCAAATGATTTTATGAATAAGTGTTATAGGTTTCATGGTTTCATTTTTATCAGATTTTAAAAATTTCAGTAGAACACTTCATATGTTTCCAGTTAACAGAAGTTCTCAAGTTGAATAGCTCAACAGGTATCAAGGCACAAGTCATTGCAAGATGATATACAAAGTTTAAATAAAAAAAACAAAATAAGTTTACTCACCTGATCTAATTTGAACAGCAGATGTGTTGAAGAAGATACTGTAAATGAAGCTTTCCTGAAACCCTTCTTTGTTTCTTTTCTCTATTTTTCTTTCTCTTGTTTGTTTTTTTCAGTTTTTGTTCTTTTTAGTTTTAAGTTTTGTTGCGTGTTAATGGATAAATTTGAAAGTTATTGGTGATGCTTGAACAAAATAGATTGCAACTGGACAGGTTGTATCTAGGCAATTTATATTTGTATTGTCATGTTTCCTTCTCATTGGTTAAGTAATATCCTGCAGAAGCAATTTATTACAAGAATTTCGGCTGCAGGCATTTATTCATACAAGATATTGTGTCAATTAATGTTCATGCACTTAATTATGATAACATGTATTTAATGTTTTGTTGAAAACTCTTATGTGTTGTACAAAGATATTTATTAATTTGCTTTGTCTTACTTAAGAAGCTTGTTTATGAATCTAAGTGTGTTATATTATTTTATTTTATTTTTATTTTCTGGACAAGACATTTGATTGTTGCACAAAGGAATGTTATAGCTTATGCATAAAGATATATATTTCATAATTCGGCTAAACATATTTTGTATTCCCGGCTACAGTTTATAAATGTTTATGTTTAATATTGCTATGTTTATTGTTAAATATTCAAGATTTCATCAAATTTAAACATTGTCAAGCTTATATTTACTTTAAATTTAGATTAAATATTCATTAAAATATGCTGTAAAAATTCCGGGTCGTTACATAGTCCTCGGGAAACTTTGTTTCTGGCTCGAGTCTTAGCTCGAGTAAATTGATGTGTGTGCCGGGTCTTTCTAAAAACTTAAAAAAATTTGTAAGTTTGAAAAGTGACTCGGGTTGGTTTTGGAAAAACTCAAAGTAAATGGTGTGTTAAGTCGAGGAACACTCAAGTGAGTCTCGGGTTTGATATAAAAAACGGTTTTCTTGACTTTAAACAAAATTCAAATTTTTTAAACATTTTTAATCCATGTTTTAAATAATGGTTTTTAATTTAAGTATTGGATTAATAAAAATTTTAAGTAAGATATTTTTAAAAGTAATTAAGTTTAAATTATTTAATTTGTGACATTATTTACTAATTAATTATTTTAAATAAATAATGTAATTAAAACTAAAATAAGATGAATTATTGATTTTTAATTCTTAATTAACCTTAATCTCTTATGTTAATGATGATTAATTGTAAGGTTTATTAATTAAAGATTTTGATAATGATTAAATGATTAATTAAGATAAATTATTTACAGCTACTTAATTAATTAAAGAATAATTAATCAAAGGTTAATTAATTATTAATTTAAGGTTAATTAATTTATAATTAAGGAGTAATTAATTAAGGTAATAGATTAAGAAATATTTAATTAATGAAAGTGATTAAGATTAATTGGTAATTAAGGACTAATTATTATATGATTAAGAATAATTAATAATTAATTATGGATAATTAATGAAAATAATTGTGTGATTAATGAATTATAATCACACAATTAATTCATCTTAATTGTAGATGATTAATTATTATTGAATGCTTTATATTGATTGATATCTCTGATATGTGATTGTGATACCATGTGATATGAATTGCTTTGTGCTGGGCTGTAATATCAGTGATTTGTTTCTGTGTGAATGTGAAAACCCATTGGCCCGTAAAACGGCAATTGAATTCCGATGCGACAATGAGTAGGATTTCAGTTGGTTATCCGAAACCCGCATCAAACCTTAATGGTGAATCTTTGTGAATGATATATCCACGTGTTTTTAAATAAAGCGCTCACTATTCGGTTTAGCCGGTAGAGGACTTTATGTCATATAACCCATTCCGAATAGTGATACGACGAAATGGATAGCATTTGAAGACTGTGATGAAGACCGGGTGTTTTCAAGAACGATAGGATATCGTATCGAATGACTCTGCATTGAGTTCCTTTGGTATAGAGATCTCCATTTGTGATGGGGAGTCCGATCGGGATTGTGGATGCCCATATTGCAATGGCTTCTTTGGAAGTGCCTTCGATTCCGCCCGAACCCGAAACAGACTTGTATGATTATAGGTCTGACTTTACACTTTGAGATATAATGCTGATATCTTTCAAATACATTTCTGTTGGTGGCGGAGAATTTATCTCTTAGTTTAACACCCTTCTCTGAGATGTACGAGCTCAGAGGTTATGTAGTTGATGGTTATTAGTGATATACTCTCAACTTGGTAGTGTGGCACGCTGAGTGATGCTGATCATTTGTTGATCGGAGCATGGCTTTTGTGTAAAGCGTAGCTTTATGGACGAGACTTCGTCGAACCTCACAACCCGATAATGGTCAAAATAGGAATGTTGCGGCAAGGTTATTAGGGGTCGCGCCCCTAGGGTATGTCCATTTTCTTCTGGATAAGAGGTGGTATCATGGTATGGAGCCCAGATTTTTAAAAGTGTGGTTGTTGCTATTTGTTAGTGAATCCTGGGATAAAGGTCGATAACGACTGGGGATGGCATACTTGTAGGTGTTACCTAGTTACAGAGGTAACACGGCTTTGTGTTGGCATAGATCCAGTTTGGTTCTTGGGGGCATCCCTCTAGAGGCATTCCATTTGGTGTAACATTCTCGGTTTTGAGCCAAATTAAATTTAGTGATTAAAATAAATTTTTGGATTAAATTGTGAATTAATTTGAAATTTTCAAATTAAACAAGATATGTGCTAATTTATATTATATAAAAAGATTGTAATTTGAAATTTGAATTTGAAATTCTAAAATAATAATGAGAGTTTTAATACTCTATGATTTAAAGCTGATAAAAATTTGTCTTGGAACTATTATATACATATGTCTATGTATTTTGAATTTGATATAAATAATTTTCAAAATGCTAATTAAGTTAAATTTTATATTTTATAACATGTTTGTTTATTTATTAAAATATAATTAGATTTTAAAATCATTTTCTTTAAAAAGTTATATATACATATATATGAGATAAATTGAAAATTCAAATAGGAAATTACATAAAAATCTACTTAAACATTTATACATGTGAAAAAAAGACAAATGTAAAACATATAATATGAAATTTAACATTTGTAAAAATTATAAACATGAAATTAAATATGTGTAGGCTTTAAAGACATATGTTTACAAGTGTAACTAAGATTAACATGCAAATAATACAAGTTTCAATATGAATTATTTTTATAACTTTTCAATATATATAGCAAAAGTCCTTTTTTTCTCTTCATTTCAAATACAAAGAAAAGAAACAAAACTAAAACCTGTAAAACCAAAAAAAAAAGTGAAATCAATATCTCCAAACAAAGTAAAGTTCAATTCATCTCAAACATTAACCAAATCAAAGTCTGAATTATAGCATATCAGTCTGGAAACTATGAAACTGGAAACAATGAAAAAGGGATCATCTCAGCATCAACCTAGGAATAAGCTACAAACCAGGAACAAAATCAAAGCTTTCAAGCCAGAAAACATTTTAAACATGGAAAAGCAAATGCAAGTTCAAACCTGAAATTGGTATAAATCAAAACAAAGATGAATCAAAAGCCTGGAAACAAGAAACTCAAAACATGTTCTCTGTTCTCAGGAGACAGGTGAGCAAACCATCATCTTATGATTGAATCTGTGTACTTTTTCATGATAAATATACTTGAAGTTATTATGGGTTATATGTTGCCTGCATATCTATGTGTGTGTGTGTGTGTGTGTGTGTGTGTAATGTTGAAATGCATGCCTATATATATGTATAGACATATTTCTGTTTGATAATAGGATAACAAAAATTCAAGAAAAAATGATATTTCAAAATCAAAATATATTTAGGCAATGATTTTTAAACAAAATTTGGTTGTATTTACCTAATTCAGATTTTAAAATCATTTGGAAGCATCAAATGCAAACGATATCACTGGAAATCTGGAAAAAATAGTAACACTCAAAATGTCCCAAAATTTGATCATCCAGTTTCCTCGATTTGATTAAATAAATTGATTCGTATTTAAAAATGCTGATTTTTGAGGGAAACATCATGATTTTTAAGCTAGTATTTCGAGAGAAATTTATAGATAAACAGAAATACAAAACTGGCAATTTTTGGTGATCGTTGATGAACTAGGGATCGGGTTTGATCATGGGGAAAGCTGGGAGGATGGCGATTATAGGAAAAATGTTGGGTAAATTTATAGATCATCATGTCGGCATGAGTTCGTCGAACTAGGGTACGTCGACTTATTTTTGTTAGTGTTATGGTTGAGGCAAATTCGTCAATATCAAGGCACCATAATGAATCACACTGGTGGGAAACGGCACATGGAGGATTGGCGATGCTCTGACCAGAATTTCTTGGTCGCTGGTGAACGGTGGCGCCAGAACGAGGAGGTTTTAGATGGTAAGCTCATTTTCGTTCTCGTGTTCGATTCGAGGTTTTGATGGTCGCAATTGGGTAGGGGGCAACGTCGACCTGACGACGATTTGAGACTTGGCCGAAGATGGCCAGTCCGGCCGTGCATGTGCTCCGATGTACATGGTTTGCTAGATGATCAAGTTTTTAAAGAAGAAGGATTAGAGCTCGGGTTAGTCTTCGGAATGTTATTGCGTAAACTCGAAGTGATAAAGCAGAGAGGTAACTCGGGTATGTTATCGGGTTAAATAGGGCTTTTACTCGAGTTCAGGATAGCAGTTGTAAAAATTTAAAATTTAAAATTTAAACAAGTTTTAAAAAGTTTAAATCAAGTTTCGACAAATTTTATTAAACTAATTATTTTGTACAATATACGTTTATTTGTGAATTAATTTAAGGTTTTTAAATTTAAATTGTTTAATTAATCAAGTATGAAATGTTTGGAAATGTGTGTATATATATATATGTGTGTGTGTGTGTGTGTGTGTGTGTGTGTGTGTTTGTGTGTGTGTGTTTTATTAATTAATTCTTAAACTTATTTTTAATAAGGAATTACATAGCGTAATTGAGAAGTTGATTAAATAGATAAATGGTTTATCTTAAAATAATATTTTAAATCATTATTCAACTTAAAAGTTTTACGTTAAATTTTATGACAATGATAATTTCTTTTAAAGGTTTATTTAATGAGATTCAAATGTTGTAATTAAGCAATCAATTAAGACAAAGATTTATCTTAAGTAATTAAGGTCTTAATTAAGGGATTATTATTGACTTATAAATGACAATTGATTATTATAAGAAATTAATGGATGATTACTTAATGAAATTAATCACTTAATACAATTAAGGGATAATTACTTTGTGTAATTACATTAAAGGATAAGTAACTGATTAAAGGTTAATTAACTAGTAAGTAATTAATTAAGGGTAATTATTTACTTAAAGATGATTACCTAATGTAAGTAATTAAAAGTAACTAATTAATTATTAAAGTTGATTAATCAAGTAATCAAAGAGTAATTACTCAATAAGGTTAATTAAAGGATAAGTAACTGATTAAAGGTTAATTAACTAGTTAAAGGTAATTAATCCAGGGTAATTAGTTACTTAAAAATAATTACTTAATGAAAGTAATTAAGGATTAATATTTAATGATTAAAGGTTAGTTGATTTATTGATTAAGAATGATTAATTAATAATTAAAAGTCAATTTATTTATGTGAAGCCCCACCTCTATACCCACGCCAGCCAAGAACACTACGGAGTAGTGCTGTCAACTAGCACGGAGAATAAGGCAGTTGAGGAGCGACCATCCATGTAATTGCTTATCACACGGTGGCTATAAATAATCTTCGGAAACAAACATAGAAATAAGCATAACGCAAATCAGTCACAGACATCCATATCACAAAGGCGGAAGAAGATATGAATATATATCTAACACATGAAAGTGTACATCAGAGTAGTGCTCAAAAGATCCACAATAATCCAAAAGAATAGCAACACGTGCTATACAAAAGAATACAACTATGAGTCTATATCTCAAGTGTATACAACAAAATCTGCTAATCTAAATAGTTAGCCGAAAGTCAGAGTGATGAATCCCTGGGACGAAGTCAAGCAGAAGCACCTGTAACATCTCGGTCTGACCCGAGTATTATTTAAGAAAATAATAAACGGGTCAGTCTAGCTATAAATATCAGATGACATGATATAACATAAAAGATATGGCATAAACATAAAATATTCATAATGACATACCACTATAAGTATGTAAATAATGATCAACAGAAGGTCAATCAATAAGAGATAATCAATATCACAAGAATCTTCTCAAAGATTCGGAAAGGGCATCATACCCCAAACTTGTACTCATAACAAGTCAATGACATAAATTCTAGAAATCAATGCAAGAAGTCCAGAAATCATAGAAAAGAGAAAGAGGCCTATCACTTGACGGTCCGAAGACCAAGGGGAGCTACCCCACATGTGTGAATGGAATCACACAGACTAAGGTCCAGACTGACCAAAAAGCAAAAAGGTATGTGTGAGTGGAATCACACAAGTGGTGTCTAGTCTAACCTCGCAACAAGAGACATCGCACAGTTGCTAGTCTAAATCATCAGAATGATCGTCATGATCAACGAGAAGTGTCAATTGCACTAAGCTAGTAAATATAGAAGTTTAGCTTCATGTCCCATAACCACTTGCTTAACTTAAATATTTACGAACAAACTGTAAATCTTCACTAATAAAATTGTCACAAGAGGTTCAATCGAACAAGTCCAAGAATTAACCGACGAAGTGAACGCAAGCGTTTTATACCACTTGTTTTATTAAGTCGTTTAATTAGATTTCTCATCCGAGTGAGGTAAAGGTTTGTATATACTAATAGATTGGAAAACAGTTTAAAGAAAGAGCTTTGTTATTAAAAATAGAGTTGAAATTGTTTGTTAAAAGAGTTTTGATATTTACTACTAGTAATGAAACCTTTATATTATAAAGTGACAGAACATAGAAGCAAATGTAGAAACAATCAGTCACAAAAATCGCATACGGAGATGTGAATAAAATCCAAGGAAATCAGCTCAATGTTTTTCAGATAAGATCCCCCTACGGAGGGAGGGTCCGAGGGGGGGTGGCAAAACCCCAAGGTGGGGGTGCGGGGGCAACGCCACCGCTTACGGGGTTCGACCTGCCCGGTCAGGTCGCGGGGGTCCATGGGGCAGCACCCCGACCAAAACGGTACGACCTAGTGAAGACCAAAGGGAGGATAGGATCGAGCGACCTAAGGGGGTACGCGACCTAATGGAACAAAGGCGTAAAAGTCACGTGACCTAATGGTTTATAGGTCATACGACCTAGTGGGTTAACGGTCTAACGACTTACGGGTTATAGGTCCAACGACCTAAGGCCTAACGGTATATAGGTCAGGCGACCTAACAGTGTTGCGACCTAAAAATGGAAGGCAAGGCTGAGCGACCTATCTATGAAAAAGGGGCACGCGACCTATCGGTGTTACGACCTAAGGAATTCGAAGCTACACGACCTAAGACTTAACTCGCGAACGACCTTTGGCTTAAGGCTTAACACGCGAGCGACCTAAGGGTTAGGTCGCGAGCGACCTAACGACTTAAGACCCAACGACCTAAAGGTGATGGGGTTACGCGACTTAGGGACAGAAGTAGGACCGAGCGACCTACGACCTAGGAGACTCACGACCTACGACCTACGACCTAAGGCCCGTGCGACCTAGTGAAATAGAAGAGGCAATATTAGGTCGAAGATGACCTACGACTTAAGGCCAGCGCGACCTAAAGTTTTAACACGCGAGCGACCTAACGTTATAAAGGCCAAAAACGAGCTATTCTCTGAGTGACTTTTCAACGCGAACGACCTAACATAGGCAGAATTACCTAAGTGCAGTTTTTCACCAAAAACACTAAAAATTGGAGTTTTACGCCAATCCAATCCAAACCAAATGCAAATGTACATGCTAAAGTGATGGGGAATCATTCCCAACAGTCCAATATAGTTATAGACTAGAATTGTGAGATAAAATCTCACCTTTGCACTAAAATTTATGAAGATGAAGCTTGAAAGTAAGGAGAAGCAATCCAAAGCTTGAATCCAATATCTTCTACTTGAATTTGGAGTTGAATGTTGGATTTGCAATTGAATTTGTGCTTGGAGTTTTAATTTCCCATTCTCTTCACCATTAATGCCAAAGCTTGAGTTAGTTAGGAAATTTATGAAGAGTGAGGAGAAGGGGGTTGGAACTTGGGCTTAATAGGCTAAACCAACCCAAAGTCCAAAGCGGGAAAAGTTAGTGAAATTCCACTAACTTCAAACCTATCAATGTTTATACTTAAAAAGGTTGTAAACGGCATTTCAAACTCAATGGAAGTGGTCTCGAGTCCTAATTTGACCGTTTGCAAAAAGTAGCTTTTCGGACCAATATCCGGTTAACGACTTAAATAAAATATTTAAATATAAAATCGATAAATATGCGGGTTGTTACAGACTCCCCTCCTTAAAGAAATTGCGTCCTCGCAATATATAAGATGGAAATAACAAGTAACAACCATAAAAGCATATTAACACAAAAGAAATTTGAAACAGGAAGTTCACCTCAAAGAGCAGGAGTAAGCAAGTCCGGATGTGTTCGCTCGATGAATTCTCTGGATTCCCAAGAGCAATCCTTAGGATTTGAGGACCATTGAACCTTCACAAGCGGAACATCTTTATTTCGAAGTCGTTTAACCTCCGAAGCTATAATTCGAATAGGATGCTGCTCATAAGTTAAATTCGGCGAAACTTCAATTTCTTCCACAACAGCAGGCTCAAGAATAGAATCGGAATCCCGAAGGCATTTCCGCAATTGAGAAACGTGAAATACGTCATGCATAGAAGAAAACTGAGCCGGCAATGCAAGGCGATAAGCCATGTAACCAATACGTTCAGTGATAGGAAATGGCCCAATATATCGAGGCGCTAACTTCCCCGATCGACTGAAACGTACAACACCCTTCATAGGTGAAACACGAATAAAAACAGGATCCCCAACAGAAAATTCTAATTTCCTTCTTCGATTATCGGCATAGGATTTTTGTCTACTCTGGGCTTCTTTCATCCTATGTAGAATAAGTTCAATCTTTTCCGTGGAATCTCGAATAAAATCTGGACCTAAAACCAGCTTCTCACCGGCCTCAAGCCAACAAGAAGGAGATCGGCAGGGCCTTCCGTAGAGTGCCTCGAAAGGTGCCATACCAATACTAGATTGGAAGCTATTATTATAGGAAAATTCAACAAGTGAAATATGATCTTCCCAACTTCCACCAAAATCAAGCACACAAGCACGAAGAAGATCTTCAAGAGTTTGATTCACACGCTCGGTTTGTCCATCGGACTGAGGGTGATAAGCAGTGCTAAAGTTAAGCTTCGTTCCTAAAGCTTTTTGAAGACTCTTCCAAAATCCACTAGTAAACAATGGATCTCGATCGCTAACAATACAAGTAGGAACTCCATGCAATTTAACAATTTCTTTGATAAAGAGTTTGGCCAAAAGAGGAACGGTTCGGTTAGACCGAACGGGAATAAAATGGGCGGATTTAGTAAGCCTATCAACGATCACCCATAAGCCATCATGACCCGAACGAGAACGGGGAAGGCCATCTATAAAATCCATGGAAATTTGGTCCCACTTCCAAATTGGAATTTCTAAAGGTTGCAATAACCCACCAGGCCTCTGATGTTCGGCCTTGACAAGTTGGCAAGTCATGCAACACTTAACAAAGTTAGCAATATCAGATTTCATTCCCTCCCAATAATAAAGTCGCTTCATATCAGCGTACATTTTACTACTACCGGGATGAATGGTGAACTTAGAACGATGGGAATCTTCTGAAATATCTTTACGAAGATCACTAATATTTGGTACGATAAGTCTACCAAATTTTCGAATGCCGCCACGATAATCAATACCAAAGTCTTTCAAACCTTCAATATCAATTCTATCCTTAATATTTTGGTCAAGAAGAACCAATTCAGGATCTAGCCTTTGAGCTTCAAGAATGCGGTCTAAGAGAGAAGGATGAGCCTCAAGGCTACATAAAACAAATGATGAGCATAAATCGGATACGCACTCTCGAATCTCACAAGCGGATAAGATCTCGAGATCGTTCCATTCGGATATCATCATAGAAACAACTGCTTGTTGCCTACGGCTAAGAGCATCGGCGACACGATTACCCTTACCGAGGGTATAAAGAATATCAAGATCATAAGGTGCAAGGAACTCGAGCCAACGCTGTTGACGTAAATTAAGTTCTTTTTGAGAAAATAAATATTTCAAAGACTTATGATCCGTGTAAAGAATAAATTTCTCTCCCAATAGATAATGACGCCACATTCGAAGGGCAAAAACAATAGCCGCGAGCTCTAGATTATGTGTGGCATATCTAGTCTCGGCCGGTTTCAATTGCCTAGAAGCATAAGCAACAACACGTTCTTTTTGCATAAGAACGGCACCCAAACCAACGTGACTAGCATCGGTATAAACAACAAAATCTTGATTCCCCTCGGGAATAACAAGAATAGGAGCATCGGAAAGGAGTTCTTTCAATTTCTGAAACGAGGCTTCACATTTGTCTGACCAAATGTATTTAACTCCCTTCTTAGTCAAGCCAGTAAGGGGCATGGCAATCTTAGAAAAGTCTTTAATAAAACGACGGTAATAGCCCGCCAATCCGAGAAAGCTACGGATTTCAGTCACACTCTCAGGTCTTTTCCAATCTTGAATCGCTTCAACCTTTGAAGGATCCATGGAAATTCCAGATTCGGAAATAATATGACCGAGAAACTTCACACGAGATTGCCAAAAGTGGCATTTAGAAAATTTTGCCTTTAGTTGATTACTCCTAAGAGTTTCCAATACAATCCGAAGATGTTTCTAATGTTCCTCCTCGGTTTTTGAATACACAAGAATATCATCAATGAATATGAGAACAAACCGATCGAGGAAATCTTTGAAAACTCGATTCATGAGGTCAACGAAATAAGCTGGAGCATTCGTTAACCCAAATGGCATAACAAGCCATTCATAAGATCCATATCGAGTACGGAATGATGTCAAAGGAATGTTATCCTCAGCGATACGAAGCTGATGGAAACCGGTATCCAAGTCCAATTGTGAAAAGAACTTAGCACCACTAAGCTGATCGAATAGATCATCAATCCGAGGTAAAGGATAATTTTTTTAATAGTAAGATCATTAAGCTTGCGATAATCAACGCAGAGCCTCAGAATACCATCGGATTTCTTTACGAAAATAGCCGAAGCTCCCCAAGGCGAGGAACTAGAGCAAATAAATTGCCTCGTCTCCAACTCAGATAATTGTTTACGCATCTCCTCATTTTCCTTATTGGACATGCGATAAGGAGGACGAGTAATAGGTTGAGCTCCAGAAACAAGATTAATTCTGAACTCAATTGCTCGTTTACGTGGTAAATCTAAAACGGGCTCGGATATGTCGGAAAATTCACGAACAACATGAATACGAGAAATAATATCATCTTCATCATCATCATCGTTATCACGAGGATTTAAAGAATATAAAGATGCCACCAAACAGGATTCTGAATCTTTAAGATTAACAAAAATCTTATTAACAGATAGTGGATGTCGGAGATGAATAGTCCGCTCAGGACATAGGATATGGGCTTGATAACGGTTAAGCCAATCCATTCCCAAAATTATTCCAAAGCCTAAGTAACGCATGACATGCAAATCGGCTAGGAAAGAAAAATCGCAAAAAATAATCTCCACATCTTTACAAAGCAAACTAAGAGTTGCGGATCCACCAACAGGATTCGCAATTTTTAAAGAAGTCATTAATGCAGTAACACTTAAGGAAAAAGTGTCTACCAGTTCCTTTGATATAAAAGAATGGGATGCACCCGTATCTAAGAGAACTCTAATAGGTTGATCATGAAATAAAATAATACCATCAAGAATGGAATGAGAAATACCTTGGCCACGAGATGTGTTGCCAGGGGCTTGAGCCACATTTAACTTTCCCTCATTCCTGCCTTTATGTTTGAGGCATTGATGTATAAAGTGATCTGGGCTCTTACAATAGCGACAAGATTTAGGCTTTGAGCACTTGTTCACAAAATGATCCTCTGCACCACAGTTGAAGCATCTCGCAATATCAGGAGAAGGAGCCTTTGCAGCAGTAGTTGCTTGTTTACCCTTCTTATTGGGATAAGGGCCTTTGAATTTGTTGGGCCTCTTTTTGTTATTGAAATTGGGTTTGAAGCTACTACCTCCACCTCACTTTCTTTATCAGCCTCTTCAAGACGAAGAGCGATATCTATAAGTTGATCAAATGCAACTTCTAGTTTCAGGAGTAGTGGCTTCTTAAGATTCTTATTTAAGCCATAAACGAACCTCTGGTTCTTCTTCAATGGGGTGTTGATGTATTCAACCCCATATTTGGAAAGCGACTCGAAGGCTGCAACGTAATCAGTCACAGAGGATTGACCTTGAACAAGGTCTATAAAACGTCGAGCCAAGGTTACTTTCCCAGCTTCTGGTACAAACTTTAACTCGAAGCGTCCCTGAAATTGCTCCCAGGTGAGATCCGCTTCATTAATTTCTGAAATAAGGAGTTCGTACCAGTCCAATGCTCTCTCCTGGAGCATGCTGGAAGCCACCTGAACACGATGGAGATCGATAAGGTTCATGCGAGAAAAGATTCGATCGCATGATTTTAACCAAGCCTGGACCTCGATGATATTTTCCGAACCTTTGAAGGGCTTCCCACCCAAGTTGGTGTAATCGCTGCACAAGCGTGCAAATCCCGACTTTGGGTGAGTAGGTTCCGGGTTAGCTCTAGCTGCTTGAGCATTAGTTACTAAATCAAGAAGGTGTTGAGCAGTCATAAAAACTCCATCCGGGGGAGCAGCACCAGATGATCCAGTTCTGGGACGACCTGGTCTAGACATTCTCTTCCTTTAAGAAAGAAAGAAGAGAAGGAAGAAGGTTATTCACCAATGAACATCAAGCAATCTTGATAGATAAAACAAGGAATCATAAAGGAAATAGGATGAATCGGTACGTAGACTCGAATTAATCCTATGGTATGACTCCTAAGATAGATCTAGGACGATGATCCTTGTTAAGTTATTCTACATTGTTCCGAACCTGGCTCTGATACCAAGCTGTGACGCCCCACCTCTATACCCACGCTAGCCAAGAACACTACGGAGTAGTGCTGTCAACTAGCACGGAGAATAAGGCTGTTGAGGAGCGACCATCCTTGTAATTGCTTATCACACGGTGGCTATAAATAATCTTCGGAAACAAACATAGAAATAAGCATAACGCAAATCAGTCACAGACATCCATATCACAAAGGCGGAAGAAGATATGAATATATAACTAAAACATGAAAGTGTACATCAGAGTAGTGCTCAAAAGATCCACAATAATCCAAAAGAATAGCAACACATGCTATACAAAAGAATACAACTATGAGTCTATATCTCAAGTGTATACAACAAAATCTGCTAATCTAAACAGATAGCCAAAAGTCAGAGTGATGAATCCTTGGAAGAAGTCAAGCAGAAGCACCTGTAACATCTCGGTCTGACCCGAGTATTATTTAAGAAAATAATAAACGGGTCAGTCTAGCTATAAATATCAGATGACATGATATAACATAAAAGATATGGCATAAACATAAAATATCCATAATGACATACCACTATAAGTATGTAAATAATGATCAACAGAAGATCAATCAATAAGAGATAATCAATATCACAAGAATCTTCTCAAAGATTCGGAAAGGGCATCATACCCCAAACTTGTACTCATAACAAGTAAATGACATAAATTCTAGAAATCAATGCAAGAAGTCCAGAAATCATAGAAAAGAGAAAGAGGCCTATCACATGACGGTCCGAAGACCAAGGGGAGCTACCCCACATGTGTGAATGGAATCACACAGATTAAGGTCCAGACTAACCAAAAAGAAAAAAGGTATGTGTGAGTGGAATCACACAAGTGGTGTCTAGTCTAACCTCGCAACAAGAGACATCGCACAGTTGCTAGTCTTAATCATCAGAATGATCGTCATGATCAATGAGAAGTGTCAATTACACTAAGCTAGTAAATATAGAAGTTTAGCTTCATGTCCCATAACCACTTGCTTAACTTAAATATTTACGAACAAACTGTAAATCTTCACTAATAAAATTGTCACAAGAGGTTCAATCGAACAAGTCCAAGAATTAACTGACGAAGTGAACGCAAGCGTTTCATACCACTTGTTTTACTAAGTCGTTTAATTAGATTTCTCATCCGAGTGAGGTAAAGGTTTGTATATACTAATAGATTGGAAAACGGTTTAAGGAAAGAGCTTTGTTATTAAAAATAGAGTTGAAATTGTTTGTTAAAAGAGTTTTGATATTTACTACTAGTATTGAAACCTTTATATTATAAAGTGACAGAACACAGAAGCAATTGTAGAAACAATCAGTCACAAAAATCGCATACGGAGATGTGAATAAAATCCAAGGAAATCAGCTCAATGTTTTTCAGATAAGATCCCCTACGGAGGGGGGGTCCGGGGGGGTGGCAACCCCCCAAGGTGGGGATACGGGGGCAACGCTACCGCTTACGGGGTTCGACCTGCCCGGTCAGGTCGCGGGGGTCCATGGGGCAGCGCCCCCGGCGGGGTGCGGGGCAGCGCCCCGACCAAAACGGTACGACCTAGTGAAGACCAAAGGGAGGATAGGATCGAGCGACCTAAGGGGGTACGCGACCTAATGGAACAAAGGCGCAAATGTCACGCGACCTAACGGTTTATAGGTCATACGACCTAGTGGGTTAACGGTCTAACGACTTACGGGTTATAGGTCCAACGACCTAAGGCCTAACGGTATATAGGTCAGGCGACCTAACAGTGTTGCGACCTAAAAATAGAAGGCAAGGCCGAGCGACCTATCGAAGAAAAAGGGGCACGCGACCTATCGGTGTTACAACCTAAGGAATTCGAAGCCACACGACCTAAGACTTAACTCGCGAACGACCTTTGGCTTAAGGCTTTACTCGCGAGCGACCTAAGGTTAGGTCGCGAGCGACCTAACGACTTAAGACCCAACGACCTAAAGGTGATGGGGTTACGCGACTTAGGGACAGAAGTAGGACCGAGCGACCTACGACCTGGAAGACTCATGACCTACGACCTACGACCTAAGGCCCGCGCGACCTAGTGAAATAGAAGAGGCAATATTAGGTCGGAGACGACCTACGACTTAAGGCCAGCGCGACCTAAAGTTTTAACACGCGAGCGACCTAACGTTATAAAGGCCAAAAACGAGCTATTCTCTGAGTGACTTTTCAACGCGAACGACCTAACATAGGTAGAACGACCTAAGTGCAGTTTTTCACCAAAAACACTAAAAATTGGAGTTTTTCGCCAATCCAATCCAAACCAAATGCAAATGTACATGCTAAAGTGATGGGGAATCATTCCCAACAGTCCAATATAGTTATAGACTAGAATTGTGAGATAAAAATCTCACCTTTGCACTAAAATTTATGAAGATGAAGCTTGAAAGCAAGGAGAAGCAATCCAAAGCTTGAATCCAATATCTTCTACTTGAATTTGGAGTTGAATGTTGGATTTGCAATTGAATTTGTGCTTGGAGTTTTAATTTCCCATTCTCTTCACCATTAATGCCAAAGCTTAAGTTAGTTAGGAAATTTATGAAGAGTGAGGAGAAGTGGGTTGGAACTTGGGCTTAGGCTAAACCAACCCAAAGTCCAAAGCGGGAAAAGTTAGTGAAATTCCACTAACTCCATACCTATCAATGTTTATACTTAAAAAGGTTGTAAACGGCATTTCGAACTCATTGGAAGTGGTCTCGAGTCCTAATTTGACCGTTTGCAAAAAGTAGCTTTTCGGACCAATATCCGGTTAACGACAAAATATTTAAATAAAATATTTAAATATAGAATCGATAAATATGCGGGTTGTTACAATTTATCATTAATGGTTAACTTATAAGTGATTAATGGATAATTAATTCAAATGTTTTGTAATTAATTAATGTTAATTAACCGGGATTATTAAGTTATTAATCTGGTTTAAGTTATGTTATAATCAGGATTGGATAATAAATTCACAAGGAATTAATTTAATTAAAAAATTAAATTGAATTAGTTTAGGATTAAATAATTAAATTAATCCTGCTTATTAAAGATTATTGAATGTAAGACTGCTTATGAATGGTTGTATTGTATGAGATGCTTTGAATTGATTATCCTATCTGATCTTTGATATTATGTTCTGTGATTTGAGCTGTGTAAATTTATTTACTTATCTGTGATGTATATTTACATATTATCTGTGAATCTGTGAATGAAGATAAGCGTTATAGATTATACCACTTATCTATATTGATGTATTGAGATCTATGATAATTGTTGATTTTGCACTATTATTGTGTAAAACCCCTGGACTACACTTATACACACAGAAATATGGATATCACAGGATTTTGGTTAAGTAAGGGGTTTTTGAAATGGTGAAGATTTTGAAAATTGAATTTTGATTTCGAATTGGTTTAAAAATGAAAGTGATTTTAATATAAAGAGTTTTTGCAAAAGGAAGATTCTGAACTTGAATCATTTGAAGATAATATGGTTTGGAATTTGAAATTTAATTTGAATTTGAATTCAAAGGTTTGAATTTAAAAACTATGTATGAATAAGTTTAAATTGGAAATTCTTCCCAATATTTCTATATATAGTTTAAATTAATTTCTAAAAGTTTTTAAACTTTAAAGTGGAATTTTGGGGGGTAGTTATTTAAAGTATTGATTTAAACTTTGGAAACTATAGTTTGAAAAGAAGTATTTAAGTTATATAAAAATATATGTATGGGTTTTAAATTCATTTTCAAAATATTTTAAAGGAGTTGGTTTAAGAATTCAAATCTAACTTAAATAAAATCTGGCAGGTTCGTTGATTTTTCAAGTTTGACTTTAAAGGGATACCACTTAAGCAAATTGAATTGAATTGTTCCAAAATGAAAACATTCATTTTCATATAATAATGGCTTCCATTTAAAAGAAAGAATCTTCCAGTTTTTATTGAAACAATTTCCAAGATTATGATTTTTGAAATGGAATCTATTTTGAAAACTATGAATTGAGTTTTAATGAAGATATGAATGGTGAATCACTTTTGGGAAAAGGAAATTGATTTGAAAAATTAAAAAGGGATCTTTGTTAAAGATCGAGTGGACTTTGTTTTCAAACAAAAGAGGATTACAAAGATAAATCTTTTGTTTGAATATTATGAAATTATCTTCGTGAAAGATTTGGGAACTTTGTTTTCAAGTTGAAAAGGATCTTTAAAGTTGAATCTTTTGGTTTAAAAGATTAAAATGGAATTTGTTTAATCCATTTAAAAAGAAAAGGCTTTAGGGAATTGTTGTGAGTTAACTGAGCATATGGTTTTTAAAATATACGCTCGTTATTTGGTTTAGCTGGGAGAGGACCTTTGTGTCATAAAACCCATTCCGAATAATGATACCACGTATTGGATAGCATTGGAAGACTGGTGGTGAAGACTGGATATTTCCAAAAATGAAAGGATTACCTATCGAATGTCTCTGCACCAAATGGCCCCGGTATAAAGATTTTATCACCCTTCGTGATGGGGATTCCAGACGTGACTAGGGATTATTCGGATTTGCAAGGCTTCTTTGAAGTGCCTTCGGTTCTGTTTGGACATGGAACAGAGTTCTATGGATGTATGTCAGACATTACACCTTGAGAGGTAAAGCTGGTTTCTATCAAATACATTTCTGTTTGGTGGCGGAGAATTTATTCTCTTAGCTTAACACCCTTCTCTAAGACATACGAGCTCAGACGTTATGTAGTTGATGGTTACTAGTGATACATTCCCAATTTGGCAATGTGGCATAATAAGTGCTGCTGATCATTGGTTGATCAAAGCATGGATTTTGTGAAAAGCGTAGCTTTGTGGGACGAGACTACATCAGGACCTCACACCATGGAAATGGTTGAAACACAAAAGAGGTGACTAGGTTATAGGGGGTAGCTCCCCTTAGGGTATGTCCATTTCCTTCTGGATATGGTATCAGGTGTGGAACCCTAACATTTAACTTATGTGTTTACCGCAAATACATTGCTTTGTGGTTGTTGGTTGAGAGGATCCTCGGATAAAGGTTGATTACGACCGAGGGATGACATACTCATGTCAGTAGTTACCTATTTACGCAGTGGTAACCGGCCTTGTGTTGGCAGAGATTCGGGTACGTTCTCGGGACGTCCCTCCAGAGGCGTACCCATGTGGCAATAGGAAGTTCCTTAGCCTAACAACTTGTTGGGAATCCAATCACCAATATGCGCCTTGTACATTTTTAGTTGTAGAACCTGCCATTTAAAATGGTAGCTATAGTAGGAATACTATAATGGTATGTATACTAGATAAGATTGATATTATACTTGCAAATGTTTTTCTGTACTGTGCACTAATAATAATATCAAAAAGGTTTTCGTGTATCAAGCATGTTTGACTATCATAAGAATAAATCTCCTCCAATTGTGCGCTTGCATTGTGTGTGTGTGGGGAGGCCTTATGGTAGTTTCATTTTCCAAAAAGCATTGCGGATTTCTTTTAAAATCTTTTCTTTTGCTTTTGATAAAGATAAACTTTTTTTGTTTCCTCATACCAGTGCCATGATTGACCTAGAGTTTATTATTCCCTTTCTAAACTCTAGGTGCCCATAATTTCCCACACGGGCAGCCTAGAGTTAGATTTTTAGACAATCCGCTAGTAGATGCTGACTCGATATCTTGGACGTCTTTAGATTTTGGCTATCGCTTTATGCTTCTCTTCACCATTTGGGATCGACCTTGCTTAATACAACTTGATGGGAGTTCGAGCTATTTCTGGATTGGAGATCACTGATATTGGAGTTCCTTCTATGGAGGTCAAGTTTATGTTATTGTTCCACTACTGGTGTTGTTATATCTTCCGTTGTGGTTTGTAGTATCATATCTCTGATATATGTTGGGTGGTTGTATCATAGTTGTATATTATTGGGTATTGTATCGTTGGAGTAATATGATATTCATTTTGCTTCCGCTTTGTTGTTATACTTAATGTGTTATAAGCTCCAACGAATCAGATATGAACGTTAGAATCTGCGATATTCAAATACGGTTGAAGTATGGATGTCGATTTTTGAACGTGAAAATCCGGGTCGTCACATTTGGTATCAGAACTAAAGGTTGAGTAAGAACTTTAACTTTGGAGTATAACACATTAGGTAACTCATTAGAGATTGGGAGAAGTATACCCTAGATGAGTATCCGTAAGATATCAATCCGTATGCCTTAGTAAATTCTCTTACTATCCACGGATAGTGAGTATGAGTGCAAGAAGAGGATGAGATAAGAGACAGGGGAGTACCACAACAAATGGTCAATACCCTACAACAAAAAGGAACTGATTTTCTCTATCAATCTCTTTTGATCATCATCCGATTTCAATTCTTCGATGGCTTCCTGGCAGGTATAAGAAGAAGCTTTGATAAGAGACCATTATTTTGGTTAAATCAAAGGATGAGTTGGCATGGGACGTAAACTCCAAATAGGTCAGAATTGTTTGTTTGTATGAATTGTTTTCTTTGGTTGCTATGGTTGATAGGTATACTTTGATTACTTAAACCAAAAATTTGGGATTGTCCCCTACTTTCAAATTTCGAGGCGAAATTTTCTTAAGGGGTGAATCTGTAACATTCCCGGTTTTGAGCCAAATTAAATTTAGTGATTAAAATAAAATTTTGGATTAAATTGTGAATTAGTTTGAAATTTTCAAATTAAATAAGATATGTGCATATTTATATTATATAAAAAGATTGTAATTTGAAATTTGAATTTGAAGTTCTAAAATAGATAATTTGAATTTGAATAATCTATGATTTAAACCTGATAAAAATTTATCTTCGAATTATTATATACATATGTAAATATATTTTGAAAGTTATATTTTGAATTTGACATAAATAATTTTCAAAAAGCTAGTTAAGTTAAATTCTATATTTTATAACATATGTGTTTATTTATTAAAATATAATTAGATTTTAAAATCATTTTCTTTAAAAAGTTATATATATATATATATATATATATATGGTAAATTGAAAATACAAATAGGAATTTACATAAAAATCTATTTAAACATTTATACATGTGAAAAAAAGACAAGTGTAAACCATATAATATGAAATTTAACATTTGTAAAAATTATAAGCATGAAATTAAGTTTGTGTATTCTTCTAAAGACATGTGTTTACAAGTGTAACTGAGATTAACATGCAAATAATACAAGTGTCAAGATGAATTATTTTTATAACTTTTGAATATATATAGCAAAATCTTTTTTTCTCTTCACTTGAAATATAATGAAAAGGAACAAAACTAAAACCTATAAAACAAGAAAAAAAAGAGAAATCAATATCTCCAAACAAAGTAAAGTTCAATTCATCTAAAACATCAAGCAAATAAAAGTCTGGATTCAAGCACATCAGCCTGGAAACTATGAAACTGGAAACAATGAAAAAGGGATCATCTCAGCATCAACCTGGGAACAAGCTACAAACCAGGAACAAAATCAAAGCTTTCAAGCCTGAAAACATTTTAAACCTAAAAAAGCAAATGCAAGTTCAAACCTGAAATCAGTATAAATCAAAACAAAGATAAATCAAAAGCCTGGAAACAAGAAATTTAAAACTTGTTCTCTGTTCTCAGGAGATAGGTGAGCAAACCCTCAACTTATGGTTGAATTTGTTTACTTTTTTATGATAAATATACTAGAAGTTACTATGGGTTATATGATGCCTGCATATCTATGTTTGTGTGTGTGTGTGTGTATAATGTTGAAATGCATGCCTGTATATATGTATAGACATATTTCTGTTTGATAACAGGATAAGAAAAATTGATATCTCAAAATCTAAAAAGATTTAGGCAATGAATTTTAAACAAAATTTGGTTGTATTTACCTACTTCAGGTTTTAAAATCATTTGGAAGCATCAGATGCAAACGATATCACTGGAAATCTAGAAAAAACAGTAAAACTCAAAATGTCCCAAAATTTGATCATCCAATTTCCTCGATTTGATTATAAAAATTGATTCGCATTCAAAAATGATGATTTTTGAGGGAAATGTCAGGATTTTTAAGCTAGTATTTTGAGAGAACTTTATAGATGAACAAAAAACACAAAACTTGCAATTTTCGACGATCGACGTTGAACGAGGGATCGGGTTTGATCATGGTGATAACTGGGAGGATGGCGATTATAGGAAAAATGATGAGTAAATTTACAGATCATCATGGCTACATGAGTTCGTCGAACTAGGGTTCATCGGCTTATTTTGGTTGGTGTCATGATTGAGGCGAATTCGTCAATATCAGGGCACCGGAATGAATCGCATTGGTGGAAAATGGCATATGGAGGATTGGCGATGCTCTGACCAGAATTTCTTGGTCGCTGGTGAATGGAGGCGCCGGAACGAGCAGGTTTTAGATGGTCGGGTATGTTCTAGTTTTGGGTTCATATGCTCTTTTTCATTCTCGTGTTCGATTCAAGGTTTTGATGGTCGCAATTGGGTAGGGGGCCAACGTTGACTTGTCGATGATTTGCGACTTAACCGGAGATGGCCAGTTCGGCCGTGCACATGCACCGGTGTACATGGTTGTTTGGATGATCAAGTTTTTGAAGAAGAAGGGTTGGAGCTTGGGTTAGTCTCAGGAATGTTATTGCGTAAACTCGAAGTGATAAAGCAGAGAGGTAACTCGGGTATGTTATCGGGTTAAATGGGGGTTTTACTCGAGTTTAGTACAGGAGTTGTAAAAATTTAGATATAAACTAGTTTTAAAAAGTTTAAATCAAGTTTTAATAAATTTTGTTAAACTAATTATTTTATACAATATACGTTTATTTGTGAATTAATTTAAGGTTTTTAAATTTAAATTCTTTAATAATCAAGTTTGAAATATTTGGATATATATATATATATATATATATATATTTATATTTATATACACACACGGGTGTGTATGTGTGTTTTATTAATTAATTCTTATATTTTTAATAAGGAATTAAATAGCTTAATTAAGAAGTTGATTAAATAGATAAATGGTTTATCTTAAAATAATATTTTAAATCATTAGTTAACTTAAAAGTTTTAAGTTAAATTTTATGACAATGATAATTTCTTTTGAAGGTTTATTTAGTGAGATATAAATGTTGTAATTAAGCAATCGATTAAAACAAAGAATTTATCTTAAGTAATTAAGGTCTTAATTAAGGGAACATTATTGACTTATAAATGACAATTACTTATTGTAAGAAATTAATGGATGATTACTTAATGAAATTAATCACTTAATATAATTAAGGGGTAATTACTTTGTGTAATTACATTAAAGGATAACTGAATTATGTAATGAATTAATTAAGGGTAATTTTTTACATAAAGATGATAACCTAATGTAAGTAATTAAAAGTAACTAATTAATGATAAAAGTTGATTAATCAAGTAATCAAAGTGTAAATACTCAATAAGGTTAATTAAAGGATAATTAACTGATTAAAGGTTAATTAACTAATTAATGGTAATTGATTCAGTGAAATTAATTACTTAAAAATAATTAATTAATGAAAGTATTAAGGATGAATATTTAATGACTAAAGGTTAATTGATTTATTAATTAAGAATGATTAATTAATAATTAAAAGTTAATTTATTTATCATTAAGGGTTAATTAATAAGTGATTATTGGATAATTAATTCAAATGTTTTGTAATTAATTAATGTTAATTAACCGGGATTATTAATTTATTAGTCTTGTTTAAGTTAAGTTACAATCAGGATTGGATAATTAGTTCACAAGGAATTAATTTAATTAAAAAATTAAATTGAAATAATTAAGGATTAAATAATTAAATTAATCCTGCTTGTTAAAGATTATTGAATGTGGGATTGCTTATGAATGGTTGTATTGTATGAGATGCTTTGAGTTGATTATCCTATCTGATCTGTGATAATCTGTTCTATGATTTGAGCTGTGTAAATTTATTTACTTATCTGTGATGAATATATATATATATATATATCATCTGTGAATCTGTGAATGAAGGTAAGCGTTATAGATTATACCGCTTATCGATATTGATGTATTGAGATCTGTGATAATTGTTGATTTTTCACTACTATTGTGTAAAACCCCTGGACTACACTTATACAAACGCAAATATGGATATCACGGGATTTTGGTTAAGTCAGGGGTTTTTGAAATGGTAAAGATTTTGAAAATTGAACTTTGAATTCGAATTAGTTTAAAAATGAAAGTGAAATTAATATAAAGAGTTTTTGAAAAAGGAAGATTCTGAAATTGAATCATTTGAAGATAATATGGTTTGGAATTTGATATTTAATTTGAATTTGAATTCAAAGGATTAAAGTTAAAAACTATGTATGAATAAATTTAAATTGGAAATCCTTTCCAATATTTCAATATGTAGTTTAAATTAATTTCTAAAAGTTTTGGAACTTTAAAGTGGAATTTTGGGGAGTAATTATTTAAAGTATTGATTTAAACTTTGAAAAATGTGGTTTGAAAAGAAGTATTTAAGTTATAAAAGAAAATATACGTATGGGTTTTAAAATCATTTTAAAAATATTTTAAAGGAGTTGGTTTGAGAATTCAAATCTAACTTAAATAAAAGCTGCTTAGGATAAGGTAGGTTCGTTGATTTTTCAAGTTTGACTTTAAAGGGCTACCACATAAGCAAATTGAATTGAATTGTTCCAAAATTAAAACATTCATTTTCAAATAATAATGGCTTCCATTTAAAAGAAAGAATCTTCCAGTTTTTATTGAAAGGATTTCCAAGATTATGATTTTTGAAATGGAATCTGTTTTGAAAACTATGAATTGAGTTTTAATGAAGATATGAATGGTCAATCACTTTTGGGAAAATAAAATTGATTTGAAAAATTAAAAAAGGATCTTTGTTAAAGATCAAGTGAACTTTGTTTTCAAACAAAAGAGGGTTACAAAGATAAATCTTTTGTTTGTATATTGTGAATGAATCTTCGTGAATGATATGGGAACTTTATTTTCAAGTTGAAAAGGATCTTTAAAGTTGAATCTTTTGGTTTAAAAGATTAAAAAGGTCCATTTAAAAGGAAAAGGCTTTACGGAATTGTCGTGACTTAACTGAGATCCTAATATCCATATGGTTTTTAAAATATGCGCTTGTTATTCGGTTTAGTTGGGAGAGGACCTTTTTGTCATAAAACCCATTCCGAATAATGATACGACGTATTGGATAGCATTTGAAGACCAGTGGTGAAGACCGAACATTTTCGAAAACGAAAGGGTTGCCTGTCGAATGTCTCTACACTGAATGGCCATGGTATAGAGATTTTATTACCCTTTATGATGGGGAATCCAGACGTTATTAGGGATTTTTCGGATTTGCAAGGGCTTCTTTTGAAGTGCCTTCGGTTCAATTCGAACCAGGAACAGACTTGTATGGATGTATGTCTTACATTACACCTGGAGAGATAAAGCTGGTTTCTATCAAATACATTGCTGTTTGGTGGCAGAGAATTTATTCTCTTAGCTTAACACCTTTCTCTAAGACGTACGAGCTCAGAGGTTATGTAGTTGATGGTTAGTAGTGATATATTCCCAATTTGGTAATGTGGCATACTAAGTGTTGTTGATCATTGGTTGATCAAAGCATGACTTTTGTGAAAAGCGTAGCTTTGTGGGAGGAGACTGCATGAGGACCTCACATCCCGAAAATGGTCGAAACAGGAAAGATGCGGCAAGGTTATAGGGGGTAGCGACCCTCAGAGCATGTCTATTTCCTTCTGAATAGAAGTGGTATCAGGTATGGAGCCCTGATATTTAACTTATGTGGTTACCGCAAATACATTGCTTTGTGGTTGTTGGTTGAGAGGATCCTTCGATAAAAGTTGATTACGACCTAGGGATGACATACACATGTCAGTAGTTGCCTATTTTGGGAGAGGTAATCCGGCATTGTGTTGGTAGAGATCTGGGTAGGTTCTCGAGGCATCCCTCCAGAGGCGTATCCATGTGGAAATAGGAAGTTCCTTAGCCTGACTATTTGTTGAAAATCCAATCACCAATACATGCCTTGTACGGTTTTAGTTGTAGAACCTGTAGGCATACTCTAATGGTACGTATGCTGGCTAAGATTAATATTATACTTGCAAATGTTTTTCTGTACTATGCTCTAATAATAATATCAAAAAGATTTTCGCGTATCAAGCTTGTTTGACTATCATAAGGAGAAATCTCCTCCAATTGTGCGCTTGCATCGTGTGTGTGTGGGGGGGGGGGAGGCCTTATGGTAGTTTCATTTTCCAAAAAGCATTGCGGATTTATTTTAAAATCTTTTGTTTTGCATTTGATAAAGATAAACTATTTATATTTGCTCGTACCAGTCCCATGACTGACATGGAGTTTATTGTTTCCTTTCTAAACTCTAAGTGCCCACAATTTCCCACACGGGCAGCCTAGAGTTAGATTTTCATATAATCAACTAGTAGATGCTGATTCGATATCTTGGAAGTCTTTGGATTTTGGCTATCGCTTTGTGCTTCTCTTCAACATTCGGGACAGACCTTGCTTAATATAACTTAATGGGAGTTCAAGCTATTTACGGTTTGGAGATTGCTGATATTGGAGTTCCTTCTATAGAGTTCAAGTTTATGTTATTGTTCCACTGTTGGTGTTGTTATATCTTCCGCTATGATTTGTAGTGTCATATCTCTGATATATGTTGGGTGGTTGTATCATAGTTGTATATCATTGGATATTGTATCATTGGAGTTATATGATATTCATTTTTCTTCACTGTGTTGTTATACTTAATGTGTTATAAGCTCCGACGAATCGGATTTGAACGTTCGAATCTGCGGCATTCGAATACGGCTGAAGTTATGAATGTCGATTTTCGAACGTGAAAATCCAGGTCATCACATTTGGTAAGGAAGTTCCTCAGCCTGACCATTTGATGGAAATCCAATCATTCAGTACGAGCCCTGTACGGTTTTAGTCGTAGAACTTGCCATCTAATATGGTAGCTATAGTAGGTATAGTATAATGGTACATACGCTGGCTAAGATTATTATTATACTTTCGAAATGTTTTATACACTATGCACTAATAATACTATCAAGAAGTTTTCTTGTATCAAGCATATTTGACTATCATAAGGAGAAATCTCCCCTAAGTGTGCGATTGCATTGTGTGTGTGTGCTGGGAGGCCTTATGGTAGTTTCATTTTCCAAAAGCATGAACGGATTTCTTTTATAAACTGTTTTTGTACAAGCATACTCATAACAGTCGCATGACTGACCTGAAGTTTATTGTTCCCTTCCTAAACTCTGGGTGCCCATAGTTTCCTCACGGGCAGCCTAGAAGCAGGTTATCCACGTTTTTGGAGCTAGCTTGGAATCTTTTGAAGTCTTTTGGAAGCTATCGGATTTTGGAAGCTTTTGGTTTTGGAAACATTTTGAAGTGTTTTTTTTGGGAGACATTATCAATGTCGTAGTATGTTGGAAATTTTTTAAGACACTATTATTGTTCCGCTGTGGCGTTATCATCCTGTTATTATATCTTGTGTATATCGCTCTGATGTTGGAGATCAATGTTGTAATGTATATTGTGTCAATATTGTATCTGTGTTGTGATTAATGATATCATCTTTTGTTTCCGCTGTTTATATTCATCTAATGTTGTTATAAGCTCCATCCGAACTGGAGTTCAACATTTGAATCTCTGGCAATCTAATACAAGTGAGGTATATGATGTTATTTTTGAACGCTGGATTTCGGGTCGTGACAATAATGCATGATTTGACCATTTACGTTCATAAGAATATAATATAATCAAAACACCCTAATCTAAGTACACTACCATCACATAATTACACCTAAGAAGTGCATAAAGCATGCTAAGGACTGGATAAGGGGAGAGAAACATGTATATTAGGGTATGGAGGGAGAAATGGTCATATGCTTTCATGAAATGTTTATTATTATTTTATGATAAATGTCATTTTACTGAATAACTCCTCTTGTTTTCTATATATACCTTCTTATCTCTACACAATCATCTATTACGCCATCATTGCCATATTCATTTCTATCCTCTTCATGTCTATAAGCTCATCCATAACATCCAAGAGAAATTCCTAAGCTAAAATTAGTGAATACACTTCTAAAAAATCAAGTTAAATTGCCATACTTCATTTCCAAATACCAGTACTCTCCAAAAAAGACACCTACGCCTCAAAACCGCCTTGGACCGAGCCAAATTATTCCCTTGGCTGACCCATTTGTGCCATAGAAGGTCACAATAAGTCATATTTTCAAACTCAAGTGGTTTTCTAGTATTGCATCCAAGTTCTTTGGAAGTTTAATTTGGTTTATATAGTTACAGTAAGCAATGTTCATGTTTTTAAAAATCAAATTACTAGTTTTTTAGCTATAAAATTTATGAGTTAAAATGTTGCTTAAGTATGTGGTGATGTTATATGTTTTCTATGCATGTGTGTGTGTGTTAGGCCGAGCCTAATTATGACCTTGGCTAACCCATTTGTGCAACAGAAGGTCACACTAAGTCATATTTTAAACCTAAGGTGGTTTGCTTGTGTTGTAATCAAGTTCGGTGGAAGTTTAATTTGATTTATATAAGTTATGGTGAGTAAAGTTCATGTTTTTAAAACTCAAGTTACTAATTTTTTAAAGTTGTAAATTTATGAGTTAAAATATTGCTTAAGTATGTGGTGATGTTATATGTTGTGTATGCATGTATATATGTTGATTTGGTGTTGGTTTCTTATGTCAAAATTTGAGTAGGCGATCAAGAATTTGTTTTGAATATTGGAAAAGTTAGTCCGTATTGTGAAGTAATAGTATGTTTATGAGGGTGCTATAATGTATTATGTGATAATATGTTCGATTGTATTTGTGAGGTATTATGAGGTGTTGATGCGATGATTCCATACAAGGGTTGTAAGATATGAGCTTGACTATATTCATAGAAGGGTGCAAAAGGTTGGTGAAGCTGAAACGTATTGGTTGTAAAGAAATTACGTTGGGTATAGTGCCATTGGTATGTCTTTACATTGTGCATTGTAGTTAGACACATTAGACAAATGTTTTTAATTATATTTTTCAGGACGGTTATAACATAATATGTATGTATATATGCTGCGTGTGAGCATGTATCAATTTAAAATTTTAAGTTATCGGTCTACATTTATTAGACATATCTAACTGATTATCATCAATATTATTGAAGACTAAATAGTGTACATTACATGATAGCTCATATAAACAACATTTAGAACTATTTAAATGATATCACTGTAGATCTAAACCTAAACCACTTTTATATGATTTGCAAAAGTTCATTTCTATTTTGCTCATTGTAATTTCATACTTTTTGTATATGGTTTTTTTACTTCTTTTTTGTTTAACCTTCACCTTTTAAATTGGTGCATCTCGGTTGTAGATTTGATCGTTCTGTTCCATACTTTTACCATTATTGCATGACCTTAATTTTCTACAGATAATTTCTATAAATCTCTAGCGAGCTTTCTTGTGCCCTCTTATATCTATAACCTAAATAAATCCTTAATCAATTGTTCTTCATGGAGATGATTTTGGATGGCTAGTTATATATATAAAGTTGCCATCTCAAGATCATTGTGACCAAAATCACCGGAAAAAGGGGTTATGATTTATGGCAAACAAATGTTGAATCATTTTTACCGTTTTGCCTCTTTTGATTTGTGGAAGTTGTATTAGTAACTGTATTTTGCATTGTTTTTGTGCACCGAATCAATAAAGTTTATTATGCTTTATATGATTTGTATTGTATTATGCTATATATGTTCTAAATTGAAGTCATATTTTCTTGGAACTTAAGTGTCGGTTATTTAATAGATGAAATAGATCTCTCACTGCTTTCATCCAAAAGTTATTTAGCATGGAGGTACACAGTTGCACCCAAACAAACAATCTAGTATGGTATTGTTAAATAAAAAAATATAGAGAGATGGTGTTTTCCGTGTTATGCTAAAATGTATTTTTTGAGTTTTTTAGTTTTTGGAGTTAAATAAATCAAAAATTCTACTCTGACACGTGCTTATTGTTTGCACCCATCTCACTTCTTCATTTAGTGAGTGTGGTATGCTTACTGCTTACTGTTTGTGAAAAGTTATATTCTATTATTCATTTGTTTTTTCCTTATGGATGATTTTCTAATTAGGATTATCTATTAGTATATTATTCTGTTAAGGTTGTATATGCATTAAGGTCGGGATATATTTCATTCAGTGTTATGTTAAGGAGGACATTGACTTTCATATTTTTAATTGTAGTAGTAGAACAACACCAATACACTTCTAGGATTTTTTATACATATAACCTCAAGAATTCTTTCCCCGATCTGAATACCAAGTTTGCATGTACAAACAAATAATTCTTTTATACCTCTTTTTCTGATTCTTTTCATGTCTATTCTTTGATATTCATGTTTCTTCTGTTTAATGTCAGAACAAATGAGGAAAAAAATCATTAAAATGGAAAGAAAATATAAAGATTTTTCTCAGATAATTAATCCTATTAAAATAAGTAGGCCTGTTAGTGGATGCTTTTAGATGCAGATAGTGTCATATCCGCATCCATTTTCGAAATCATTTTCAGATATTAGATTTCCGCATCCATGGATATAGACGAGTATCAATATTTATCCTATCCACTAACAACCAATAAATCAAGAGTTATAAAAAAGAAATTTTTTTGTATAACCTAAATATTTTTCAACCCGATTGATTATAAAAGTGTTAAAAATTAACAAATATGATGATAATAAATGGTTTCCAATAGTTAAAAAGCATTAGGTGCATATAATATAAACTACTAAATTAATAAAAAAATAAAAAAATATCTTTTACTACACTAAAATACACGTCATTTGAACTATAATCTTGACAAAATCAGGATGGATAATTTTTGGATGCGAATGTCTTCATATCCGAATCTGCATCCTTTTTTATGGATATCAGATATATTTATCCGCTTTTCAGATGCGAATGCAGATGGATTTCGGATTTTTCGGATATCCATTGACATCCCTAAAAATAAGCAGTACAAATTTAAGAAAGGCAAATTTGAAATTACTAGTTTCCAATAAAATAGTAATTCGAATGCTGTTTTCCAAAAGAGTATCTTGAAAGCATAAAAGACAAAAATCGCAAAAGAGTGGTAAAGAAACAATTAATCGCCAATATATTTCAAGACCTTATTAATCACAGCTCACATTAGCTAAAAGAGCATAAGCATGTAAAAGTAAAAGCATTATTTTCATTTACAATAGTATAAAATAAACTAAAACAAAAGAAAGGAATGATAAAACTACGAATGCTTTCAAGTTATTGGTTCTATGAATGTTCTTCAATTGTCTTAGACTTCTCGGTCGTTGCCTCAAGTTTAGTTTATGCTGGTTATGTTACTTCAAATCCACTTTTATGGGTGCAACTAAAATGCATGTACGTTGTGATTAAATGCAGACCCATCTGGGCATGCATATATACTCGTTATTAATAATAAATATAATAACTTTAAAACGGTGATTAGCTTTAGAACATTAATTAACCTTAAAATAATAATTAACTTTAATCACCTTTAATAATTAATTAACTTATCAAAATTAGAATAAGTCTTAGCGACCCCAAAGGTACTTGAACAAGTCACAGTCAGGTTAATTTAATTTCCCAATTTAAATTACCGGTATTTACATAACATGCATAAATGTAAATCAAAACCATAATTAATAATCAATTATTAACACAATATTTTATCAATGGGTAAAGGAATAAGTGTCCCCATTAATGCAAAAAACGAGATTTATTTTCTGCTAAATAGGTGTCTAAATATAATCTATTTAGTAAATATAATAGAACGCTGATCTATTTTGCTCAACAAGATTCCAAATAATCTATCCAATTTAATTTGACAAAACTGTATTTTATATGGTTAAATAGATAACACCAATGAAATATAATTAATTTAACCAAGAAATTATTGAAAATAACATAATTATATTCAACCTCTATTTTTTATCATAAATTTATACTTCCATGAAACCAACAACTATTTGTATTATAGGGTTCTACTAGTCCATACGAACCCACTGCAAAAACTCACGAGTAAATCCAATATAATATGAACAATATATGCCATTTTTTGTCAACGCTTAATTTCATAATTTTAAACAATAAACCAAATATAATATCTCACCAAAAGCCTTCAGCCCAGGGCCCAAACACTCCTACCCACAACCGTTTGCTTACTACCCCCATCATCCAAACGTAGGCTTTAGAACCCCCTTCCCCTCTTCCTAATGACTGCTATTAATTGTACCCCACATCCATCGTCTCCTTTCTATGTTATTTTCGATTCCCTTTGCATGAAGTAAGCACCCAAAATCCCATCACCTACAATCAAGGGCCCATACGGCCCAAGCCCAACGTGCATGCTACCCGCACACCCCTTCTTCGTTTTGAAATGCATGCGCCTGTATATAAATTCTAACCCATCACCACAACTTCCACCACTTCGTTCTTTCTCCTCCGACCATGAAATGATGTGCCGTCTTTATCTTTGAACTCGGCGTTATTGGACGCATGACCTGATACTTCCAAATCCAACCACTACCAAGAACCATCGACCATTATTTCCCCACCACACCATTTCGCTTAACTCGGAGGAATACTATCGTAACATGGCTTGTTTCGTCCTCTACCACTTTAGAGTTGGTTGCTTTGTCTAATACTTTGTGTATGAGGAGTTGTCGGACAAATAAAATGAAGGTTGAAAGTGAAAACATGTTTCCAGAGAAGGAAATGGAATGTGTTCAAACTTTAATGCAAATATACGTAAACCAATTTTCCTTAAAAATACTAAGTGAACAAAAAGCAAACATTAGTGAAATCAACCAAATGATTTTATCTATCCCAAACTTGTGAAAAGTTGGCAAGAAGGACACCAAAAAAGATGTATGAAGTTTCAAAAATATATGTGCAACTTGTGTGTGCCATGATTAATCTTTAAGTTATAAAAATAATGTTTAGATACAACCTCACAAAACATCTGGTTAGACTATGAACCGCAAACGATGGAAATAAAAATACGATCGCGCATAATAATAAGTGTAACGATCCTGATTTAAAAAAAATTAAATTGGTAATTAATTTAAATTTTAGTATTTAATTCAGAATTAATTTGAAATTTTCCAAAATAAATAAGAGAGGTGCATGTTTATTTATATGTATATAGAATGATTTTGAATTTTATTTTGAATTTGAAACTCTAAATAAATATTTAAAAAATATATATATAAACACACACACACACATATATATACATGTGTGTGTGTGACATATGCTACTATGAAAAGGAAATATATTTAAAACATATAAGAGATTATTAATGCATGAAAGATTACATGTGTAAGTATTTTTACAATAAAATTTGCACTTGTAAACATTTCAACAAGCATTTAAACAAGTGTAAAACATATAACAAGGAATTTAACAAGTGTTTTCTTAGTTTTATCACAATTAAACAAGTGTCACTTGTTTTTAAATTAAATAAAAAATGGAAACAAGATCTATAAATATATCTACTTCCTCTCTTCCCATTTTTTCCTACATTTCGAAACTAAAGAAACAAGAAAATCTGAAAATTAAATAACTTGAATCAAGCCTAGAAATCAAAAGAATAAAAGCATATTTAAATCAAACACCTGAAAACAAAATCTGGTAAAAGAAATGAAAATCTGAAGCATAGATGCATTAATTCAAAGCAAGCAATCTTCAAACCGAGGCTAGGAGATGCAGATCCAAGTTTCAGATTATTTTCAAATTCAGGATCAAACAACATTTTTAAACCTAATATTTGGTTTGGTACTTGGAGTTGTTTGTATAAGCGATAATGTATATCATATCTCTTTATGTATGTATGTATATTGTTGAATGTTGATTGTCTCTCTGTTTAATAATAGACTAATAAAATTCAAGAAAAATTCTATATCCCAAAATCTAGAAGGATTTAGGTAATGATCTTTGAAGGAAAGTATTCATATTGATCTGATTTAAATTTTAGAAATAATTCTAAGTAGAAAATATTCAGGAAATATTTAGAAATTTGGAAATTACAGTAAGATATTTTCAAACTTGAAAATTCGAAAATTTTATTATCAAGTGTTGGTTATATAAATGGATTTGTGTTTGCAAACTATGATTTTTAAGATAGCAATCAGAATTTTTTAGCTTTGTTTCAAGGTAGGAATTTCAAGTTGAACAGAGAACATAGTTTCGTCAATTGCGATCGTCGGTGAAGCGATTTGAGTCGTGTTTGATATCGATGATAGCTGAGTGATTGTAGATCTCGGAAAAAATGTTCGCAAGTGTTTCAGGGCATTGTAGAGGCGACGCGATGGTGAAATAGGGTTTAGTGAACGGATTTGGGCATTGTTGAAGTCGAGGTCTTTTCGTGGTCGTGGGTGAACAGGAAGCTATCACAACCAGGGAGATAGGAGGAGAAGATCGTGGCGAAGCTTCGGTCTTGATTTCGAGTCCTCTGGTGGAGGTGGGCGTGTGGCAAAACGTTTTTCTGGTGATCATTTAATTCCAGTATGATGCTATCATGCTCCGATCATCTGTGCATGTGCACGTGCATTTTGGTGCTTGGAAGAAAAACAAGGAGGAGAAAAAGTAGGGGACTCGTGGATGGTCTCGGAAAATGAGGGATTGACTCAAAGCATGTTGGTTCGCGTGATTGCTCGAGAGTGTCTCGGGTTCGAAGTATTTAAAACAAATCAGTTTTAAAATTTAAATAAAATAAGTTCTATAATTTTATTCTTAAACAAATTTCTTTTATTTAATAAAAGTTATTCAAATTTAAATTTTTGGGTCAATAAAAGTTGTACAGTTTATTTAACTTAAAAATTAATTAAGATTTGTTTTTCTTAAGTTTATTTTGAAAATGAAATTTAATAGTTTAATTTAGAAACTGATTTACGAGATAATGGTTTATCTTAAATGATGCTATTAATTTGTAATTAACTTAAAGATATTAAGATAATTTATATGTTAATGATAATCTATTCTTAAGATTATTTAAATTAGGTTTTAAAGATAAAATGGTTTTTGTTAAATTGTTTGAAAGGTTATTTAAAATAAGATTTAAAAATATGATTATGGAATAAATTAAGATAAATGGATTATCTTTTAATTTATTAAAGTCTTAAGTAATTATTACTTAATAAAGGTGATTAAATGATAATTACTTAATAATAGCGATTAAAGAAAAATTTATAAATTTCCTAATTTATGATTAAAGATAATTTATTACTTAAAGATAATTACTTGACTGAAAGTAATTAATTAATGATTAATGGTGGATTAATTAAGTGATTAAAATTAGTTTAAAATTAGGAATAATCATTTATCATAATTAATTAATTTAATGGTAATTAATTAATTAAGGGTTAATTAATTAATTAAAGATAATTAATTAAATGGTGAATTAAATAATTAAAGGTTAATTATTTAATGGTTAAAGGTTGATTAATTATAATTAAAGGTTAATTAATTTATTATTAATGGTTAATTAATAAATTCTTAAAGAATAATTAATCAAAATGATCTGTAATTTATTAATGTTAATTAACCAGGATTAGTAGTTTATCTATATATAATTAATCTGATTTAAATTTATCAGATAATTAATTAGCCTTACTTATGGATGACAGTATTCTATTGAATGCTGTGAATTATTTGTTATCTCTGCTGTGTGATGCTTTGTGATTTGAATTGTTTTAATTCAAGCTATGATGAATGTAATTTATTTTATCTATGATAAATGTTTATTATTTATCCGTGAATCTATGTATATTGATAAGCGTTATAAGATTATACAGCTTATCAATATGGATATGATTGAATCTGTGCTGATTGATAATGTTGCACTTTTATTGTGTAAAACCCCTGGACCATACTTATACACAAACAAATATGGATCACACTTACTACAAGTTCAGCATGATAGGTTGTTCTCGCTTCATGTTTGGTGGCGAACGGGAGAATCTTACCCCAACATGTCCCCGGGTAGGGGTTGGCTTACCGGTTAGGGAGTTCGAGAGGCTGGCCATAAAAGCAACTGCGAGGTACCAGTGAAAGTCAAGGTGGGGCTGGGATGGTTGAAATGCCTTCCAGTCGAGATTGGCCGATGTTAGACGGTCGAAGACCCAAGATTATTTCATTTGGTATTAGAGCATAAGGTTAAAACATTAGCTCAGGAGTATAACATATTAGGTAACTCATTAGAGATAGGGTGAAGTATACCCTAGAACGAGTATATCCCTAACATATCCGTTCATGTGCCTCAGTAAATTCTCTTACTATCCACTGATAGTCAGTATGAGTGCAAGAAGAGGACAAGATAGGGGACATGAGAGTACCACTATAAACGGTCAATACCCTGCAATAGCGGAAACAATTTTCTCTATCAATCTCCTTTGATCCGATTTCAAATTCTTTGATTGCTTCGTAGCAGCTACAAGAAGAAGCTTTGGTGTGATGGTGGGCCATGCGAATTGTTATAGATAGGTTCTTAATTCGTATTCTCTTCATCGATTTCCTATCATCTTTTCGTTTTAACCTTAAATAAATTTTAAATTTTAAATTGAAATAAATGGGTTAACAAAATATGAAGTTAAATTTGATTGTATCAATAAAACGATTTCGGTTAAAACCAAAATTTGAAATTCTATTGTAATTTCTTGTGAGAATCAAAGTCCGAAAAGGGACAAAATTGATGTAAACTTTGGGACATTACGATCCGAGTTGAAATCCATACCTAGTGTTTGAAAATTATGGAAGATTGAATCTATCTATCTATTCTCTTGGGTCCGATATATTCTACGAATGGTTAGTTAACCCTTTGGACTAACCAATGCCCTATATATCTTCGTAGATCTGGTGACCCGAGTATCTTGTGAGATATGGAATGAGTTCATTCTCGTATCTATTATTGATATTCTGATTTGGTAAGACAAATGTAGAATAAATATTCATTTTGATCTTATGAATCAATTTTCTATCTCAGATGTGTTCATCTGTCCTTTGTTGTCTCCCTTGAAAATTTCGAGGACGAAATTTTCTTAAGGGGGGAATCTATAACGATCCCGGTTTTGAATCAAAATTAAATTGATAATTAAAATAAATTCTTGGATTAAATTATGAATGAATTTGAAATTTTCCAAATGAAATAAAATATTTGTTTTTTATTCTTATATATATGTATATAAATGGATTTTTGATTTAAATAGGATGTCTAATAAAAAAAATTAGAAAAAAAATATTTTGAATAATATATTAGTTAAAAATAATTTGATTGTGGATTAACTTTGAATAAATATATTTATGAATATATATATATATATAGAGATATATAGATTGAAAGTTAAATTGTAAATAAAATTTTGATTTGTGAATTCCAAAGTAGATACCTTTGAAAATAAATTTGAGTTTGAAAAAAACTCTATAATTTAAAATTTATAAAAATCTGTTTTGGAATTATAATACATGTGTATATCTATATTTTGAAATTTATATTGTGAAATTGATATAATAAATTACAAAGGCTATTTAAAGAGTTAAAATTCAAATATATATTATATATTTGTTTATATGTTTGATTTATTTTAAATCACATTCTTTAAAGTTAAAAAGAAAAAGAAAAAAAATAATGGTAAAGCATTAGTTTAAAAGTAGAAACATATTACATAATTTATTATGACATAGGGGTTTAAACCATAATTTACAAATGAAATTTTATAAAAGATATAAATATAAATTTAAGTGTTTTAACATTTGTAAGGGGGAGATTATAATTTTAACAAGTGTAAGTAAATGATGCCATGCAAATTACAAATGGCATTATGATTTTCTCTTTTATTTATTTTCGAAAAGAAATAACTAAACAAGCTTTAGATCAGTTTTAAAACTTCACAGATCTAAAAACAAATCGAACCTGAAAACTGAAAAAAAACAAAACCTGAAGTAATTAAAAAACTGCAAACCAAGATTCAAAGAAAAAAACTGAGCAAAGTCTTAGGTCAAAAAAAATCAATCTCAGGGTTTCAGATCAACAAAAATAAATAAAAGAAGCTATTTCAAGATTTCACTTAGGGAAAAAGAAATCACAAATCTGGAAGTTTAAAACCTGAATCAGTTTTCAAGACCAACCTGAATCAAAAGCTTTCAAGCCTGAAAATATTTTAACCTGGAAAAGAAAATGCAGTTCAAACAAATTCATAAATCATCTCAACAATCAAGTAAAGATCAAAAGAAATCAAACTGAAGAAAGAAAAAAAATCAAAGGAACCAGACCGAAATGCTTTCCAGAGTTCTTTCTTCCAGGTTCTGCCTTTATTTTACTGTAAACAAACCACTGAACCCTAATTTTTCTTTTTTGTTTATCTGTGAGTAAATCACTTAAGCCTGTTATATATTGTGATTTTTGGTTTGGTACTTGGAGTTGTTTCTATAAGTGATAATGTACATGCATATATGTTTATGTATGTATATATATTGTTGAATGTTGACTGTCTCCCTGTTTAATAACGTACTAACAAAATTCAAGAAAAATTCTATATCTCAAAATCTAGAAGGATTTAGGTAATGATCTTTAAAGGAAAGTATTCGTATTGATCTTATTTAAATTTTAGAAATAATTCTAAGAAGAAAATATTAAGGAAATATTTAGAAATATGGAAATTACAATAAGATATTTTCAAACTTGAAAATTCAAAAATTTTATAATCAAGTTTTGGTTATATAAATGGATTTGTTTTTGCAAACTATGATTTTTAAGACAGAAATCAGAATTTTTTAGCTTTGTTTCGAGGTAGGAATTTCAAGTTGAGTGGAGAACATAGTTTCATCAATTGCCAATCGTCGGTGAAGCGATCTGAGTCGTGTTTGATATCGATGATAGCTGAGTGATTGTAGATCTCGGAAAAAATGTTCGCAAGTGTTTCAGGGCATTGTAGAGGCGACGCGATGGTGAAATAGGGTTTAGTGAACGGATTTGGGCATTGTTGAAGTTGAGGTCTTTTCGTGGTCGTGGGTGAACAGGAAGCTATCATAACCAGGGAGATAGGAGGAAAAGATCATGGTGAAGCTTCGGTCTTGATTTCGAGTCCTCTGGTGGAGGTGGGCAGTGTGGCAAAATGTTTTTCTAGTGAACATTTAATTCCAGTATGATGCTATCATGCTCGAATGTAAACCACGGCGAACTGAGGAGTTCTGGGGGGTTGTGACGGTCGGAGAGATGTTCAGTGATGTATAGATGCTCTCGGCAACGATTGGTGAAGCTCCGATCATCTATGCATGCGTATATGCATTTTGGAGTCTGGAAGAAAAACAAGGAGAAGAAGAAGAAGGGGACTCGGGGATGGTCTCGGAAAAATGAGGGATTGACTCAAAGCATGTTGGTTCGCGTGATTGCTCGAGAGTGTCTCGGGCCCGAAGTATTTAAAACAAATTAGTTTTTAAATTTAAATAAAATAAGTTATAAAATCTTATTCTTAAACAAATTTCTTTTATTTAATAAAAGTTATTCAAATTTAAATTTTTGGGTAAATAAAAGTTGTACAGTTTATTTAACTTAAAAATTAATTAAGATTTGTTTTTCCTAAATTTATTTTGAAAATGAAATTTAATAGTTTAATTTAGAAACTGATTTAAGAGATAATGGTTTATCTTAAATGATGTTGTTGATTTGTAATTAACTTAAAGATATTAAGATAATTTATATGTTAATGATAATCTATTCATAAGATTATTTAAATAAGATTTTCAAGATAAAATGGTTTTTGTTAAATTGTTTCAAAGGTAATTTAAAATAAGATTTAAAAATATGATTATGAAATAAATTAAGATAAATGGATCATCTTTTAATTTATTAAAGTCTTAAGTGATTATTGCTTAATAAAGGTGATTAAATGATAATTACTTAATAATAATGATTAAAGAAAACTTAAAAATTTCCTAATTAATGATTAAAGGTAATTTATTACTTAAAGATAATTACTTAATTAAAAATAATTAATGAATTATTAAAGGTGGATTAATCAAGTGATTAAAATTAATTTAAGATTAGGAATAATCACTTATCGTAATTAATTAATTTAATGGTAATTAATTAATTAAGGGTTAATTAATTAATTAATGATAATTAATTAAATGGTGAATTAAATAATTAAAGGTTAATTATTTAATGATTAAAGGTTGATTAATTATATTTAAAGGTTAAGTAATTTATTTTTAATGGTTAATTAATAAATGATAAAAGAATAATTAGTCGAAATGATATGTAATTTTTTAAAGTTAATTAACCAGGATTAGTAATTTATCTATAAGTAATTAATCTGATTTAAATTTGTTAGATAATTAATTAGTTTTACTTATGGATAACTGTATTCTATTGAATGTTGTGAATTATTTGTTATCTCTGCTATGTGATGCTTTGTGATTTAAATTGTTTTAACTCAAGCTGTGATGAATGTAATTTATTTTATCTGTGATAAATGTACATTATTTATCTGTGTATCTATGTATGGAAGATAAGAGTTATAAGATTATACTGCTTCTCAATATGGATATGATTGAATCTGTGCTGATTGATGATGTTGCACTTTTATTGTGTAAAACCCCTGGACCACACTTATACACACACAAATATGGATTGCACGAAGAAATTGATTAAGTCATAGATTTTTGAAAGAGTTTTAAAAGTTGAATTATTTTGAATCCAAAATAGATTTGGAAATAGAATTGAGATAAATGTAAAAAGCTTTTGAAAAGGATTTTTAAGTTATTTTAATATAACTTGATAAAGTTTTGAAATTTAAAATTTGATTTGAATTTGAATTCAGAATTTGAAACCAAATTCTTTGTTTGGAAATTTTGGTTTAAAAAGGATATATGAGTTATAAAAGTGTATGTATGGGTTTTAAACCATTTTAAAAAGTATTGTTTTGGGAATTTAAATCCAACCCAAGTTTTATACTTGAAGGGATTTAACTCGTGCAAATGTAATCGGGTTATTCCAAAACAAAAAGTACTTGTTTTCAAATAATAAAATAGCTTTCATATAAAGAAAGGATTTTCCAAATTGTGTTGAAAGTTTTCAAGTTTGAAATGGAATTGAAATAGTTTTGATAGATATGAATTAATCTTTGTGAAATATTATTGAACCTTGTTTTTAAATTTAAAAGGATCTTAAAGGTATATCCTTTGTATAAAAGATTTGAAATGAAATTGTTTTGAAAACTATAAATGAATCTTTGTGAAATATTTGGTGGAATTTGCTTTCAAACAAAAGAGGATCTCAAAGATAGATCTTTTGTTTAAATATTGTAAATGAATCTTTGTGAAAGATTAGTGAATTTTGTGAAGTGAATCTTTTTGTTTAAAAGATTTGAAAATGGTAATTTGTTTAAACATTTGAAAAAAAGTTTTGGGTTTTAAAATTGTGACTTAACTGAAATCACATTATCCATATGTTTTAAAATATTGCGCTCACTATTCGGTTTAGCCGGGAGAGGACTTTGTGTCATATAACCCATTCCGCATAGTGATACGACGATATGGATAGCATTTAAAGACCGATGGTGAAGACCATGTGTCTTCGAGAACGATAGGATAACCTGTCGAATGAATCTGCGCTAAGTTTCTCTGACATAGAGATCTACTATGTGATGGGGAGTCCGATCGGGATTGTGGATATCCGGATTGCAAGGGCATCTTGCTTTATTGGACGAAGTGCATTCGGTTCCGTCCGAACCCAGAACGGACTTGTATGGTTGTATGTCTGACATTACACTTTGAGATATAAAACTGATCTCTATCAAATACATTTCTGTCTGGTGGCGGAGAATTTATTCTCTTAGCTTAATACCCTTCTCTGAGACGTACGAGCTCAGAGGTTATGTAGTTGATAGTTATCGGTGATATACTCCCAATTTGGTAGTGTGGCATGCTGAGTGCTGATGTGTGATCATTTGTTGATCAAAGAATGGCTTTTGTGTAAAGCGTAGCTTTATGGACGAGACTACATCCGTAACAACCCGTATATTTTACGATTGAATATCTAAATATTTTTGTTTAAATATTTTATCGTTAGTCGGATTTTAGTCCGAAAAGTTACTTTTTGCATACGGTCGAATTAGGACTCGGGACCCCTTCCATTGAGTTCAAAACGCTGTTTGCAATCTTTTTGAGTATAAACTTTGATATGTTTGGAGTTAGTGGAATTTTTCCACTTTTTCACTTTGGGTTTGGTTTAGCCCATTAGCCTAAACTATTAACTCTAGCTCCTCTTCCCTTCATTACTTCACTTTCATTTCCTAACACTCAAGCTTCATCAAAAATGGAGAGAGGAATGGGAAATTAAAACGCCAAACCCTAGTTCATTTGCAAATCCAACATCTAACTCCAAATCCAAAGAGAAGCCATTGATTCAAGCTTCTTGTGTTGAGATTGAAGTGTGGTTGATTCTTCCTTTGCTTTTAAGCTTCTCCTTCATTGATTTTGAGAAAAGGTGAGATTTTTATCTCACATCTTTGTCTATAACTATCTTTGATTATTGGGTATGAATTCCTAACACTTATTCATGTGCATTTGCTTTTGGTTTTGATTGAATTGGTGAATATCCCAATTTTTAGTATTTTGGGTTCAAATCTTTAAAAATCCTAACTTTGAAGTTTGAACACGTTTTTGGTGATGCATCGAGGAGCCAATTGCACTAGGTAGCCGATGGGCATAATCCCCTAGCGTCCGTGCTCGACCGGTTGCAAATTGAGAGAGTTTTGCACTTCTGTTCCTTAGGTCGTTCAGCCTGCATATATGTCTCTCGGCCTGCAGTTAGGTCGCGCCATGTTAGGTCACAACCACTTAGGTCGCTCAGCCTTACCTCCTTAAGTCGCTCTGCCTGCCTTAGGTCACGCTTGCTCGCACCCCTTAGGTCGCTCGACCTGTTATAAGTCGCTCGACCTGTTAAGTTGCGCTCCTTAGGTCGCTCGCCTTGCAAATGAGTCGACCTGTTAGGACTCACCTCCTTAAGTCACTCTGCCTGCCTTAGGTCGCTCGGCTTGCTTGCACCCCTTAGGTCGCTCGGCCTGTTCATAAGTCGCTCGGCCTGTTAAGTCACGCTCTTTAGGTCGCTCGCCTTGCTAATGAGTCGACCTGTTTGGTCTCACCTCCTTAAGTCGCTCTCACTTAGGTCGTTGTCGCTCAGCCCGCTTGCACCACTTAGGTCGCTCGGCCTGCTGCTATGGGTCGTGTCATGGTTTAAGTCGCAGCCATTTAAGTCGCTCGGCCTGCTGCTATATCTCGCACCAACTTAGGTCGCTCCATGCTATAGGTCGTGCCATGCTATAGGTCACGCCATGTTAAGTTGCTCTGTTAGGCCGCATGTTATTTCTTAAGTCGCTGATCTCTTAGGTCGTATGCCGTGGAGTCGCATGTGTTGAGCCGCTGATTTCCTGTGTTGAATTATGTTAAGACGTAAGTCATGGCTGTTAAGTCGCAAGGATATTTCCACTTTGATGGATTTGGAATCGAATTCTTTGGGTTTTATTCACGTCTTTGAATGTGAATTTTTTTGACTTATTGTTTTCACAATCATTTTTTGTGATTTGTCATTTTAAAAATATAAAGGTTTCAATACTAGTAGTAAATATCAAAACTCCTTCATCAAAATGATTTCAACCCTATTTTATTACAAAGCTTGTTTCTTAAACCGTTTTCCAATCTACTAGTATATATAAACCTTTACCTCACTCGTACGAGAAATCTAATTAAACGGCTTAGTAAAACAAGTGGTATGAAACGCTTGCATTTACTTCGCCGGTTAAATCTTGGACTTGTTCGATTGAATCTCTTGTGACAATTTTCAAGTGGAGATCTACAATTTGTTCGTAAATATTTAAGTTAAGCTAGTGGTTATGTGTAACGATCGAGATTTTTCGTTGCCGAAAAATCGAACCGTTAGGGTTTTAGAAGAAGAAAGAGGTAGAAGAAGAAAGAAAAGAAAGAGAAGAGAAAACAGAAAAACAAGTAACAGAACGAGAAACAATAACAGAATCTCACAGTCGCAGCGGAACAACATATAATAGATAAATGAATATTCATTAAAACAAAAGAACTATACATTTTATACATACATCACAATACATCATATCATCAGAGTGTACAACAATAAAACAGCGGAAAGAATACTATATACAATAGATAATAGACTACGCTATCTGGCTCGCCTCCAGATCTGCACAGCAACTCCCGAATCCAGAATAACCTGATAACCTAACTCTAGACTGCCCGTGTGGAAAATAGTGGGCACCCAGAGTTTAGGAAAGGAACAATAAACTCCAGGTCAGTCATGGGACTGGTGTGAGAACTCAAAACAGTTTATCTTTAAAACAAGCAATAAGAGAATTTAAATTTCGAAATCCGCAATGCTTTTGGAAAATGAAACTACCATAAGGCCTCCCGGCACACACACAATGCAAACGCACACATGGGGGAGATTTCTCCTTATGATAGTCAAACATGCTTACTACGAGAAAAATTCTTTGATATTATTACTAGTGCATAGTGGAAAATATTTCGAAAGTATAATATAAATCCTAGCCAGCATAGGTACCATGATACTATGCCTACTATAGCTGCCATGTTAAATGGCAGGTTCTACAACTAAAACCGTACAAGGCACGTATTGGATGAATGGATTTCCAACAAATGGTCAGGCTAAGGAACTTCCTACTGCCACATGGGATCGCCTCTGGCGGGACGTCCCGAGAACTAACGTTACGGTTAGATCTCTGCCAACACAAGGCCGGGTTACCTCTGTAACTAGGTAACTACTACACGAATATGTCATCCCCCGGTCCTTTGGGACCTTTATCCGAGCGCTCGATACCAACAACACCACACAGAAATAGATATAGTGTATCAACATGAGTAAATATCTGGGCTCCATACCATGATACCACCCTTTTCCAGAAGGAAATGACATACCCTAAAGGGAGCGACCCTCATAACCTTGCCGCATATTCCTGTTTCGACCATTTCCGGGGAGTGAGGTCCTGACGAAGTCTCGTCCACAAAGCTACGCTTTGTGCAACAAAGCCATGCTTTGGGTCCACAGATGACCAAAGCAAGATCACACAGATAAATGATCAACAAATGATCCAATCCAAACGATCAACCAATGATCATCACACAGCAGCACTCAGCATGCCACATTACCAGATTGGGAAATATCGCTGATAACCTTCAACTACATAACCTCTGAGCTCGTACGTCTCAGAGAAGGGTGTTAAGCTAAGAGAATAAATTCTCCGCCACCAACAGAAATGTATTTGAAAGAAATCTGCTATATCTCTCAAAATGTAATGTCAGACACGTAACCATACAAGTCTGTTCCGGGTTCGAACAGAACCGAAGGCACTTCCAAGGAAGCCCTTGCAATCCGGGTATTCACAATCCCGATAAAATTTCCCATCACAAAGGAAATCTCCATATCGTAGCTAACGATGCGGAGACAATCGATAGGTCATCCTATCGTTTTCACAAATACCCGGTCTTCAACACCGGTCTTCAAATGCAATCCAAACGACGTATCGCATATTCAGAATGGGATATATGACACAAAGGTCCTCTCCCGGCTAAACCGAATAGCGAGCGCTTATTTTTAAAATAAGTGTGCATTCAATTCCAAACAAACACAATCAATACCATCCAAGGGTAAATATTGATAGTCGGTTATTTAACTATCAATAAAGATGCGCCACATCATCAGATTCCAAATAATTTTTCCAAAATTATTAAGTCCCAAAATATCTTTACAAGATATATATACACAATTTCCAAATAATTGCCCAATTTATTTGCTTTACCAAAACACCTTCACGATATAATTTCCACACTTAACCATTTGAAAACCCATTTCAAATTAAACACCTCAACCATTTGAAAACAAATTTCAAATTACACAACTCAACCATTTGAAAACCAATTTCAAACTACAATTCATCTTTTATACCTTTTTGAAAACAAATTTCAAATCAACAAATAAATCCTTACCGATTTAATTTAACTTACGTTCCAAATTCGTAAATTTTATTTCCATATTTTAAAAATAAATCAACATTTATTTTTAAACAAATTTCCCTTCCTATTATAAATTCCAAAGTGAATTTCCAATTTCCCAAATATCTACACATACACGATTTCAAATCAATTTCAAACTATTCACTTCGATTTACCTTTAAAAGGTGAATCCTCAAAAACGTTCCTTTTATATTGGGAAAAAAAAAACATTCCCATACTTATTTAATAATAAGTAATTCACAATTTAACTTATTTTCAACAATTTGGAAATATTCAATATACTTAAGTTACCGTTAAGTATTTTATTCCATTCTCTTTAAGAAAACATTCTTTTATTCACATTTATTTGGTTTAAAAACGAATGTTGCGTAAAACATCGTTACGACAACCCAAAAACACTAGTATATGGATTTGAAATTAAAAATAGATATATAAATCCAATACTATACAAATTATCCCCTTCTGTTTCTCGAAAACGTCTATTTCAACAATCAATGTTGAAATCTATGTTTTCGATACTTAATGCATTTTAAAGCATCTTTAATTCGTTTTAAATTCCATTTAAAACATTCCTTTCCCAAAAACAAACCCATTTTATTTAATAATCTATTCAATATTCAAAATAGTGAATATAGCCCACTTAACAAATTCCCATATTTCAATTTATCAAATTCGATGGATTTCAAATTTATAAACATAGTTTATAAATTCCATTTCTATTATAAACCCCAATTTTATAAATTCCTTTATTAATCCGATGCAATTTACATAACCCAATTTCATACCCAAAAGCCATATTGTAAGTTAAATACTTATAATATTATTTATTTACCAAATCGTTCCTTTGAACTTCACCAATTTAAAATCTTATCACTTACAAGATTTCTTTATGGTTTATAATAATTTCAACTAATGAAATCTTCATTTATTAACAATTTCTATAAAATTCCCCTTTTTAATGCCCAAATCCATTTCTATAAGTTAATAACTTATAAACTTAAAATTTTCCAATAACCATTCGTTTATAAATTTCACATTTATTAATCTATAAATCCTAGTGAAATTCATGTTATACATCAACTTAACACTTTATAAATTTATTCTATAACTTCAATAATTTTTATTTAAAAACATCCATTTATAAAATCCTTTATATAAACCATTAATAATAATAACTTCCCAAAAACCAAATTTAACTATTTTATAAAAACCTATTATTGTTAAAAATTTCTTTTAAGTTATATTTTATGAAAATATAAATTTTTAAAACATAAAATTTTATCCATCTATTTATTTTAAAATTTAATCAATTCAAAATTTTTAATAAACCATATTCTTTGAAAAATCGATTTAAAACCCCTTTTAAATTCAAAACCGTTATTTTAATTTTTAAAAATTTGAATCCGATGATGCAACAACATCAGATGGTCAATCACGGGAATAAGTGTCATATATCAATATGATTATCAACAATCAACATAATATTTATAAACAAATAAATATGTGAGGAATCCAGTTGGATCCCTCCAACCTGTTACCCTGCATCCACAGACGTTAGCACAATACCAATTCCACTTCAAGGTGGAATATCGCGGTATATGGGATTTTATAAATATCCGCTTAATAACGGCGCAATAGGGTCTCATCCGCTATACGAGGCGGGAAATCAAATCTGATATATACATATGCCAATATATATATATCGCTATATATAGTATATATCCTACTATATCTACTAGCACAATCAAACAGCAATCATCAATCAACACCAACTATTTAAAATTTTAAACAAAACCTTTCGATTGAGTGAGGAGTTCTCACCTTGATTTTAATTTCAGTTTTCGCGTTCGTTTCGAATAAAATTAAACGAACGTTTAATTTTACCCGAAATTCAAACGAGCTCCAATTGACTCCAAACCAGTTGCATTGCGAAGAGCTCGGCGATACGAAGCCAACGCAAAAAACCTCGTTCGAATCTGACATCATATGACAAAGATATCGCATTTTAAACGTTGTACAATCGTTAATATAGTAAATTATTTACAAATCTCTATTACAAACCCTTCCCCAGATCACAGCCGCACATCAAGCTCCCCCCCCTTCCTTCTTGCGCACGGCTATTACCATCTCCAGGAACAAAACGCACGTATAGAACCCATAGAAGCTCCAACTAGGGTTTGAATCTTCGACCACCACGAGCCACTTGAAGGCGATCAGGAAGTGCCACTTCGGGGCCCACGACAAGGGCTACACTCGGCCCAAACATGGCCAAGCTCGGCCATCACAATCTCACGTAGTTCGAGGCCGACCTCATGCCCTTTGCAGCCCCTTTCCCGTTGATCCACTTCGTTTTAAACGATCTCGACCGTTGAGATTGCAGTACTCATTATCCCCTTCGATTTTGTAGTTGACGACTTCGTCTAATTTTGCGTGGATTGGGAGATTTTGAGGGAGGAAGGAGGAGTATTTTCGGCCATTAAAGATTAGGGCCGGCTAGAGCAAAAGAGGAAGAAGGGTTTTGGTGAAAATTTGCATTTATAACCACATACAATTATTTTTTAATAATAAAATCCCCAAATTGACACTTATGCAAACGAACTCCAATTTTGACGTTCTGACAGGCGATTCTAAAGTTTTTCCGCGTTCCGGACACAATGGAATAGGTTTCGTAAGCTAATTCCATCGTATGTGTGAGATACGACAATAAACAGTCGATTTAAATTTAAACCGATTTAAACGATTTCTAGGCGTTTTGGCTTGTACCGGACAAACGATAAATCCAAACGACTTGAAATTTGAAATCTTGCAATAATATCACATTACGGATCCGATGAAACTGGTTTCGTCGAAATCCGAGACCGTTTGAAAAATGGCTATTTTAACTCGCCGAATTAAAATTAAAACGATATCGATGCGTTTCGAGCTGCCACGGTCAAACGACAACTCCGTTTGCTACGAAATTTGAAATCCGATAATAACTAACTATTACGGATCCAATGGAACTCGTTTCGTTCAATTTCGAGACTGTTCAAAAATTGGCTATTTTTCAGTCGATAATTAAATATTAAAATATTCAATTTTTACAAATTAACTCCAAATTCAGTTTTACAAGTTCTAAAATATTTCTATAACTTTAATATGATATAACAAAATTTTCCAAACCATTTTCAATCATATTTAACCCAATATTCAATTATCTACGGAATTTCACTATTAATTAATCGATTTAAATGACCAATTAAATCCAATATTCAAGAAATAAATTATTTAACTTAAAATTTTCACTTATAAATATTTAAAATTAATTAAATACTCAAATTTAAATTACTAAAAATTCTGGGTCGTTACAATCTTCCCCCCTTAAAAGAATTTCGTCCTCGAAATTGCAAGTTATGGAGAATAATTCATAATCCGTTTATTATTTTTCCAAAACTAATAGTTTTATCAACCTTCTAACACCAATCTTTTTATTAAAGATTTACTATCATTTCAATTAGCTTTCCAACTTCAATTATAGGTTTCAAACAACATTGTTTACTCAACAATTCAAATTTAAATTTAAATTCAAATTTCAAACTTTCAAAATTTCTCAAAATTTCTCTAACTCCCTAAATTTTCAAAAAATTTCGCCAGAGTCTCCTTTGCGCGGCTCGATCGGTACGACTACAAAATGGCACCACGGCCCCTCAGAATCAAAAAGAAAAGAGAAAGCCAAGTGGCTGGAAAAGGAAATCATCAAATCTCATATTAAAATTGAAATACGTACCTTTTTGTCGAGCAATTCAATTTAACTTCATAACCAAAATCCCAATTCCATTATATCCTGTATATCCTGCTAGCATAATATCCAATTATAATATTCAAACCAATTTGCCAATTCAATTATAAAATTCCCAATACATGCTTCTTATACCACTTTTAGTTTACTATTGAAGTTGCATATTCATTTTCATTCAACTTTGCATTTCAATTTTCATTTGAATTCAATTACATAGCTTCCAATTGCGCTAGTTCAATTTCATTAACACTTAATGAATTTACATACAATCAACCAACAAGCAAATAACAACCAATGCACATCCAATACAACCAAATTTATTTATTTTACTTACATTCAATTTGGTTCAACTGTTTTAATTCCAATTGGTTTAGCATTCAATTGATTTTCATCCAATTATTCAACTAACTTCAATGAATTTACACTTACATACATCGTTTCATATCAACTTACTTACATTCGATTGATTAACATTCAATCCATTCTTTAATTCAATTGCTAGTTCTTTTTACAAATAAAATTGAATTTCATTTATATAACTTAAGTTCACATCTTTAACAATTTCATTTACTCACTTTATTCACTTACTTTGATATTAACATCAATTCTTTCAACATTACTTAACTTGCATTCCATTTCAACTTTATTTACATCATTTAATTCACTTGATTATTTAACTTTGATGCAAAGATCGATTTTTTATTCAACTTCACTTAAGTTATTCCATTTAAACATCATTTGTTAATTAAACTTAAGTTTTACTTATCAATTCAATTCGGATTTTAAATTCCAAAGTAAATCCTATTTAACTTTTACTTAAGTCAAATTCATATCAATATTCAAATTCATATTCCATTTTACTTAACTTAATTGTTTAACCACTTCAACAACTGGTTTCACTTACATTTTCCCATTCTATAAGTCATGCAACTTATTATTCAACTTCTAACTTATATTATAAGTTCAAAACTTATTTCGCTTATACTTATCAACTTCAAGTTGAATTTTAATTTCAAATTGATTTATTACAACAAAACTTCAATTTTAAATTCATTATTGTAGCAAATCCATCACATAGAAACTCGAAAATGATACTGATGATGCTGCAGTCATCACCCTTATTATTTCCCAGTGACAATAGTGAAATCAATGCTAATTATTCTTTCAAAAAGTTTTCTTTCTATTCATAAATCACTTTTATAACCCTTTTACTTATATAATTTTTACTTCTTATATACATACATGATTATCTTACAATTGTAACTCATTATTAATTATAATTCCATCTTATGATTCATTGGTTTATACCATTATTCTTTTACAATAGTTGCTTTTATTAGCTTATTCAAACAACTTTTAATTATTTTATATATATATCCTATTTAACAACAACCAAGCAATCAATTATATACACACTTCAATAATTCCTGAAAAATTATTTTCTTTTTATATATAAAATATAATCGAGGTAAAATTATTTCATTTACCCAATTTAAAACAATATTGTGTCGAATTGTTCTATTCAAGTGTTTAGGAACCCCTTCGATTCAGTTTTCGAGGCTGCGCCGACAAAGGTTCATATACCACTCAACAAACCAATCATCACAATATAAAACAATTTTATATTCACTAACAAATACGCACTCATATCTATTATTACACCCACACTCATTCTAGAGTACTGCTGACTCTATCTCTAATGAGTAATACCCAACAGAGCAGGTTGTCGCTTAACCATAAGCTCTGATACCAAATGTAACGATCGAGATTTTTCGTTGCCGAAAAATCGAACCGTTAGGGTTTTAGAAGAAGAAAGAGGTAGAAGAAGAAAGAAAAGAAAGAGAAGAGAAAACAGAAAAACAAGTAACAGAACGAGAAACAATAACAGAATCTCACAGTCGCAGCGGAACAACATATAATAGATAAATGAATATTCATTAAAACAAAAGAACTATACATTTTATACATACATCACAATACATCATATCATCAGAGTGTACAACAATAAAACAGCGGAAAGAATACTATATACAATAGATAATAGACTACGCTATCTGGCTCGCCTCCAGATCTGCACAGCAACTCCCGAATCCAGAATAACCTGATAACCTAACTCTAGACTGCCCGTGTGGAAAATAGTGGGCACCCAGAGTTTAGGAAAGGAACAATAAACTCCAGGTCAGTCATGGGACTGGTGTGAGAACTCAAAACAGTTTATCTTTAAAACAAGCAATAAGAGAATTTAAATTTCGAAATCCGCAATGCTTTTGGAAAATGAAACTACCATAAGGCCTCCCGGCACACACACAATGCAAACGCACACATGGGGGAGATTTCTCCTTATGATAGTCAAACATTCTTACTACGAGAAAAATTCTTTGATATTATTACTAGTGCATAGTGGAAAATATTTCGAAAGTATAATATAAATCCTAGCCAGCATAGGTACCATGATACTATGCCTACTATAGCTGCCATGTTAAATGGCAGGTTCTACAACTAAAACCGTACAAGGCACGTATTGGATGAATGGATTTCCAACAAATGGTCAGGCTAAGGAACTTCCTACTGCCACATGGGATCGCCTCTGGCGGGACGTCCCGAGAACTAACGTTACGGTTAGATCTCTGCCAACACAAGGCCGGGTTACCTCTGTAACTAGGTAACTACTACACGAATATGTCATCCCCCGGTCCTTTGGGACCTTTATCCGAGCGCTCGATACCAACAACACCACACAGAAATAGATATAGTGTATCAACATGAGTAAATATCTGGGCTCCATACCATGATACCACCCTTTTCCAGAAGGAAATGACATACCCTAAAGGGCGCGACCCTCATAACCTTGCCGCATATTCCTGTTTCGACCATTTCCAGGGAGTGAGGTCCTGACGAAGTCTCGTCCACAAAGCTACGCTTTGTGCAACAAAGCCATGCTTTGGGTCCACAGATGACCAAAGCAAGATCACACAGATAAATGATCAACAAATGATCCAATCCAAACGATCAACCAATGATCATCACACAGCAGCACTCAGCATGCCACATTACCAGATTGGGAAATATCGCTGATAACCTTCAACTACATAACCTCTGAGCTCGTACGTCTCAGAGAAGGGTGTTAAGCTAAGAGAATAAATTCTCCGCCACCAACAGAAATGTATTTGAAAGAAATCTGCTATATCTCTCAAAATGTAATGTCAGACACGTAACCATACAAGTCTGTTCCGGGTTCGAACAGAACCGAAGGCACTTCCAAGGAAGCCCTTGCAATCCGGGTATTCACAATCCCGATAAAATTTCCCATCACAAAGGAAATCTCCATATCGTAGCTAACGATGCGGAGACAATCGATAGGTCATCCTATCGTTTTCACAAATACCCGGTCTTCAACACCGGTCTTCAAATGCAATCCAAACGACGTATCGCATATTCGGAATGGGATATATGACACAAAGGTCCTCTCCCGGCTAAACCGAATAGCGAGCGCTTATTTTTAAAATAAGTGTGCATTCAATTCCAAACAAACACAATCAATACCATCCAAGGGTAAATATTGATAGTCGGTTATTTAACTATCAATAAAGATGCGCCACATCATCAGATTCCAAATAATTTTTCCAAAATTATTAAGTCCCAAAATATCTTTACAAGATATATATACACAATTTCCAAATAATTGCCCAATTTATTTGCTTTACCAAAACACCTTCACGATATAATTTCCACACTTAACCATTTGAAAACCCATTTCAAATTAAACACCTCAACCATTTGAAAACAAATTTCAAATTACACAACTCAACCATTTGAAAACCAATTTCAAACTACAATTCATCTTTTATACCTTTTTGAAAACAAATTTCAAATCAACAAATAAATCCTTACCGATTTAATTTAACTTACGTTCCAAATTCGTAAATTTTATTTCCATATTTTAAAAATAAATCAACATTTATTTTTAAACAAATTTCCCTTCCTATTATAAATTCCAAAGTGAATTTCCAATTTCCCAAATATCTACACATACACGATTTCAAATCAATTTCAAACTATTCACTTCGATTTACCTTTAAAAGGTGAATCCTCAAAAACGTTCCTTTTATATTGGGAAAAAAAAAAAAACATTCCCATACTTATTTAATAATAAGTAATTCACAATTTAACTTATTTTCAACAATTTGGAAATATTCAATATACTTAAGTTACCGTTAAGTATTTTATTCCATTCTCTTTAAGAAAACATTCTTTTATTCACATTTATTTGGGTTAAAAACGAATGTTGCGTAAAACATCGTTACGACAACCCAAAAACACTAGTATATGGATTTGAAATTAAAAATAGATATATAAATCCAATACTATACAAATTATCCCCTTCTGTTTCTCGAAAACGTCTATTTCAACAATCAATGTTGAAATCTATGTTTTCGATACTTAATGCATTTTAAAGCATCTTTAATTCGTTTTAAATTCCATTTAAAACATTCCTTTCCCAAAAACAAACCCATTTTATTTAATAATCTATTCAATATTCAAAATAGTGAATATAGCCCACTTAACAAATTCCCATATTTCAATTTATCAAATTCGATGGATTTCAAATTTATAAACATAGTTTATAAATTCCATTTCTATTATAAACCCCAATTTTATAAATTCCTTTATTAATCCGATGCAATTTACATAACCCAATTTCATACCCAAAAGCCATATTGTAAGTTAAATACTTATAATATTATTTATTTACCAAATCGTTCCTTTGAACTTCACCAATTTAAAATCTTATCACTTACAAGATTTCTTTATGGTTTATAATAATTTCAACTAATGAAATCTTCATTTATTAACAATTTCTATAAAATTCCCCTTTTTAATGCCCAAATCCATTTCTATAAGTTAATAACTTATAAACTTAAAATTTTCCAATAACCATTCGTTTATAAATTTCACATTTATTAATCTATAAATCCTAGTGAAATTCATGTTATACATCAACTTAACACTTTATAAATTTATTCTATAACTTCAATAATTTTTATTTAAAAACATCCATTTATAAAATCCTTTATATAAACCATTAATAATAATAACTTCCCAAAAACCAAATTTAACTATTTTATAAAAACCTATTATTGTTAAAAATTTCTTTTAAGTTATATTTTATGAAAATATAAATTTTTAAAACATAAAATTTTATCCATCTATTTATTTTAAAATTTAATCAATTCAAAATTTTTAATAAACCATATTCTTTGAAAAATCGATTTAAAACCCCTTTTAAATTCAAAACCGTTATTTTAATTTTTAAAAATTTGAATCCGATGATGCAACAACATCAGATGGTCAATCACGGGAATAAGTGTCATATATCAATATGATTATCAACAATCAACATAATATTTATAAACAAATAAATATGTGAGGAATCCAGTTGGATCCCTCCAACCTGTTACCCTGCATCCACAGACGTTAGCACAATACCAATTCCACTTCAAGGTGGAATATCGCGGTATATGGGATTTTATAAATATCCGCTTAATAACGGCGCAATAGGGTCTCATCCGCTATACGAGGCGGGAAATCAAATCCGATATATACATATGCCAATATATATATATCGCTATATATAGTATATATCCTACTATATCTACTAGCACAATCAAACAGCAATCATCAATCAACACCAACTATTTAAAATTTTAAACAAAACCTTTCGATTGAGTGAGGAGTTCTCACCTTGATTTTAATTTCAGTTTTCGCGTTCGTTTCGAATAAAATTAAACGAACGTTTAATTTTACCCGAAATTCAAACGAGCTCCAATTGACTCCAAACCAGTTGCATTGCGAAGAGCTCGGCGATACGAAGCCAATGCAAAAAACCTCGTTCGAATCTGACATCATATGACAAAGATATCGCATTTTAAACGTTGTACAATCGTTAATATAGTAAATTATTTACAAATCTCTATTACAAACCCTTCCCCAGATCACAGACGCACATCAAGCTCCCCCCCCTTCCTTCTTGCGCACAGCTATTACCATCTCCAGGAACAAAACGCACGTATAGAACCCATAGAAGCTCCAACTAGGGTTTGAATCTTCGACCACCACGAGCCACTTGAAGGCGATCAGGAAGTGCCACTTCGGGGCCCACGACAAGGGCTACACTCGGCCCAAACATGGCCAAGCTCGGCCATCACAATCTCACGTAGTTCGAGGCCGACCTCATGCCCTTTGCAGCCCCTTTCCCGTTGATCCACTTCGTTTTAAACGATCTCGACCGTTGAGATTGCAGTACTCATTATCCCCTTCGATTTTGTAGTTGACGACTTCGTCTAATTTTGCGTGGATTGGGAGATTTTGAGGGAGGAAGGAGGAGTATTTTCGGCCATTAAAGATTAGGGCCGGCTAGAGCAAAAGAGGAAGAAGGGTTTTGGTGAAAATTTGCATTTATAACCACATACAATTATTTTTTAATAATAAAATCCCCAAATTGACACTTATGCAAACGAACTCCAATTTTGACGTTCCGACAGGCGATTCTAAAGTTTTTCCGCGTTCCGGACACAATGGAATAGGTTTCGTAAGCTAATTCCATCGTATGTGTGAGATACGGCAATAAACAGTCGATTTAAATTTAAACCGATTTAAACGATTTCTAGGCGTTTTGGCTTGTACCGGACAAACGATAAATCCAAACGACTTGAAATTTGAAATCTTGCAATAATATCACATTACGGATCCGATGAAACTGGTTTCGTCGAAATCCGAGACCGTTTGAAAAATGGCTATTTTAACTCGCCGAATTAAAATTAAAACGATATCGATGCGTTTCGAGCTGCCACGGTCAAACAACAACTCCGTTTGCTACGAAATTTGAAATCCGATAATAACTAACTATTACGGATCCAATGGAACTCGTTTCGTTCAATTTCGAGACTGTTCAAAAATTGGCTATTTTTCAGTCGATAATTAAATATTAAAATATTCAATTTTTACAAATTAACTCCAAATTCAGTTTTACAAGTTATAAAATATTTCTATAACTTTAATATGATATAACAAAATTTTCCAAACCATTTTCAATCATATTTAACCCAATATTCAATTATCTACGGAATTTCACTATTAATTAATCGATTTAAATGACCAATTAAATCCAATATTCAAGAAATAAATTATTTAACTTAAAATTTTCACTTATAAATATTTAAAATTAATTAAATACTCAAATTTAAATTACTAAAAATTCTGGGTCGTTACATTATGGGACATGAAGCTAAGCTTATATGTTTACTAGCTTACTGTAATTGACGCTTCTTGATGATCGTTGATGATCGTTTTTGTGATTTGAACTAGCAAATGTGCGATGTCTCTTTGTCTACGAGGGAGACTAAACCCCGTTTCTATAGAGCTTCGGTTCAATTTGGTGGGGTAGGGACCCATGGTCTTCGGGCCGTTTTGTGGAGCTTCGGCTCAAAATTGATTGTTAGCAACCATGGAATAGCGTTCCATTTTGTGATACACGTGTTGGTGAGTTTTCATGCTCCCGTTTTGTGATAGGCCTCCCCCTTTTTTTGATTTCTGGATTTCCATTGACGATTTCTAGAATTTGTGTTTCACCAATTTTCGTGATTTACATTGATAAGTCTTATCAATATTTGTGCATTGGTGAATTTGTGTGTCATTAACTTTTGTGATTGGCATTGATATAATGACCAATACTTATGGTTTTAGTGAATAAAAATAAAGAGTATTGCATTCTTTTTTATCTTTGAGAAGATTCTTATGATATTGATTAATCTCTTGTTGATTTTAATTACATAGTTATCACAGTATGGTTTTAGGGTTATTATACGTTTTTGTCATATCTCTTATTCTATATCATTTCATCCGATATTTATAGTTAGACTGATCCGTTTAATATTTTCTTATTAAATAATACTCGGGTCAGACCGAGATGTTACAGGTGCTTCTGCTTGACTTCACATCTAGGATTATCACCATGACTTTTGGCTAACTACTTAGATTAGTAGTTTTTGTTGTATACATTTGAGATATAGACTCATTGATGTATCCATATTCTTTTGTCTAGCACTTGTAACTATTCTTTTGTGATATTGTGGATCTTGCCTGACCACTACTCTGTTACATACTTTTAAGTGTTATATTCATATCTATTTCCGTCTTTGTGATATGGATGTCTGTGACTAATTTGTGTTATGTTTATTTCTACATTTCTTTTCCAAGAATATATATAGCCACTGTGTAGTAGCTTTGAGTTTGTATCGGTATGTCGTATTTCCTCCTGAAACCAAATGCATGTTGTACTATCTGACATATCGGTGCTCGCATAAAGCAATTACACGGATGGTCACTCCTCAACATGCTTATTCTCCGCGCTAGTTGACGGCATTACCCCGTAGTGTCCTTGGCTAGTGTGGGTGTAGAGGTGGGGCGTCACAGCTTGGTATCAGAGCCAAACTTCGGAACAATGTAGAATAATCTAGCAAGGATCATCATCCTAAGTCCTTCTTAGGAGTCGTTCTTTAGGATTTAATTCGAGTCTTCGTACTGATTCATCCTACTTTCTTTATGATTCCTCGTTTTATCTCAAGATTGCTTCATATTCATTTGGTGAATAACCTTTTCCTTCTTTTTTCTTTCTTTCTAAAGGAAGAGAAATGGTTAGACCAGGCCGTCCCAGCCCCGGTCAATCTAGTGCTACTCCCGAAGATGGAGTATTTATGTCTGCCCAGCAGCTTCTTGATCTAGTAAAGAATGCTCAAGCAGCCGGATCTAATCCGGAGTCTACTCACCCTAAGTATGGATTTGCACGCTTGTGGAACGATTATACCAACTTGGGTGGGAAGCCATTTAAAGGTTCTGAAACCATTATTGAAGTCTAGGCTTGGCTAAGAACATGCGATCAAATCTTTTCTCGCATGAATCTTATTGATCTTCACCGTGTTCAGGTGGCCTCTAGTATGCTCCAAGAAAGAGCATTAGACTGGTACGAGCTTCTGATTTTTGAAACAAATGATGCGGATCTTACTTGGGAGAAATTCCGAGAACGATTCGAATTAAAATTTGTTCCAAAAGCTGAGAAAGTGACATTGGCTCGTCGTTTCATTGACCTTGTTCAAGGTGAATCCTCTGTGGCAGATTATGTCGCATCCTTCGAGTCACTTTCTAAATACGGGGTCGAATACATAAACACACCATTGAAGAAGAACCAAAGATTTGTCTATGGCTTGAATAAAAATCTCAAGAAGTCATTACTTCTAAAATTAGAAGTTTCTTTTGATCAACTCATTGATATCGCTCTTCGACTTGAAGAGGTAGATAGGGAGAGTGATGTTGAAGTTATGGGTGCCAAACCAAACTTCAACAACAAGAAAAGGCCTAATAAGTTCATAGGTCCTTATCCCAATAAGAAAGGGACGCAAGCAACTTCAGTGGCAAAGACTTCTACCTCTAGTAGTGGGCAATGCTACAATTGTGGTTCTAAGGACCATTATGCGAACAAGTGTTCAAAGCCTCGTGTTTGTCGCTATTGCAAAAGCCCGGATCATTATTTATATTCTTGTCCCGAACTTCAAGGAAAGAAGGAGGGAAAGCTTAATGTTGCTCAAGCCCCTGGCAACACATCTCGTGGTCAAGGTATTTCTCATTCTATCCTTGATGGCATTATTTTATTTCGTGATCACCCTATTCGAGTTCTTTTTGATAAGGGAGCGTCCCATTCTTTTATATCAATAGAACTTGTTGATACTTTTTCTTTGAGTGTTGTCGCTTTAATGACTTCTTTGAGAATTGCGAATCCGGTTGGTGGATCCGCAAAAATTAGTTTGCTTTTTAAAGATGTCGAGATTATTTTGTGTGATTTTTCTTTCCGAGCCGATTTGCATGTTATGCGCTACTTAGGCTTTGGAATGATTTTGGGAATGGATTGGCTTAACCACTGTGAAGCCCAAATCCTATGTCCCGAGCGGACTATTCATCTTCGACATCCTCAATCTGTTAAGCAGATTTTTATTGACCTTAAAGATTCGTATTCCTGCTTGGTTGCATCTTTATATTCTTTAAATCCTCATGATGACGATAATGATGACGAGGAAGATATTATTTCTCTTATTCACGTTGTTCGTGAATTTTCCGACATATTTGAGCCCGTTTTAGGATTACCACCTAAGCGAGAAATTGAGTTCAAAATTAATCTCATCCCTGGAGCCCAACTTATCACTCGTCCTCCTTATCGCATGGCCAATAAGGAAAATGAGGAGATGTGCAAACAATTATCCGAATTGGAGACGAAGCAATTTATTTGCTCTAGTTCCTCGCCTTGCAGAGCCTCGGCTATTTTTGTGAAGAAATCCGATGGTACACTTAGGCTTTGCGTTGACTACCGCAAGCTTAATGATCTTACTATCAAGAATAAATATCCTTTACCTCGGATTGATGATCTATTCGATCAACTTAGTGGTGCTAGTGTCTTTTAACAATTAGACCTAGCTACTGGTTTTCATCAGCTTCGTATCGCAGAGGATAGCATTCCTTTGACATCGTTCCGTACTCGTTATGGATCTTATGAATGGTTTGTTATGCCATTTGGCTTAACTAATGGTCCGGCTTATTTCGTTGACCTTATGAATAGAGTTTTCAAAGAATTCCTCGATCGATTTGTTCTCATCTTTATTGATGATATTCTTGTGTATTCTAAAACCGAGGAGGAGCATGAAATGCTTCTTCAGATTGTGTTGGAAACTCTTAGGAGTAATCAATTAAAAGCAAAATTTTCTAAATGCCACTTTTGGCAATCTCATGTGAAGTTTCTTAGTCATATTATTTTCGAATCCTGAATTTCCTTGGATCCTTCAAAGATTGAAGCGATTCGAAATTGGAAGAGACCTGAGAGTGTGACGGAAATCCGTAGCTTCCTCGGATTGGAGGGCTATTACCGTCGTTTTATTAAAGACTTTTCTAAACTTGTCGTGCCTCTTACTAGCTTAACAAAGAAAGGTGTTAAATACATTTGGTCGGACAAATGTGAAGCTTCTTTTCAAAAATTAAAAGAACTCCTTTCCGATGCTCCTATTCTTATGATTCCTGAGGAAAACCAAGATTTTATTGTTTATACCGATGCTAGTCGCGTTGGTTTGGGTGCCGTTCTTATGCAAAGAGAACATGTTATTGCTTATGCTTCTAGGCAATTGAAGCCAGCTGAGACTAGATATGCCACTAATGATTTAGTGCTCGCGGCTATTGTTTTCTCCCTTTGTATATGCCACTTCATTCCCTTTTCGAGTACGTGGCAACCCGTCAATGAAATCCATCGATACTTGATCCCATTTCCACTTTGGCACCTCTAGTGGTTGATTTAAACCCGCCATCTTCTTTTGATTACTTTTATTTGGTGACAAGTATCATAGCGACTGACATAAATAGATATGTCCCTTTTCATTGTTTTCCACCAGAAAGTTCTTTTGATATCTCTATAAATCTTATTAACTCCTAGATGGATGCTGAGTTTAGACTTGTGACATTCATCCAAAACTTCACGTTTTAAATCTGGGAAATTTAGAACACACAACTTGTCTTTCAATCTTATAACTTTATCATTATCGACTTTAAAACTGGTATCTTCGCCATGACATATCCTTTTATAAATTTCATGAAGAAACTTGTCTTCTTTCTGCTTACTGGCGATTTTCTCAAGAAGAGTAGGAGTGACTACAAGATGAGCAAGATAGCATGTCTTCTACTCAAGGCATCGGCTACCACATTGGCCTTTACGTGCGATACAGAATATCTAGGTCATATGACACTAGAAATTCCAACCATCGTTGTTGCCTTAGATTTAGATCTTTCGGGGTGAAGAGATATTTCAGAGATTTATGGTCGGTGAATAATACAAATTTTTCACCCAAAAGAAAGAGGGTTTATTAAGTATATCTATTGAGTTAAGTTAAAATTTTAAATTCTTTTAGAAAAGCTGAAAGAGATTCTAAGACAGAAGATAGTGCCGCCAGATTTTCAAAGCGAAAATAACAAGCAAGAGCTCTCGATCATGAGTTGGGCAGTTTTTCTTGTGTGGACATAACTGTCTACTCGCATAGGCAACTACTTTCCCATTTTGCATTAGCACCGCACCCACACCATCCCCATAAGCATCTGTATACACAGATAAGCCTCGATTCCCGTGGATAATAGTGAGAACATGAGCAGTAGTCAATCTCCTCGACTGGCTATTTTGGAAAAACAATGAACAAATTTTCTGCAGTATCCCGCTAAACCCAGAAAACTTCAAACATCTTTTGGAGTTGTGGGTCGCTTCCAGTCTAGAATAGCAGAAATCTTGCCCGGATCTACAGAACTTCCCTCTTCATTAACAATATGCCCAAGAAATCTGACTTCCTTAACCTAAAAATGGCATTTAAAAAATTTGGCGAATATAATGTTCTTCCTTAATATTTCCAGAACAATTCTGAGATGCTCAGCATGCTCCTCTTTGGCTTTGGAATAGATTAGAACATCGTCAATAAACACCAAAACAAATTTATTCAATACTCCACGAAACACACTGATCATTAAATCTACGAAGTATGCGGGAGCATTGGTTAGTCCGAAAGGCATGACTAACCATTCGTAGAATGTGTCTGGACCCTTGATAACAGTTAAGTGAACACAGTCTTCAGCAATATGCAATTGATGGATTCCCTGGGCTAGATCCATCTTTGAAAAGAATCGAGCACCGTGTAGTTGATCGAACAGATCATCGATTCTAGGTAAAGGGAATTTGTTTTTGAGAGTTTGTTTATTGAGATCGTAGTAGTCCATGCACAATCTCAAGGATCCATCAGACTTGGCTACGAACTCCGTAGTTGAACCCCAATCGGAAACATTAGGACGTATTTTTTAGCAAATCTCAGGCTTGATTGACTAGTTCTATTCTTTCTCTGGGTGCCATCCTGCAACTTGCATGAACGACAGGACGAGCATTTGGAACTAAATCAACTCTAAATTCAATTTCTATATGTGGATGTAAAGATTTAACCTCTTCAAATAATTTGGGAAGTTCCTGGACGATAAGTATAGATTCTTGACTAGGTTTGGGATATCCCGAAGTATACATCAACTTATCTCTCTTAGGAATCGAATCCTCACAAGAGATTTCAAAAAAATTTCCCAGTTTTTTTTGATTAAAATTGTTCGATTGTTACAATCTAATTTGGCTTCGTATTTCATTAGTCAGTCCATCCTGAGTAGGATTTCAAATTCATTAAAATCAAGGACAAAGAGACAGACAGGAAATAGATGACGAGAATATGAGATAGGAACATCTCTACATTGTAGACAAAGGTTTGCAGGGCCAACAACTGGATTTTTAACACAAATGGGCCCGTCGACAAAATCAGGTTTAAGTTTTAATTCATTTACGGTTTCGGGAGATAAAGCTATGTGTAACGACCCGGAATTTTGGGCAATATCGATTTAATAATCTGTAATAATAATTTAATTGATTTGATAAATTTTCTTTATAATTTTAATTTAAATTGGTAAAATTAATCTTTTAAAGAATAACACATTTTTAATCTGGTAAGTGAAATCAATATCTTTTAACAATTTAAAAATTGGTTAGAAGTGTTTTTCAAAAGCTAATAAATTTTATTCTATTGATAATATATATGTTTGATATATATTGTGAATGGAAATATCTTTTGTTTTAAATTAAAAATTGAATTTTCAAATTGTAATATATGTAAGCATATGTTATAATTTGATATTGTTTTGAAAATTTAATTTAATCTATTAATAAATTATACATGAATAAATATTATAATTGAAGCTTTGTTTTAAAACATAATGTTTTTCAAAAGATAATTTAAAGATTAATTCAATCTGTTTCCAAAAATATAAGATGTATATTATAACTAGCTTTAGAGTATTTCTTTAATAAAGTAAATTAAAGATGTAAGTTTATATCTACATTTAAACTAAATAAAAGATTATTAAAATACAAATGAGTATGTGTTATCGTCTTAAGTTACATTAATAACACTTGTAAGCTTTTAAAAATAGGTTAGTGACATTTGTTCAAATTATTAACAAGTGGCAACATATAATTTTAATTTTTAATAAATGTCTTTTAAGAAAACAATCTTCTTTCAAAACATTTTCTTTCTTTCAAATGTTAATGGAAAAATCAGAAAACAAATTTCCAAAATCTGAAAACAAAATCCAAAAGTAAATCTGAAGTTCTTCTCATCATAGTAAAATCTGTAATTTCAAATCCTAAACTGTAAAGCCTACATTTGCCAATGCAATTGATCTTCAAAACCTCAACCTGCATTTCAAAAGACTTCAACCTGCAACAATTAGAATCTGCATTTCTTCAAACTGCATTCAAAATTATGGGCTGCAGCAAGTTTCAATTATTTTAAAACATAAAATTGGAAACATGCAAGGGTACAATTGCTTCAGCAAAGAAAAACTCAAACATGCAATTGCAGGAATCAAAAACAGGTCTTCTGTTCTGTGTTCTGCATAAATAAGAGGTGAGCAAACTTCTGTTAAAAAAAGTTTTATTTGTTTAACTACCATGCTTTGTTCCCTGTTCTCTGCTCTCTGCAATTTAATCAAGTGAGTAAATTGGTTTAAAAAAACAGTCAAGTTATATACAGATTTTGTTGCTTATGAATTGATTTAGTTTTTATAACTTACTTTACAGTTATATCTATATATAACTTTGACTGTGTATGTGATGACATTGCTTTGTTTGATTTAGAAGAAGACTGTGCCTTCTGTTTTTAAGAAATCCAAATCTATCACAATTTGATCCATATTTAGTTTTGAATGCATGAATAAATCTGTTTGTAAATGAAAGTGAAGACTTTAAAAATAGTACCATAATTTTTAGAACAGCAGAAAGTGTATACAAAGGTTTTACAGTAAAACTAAACTTTTGTAAAAAAAATTACTGGCTTAAATTCGAAATTGAGTTTCATGCATGCAATCGTGATTGTAAATCACGAATTTAGGCGTATAAATTGTAAATTTTAATTGAGGTAGTGGTGTGAATTTTGGGTTTGAAGGTTTTTGGGCTTGTGGCGAATTGTCGATTGTTCACGCATGTAATTGATTCGAAATTTGGATCGAGGGTAGCTATAGGAGTGTAGAATTAGGGAAAATTGTTGAGTAATTTTTCTTATTTGTAATTTGTTCGAATTTGGAACAATTAGGGTTTAGGACTGCAATTTTCTTTCGGCATGATGGTGAAGCATTGCCTCGTGTATGTTGAATCGAGTTCGATCGTGTTCGGTGATGTTGGAGCTTGAGGTCTTGGCTTTCGATGGTGGTGTCGGCGAGGTGTAACGGTGGCGAGTTCATCAACGGCAATGGGTTTTACGGTCGAGTTTCACTACAGTTCTTCGTGCGTTTGGTCATAATTCGATTCGATTTATATTTCTCGAATCTAGGTTTTCATATGTGTTCGTGGATGGTTGAGTGATCATCAACGATAGGTGCGACCAACTACGGCGGCCGGCGTTGTTAGTGCATGTGCACCGTGATTGTTTTGTGCACTGGGAAGAAGGAGTTGGGGAAGACGAGAGTTTACTCAGGTAGGTGTTCGAGTTGTACTCGGGGATGACTCGAAGAAGATGGGGGCCGAGTTGCTTTGGGATTGACGCGAGTGGTGCCTGGGTTGTACTCGGGTTGTTTTGATTTTGGTTCTGTAGTGTTTAATGGCAGTTAATACTTGGGTTTTGATTAAAAGAAAATAAATTTTGGAAACTTGTTTTGTGTAAGTAGGAAGTTAATCAACTTTTAAAAGAGAAAAATATTAATTGAATTCAATTTCAAATTTAAATTGTTGAGGTTTTAATTTGAAATTAATTATTTAAGTGGATGTATGTGTTCGGAATTTAATTTAAAGGAATGTTTTCATTTTAAAATATTAAATCAAGTTATTAAGTAATGATTTAAAGACTAAGTTTAAATTTCTATTGGAAATGTATAAGTTTAAATTAGATGTTTTAAGTTTTAAAATTTATTTCCAAATGTTATTTTTCCAATTGAGTTATTGATATGAATTTTGCAAACCTATAGAAAAGGTTTATTTTTACGTTATTAAAATTTGGATTAATTTCAAATAATTTATCTATGTAAATAATTATGAATAATTTATTTTGATGTGAACTTAAGGGTACTTAATTGAATTATGATTCATTAGTAAGTAAAAAGTTTAATTAAGAATGATGTTTTCTTAATTTATTAAAGATTTTGAAATATATTAGAAGTAATTAATTAATTGTTTAATTAATTTTAAATAATTAGTTAATTGTTTATTTAATTTTAAAATAATCACTGAATTATGGATTAATTAAGTGTAATTACTTAATGAAGTAAGCAATGGTTAATTTTTGAATAAAATTTAGAATGGTAATTACCTAGGGAAGTAATTAGAGAAGTTACTCATGGGGGTAATTAATTGAAGTGACTAATGGATAATCACTTAATGCTATCAATGAAGAATTGATCAAGTTAATTGTTTTGAAGTTAATTAATTATGAAGTAATTAATTTATTTAAAGAATGAAAGATTATTTAATAATGGAATTAATTATTTGTTAAGTAATTAATTAAGAAAGTAATTAAGATTTATTAAAAGAAGTAATTAGATATAATTACTTATGTAAGTAATTAAGAGTTAATTACTTAAATTATTTTAGTTAATTAATTAATGTGATTAATCAATAAATAAATGTGATTAATTACTAAGTGTAATTAATTAATTAATAAGGGAATTAATTGAGGATTTATTTATTAACGTAATTGTTTAATAATTACTTAATAAAGTAATTAAGATTGATTAATTAAAGTAATTAATTAAGGTTAATATAATTAATTAAGAAGTTAATTAATTAAGATAGTAATTACAAATTGTTAATTACTGTTTATGATTAATGATATGATTAATTACAAGATAATTATTTAATTAATTAAAGGATTATTAATTAATAAAGATTATTAATTAATAAAATTAATGAAGTAATTAATTTAAATATGATTAATTAATTATAATTAACGAAGGTTTAATGTAGTTAATTATAGTTAATTAATTAATGAAGGATCATTAATTATTGTAATTAATGATAGTAATTAAAGGTTAATTACTGAATATGGTTAAGAACAATTACTTGAATGTAACTAAAGGATAATTAATCAAGGAAGATTAATTAAGGAAGATCATTAAGAGATGATAATGAATAATTTAATAATCCAAGTGATTAAAGGAAAGTATTTAATTTAATTATAGGATAATTAAATTTATTAAGAGTTAATCAATTCTGCTATGGGTGATTGATTAATATTGAATGGTTGATATTGGATAATTGATATTGGGTGATTGATTGATATTGGATGTTGAATGATATTGGATGATTGATATTGGGTGATTGGTTGATACTGGATGATTTGGATGACTATGATATTTGTGATATGTTGCTTTGTGAAGATGAATATTGATATGCATTATCCATTGTGGTAATATGATTCATCTATTTGTTTATTTCATCTAGAATATAAGTTAAATTGTTTAAAACCCTTAAGTACAACTTGGACATTAAAATGGCGTTTGGTTTCGGTGAGACCGGGATCGGATTTCCATATTTGGAATCCGAAAACCATATCGATTCCAATTAAACGTTAGGTCGTGAATCCAAGTGGAGCAAGTGAAGACTCGAGGTGTAAGGGCTATACGTCAGTATAACTCTGTGGGTGATTCCGTAATGAGTTTGACCGAATAGTACTTATAGGTTCGAGATGGAGATTAGAGTGCAAGGGCTATGGTCGTTGACTCTGAGGGTGATTCCGAAATGAGTGCAGCGAGATAGTACCTTCGCTTTCGTTCGAACCCGGAACGAACTTGTATGGATTGAATGCTTTCAGCACATCGTCAGATGGACGATGAGCATTCTAAGATAGATGTGTTCTATAAAGGTAATCTCAGCCTCAAGCCTCATCAACCGGGAATGGCTAAAACAGGGGAGGTGCAGCAAGGCTTCGTGGGTAGCCCCCAATGGAGAGCAAGATTTACCCCTGTCTAGAGGTCCCTTTTTATTTCGGCTGTGTGGGGCGGTTGAATTCCGGACAACCGTCGGGGTTGTCTTGTTTGGGCCTGTTCAGTAAGGAATGGTCCCGGCCTTGTGTTGCAGGGGAGTGGGAGTACTCCTCGGTACGGTGATCTAGGCCACGTACTGTGACGGGCGGTACCCCAGTAGCCCTGCCATTGATGGAATCCAAAATCCAATAAGTGCCTGTACGGTTTTGATTGTGCCCAACTATGTTGGAACGTGAGATGTAAGCATTCCAGCTATTTCTGTATTTCATTTTGAAAACCCTAGACACTATTATAATATCACTGGATTTCCTATCAAATGTTTTGGTTAGCGTAAGGTAAAAACTTTTCCATGTTTATGTGTGGGAAGTCTTACGTGATACCTTTTCTTTTCAAAGGTTTTCTAAAGTTAAGTAATTTTAACCCGTTTACTCACACCAGACCCCTGTCTGACCCGAGAGTTTATTTTCTGTTTTATTAAACTCTTGGGTACTCATATTATGTATGAGTAGTCAAGTGATTCAGGTTAGCTTGACGAATTCTGGAGGAGTAATGGAGCAGGAGGCTTCGACGTATAGTTATATATATTGGTTCCGCTGTGATTGGATGGTATCTGTATCTTATATACTTGAGTTGTATGAATTAGACAGATGTTTATAACTGTCTAATATGTGTTGTATAGTTGTGTACTCTGATGTATTATGATACTGTGTAATATTTTATGCGTTATATTATATTTTATTCGTTCCGCTGTGAGTTCTCTGGTGTTGTTGTCTTTCTTCTTTCTCTTTCTTTTCTTCTTCTATCCCTTTCTTTCTTCAAGATGATGCGATTTCATGGAGATAAGAAGTCGGGTCGTCACACTATGTGTAGCTCCCACGTCAAATAAAACTCTAACAATTCTATCATAAATAGAAAGGTTACCTTCTAAACTCCTTTTCCTTTATTCGCCTTTGAAGTTGAGGGTTCATCCTTTATCGCGTGCAGATTTGCCACGTGAGCTTGCTTCATCGCCGGGCAATTTTTAACTACATGGCCAGGCTTGTGACAGTAATAGCATTCTCTAACTCCCTGACCAGTCTTCACAGGTTGTTCTTTCATAACTTATTTCTTCGGGTTCCTGTAGCTATTTGAATAATGGCCCTTCTCCTGGCAATTGTAACAAGTTATATCTCTTGCCAGGTTTTCATGATTTCTCTTCTTCTTTTTGCCTTGATATGGTTTCTTCCCTCCGAATTTTCTTTTTTCCTAATTTGGGTCGCTCAAATTTCCCTTCTCTGGAGCTTCCTAGATATCCAGGGTAGCATATCTATACCTCATATCGATAAGAACAAAAAAAAATTCTTTAACGTGAGCTGTCATTCTTTCATGGAATTTCTTGTTCATTCCCCGAATAAACCTTTCATTCTTCTTCAAGGGGGTGTTAACCAACACCAGGCCAAAACGAGATAACTCGTTGAACTTATTCAAGTACTCTTCAGATGATAAACTTTCCCGCTTTAAGTCCATAAACTCCTGGTACATTCGGGAGATGCCAGCCGACGGCATATAGCGTTTCTCAAACACTTCTTTAAATCGTTCCCACATGAATTCATCTTCTGGCTCATCCACTGTAACTGTCTCCCACCAGGCTAGGGATTCTTCTTGGAATTGCCAAGAAGTTATTAGTCTCATTTGATCGCCTTCCAACTTTAGCCCTTTAAAAATTCTTTCACACGATCTGATCCAGGCCTGTGCCTCAACAACAGACTCCTTGCCAGTGAAGGGCTTACCAACAAGTCCTTAGAAGCTTTTATATAGATCAGCCAGATTCGGCTGAGGTTGAGTAGGTATAACTACTTCTGCTGTTGTGGGGACTTGACCAGTTGTAGAGGTATTTCCTCGTCCCCTAGGTCTTCCTCTTCGCCCGCTCATTCTTACTATCTGTAAGTAGTAAGAAAACATGATTTATGTATATGGACGAGATATCTTAGAGAATATCAACAATTAAAAGAAATAGACCAAACTTTTTCAGGGTTTCGCTCTTTCGGGTCATACTCATTCTAGTGTATACTTCACCCTATCTCTAATAAGCCACCTAATGTGTTATACTCCATAGCTAAAATTCTTACTCAACCTTTTTCTCTGATACCACTTGTCACGACCTGAAATCCAACGTTCAAAAATCGACATCAAATACCTCACTTGTATTCGACTGCCGGAGATTCAAATGTCAAATTCCAGTTCGTATGGAGCTTATAACAACAATAGATGAAAATAAACAACGGAAACAAAATGAATATCATTCACCATAACACAGATACCACATCATCACAATGTTTGATTACAACAAATCACCACCATCATCGGAGTGATACATATATGATACAACAATAAAATGATGACATCACAGCGGAACACTAACAACAGGGTCCATATAGTTCCAACATACTTCAATTTCGATAAGGTCTTTCAAAACTCCAAAACACCTTTAGATCCAAAAAGCTTCCAAAAAAATCCAAACACTTCAAAAGGTTTCCAAAGCCAAAAACCTCCAAAATCCGATAGCTTCCAAAAGGCTTCAAAATCCAAGCTAGCTCCAAAACACCTTTAGATACAAAAATCTTCCAAAACACTCCAAACACTTCAAAAGGTTTCCAAAGCCAAAAACTTCCAAAATCCGATAGCTTCCAAAAGGCTTCAAAATCCAAGCTAGCTCCAAAACACGGATAACCTACTTCTAGGCTGCTCGTGTTGAAATTATGGGCACCCAGAGTTTAGGAAGGGAACAACAAACTCCGGGTCAGTCATGGGACGGGTATGAGTAAACAAAAATAGTTGTTTTGAACAAAAACAATTTGTAAAAGAAAACCGTTCATCCTTTTGGAAAATGCAACTACCATAAGGCCTCCCCACACGCACATAATGCAATGGCATATTTTGGGGAGATTTCTCCTTATGATAGTCAAATATGCTTGATACGAGAAAACACTTTTTGATATTATTATTAGCACATAGTGTGAAAAACATTTCGAAATTATAATATTAATCTTAGCCAGCATAGGTACCATTATACTGTGCCTACTACAGCTACCACCTGAGGTGGCAGGTTATACAACTACAATCGTAAAAGGTTCGTATTGGTGATTGGATTTCCAACAATGATCTGGCCAAGGAACTTCCTGGGCCACATGGGTACGCCTCTGGAGGGACTCCCCGAGAACCTAATTAGAACTCTGCCAACACAAGGCCGGGTTACCTCTGTAACTAGGTAACTACTACATGAGTATGCCATCCTCCGGTCGTAACCGACCTTCATCCGAGGCCCCAACAACAACAACCACAAAGCAACATAATTGAAATATTCACATAAGTTAAGTATCTGGGCTCCCTACCATGATACCACTTTTATCCATAAGGAAATGCACATACCCTAAGGGGCGCTACCCCTAATAACCTTGCTACATCCTTCCTGTTTCGACCATTACCGGGTTGCGAGGTTCGACAAAGTCTCGTCCACAAAGCTACGCTTTTCACAAAATCCATGCTTCGATCAACACATGATCAGCAGCACTCAGAATGCCACACTACCAAGTTAGGAGTATATCACTAATAATCATCAACTACATAACCTTTGAGCTCGTACGTCTCAGAGAAGGGTGTTAAGCTAGGAGAATAAATTCTCCGCCGCCAATACAAATGTATTTGAAAGAAATCATCTTTATATCTCAAAGTGTAATGTCAGACATACAACCATACAAGTCTGTTCCGAGGTCGAACAGAACTGAAGGCACTTCCAAAGAAGCCCTTGCAATCTGGGTTTCCATAATCCTGACCAGACTCCCCATCACAAATGGAGATCTCTATACCGGAGCAACTCGGTGTTGAGTCATCCGACAAGTTATCCTATCGTTTTCGAAGACGCCCGATCTTCACCACCGTCTTCAAATCCTATCCATTTAGTCGTATCACATATTCAGAATGGGTTATATAACACAAGGTCCTCTCCCGACTAAACCGAATAGTGTGCGCTTAATTTAAAAACACGTGGATATTTCAATCACAAAGATTCACCATTAAGGTTCGATGTGGGTTTCGGATAACCAACTGGAATCCGACTCCCTGTCGCATCGAAATTCAATTGCCGTTTTCGGACCAATGGATTTTCACATTCACACAGAACAAATCATAGATATCACAGCTCAGCACAAGCAATTTATATCACACAATATCACAATCACATATCAAAGATATCAATCCAAACACAACATTCAATAATAATCAATCATCTACAATTTAGATGAATTAATTGTGTGATTTAAATTAATTAATCACATAATTACTTTCATTAATTATCTTTAATCAATGATTAGTTATCCTTAATTATAAATTAATTAAATCTTAATCACCTTCATTAATTAATTATTCCTTAATTAATTACCTTAATTAATTAATCCTTAATTGTTAATTAATTAAATCTTAATTACTTTTATTAATTAATTATTCCTTAATTAATTAATCATCAATTATTAATTACAAATAACCTTAATTATTTACTTAATTAATCTTCAATATTAAGTAATTAATTAAATAGTTATACTTTAAGTAAGTATATTAACAAATCATTAATTACTTAATAAATTAAAAGATAAATCTTTTTATCTTTGTTAATTACTGATTATCTTATAAACCTTGTTTAATAATCATCCTTATCACATTAGTTGCTTTAAAAGGTTAAGATTAGTTTAAATAACATTTTATCTTAATTATCCTTTTTTAATTACATTATTTACTTAATATAAATAACTTAATAAAATAATGTAACAAAATTAAATAAATTAAATTTAATTACTTTAAAAATATATTACTTAAATCCTTAATTAATTAATTACTTTAATCAAAATCATCATTTGAAAACATAGATTAAAAATGTTCAAAAGTTTGAATTTTATTTTAAAGTAAAAATTGTTATATATTAGACCCAAGGCCCACTTCGAGTCTTACCTGATCGAAATGCCTGAATGCTTCGAGTTTTCTTAGAAAACAAATTGTATGCCTTAATTTTTCAAACTTAAATTTTTGTTTAAGTATTTAACCCGTGCAACCCAAAAATGCTTCGAGCCTATACCCGAGCCTGTACCCTTATTTCCCGAAGGCTACTTCGAGTATCACCTTTCTTCCCAAACTACTGCTTCATGACACAACCTAAGCCATGTGCACGTGTACGATTGACTGGTCGACTTTCGATCATCGCTGAGACTTTCAGCAAGACAACGATCACGTCCCCATTCTTTCCTAACACTCAGATCACTCGATTCGACAAGGATTTAAAATTGAGCATCTCAACTCAATCTAGAACCAGAACAACCGTCACATAATCAACTCGCACCGCCACCTCAAGCCATCTGAGGCTACGAAATCTTTGACAGACCTTCTCTTATCTCTCTAGCTTCGATCGCCACTTACACGATCGATTCCAGTGCAACGACGATGCCACAACAATCAAAAATACGCCCTCGACCAAACTAAGGGTTTAAAACATAAATCCTTGTCGTTCCATCGCCACAGTGAAATATAAAATTGTCGAAAATTTATCTAATGAACTCCGAGCTCCCAGCATGCCATGACTTCGATCTCGAGAACCAATGCCCCGTTGATCACTAGAACTTGGTGAAAATGACGATGTCGTTCATCCTCGTGGTTCAAAGAGGATACTTTATTAAAAATATTGATTTTTCTTTTAAAAATCATTGATTTCAAAAACGTTTCGAATCATATACTTGAAATCAAGAATTATGATAATTAAATTTTCAACATGATTTGGGTTTGCCTGTATTTTTGAAATTTCTAGGGAAAACTTAAGTTAAATTTACTTAAATTTATTTTTAAATCTTAAAGCATGTCATGCAAATATGTTCTATTAAGATTTCAAATCTTAAAAAAATAATTTGAGATGAAGCTTTTGAATTTCAAAACTGGTCTTGGAACCTGTAAGTATGGAACAGAATTCAAATTCATATGCACAGACATGCACAACAATATCCAATTATATATATACAAATTGAGATGCATGCAAATAGTTTTCAACATTTCTTCAAGCATATTTTCAAACCATAGGTTGATATCTTGATTTTTGGAAGGTTTACTCACCTGATGTCTGAGAACGGAGGAGAGCCTGGAATGTTGTTTTTAAAGTTGAAAGTCTGGAAGGCTGTTTTTAAAATTTGATCTTGAATTTCTTGTCTGCAACTAATTGAAGTAAACTTGCTTAGTTTCTGATGGATTAACTTGCTTAATTTCTTAACAATATATAAATTCAAATTCATAAAAGGATTTACTTATAGTTTGTTTTTATGAAAACACAAAAAAAACCTCTGATATGAAAACTTGAAGACTGGAATTCAAAAGTCTGAGATGATTTTGATCTGTTGTTGCCTGATCTTAAAGGCTTGATTTTGAAAATTTGAGATGCTTGAACTTGCTTTAATGTTGAGCCGCTTGTTTCTTTTCTTTAATTCAGGTTTGAAAAGGAAATTAGATTTGTATTATTGAAGAGATTGTTACGTGAAAGTTTGCTTTTAATTTTCTTTTTTTGTTTGGGAAGGTTTATATAGGCCTTTGTTTGTGAAAATGGAAGTAAAAGAAATTAGAAGGAAGGAGACGTAGTGTCTTTATTGGCTTGTTTCTATTTTAATTAAATTTTCAAAAATAAAAACAAAGACAATGACACTTGTCTAATCTCTTTCTTCATGAATTACCCTTGTTAAATCATTTACTAAAATTTAAAAACTTATCAAATTGGGTATCTTACCTATTAACACCTGTAATTTTTACATAATTACATGTTTAAATAAAATTTTATATTTTTTCTTCTTATTTGTATAATTACATTCCTTTATTATATTTATACAACTTTTTAAAAGAGAATGTTTTGATACTAATTTATACATAAATAAAATCATGTACATATGTCAATATTTTGAATCCAAATATTTTTCTTAAGATATTTATTTAAATTATAAATTCAAATAAAAATTCAAATTTGAATTACAATCCACTTTATATATATATATATAAACATAGTATTCATTTGTTTTGAAATTTGAAAATTAATTCAAATTAAATTCCAAAAATTCAAATTGATTACTAATTTTAAATTGATAAAATTTGGGATGTTACGGTCCTTATCATATAACCATATTTTCAACCATGTATTAATTTTGGCTATGGCGTTAAACCACATATATCCGTTTGATGTCCTCAGGACACCTTCATAATATTCCACATACTCACATTTTCTCCTTCGATGGTACGGAAGCCTACTTAGACTTGTAGCCATCGAAGTGAGGTCCAAGCATAACGATATCCCACAGCTTGAGTTTATATTTACCTTCTCTTCAAAGCATACTAAAGGAAGTAACCAAGTATTTAGTGGAAGATTGATAGGTAGTGTAGTTGTAAAAATACCCCATTTTAAGGACTTGGAAGAATATGTCTCAACTCGCAATTTTGTACTACTAAGATAGAAGATGCTAACCACTTTAATATGTAGATAGACAATCAACTGCATACTTGCATTCATTGGGAAGCAACATGAATTCTTTGGTTGTGGGGTTACACACGTAATATTGATAATTGTTAGGGATGTAGAACGAAAGAAGGCCATTGCTGCATTCGAGCAAGCAATTAGCAGAGTGGTTGAAAGGCAAATGACCTTGCATGTTACAAATGAATTTCAAATGGTTTTTTTTTTCATTTGTTTCCACATAATTCAGGCGTTTCCTCAGTCCTTCTATTTTAGTAATCTTTTCTACAAATACACCATATGAGGTAGGTTCGTATTCGAAATACTAAGGAATGCAAATCTCAGTAATCAAACGATTCCATTCTTTGGAAATGCATTTGCATCGCACCAATGCTTTTTCTGATAGTCGACACAGAATACCCAACTTAACTTCTTTGGTTACTTCATTACAAGTTGCCTTGGTGGTAGTCTTAAAAGAGAAAATAATGAATAAGAATATATGTCTTTTACGTTTGTACTTGGTTTAGTTACATTTCGATGATATGATATTTCCAAATTAAAGTATATTTTGAATATATTGTGAATCAAAGGGATACTATGACTCAAATATATTGTCTCTTTTATAGATTTTGAATGGCGACCAAAGAATAATAATTGCATCTTCTATTTCTTTAAATAAGGAAAATTATCTATGTCATAAGAATTTTTTTTAGAGATGGAAGTAATCGATCAATTTTTCTTAATAGCTAATTAAAGAAGGCATTTATCAAGACTATTATAAATATGCACGTACAAGGTTATTATACGTACATGGGTAAAAGGTTACTTTTTTCAGGATTGAGATATCTTCTTAATTTTTAGACCCTCTTCTAATCTACGAAGAAATAAAGGGTTTGTTAGGGGTACTTTCTCCGCTTATTTTTTATTTGTCTCGTCTCTTATATAATATAATTATGTAGAAACCCTAGGAAGAACCTTTATAGTTGATATGGTGAAGATAAGTGTGGAAAAACTTAATTGAAGGAATTAGGGGTTATGGAAGTAGGAAGTTGAAGGATTTTCTATAACTCAACGATCTTCACTAGCCATTAAAGGACAAAGGGGAGAAGCCTAGTAAAGTGATTGTGAACCAATTGGCAGCCATAATTAGAAGGTGGATGATGAGACTCATGCCTTGATGTTGTTGAGTTCAATATCGAAGTGTTGGAAAATAATTATAGTTGCATTGAACAACTGAAATTTGGACGGAGTTGTTTCAATGAGACCTATGGTTAGCAACCTCCTTAATGAAGAGATGCAAAGGTTGAACCTAAAGAAACGAAATGATTCTAGTATTTTCAGTTAAATATAAGAAAAAAATCACTTTAGGAAAATTGTGTACATAATCTAGAATTCAGAAACAAACATAAATGAGTGTACTCTTATAGAAAAGTAATAGCTCAAATATCTTCAATCTTTTTACAAATCACAAACAACTTATAAGTAATATGATTTAGTATTCATACTTTATACTCCCGTCACTATAAAAATAAATAAACCAAATGGAATATCTTCAATATAGTTGATATGAATAAAATTAGTTCAAAACTCTAGATTTTCGTTATGTAAATCATCGTATGGATAGGTCTCCCAAGAAAAACATATATTTTTACTTTAGTTTATTTTATAAGGAAGTGCATATGAGAACTAAGTAGGAAAAAGAGACTAAGATGTTTCTAAATTACTTATGTTGGTTTGAGAATTTAAAATGACTATGTGTATTTCTCTATTTATTTTCCCTAAAATGTTTATCTATTATTACATATCAATTAATTTTTTATTAAATATAAATCATTCATGCAAAGGATATAAATGTATTTACAAACCTTAATGGACTTTTAAAATTGTATGGTCCAAAATAAAAAAATTTAACCTAATTTAAAAAATTAGAAGCCCAAGTTTTAATTTATTTATATTAGTAAAACCTCCTACTAATTTCTTTTTTAATCATTTGAGGAATGGAACTACTTATGTTCAAGTTTTATTCTTCTTATTCAAAAGTCAGTGATTGATCGAGACTCTATATTCAATTTAAATTATTGGTTCACTTCTATAGTTTATTCTTCATGTTAATAGGGATGGTAATCAACATGTGAAAAGAGTAGAATATTAGGATACGTGAATTAGTTCTTCAAATAAAATATAAAATATAAAATTAAGCAAACTTACAATGGAATAGGATTCATGGTTTTTCCTCTAATAGAATTCAAAGATGCAACAAAACATATGAAAGAAAACATTGGATGTGAAAATAAATGGAAGTTCTATCTCATTCTGCTAACTTTGTTACACTTTCCGCTTTTGAATTCATAACTGAAAATTACTGTACGTGTGCCAACATATACAACATCACAACTCGAGTTGAAGCCATAATGGAACACAGGGGTAAAATATCTAGGACTGGCTATGGGGGCTAACTCTTCAACGTCCAACATGCAAATACAATGCTTTAAAATCCATTTACCGCCTTCACACCGATCATCATCGTAAGTACAAAATTTTAATTGTGTGTTATAATCTTGTGTAGTGGTATAATATAGCTATCCAATTGATATCCCCAAAATACCTCTATCATAATTCGAGGAAATTGAGTTCCTTTCTTCGTATTCCGGTAGCATAATTTGACTAATAGTCATGAAAGCAAGGTCCAAGCATAAGGCTTTCCCACAATGTGAGTTGATATACACCTTCCCACAAAAGTGAAACAAATTACGCAACCACAAATCAATTGGTGGATCATTATGAAGTGGAATGGTGTAAATATCCCAGTTAGATGATTTAGAAGAATATATTTTGACATGCAAATGTGTGCCCTTAGATGCATGGAAGAAGAGTATTACTTTAAAATGGAATGACTTACATGGATCAAGAGCTAGAATAGCAGACAAACATTTTACATGCTTGCATTCATTGGGAAGCGAAATGAATTCTTTAGTTGTGGGGTTACATATGTAGTACTGATAGTTTTTAGGAGTGTAAAATAGAAGAAGACCATTACAACTGTCAAGTAACCAATGAGGAGAGTGGTGGAAAGGCAAACCTTGTATATTACTAACAAACCAAGAGAGACTATTTTCATTTATGTCGACATATTTCAACCTTCTCTCAGGTCTGTTAGGATTCAAAGCCCATTGTGCAGTTTTTATAACAAACATTACACATGCAACTGGTGGGTTTATTGAATATCTAGGAGTGCATGTCTTTCTGGTAAAATGATACCATGCTTTGCAAATGCACATGCTTCGCGCCAATGCTTTCTCCCGCAATCTACAAGTTATATCCACCAAAACATCTTCACATAGTTGTGTAACTTTATTACTATCTATCATGTTGAGATAAGGTTCGGTGGGATCCTAATCCTTTTATTCTGATTTCGTTGAAAAGTGGGATAAAACACAACTAAAATTTTGGATCCCTCCTTTGTGAAATTTCTCTTCAAGACCAAAAAATAGTGAAAAAACAATAGTGAGTGAAAAAAAATGAAAAAATGCAATTAACATGTAATAAAATAAAATGACTATAAATAAAAGAAATAATAAAAATAGAAATGTAGCCAAATAATTTCAGGAGAACTATGGTATTTGTGTCAATCTCTATGTAGTTCAACAAAAATAACATAAAGAAGATATCAATCAATAATAATGTCAACTTTTTCTACGTGTAATACATATTTTATGTTCTGCAATACAAATGCATACCATCTATTAATTAACTTTGATTAAGAATACAGAAATTCGAAATTGAATCACTTAAGTGGATAAGAAATAGTCATAGCCGAAGTTAAATCTACATTACTTTTTTCCTTAATTATTCCAAAAAAGTAATCATAACCAAAATTTCTAAATAGGTTGAAAATATAAATATCTCAATCAAATGAAGTAGAAATGGAAAACACTTGTTAAGACTCTTTTCAATAAAAATTTATCTGCAGATAGGCGTGAAGAGAGAAATGTGACGACCCGAATTTTTAAGCAATTTAAATTGGAATGTTTAATTGATTTGGAATATTAAAATTTTTAAATTTTAACTTGAATTTCAAATATCAATATTTATTGGATAATTAATTGTTGAATTTAATTATTGGAAATTGGGTAAAATGTGAAATCTGGAATTTTAAGCCTGTTAAAAATAATTTGAAGGCTTGTAAAATTTATATTGATAACATTGAAGATAATAGAAGTAATAAAATTTAAATTAACAGTGGTTTGTTCAGCTTTAAAATTTATATCGTTTAAATTGAATTTAAAAATAGCCTTCCGAGGCACAGTCTCGGAATTCGACGAAACCAGTTTCATTGGGTCCATAATATTGAATTATTATCGAATTTCAAATTTCGTATTGATCGGAGTTAGTGCGTGAGTGTATGTTATATAAACGCGCTGGAGTTACATCGAAAATTTAATTCAAAAAACATATTCTGGTCAAACTATTTCAACAAGCAGCCTACTTTCTCTCAATATCCTTTTCATTTCATTTCAGAGCACTGTAGTGTTCCTTCCCCAATACGCCTCATTGTCTCCATTTAGTACACTTCCTTTTCGAATATTTACATTTTTTGGCAGACAAGAAAACAACGTTGTCCCCTTATCTCTTCCATCATGTCGTCCCTTTTCGTCTATAAAAAAAATATAAAAAATAAAATGGTGATGTTCGAAACCCCGATACCCCCATCCTTCATCGTTCTAGCATCAGCCGTTCACCTTAAAATCAATTGATTTCGCTCGAGTGAAATCAATCATTTCTTTGCCCTAATTCGAATTCAAATCAATAAAGGGGGAAGGACACTCGCGTCGAAGTGACAAATGTTGGAGGTCGAAGTGGTGGCATTGAGGGGTTTGAGGCTGGTTGCGATTAGATTTTAGGGTTCGAGTTTCTCAGGGGACGGAGTGTGGTGTCGATGGTGGCTGTGTTCGCGATTGTGGGTGAGGTAACGCTAGTGGGGTCGCTGGATGGTTTAAGCAAGTGGGTCGACTCGGTGGTGGCAGTCGTGCGGTGGTGGCAGTCGCGATTGGTGGCGGCGTTTTGCTTGAGGGTTCGATCGTGAGCTCACGTAAGGGTCGAGGCGGTGAGGTATTTTTTTATTTTTATTAATTTTATATATGTATATATATACGGTATAAAAAAAATTCCAGTAAGCTATAAATTGAAATATATATATATATATATATAAGGGTTTGGAAAAAAAAGGGTTTATAGTAAGTTGAATAAAAACGATTATGTTTTATTTCAATATATAGGTTTGGATGGAATTTTACTTTTATAGAATTCAACGCATATATATATAAACATATATATAAAATTGGAAAAAAATATGGGACTGTAAATGGTTGAGGAGTTTATATAAAAATTGATTTTAAATTTATATAGATTATTTGATAAGTGGGGGTTTTGAATGAAAAACAAATAATACAAGTATTTTCACTTACTGGTTAATTTGAATTAATGTGGTATGGAGATAAATTTATTAGATTTAATATAAACAGAAAATTTATTTATAGATGATTTTGGAAAAGTATAGGAATTTTAAAATGTGTAGAGTTTATAATAAAAAACAGATAAATATACGTATGTAAATATTTTATCCTACTAATTTATTTTAAAAGAAGTGGGTTAAGTGATAAAACTATTTTAATTAACTTATTTAATAATTGAGTTACCAAAGATACTTTGTCAAGAAAATTTTTAGTTTAAAATTTTTAAGTTAATTTATAAGTTAAAATAAATAAGTAAATATTAGTTAATTATTGGATTTATTCAAGTGTTAATTAACTATATAATGTTATAAAAAGGTCTAAAATCGAGAAACAAGCCAGTTTGGAATGGATTGCAATCAGCAAAACAAAGGTGAGTTAATCTCACTCAGTTAAATTTAAATTTAAATGATTAAATTTAAAGAATTGTTGGATGGTTGAATTGATTGATGTGATATAGTATGATATTTTGAAATTGGTATATTATGTTGTGCTAACATCTGTGGATGCAGGGAAAACAGGTTGGAGGGATCCAACTGGACCCCTCAACTTTTATTTAAATTATTTAATATTCTTTGTTCTGATTATTTGATATTCTATGATGAATTATGTGAAAGTATTGAATGCTATGGCTTGGTTGATATAATTGGGTATAATGAATTACCAAAAATATAAATTTGATTTTTTTGAAATGAAATAAAAGAAGTGGAATTGTATGTAAATTAATTATAGAATAAATTTAAGAAAACTTGGAAAAGAAATAAAGTGACTTGAAAATTATAATAGATGAACCCTGAGAATGGAAAGGAAAATTTGAAATAAACATAAGGTTAGTAAATTTTAAAATGCGGTATTATTAATTTAAAAGAATAAACATTCATTTAGAATTTAAGATTTGAATTATTGAAAGAGTAAAGAAGAAATGGAAAAAAATATAATAATAAAGTCCATAACTACTTAATTTGAAAATGAATTGATAAGTAAAAGAATTAATTTCAATAAAATAAATTGGAAATCAATTTGGGAAAAAAATTGATTTAAGTGATTGAAGTTGGAATTTTCTCTGGATAGCCAAGTACATGTTTTTTAAAAGTAAATTTTTAAATAGAAATTAAATGTTTTAAAGTTGTTATGTTAAAGAAAGCAAGTTTTTGTAAAATTTATTATTTCTATTATTTAAAGTCTAAAGTAAGTAATTTTTTTTAATCTATCCTAATAGTAATTATTAAGAAGTAACTTAGTATTTTGTTTTTAAAAGTATAAATCTAGTTTTATATTTATTAAGTAACCTTATTTTCAAATATTCATATGGTATGGTATTTTTAATAAATTATTGATGTAGTTTTAACTTAAATGTTTTAAAGTATATTTCAAAGTAAAGTGTTTTAAATTATTTTAGAAATCTAATTTTAGGCTTGGTGATTTCAGAGGAGATAGAAAATATTTGGAAAAGTTTATTCTGAAAGAAAGATGGATTTGAAACTGTTTCAAAGGATTGAAAATAGAAATATATCTTGTGAAGATATTTTGAGGTTAATAAATAATTTAGGAAATTATTTATTGTTGATGGATGTTTGAGAATATAAATTTATAGTTAAATCACCGACTATCAATATTGGCCAAATGCGTTGATCGTTTCGAAGAGACCGGGATCGAGATTAATTTCTCGAAAACCACTTCGATCCGTTTTGTACGTTTCATGAAAACGATTTTGGATTCGAAGATGGAGCAGTGAAGTGCAAGGGCTAGTCGCTACTAATCCTGAGGATATTTCCAAAATGGATGTAGTAGGAATAGTGCCTTCGGTTCCGTTCGAACTCGGGACGGACTTGTATGGATGAATGCTTGCGAAACATCGTCAGGTGGACGATGGGCATTCTAAGGGATTTGTTCTATAAAGGTAATGCTTAGCCTCAAGCCTCATCAAATGGGAATGAATGAAAATCAGGGGTTATGCAGCAAGGCTAGGTAGGTAGCACCCAAGCAGGGTGAGGTCATTCCAGTCTAGATGTCCCTTATTATTTTGGCTTAGTGGGCGGTTGCTGATCCCAACCGCAGGGTGATCTCACTCGGGATTATCTAGTAAGGGGTAGTCCCAGCCTTGTATTGCAGGGGAGCGGGCGTACTCCTCGGTACGGTGATCTAGGCCCCGTACTGTGACAGGTGGTACCCTAGTGCCTAGTCATTAGTTGGAATCCATTCTCCCTATGAGCCTTGTACGAATTTTGTTTGTATTACCCACTCTGTGGCTAGTAGCTGGAATTAATCATGTAACAATTTTGGCTATTTTATAAGTATTTGTATATAGACCCTATTATAATATCAGAGGTTTTCTATAAAAAATTGTTTTAGCTATCGTAAGGTAAAAACCCGACATGCTTATTTGTGGCGTGGTCTTACGAGATGCTTTTGTTTTCAAAGGATTTTTAAAACTTTAATAATCAATTGAGTGTGATTTTCTCACGCTAGTATTCCAGACTGACTCGGGTATTATTTAACTGTAATGCTCGGGTCAGACCGAGTATTATAGAATACAGGATATGATGATGTAGAGCTCAGGAGACGAGTAGGATGGCGATACGTACTCCCGTACTCGTATATATATACATATTCCGTTGTGTTGAGTTGTTGTGTATCCATTTGTATAATATTGATGTTGAGCTGTGATTGATGTACTCTGATGATGTAATATACGTAAACAGAAATATTTGACTTTTGAGTAAAGATCATTTATTATCTACTATATTTTATTCCGCTGCGATGGTTAGATTCTGTTGTTGTTTTCTATTTTCTTCCTCTACCTCTTCTTCTTTAACCCAAATGGTTCGTAATTCTGTGCAACTTGAGTTGATTGTTGTAGAATAGTGTTGACTCAAGGGGTATGGATTTGCGGGCTGTTACACTTGGTATCAGAGCTTAGGTTGGTGATAACCTTGGCTCTGGTGGAAAATTACTCATTTAAAATAGAGTCCGTAGTACTCTATAATGAGTTTGAGCGTATTAATAAATATGAGCGCGTATTTGTTAGTGAATATAAATTGATTTAATATTGTGTTGGTTGATTTATTGAGTGGCATATGAACCTTCGTCGACACAGTCTGCGCAACTGTATTGAAGGGGTTTCTAAACACTTGAATAGAACAATCGACACGATATTGTTTTAAATATGGGTAAATGAAATAATTTTACCCAAAAATATATTTTGATATAAAGAATAGTTTTTGAACACTATTTAGCTAATACATGGTTGCTTGGATGTTAAAAATGATAGTATTAAAGTATTATCATCGTTAAGTAAAAATTTAACTAGAAATTGAAATATAACTAAAATTTAAGGGAATAAATTCATTATAAAATGCAATTTATAAATATGAATTATAAATATAATTTATGAATTGAAATACAATCAGATGAGAATTTGTATAAGCATAAAGTGTACACATGAATTATAGTTAAAATTTATTTAAGCAGGATTTGGAAATATAAATTTCAGAGATTTTGGGAATGTTTATCGAAGTGATTTGAAGATAAATGATAACATTATTGTTTTGGAGGTATTTCTGAATGGAAATTTGTTTTAAAATGGATTTTGGAAGTGAGATAGCATTAAATTCACTTCAATCACTGGAAAATAATTTCGCTGATGACTGCAGCATCATCGATGTTCATTTTCGAGTTTCTAAGTGATGAATTGCTGCCAAATTATTTGTTTAGGAAAACCTGTTTGTTTTTGAAATTTCAAAGGAAATTTGTTGGGACTAAAACCCAGATTGGTTTAAATTTTTAAGAAATATGATTTGAGATGTTGGAGATTTCAAGATAATTTGAAACAAAAATTCGGGTATTTGAAAATCCTGATGAGATAGGTTGTAAGCTTATAAATTGAGATGATTTTTAAATCAGGAAGGAAATATAAGCTTTGAATGTCAGAAATTTAACTTTAAAGTGGAAAGTTAAAAATGAAAGTAATTTGGATTGGGAAATAAGATTTAACTGGATTGAAATTAATTAAATAGGCTGAAAATAATATCCAGTTGTATACAAATTAAGTTGGAATCAAATTGAGTTGAATAAAACCGAGTTAAAATAAAATTGAATTGGAATAAAAAATTCAATTGTGTTATCAAATGGAATTAAATTCTTACCTGAACAAATGGAAAATAAATTGAATAAGGATTGGAATCGAAATAAATAAATAAGAATAATGTGTAAAAGAATTATAATGCATGAAATAAAATATGCTTGGGTTATAAATAAGCTTAAGGCTTGAGTAAAAATAAAAGATGAATATAATAAAAGATGAATATATTCAAGCCTATAATGAATGGAAATGTGTAAAATAATATGTTGTGACTTATAAAATTTGAAAAGTGGGATAGAAAACCCAAAATAAATATTGTTTGATGAATTGAAAAATAAAATGAAGATCAAAACTTGAATTATAAAATAAATTGAACTTAAGAAAATTTAATGAAGTGATATTTGAAATTGAAAATCAAGTATTGAACTATAAATAGGAGAAACTAATTTTATAATAAATTAGTTAATAAAACGTGTAAATGGGAACGTAATGTTGTTTAATAGAAGCTGAATTGTGAATTTATGATGAAATTTGGGAATAAAACTCAAGTTATGAATTGAATTCGACTTGAATTTTCAGTAAAGTAAATGTAACTGAATTGTGAGTTCATGAAATTTGGTGATAAATTGAAAATGGATAGTGGATTCAGAACTTGAGTTATTAATTAAAATTTAATGTGAAGTGTTAACAAATTAAGCATAATTGAAATGTATCGAATAAAAATGTAAATGGTATGAATTGCAAATAAAATCCAAATAAGTGAAGATAAATTGGAAAATAGCCAGGTAATAAATTGAATGAGTTGAATCTGGGAAGTTAAATTCTAAAATAATCAATCAAATGAATTTGCAAATTTAAAATGAGATTTAATTGAGAGAGAGAATTAAGTTGAATAGAAAAGAAAAAAAAATGAAAATGAAAATGAGCTTAAGTATAAAATGAAGTAAATTGACTTAAGCTAAACAAATGGAAGAGTTGGATTAAATTCAACTTAAAACTAAGTGTAATGATATTGGGTTGGATTTAAATCAAGTAAAAATAAATTTGAATCGAAATAGAATTTGGTGGGTTATAAATAATATTTAAGGAAATGAAAATTCAAAATGGATCGAGTGGATAAACTAATTATATTGAATAAATAATTGGATGGGATAAATAAGAATCAAATGGAAGTGAACTTAAGTTTGAAGTAAAATAAATTGAGTAAATTAACTTAAGTTAAGAATAATTAGAAGCTCGACTACAAGTAAAATTGGGAGACCATTAAATTAAAGATTGGTTTGAATTAACTCGGGAATGGGTAGTAATGTGCAAGCTTGGAATGGGTCGAGCTAAATAAATGGTCGTGAATAAATTGAAATAAAAAGGAAATTTAATTGGTAATGAAGATGAATCTAAATTGTTAATGGTTTTGAATGAACTGGTTTGGTTAATAAAATGAGATGCAAGTGAATGGATTCAAATCTGAAATGCTATGAAAATGAGAATATATGGATTGTGAATAAATTTAAATGGAATAGAATTAAGAATAAATTGAGTTGAAATCCATTTAAATTGGTTATAAAACATCAATACTTGTTTATTCACATAGATCTCGTCAAACTGCATAGAATAAATTGTCATTGGATGCAAATAGGGGTAATTAAAATCCAATGAATTGATAGAAGTAAAATGAATTGATTGTGAGAGCAATTGAATTAAATATGAGTTCAGTTTGCTTAAAATAAATTAAATGTAAGCTATTGTGTTTTAAACCATTCAAATTGAATGAAAATAGGTTGTAAATTACTTGGAACAGTGGAATTGGTATGAAAATTGTATAAGTTGCTTACGGAGAAATGGTTGGTGTGAATTTCTTTTAGAATTCATGTGTTTAACTTTTGCAAATAAGTGAAATGTTGTTAAACTACATATATATCGTACTTACATGTTTAAATTGAGTAGGTACAGGTACTGGAAGCCGTGTGGCTGGATTTGGTTGCGCTAACGGCTAAATAAATAAGCTACATGCTTAAAAATGCTAAATAAGGTACGCCTACGCAATAAAAATAGGAAATATGAACTGTTTTTGGTTTTTCCGACCGTGTGGGTCGATGTATATATATTTATCTCTTTTGTCAAATTGCAAAAGCTCCTCCGTACAAAAGGGACTCTGCCAAAAAAATTCATAAATTTTGGGAGTTAGAAATTTTTTGAAGATTTTTGGAAAATTTAGTTAACAGCAAAACGATTTCAAACTGGAAATTGAAATTTAGTAAATGAAACTAATTAAAATAATGATATGAATTAGTAATAAATGACAAATAAAAATTAAATTTTCAGAGTTAAAGATAAATTGAATTCATATGGAAATGAAAGAATCGATTTGAAAAGAAATGGATATAAATTAAAGTGGTAAAGTGAAAATAAATGTAAGAAACATATAAAATGCTTATGTTAACTTAAGTAAGGAATGGTGAATTTCTTAATTGGAAATTGATAATATAAATATATTCCGAGTTAATATTTGGATGAATAGATATTGGCATTTTGTGAAAAAGTCGATAAAATGTTTTGGGATATTGTGATTGGATATTAGTGCTAAGCAGGATATGCAGGTAATCTAAAGGGAAAGGAGAATTGGTTTTTGATTTCAAGAAGATAAATTTGAAATGCTCGACAAAAAGCTATGTATTTAAATTTGGTGTGAAATTTGATTGGGATTTGGATTGAGACACTTGGCTTTTTTTTCTTTTTGGATTTGGGAGGCCGTAGAGCCATTTTGTAGTTGTACCGAGCTAGCCGCGCAAAGGAGACGCTGGCAAAAAATTTCGGAAATTTAGGGAGTTAGAAAAATTTCGGGCAAATTTTTGATAATTCAAAATTTGGTTTTAAATTGAAACTCAAATGATTAAACAAATAGTATAGTTTGAAACTATGGGAGAGTTAAGAAGTTAATAAGAATGATAATGGGTCTTTTATAAAAAGATAGTTGGTTAGATGTTGAAATGTTAGAAACTGTTTGATTTTAGGGAAATAATAAACGGGTATTGGACCATTCTTCCTAACTAGTAATTTCGAGGACGAAATTCTTTTAAGGGGGGAAGAATGTGACGACCCGAATTTTTAAGCAATTTAAATTGGAATTAATTGATTTGGAATATTAAAAATTTTAAATTTTAACTTGAATTTCAAATATCAATATTTATTGGATAATTAATTGTTGAATTTAATTATTGGAAATTGGGTAAAATGTGAAATCTGGAATTTTAAGCCTGTTAAAAATAATTTGAAGGCTTGTAAAATTTATATTGATAACATTGAAGATAATAGAAGTAATAAAATTGAAATTAACAGTGGTTTGTTTAGCTTTAAAATTTATATCGTTTAAATTGAATTTAAAAATAGCCTTCCGAGGCACAGTCTCAGAATTTGACGAAACCGGTTTCATTGGGTCCGTAATATTGAATTATTATCGGATTTCAAATTTAGTATTGATCGGAGTTAGTGTGTGAGTGCACGTTAGATAAACGCGTCAGAGTTACATCGAAAATTTAATTCAAAATACATATTCTGGTCAAACTATTTCAACAAGCAGCCTACTTTCTCTCAATATCCTTTTCATTTCATTTCAAAGCACTGTAGTGTTCCTTCCCCAATACGCCTCATTGTCTCCATTTAGTACACTTCCTTTCAGAATAATCACATTTTTTGGCAGACAAGAAAACAGCGTTGTCCCCTTATCTCTTCCATCATGCCGTCCCTTTTCGTCTATAAAAAAATATAAATAAATAAAATGGTGACGTTCGAAACCCCGATACCGTCCTCCTTCTTCGTTCTATCATCAGCCGTTCTCCTCAAAATCAATTGATTTCGCTCGAGTGAAATCAATCGTTGCTTTGCCCTAATTCGAATTCAAATCAATAAAGGGGGGAAGGCCACTCGCGTCGAAGCGACAAATGTTGGAGGTCGAAGTGGTGGCGTTGAGGGGTTTGAGGCTGGTTGCGATTAGATTTTGGGGTTTGAGTTTCTCAGGGGACGGAGTGTGGTGTCGATGGTAGCTGCGTTCACGATTGAGGGTGAGGTAACGATAGTGGGGTCGCTGGATTGTTTGATCAAGTGGGTCGACTCGGTGGTGGCAGTCGCGCGGTGGTGGTAGTCGCGATTGGTGGCGGCGTTTTTCTTGAAGGTTCGATTGTGAGCTCGCGTAAGGGTCGAGGCGGTGAGGTATTTTTTTTTATTTTTATTAATTTTATATATGTACATATATATACGGTATAAATTTTTTTTCCAATAAGCTATAAAGTGAAATATATATAAGGGTTTGGAAAAAAAGGGGTTTACAGTAAGTTGAATAAAAACGATTATGTTTTATTTCAATACATAGGCTTGGATGGAATTTTACTTTTCTAGAATTCAACGCATATATACATATATATATATATATATAAAATTGGAAAAAGATATGGGATTGTAAATGGTTGAGGAGTTTATATAAAAATTGATTTTTAAATTTATATAGATTATTTGATAAGTGGGGGTTTTGAATAAAAAAAATAATACAAGTATTTTCACTTACTGGTTAATTTGAATTAATGTGGTATGGAGATAAATTTATTAGATTTAATATAAACAGAAAATTTATTTATAGATGATTTTGGAAAAGTATAGGAATTTCAAAATGTGTAGAGTTTATAATAATAAACAGATAAATATACGTATGTAAATATTTTATCCTACTAATTTATTTTAAAAGAAGTGGGTTAGATGATAAAACTATTTTAATTAACTTATTTAATAATTGAGTTACCAAAGATACTTTGTCAAGAAAATTTTTCGTTTAAAATTTTTAAGTTAAAATAAATAAGTAAATATTAATTAATTATTGGATTTATTCAAGTGTTAATTAACTATATAATGTTATAAAAAGGTCTAAAATCGAGAAACAAGCCAGTTTGGAATGGATTGCAATCAGCAAAACAAAGGTGAGTTAATCTCACTCAGTTAAATTTAAATTTAAATGATTAAATTTAAATAATTGTTGGATGGTTGAATTGATTGATGTGATATAGTATGATATTTTGGAATTGGTATATTATGTTGTGCTAACATCTGTGGATGCAGGGAAAATAGGTTGGAGGGATCCAACTGGACCCCTCAACTTTTATTTAAATTATTTAATATTCTCTATTCTGATTATTTGATATTCTATGATGAATTATGTGAAAGTATTGAATGCTATGGCTTGGTTGATATAATTGGGTATAATGAATTACCAAAAATATAAAATTGATTTTTTTGAAATGAAATAAAAGAAGTGGAATTGTAAGTAAATTAATTATATAATAAATTTAAGAAAACTTGGAAAAGAAATAAAATGACTCGAAAATTATAATAGATGAACCCTGAGAATGGAAAGGAAAATTTGAAATAAACAGAAGGTTAGTAAATTTTAAAATGCAGTATTATTAATTTAAAAGAACAAACATTCATTTAGAATTTAAGATTTGATTTATTGAAAGAGTAAAGAAGAAATGGAAAAAAATAATAATAATAAAGTCCATAACTACTGAATTTGAAAATGAATTGATAAGTAAAAGAATTTATTTCAAATAAAATAAATTGGAAATCAATTTGGGAAAAAAATTGATTTAAGTGATTGAAGTTGGAATTTTCTCTCGATAGCCAAGTACATGTTTTTTAAAAGTAAATTTTTAAATAGAAATTAAATGTTTTAAAGTTGTTATTTTGAAGAAAGCAAGTTTTTGTAAAATTTATTATTTCTATTATTTAAAGTCTAAAGTAAGTAATTTTTTTTAATCTATCCTAACAGTAATTAGTAAGATGTAACTTAGTATTTTTTTTGTGAAAGTATAAATCTAGTTTTATATTTATTAAGTAACCTTATTTTCAAATATTCATATAGTATGGTATGTTTAATAAATTATTGATGTAGTTTTAACTTAAATGTTTTAAAGTATATTTCAAAGTAAAGTGTTTTATATTATTTTAGAAATCTATTTTTGGGCTTGGCGATTTTAGAGGAGATAGAAAATATTTGGAAAAGTTTATTCTGAAAGAAAGATGGATTTGAAACTGTTTCAAAGGATTGAAAAAAGAAATATATCTTGTGAAGATATTTTGAGGTTAATAAATAATTTAGGAAATTATTTATTGTTGATGGATGTTTGAGAATATAAATTGATAGTTAAATCACCGACTATCAACATTGGCCAAATGCGTTGACCGTTTCGAAGAGAGCGGGATCGAGATTAATTTCTCGAAAACCACTTCGATCTGGTTTGTACGTTTTGTGAAAACGATTTTGGATTTGAAGATGGAGCTGTGAAGTGCAAGGGCTAGTCTCTACTAATCCTGAGGATATTTCCAAAATGGATGTAGTAGGAATAGTGCCTTCGGTTTCGTTCGAACCCGAGACGGACTTGTATGGATGAATGCTTGCGAAACATCGTCATGTGGACGATGGGCATTCTAAGGGATTTGTTCTATAAAGGTAACGCTTACCCTCAAGCCTCATCAAATGGGAATGACTGAAAATCAGGGGTTATGCAGCAAGGCTAGGTGGATAACACCCAAGCAGGGTGAGGTCATTCCAGTCTAGATGTCCCTTATTATTTCGGCTTAGTGGGCGGTTGCTGATCCCAACCGCAAGGTGATCTCACTCGGGATTATGCAGTAAGGGGTAGTCCCGGCCTTGTGTTGCAGGGGAGCGGGCGTACTCCTCGATACGGTGATCTAGGCCCCGTAATGTGACAAGTGGTACCCTAGTGCCTAGTCATTAGTTGGAATCCATTCTCCCTACGAGCCTTGTACGGGTTTTGTTTGTATTACCCACTCTGTGGCTAGTAGCTGGAATTTAATCATGTAATAATTTCGGCTATTTTATAAATATTTGTATATAGACCGTATTATAATATCCGAGGATTTCTATAAAAATTGTTTTAGCTATCGTAAGGTAAAAACCCGACATGTTTATTTGTGGCGTGGTCTTACGAGATGCTTTTGTTTTCAAAGGATTTTTAAAACTTTAATAATCAATTGAGTGTGATTTTCTCAAGCTGGTATTCCAGACTGACTCGGGTATTATTTAATTGTAATGCTCGGGTCAGACTGAGTATTATAGAATACAGGATATGATGCTGTGGAGCTCAGGAGACGAGCATGATGGCGATACGTACTCCCGTACTCGTATATATATACATATTCCGTTGTGTTGAGTTGTTATGTATCCATTTGTATAATATTGATGTTGAGCTGTGATTGATGTACTCTGATGATGTAATATATGTAAACAGAAATATTTGACTTTTGAGTAAAGATCATTTATTATCTATTATATTTTATTCCGCTGCGATGGTTAGATTCTGTTGTTGTTTTCTATTTTCTTCTTCTACCTCTTCTTCTTTAACCCAAATGGTTCGTAATTCTGTGCAACTTGAGTTGATTATTGTTGAATAGTGTTGACTCAAGTGGTACGGATTTGCGGGCTGTTACAAGAAATATGGCTTTTGTTTGAAAATAATGATAGATGTGACTGGAAATAAATATGCGAAAATATTAATCATTTATTATATGAATGAATAAGTCTCTCATATCAAATTTGCTAGATTTCTATGATACAATATTTCCGAACTTATGTAGATTTTGAAAATATTTTAAGACAATGCGGAACTATGACTCGCATATATTGCCTCAAAAATGGATTTAGTAGATTTTGGAGAGTAATTAAACAATATTAGCAGTATCATTTATTACATCAAAGAAGGAATGAATTTTCTACGTAGGAAAGGTATATTTTGAAAGATGGAAGTAATCAAAAGATGATTAAAGTAAACATTTTATGAAGGCTATTACAACTATGTATGTAATAATATTTATCAAATATGCACGGTCAAAATGGTTTTGTTTTATGGTTTTAGAGTATTCTTTAGTGTGCATGTCCTATATATCTAAGGAAATGGCTACTTTCACAATATAAGTTGAGTATTCTTAACACTATGTCGAATAATTGATTATCGATGCTACCTCTCATAGGAGGATCCTAAAAAAATTGAATAATTCCAAAAACATCTTATTTCAACAAAAGAATTATTGTTATTTATTTTGTTTCTCTTCCGCAAATTCAATTGTAGATGTTAGATTCATTTTTAACAACTGTTTTACTATAGTTTTCATTTTGTTTTTACACGATCCCAAGTATTTTTATTTCATTTATTGTATATAGTACTTTATTACATCCATCTATGTACACATTAATCAATTATCTATGTCTATTTAATGTTATTTAAAACAAATATAGGTAGATCTTAAAAAATATATTCATTTACTTTCCATTTATCAAATCAACCCAAATCTATTATTTTACAAATCTAAAAATTATTTATGTTTTTCATTTTTTTTCTTTTGTAATATTAGTTATATTAAGGTTACATTTATTCTTTATTTTATCGACTTCCCTAATTTGTAATTTTAAATATTCGTACTGTCCCAAAACAGTATAATTTCCATTTACTAATTTCAAATAGGTCTATTCTTTTACTATTTCATTGAGGTGAATGTAATTTATCCATATTATAATGATTCATTGGTTTTACACACATGCACACACACACATATATACACATACAAACATAATTATACATACATACATATATATAGACACACACACACATACATATACACACACACATACATACACACACACACGTACATACATGTACATGTATAATATCAGATTCAAATTTAAATGTAAATAAATACCAAACATTAATATTTACATATTTGCTAAAAGTACATATAATTCTAAGAACTTTTTCATAGAAAACTATTAAAGAAAAATTCCATAGTTCAATTATTTAAAATTTGAACAATTGCAGAAGTAATTTTAAAAAAAGGGCAGGGATTCAGACCAAAAAATCATATTTCTTTAATTTTAAGAAGCTATATAAATGGAATTTAAATACTCGTTTGCAGAGTAATAATGTCATAGACAAATCCACTGACCTTTTTAGCTTTCCTTCTCTTTCCCTTGAAATTATCTTTTTGAAAAAACTCAAACTAGTGTACGTGTAACATTCCGTTTTTATGCCAAGATTAATTTGGTATTAATTTAATTTTTATAATTAAATTGTGAATTTATTGGTGAACTATTGAAAAAATTTCAGAATAAATAAAGATATGTGTTTTTTATTTACATATATGTATATAAATGGATTTTTAATTTGAATTTTGGAATTGATATTCTAAAATAGATATTTTGAAAAGAAAAATAAATTGAATTTGAAAAACACTATATTTTCAATTTATAGAAATTTGTTTTCTAATATACATATGTTATATATATATATAAATTGTAAATTTAAATTTTGATTTGGGAATTCAATAATAAATATTATAAACAATATTTTGGGAAATAAACTGGATTTGAGAACTCTATTATTTAAAATTAATATAGTGAATTTCTAAAAGCTTTTTATAGAATAAATTCTAATACACACACACATGTTTATTCATGTATATAGATGATTATTTATTTAAAGGTATAATAGTTTCAATTTAAATAAGATTTGATAAAAATGGTTTGTAAAACTAAATTGAATATATACATATACACACACATTTATAAAAAAACATAATTCCTAAATATATACAAAGTGTAAACATATGTAAATATAAAAGAGATTATTTACACAAACAAATAAAAGTTTAACAAAGTGTTTAAACATAATTTGTAAATAAACTAAAGAGAAGTTCTAAACATTAATTTATTTGAATTTAACAAGTGTGAGAAGATTAATGTATGTATATTACAAGTGTAGCTATTTTTGTCATAGCAAACAAACAAGTGGCAAAATATGTTTCTTTTAAAATTAATTTTATTAATAATAACCAAACCAGGCTATACTTATTTTCTCAAATCTTCTTTCACATATTTCAAAACCTGAGAATACAAAGATGTAAACCAAAAGCCTGTAAAACAAATTCTCAAATCTAAAAAAAACTAAAAAACAAAACCTGAGTAAAGCATTTAGAGAATCAACCAATACCTCAACCTGAGGCAAATGAAAATGGATTCAAGCTTCAACATGAATCAAGTTCAGGTTTAAAATAGAAAATTAAAACCAAGTAATAGATCAGCAATCCAAAGCTTTAGATTTAAATTCAAACCTGGAAGGGAAATTTAAAATAAGGAATAAAAGAATCAAAAGCAAATCAAACTTCAACCTGATCAGAGAGCAACTCAACTCTATATAGATAGATTAGATTCAATTCAAATCAAAGCATAGACTAAAATCAAATCAACTACAAGATTTTTTGAAATCTACTTCTTGGCACTGTCTACCTCTGTTCTCAAAATTAGGTGAGCAAAACCTTTCAATTTAAAACTTTAAAATTATGTATATTTTTTGATTGAAGTTACTGTGAAAATGTTTAATATGGCTGCATGTATATGTATATATATAGGATTATGTGTGCATATTTGTATACATATATGGATAGGCTTTTGTTAATCTTACAGACCCAATTAAATTTAAAAATCCATTCCTTCTTCTCCGATTTGTTTTAGGATAGAATCCTTAAATAAAGATTGTTAGAAAACATCAGATTTAATTTTTAAAAATATGTAATAGGTAGGTTACTAGGAATAATGAAAATCTGTAAAAACAAATTCAAACCGAAAAATTAAATCTTTAAGTTTTGATCGTATGTACTAATTTGTGTTGAAGAATGATGATTTTTAATATAGAAATCTCGATTTTTAAGTTTAGGTTTGATGTGAATTTCCAAGTCGAACGTTTTTGGGTTCTTTGTCAATTGGCGACGATCGGCAAGTCTGGGTGGGTCGAGATTTGGTCTAAAGGTAGCATGGAGATTGCAGAATGAAGGAAAAATGGTTGGAGATTTTTTAAATGATCGTTGGGTTAATGCGACGAAGGATTAGGGTTTAAGCCCAAATTTTGTTCGTGTCGAAAATTTGATCGCTACGTCGTCGATGGTGATCCGAAACTAATCGCGCCCAAGGGGAAACGAGTATTGGACTCTGGCGAAGCTCTGGGAGAAATTGCATGGGTTCTGGTGGTCGAGATAATCAGAGCAAGGCAATTTTGTTATGGGGTTTGGGTTTCAAGGAATGACAGCATTGCTTGATTTTGTTTTCCTGGTATAATCATAAAACCGGATGTTGTTTGCGGTTAGGTGATCATCAGGTGACATGTTGAGGGTTTCGGTGATGATGGAGCGACGGTGAGGCGATGTGTAGGTGCAGGTGTACGTTATTCTGGGTGGCTTGTGGAAAATTGGGGAAGAAGACGAGTTGCTCGGGAAAGTTTGAAATTTGCTCGGGTATGACTCGAAGTCATACGTGTGTTGGCTCGAAGGATTTAGAGCAGGGGATTTTACTTGGGTATTAGCTCGAAGATGAAGTGCCTTGGCTTGGGTTTTTTAATTTGAGGTTTTAAAATTGGAAAGGAAAAGATATACTAGGTTTTTAAATTTTATAAATGTTAACCAAATTTCTAAAGTAGTTAATTAAAACAAGTTTTAAACAAAATTTTCAAGGATTTAATTCTAAAGTCAAATGTTTTAAATTTGTGTCGTTTTAAAATAATTATATGTTAGGTAATTTTATAATTAATTGATTAAATGTTTCCATATGTAATTTAATAAAGATGTAATTAAATAATTAATTAAGGAAAGGGGTTTATGTTTACTAAATTAAGTTCTTAATTTATTAAGAATCATTTATTGGTGAATAAAGGATAATCAATTATTAAATGGGATTAATTAAAGTTTAAGTAATAGTTAATTACTTAATTAGACAAAGTGATTGATTAATGAATAATTATTTAGTGTAATTAAATAAATGGTTAATATGTTAATGAAAGTAATTAAAGATTAATTACTTAATGGCATTAATTAGGGAGATTAATTAACGTAATTAATTAAGGTTAATTAATTAAAGTGATTAACTAAAGAAGAATTAACCCATGTGATTAATTTATGTAATTTAATTAAGGATAATTAATAAATTTAGATTAATTAATGTAAGTAATTAAGGATAATTAATTACTTAAAGATAATTACTTAATTAAAAGTAATTAATTAATGATTAAAGGTTGATCGATTTATTAATTAAGGTTGATTAATTAATAATTAAAGGTTAATTAATTTGTTAATAAAGGTTAATTAATAAATGATTAAAGGATAATTAATTAAAATAATTTGTTATTAATTAATGTTAATTAACCAGAATTATAAATTTATTCATAAGTAATTAATCTGATTTAAGTTAATCAAATGTTAATTAACCTTTCTTATGGATGTTCGAATTGCATGAAATGCTTGGAATTGTTTGATATCCTTGATGTGTGATACTTGGTGATATGAATTATTTTGATTTGAGCTCTGATGAATGCAATTTATTTATCTGTGTTGAAACTGTATTATTTATCTGTGAATCTGTGAATAAAGATAAGCGTTATAGGATTATACCGCTTATCGATATTGCTGTGTTTGGATTATGATGATTGATGATGTTGCACTATTGTGTAAAACCCCTGGACTACACCATACACACACAAATATGGATTTGCATGAGGAAATCGGTTAAGTCACGGATATTTTAAATTTAAGTATTATTTGTTTTAAAGTTGAATTTTGAATCCAAATGGTTTTGGAAATGGAATTGGGTTGAATATGAAAAGCTTTTGAAAAGGAAGTTTGAAATTGAAATTTAGTTTGAATATAATATATCTTATTTAAGTTTTAAAATTGTTTTGGAAATTTGGTTTGAAAGGTTTATACAAGTTATATAATATATACATGGAATTTAAAACCTTTTTTAGAGTATTTTAAATAGTATTATTTTGAGAATTTAAATTTAACCCAAGTTTATACTTTAAAGGATATAACTTGTGCATATTTAACCGAATTTTTTCAAAACGAAAGGTGTTTGTTTTCAAATGATTATAGCTTCCAAATAAAGAAAGGATTTTCGGCTTTTGTGAAAAGATTTCAAATTTGAAATTGAAATTGTTTTGAAAGCTATGAATGAATCTTTGTGAAATATGGTTAACGACCGGGGGATGGCATACTTGTTTAGTAGTTACCTAGTTACAGAGTTAACCCGGACTTGTGTTGGCAGAGATCCGGTTAGGTTCTCGGGGGGTCCCTTCAGAGGCCTACCCATGTGGCCCGGGAAGTTCCTTAGCCTACCATTCGTTGGAAATCCAAAGAAACAATACGCGCCCTTTACGGTTTTAGTCGTATAACCTGCCGTGGAATGTGGTGGTAACCTACGATTGAACATGGTAGCTAAGTTCAATATGAATCTTTTGGTACTTATCATGAGATTTATGGACACTATCTAATAGTAGGAAGTATTAAAAAGAAAATCCGTTGTATATACATTCGAACTACTGTTGGTCAGTATGCTGGCTAAGATTAATATTATACTTTCGAAAGTTTTTCTGCACTATGCACTAATAATAATATAAAAAGGATTTTGCGTATCAAGTATGTTTGACTATCATAAGGAGAAATCTCCTTCCATTCTGCGTTTGCATCGTGTGTGGCGGGAGGCTTATGGTAATTTCATTTTCCAAAAAGCATTGCAGATTTCTTTTAAATCCTTTTGTTTGTTTTGTTTTAAATAAAACCGTTTTTGTTTGCTCACACCAGTCCCATGACTGACTTGGAGTTTATTGTTCCCTTTCTAAACTCTGGGTGCCTACAATTTTCCACACGTGCAGCCTAGAGTTAGATTTTAAGATAATCAGCTAGTATATATAGATTCGGTAGCCTTCAGCTTTCTGTTTGGAATTGGTTTGGAGTCTTTGGATTTTGGCGATTGCATTCATGACTGACCATGCTTAGTACAACGTGATGGGGGGTCCTCGCTTTGGTTTGGAAAGCATGTTGGTGGTTCTAGCTTTTGAAGTCTTTGGGGCTTTGGCATTGGAGTTATTGTTTTTGTAACATCCCGCCTTTTTGTACGTTTTAAACTGATGATAACCACAGACATCAGACTCAACCCATACAAAAGGGAGGATTGTTATGGGGTAAATAAGAAAAAGTAGGGAAAGAAAGAAAAAACAAGAGTGTTGTAGCTGAACGATAAAATATAATAATCAAATAAACATTTCATAAAGCTGTTTTACAAAATATTCGATTATACTTATACAATACATATAAGAGATACACATACCAGAGAATAATAAATAACAATGCAGCGGAACAATGTGATGTAGTGGAATAACATAATAAATAATAGTAATACAATCTTCGTCTTCGTCCTCCAGCAATAAGGTCTTCAAATCCTGAAATACTCAGGATGACCCGAGTGAATTTAAAAGACAAAACGCTCAAGTCAGAACTAAATTTTTTTATGTAAGTTAAATCAACGATAAAATATGAGTGGAACGGTGTTAGAGATATTTACAGGATTTGACATCTCCTATCCAGTGTCTAACGTGAGTGCAGTAACTTAAGAGATGCTCAGGATTCACAACTCCTAAGGATCCGTTAAGCTATTTACAATGCAGTAATATTTCACTATTATAATAATGTCTATAGTAAAATAAACTTACTTTTAAGTAGCATTAAGGAGTTACCCAATCTCCCCCTTAATACAATAATAGTCCCAGTAGTCCATCCAGTATCGGCGCATCTCCAGATCGGGAGACTACCCTAAATACTCCACGGGCTATGGGAGAAAACCAAACTCGTACAAGGCGTGCTAGGGTAGGTGACACCGCACAACTAGGCAATGCCAGGGTAGATATACCAATTACGCTTTCGGACCAGTGGTAGTGTGTAACAACTACTACCGCCCACCTCGAGCCACACCCCCAAAATAAAAAGGGCCCCAAACAATCACAAAGTAATAGAATAGTATCGAAGGAGTGTGTCCGATAAAAGGTGCTACCTTCTTAGCCCGTCAATCACTCCTGTTTTAGCCACCTTATGCCAACTCAAGGGAGTCGGGTCCACGTATGTAACATCCCGCCTTTTTATACGGTTTAAAACGAAACATGTGCCAATTCAAACCATACAGAAGGGCAGATTGTTATGGGGTAATTAAGAAAAACAAGAAAGAAATAAAATAAAACAGAATCTCACAGCGGAAGGATAAAATATAAAAATCAAATATACAGTTTATAAAGTTTTTAAAAATAATATTCGATTATACTTATACAACATATATCAGAGTTACACATACCATATAACAATGCAGCGGAACAATATGAGTGTAGCGGAATATAATAAATAATAATAATAGAAATCTTCGTCTTCATCCTCCAGAGCTAAAATCTTCGATCCTGAAACGCTCGGACTAACCCGAGCGAATTGAAAAGACAAAACACTCGAGTCAGAACTAAAATATCTTATGTAAGTTAAATCAATTGTAAATAATATGAGTGCAGTAACTCAAGAGATGCTCGGGATTTACATCTCCTAAGTATCCGTTAAACTATTTACTATGTAGTATATTTCGCTATTATAATAGTGTCTAATTGTAAAATAAACATACTTTAAAATAGCATTAAGGAGTGACCCTATATTCCCCTTAACACGTAATAGTCCCAGTAGTCCATCCAATATCATAGTCCCTCCTGATCGGGAAGCCACCAGAGGATACCACACGGGCTACGGAAGAAATCCAAACTCATACAAGACACGATAGGGTAGGTGACACGGCACAACTAGGCAGTTCCAGGGTAGATATACGAATTACGCATCCGGGCTGGTGGTAACGCGTAGCCGCAGCTACCGCCCACCTCGGACAAACTCCCCCTTAGAATCAAAAATCAAAAGTGGCCACCGAATCAATCCAAAGTCAGAGTATAGTATCGAAGAGGAGTATCCGACAAAGGGCGCTAACCGCCTTGGCCCTAGAATCGCTCATGTTTTAGCCACCTTATGCCAACTCACGGGAGTTGGATCCACATATTTTCCTCAAAGGAAACGTCGCCACCATCCTACTTCATTCTGGAATCTCCATCGCGTACACGGTTGTTAAAGTTGTTTTCAGAGTTGGCAGAGAGTATAACAACTTCCGATCCCGGTCTCTTTAGCAACCAAACGTTATTATAACACCGCGGTCATTTAAAAATAATTTTACTTTCAAAACCAGAATATAATATCTATTTCAAAACCATATAAATACGATATCCTTCCCATTTCAAACCAAAATCATTTCATATTATTTTTATAAAACCCAAATTAATATAATATCGTTTTATTTCAAATATATTACTTTTCCAAAATCATATTACTTTAAAATTTATAATATCTGGAAACCAACAATTGAATTGTAACTTTCAAAACATAAAACTACGAAATTCGTAGCTTTAAAACCATAACTTTCAAAACTTAAATGGTTTGGATATTCAACGGTACGTAAAATAGTTGATTTTAAATTGCTGTGTACAGTAAATAATTACCACACCTTTACCATTTATTCACTTTAAATTAAGTCTAAACCCATACATTTTAGATTCACTTCCAGTTTGAATAAAACACTTCGATTCCAATATAATTCAAATTGGAGTAATTAACAATTTCAAAACTAAGGTTGGAAATTTCTATTCAACAATTTATTGTACTATTATTTAGTTTTGAAATATTTACATAATGAATCCATAATCATTAAAAATAAACTCAAATTACTAGCAACTAAATATTTCCTTCAATTTATTTATACTAGAAATATTCATTTAATTTATCTTGAATATAATCCAGTTATAAATATCATACCTTTAAATTTCCAAATTAAATAAGTTTACATCAACTTGTGGAGTTTAATTTTTAAATAAGCTCAATTCCAAATAAATTTCCAATTTATCTTCCAATCTTAATTGATTTGAATCATTAAAACTCTATATATATACAATATCTTAAACCTGTACTTAATCATATCATATAAATTATCAAACTTCATTATTCAACTTATTTATTTTTATTTAATAGATTTATACATAGCTTAAATTCAAAAATGTAACTATATATGTATATATATAAGATAATATTTATATAATATCAAAGTTTAATATTTATTAAACCGTATCCTACCCAAACCATAGATATCATTTCAAAAATAATTTTATATATATACAGCGGTGCCTATATAAAATTTTTTATCCTATGATCAAGTTATACAGATATTTATCATTTCAATCCGCAATTTAAAATATAAAAATGCGGTTGTATATCATTTCAAACCGCAATCCCGCGTGAAATGAAAATGCATAATAACTTGCAGTTAATATAGATAAACATCCATTCATCCATTAAAATCATACATCCATTTATCACATCACCATCCAAATTCAAACAATCACATCAATAAATAATAATTAATTACTGACAGTTAATTTTTCAATAATGAGTTAAATAACTATTTAACTGTAGTTTATATGCAATAATAAATAAATTTAACTAGCAGCTTATATGCAATAATAAATTTGACAAAATTTTAACTAGCAGTTTATATGCAAAATTGAATTAAACAACAAGTAAATTATATGAATGCAAATTTACTGAGATGATGATGAAATATATGCCAAACAGCTATAAATAAATTTATAAACACATCATAAATCAATTTAACAAACATAAGAAATTTTAAAAGTTTGGAGTGGGTTAAAACACTCACCTTTGATTTTAGCCCATAAAAATCCAAACAGAAGCGCAAAACTCAAAAATCTCCAAACTCAACTAAATCAATTTCATGTTGTCTGGAATATAGATTTGAATCCAACAGAAGAAATCGCGCGTGAATCAAAGTTTATATGCAAAAGATATTCATGTTACAAGAAATATTATTAAAATAAAAATTAGTACGCGTTAAAAATATATATAAATAAACAAATTTTAATACTTACATTTTCTCAAGATGAGGCTTCAGGAAAAGATTGAAGAACAACTAAGATGAGAACAGGAAGTGTACGAAAAATGAAAAAAAAAGCATTTTTATAAAAGAATGCTTTTGGATTTGCAAGAATAAGAGCTTTTGAATATGAGGTGTTAAGAGAAACAAAATGTAAAAGAAGAAATAAGATGTAGGTTATTTATAATTAGGAAATGAATGTGGAGGGACAAAAATAAATGTCACGTTTTATTTGTTTGATTCTAAATTAATTAAGTGCTAGATACAGAAAAGTTTGGATACATCATTTATATTCATACTTTAACTGTGTGTCAAAATTTCTAAACATATATCAAGTACGATTAATTGGTGACAATATATAGGAACAAACAAGAATAAATGTAGATGCAATCACATAAGGATCTAATAAGGAAGGAGATAAAAGGTGATAACATTGATTAATTCCACTTTCCCACTTTAGCCAATTTTATTAATACGACATTTAATTATCATGCAAGTTGTACTATGACTAGAAAACATAAACAACAAACAATAAATTAATATGTATATAATATTACCTCACTTTTAAATTGTTTGACAGTAATAATAAAAATTAAATCATGCTTTAGCAATTTGAAATTAAAATATTAAATGTTTATATGTATACACATGCACACAAACACACATACATGTGTATATAAAGATTAAACCAAAGCTTATTAATTAATTCAAAGCATACTTCCATACCACATTAAATTGTCTAATGCATTTGTAAACTTATGTATACTTGAAGTCAAAAATACATGTATACATATAAATTAAACCTTTTTACCTTAATGAAATTTATCTAATTTTTTAACAAAACGAAAGCGGAACACAACAAATTAAGCAATATAGTAACAAACCTTTAAGATCCTTAAATAAGGACATTTGAGATAATAAATTGGTAACAAATTTAAATATTGTTGTAATCAAAATCAAAGCTTAGATTCATCATTGAAAAATTGTTAAGCATATGTAAACTTCTATTATAATTTATTAGATTAAGAACAAATAATTTATTCAACAAAGTATTCAAATTTCGTGATATTTTCAATTCAAGATAAAGTGACAATATGTGTATACAATATTTCTGTTTCGACACAAATGCAAATTATATGTATATAAACATTAAGATCTAAAAAAATGCAATTTGGTTTAAGAGTTTAATACATGGATCTATAATTAAAACATTCCTTTAATATATATACAAAAAAAAATTGTTTTGATTTATCAAATTAAAAGTCAAATTAATTCATTCAACAAAAAAAATTCAAATAATATAACAATTTCAAAACAAATAAGGAAATAGAATATATATACAAGCTATGATAATAGCATTATACTTAATATAACATTTTAAAATAGAAGACACCTCTTAGATCTAGCCAATATTCACTCCATGATTTGTACTTTCTCCTCAGATCGTCAAGACCCACACCCAACCCTTGCAAGAGCTGGATGAATCACCTTTATTTTTATTTAATTTGATGTTTGACATTAAATTGTTATTGGTTTATTTTGTTTAAATGAAGATGATGGCAACCCTTTTTTTTCGAGAGGAGGAGGAAGGATTTTATAAAAAAGGAAAGAAAAATGAGGAGATTTTTTTTAATAGGGTAAAAGAATCTTTTTCTTTTCTTCTTATTTAACTTTCTTATTTAATTCAATCAATATTTTCATTTTCTCCATGTGTTGGCTGATCTTAGCATGCATTCATAGTACATAAGGTTTCCAATAAAATAAAACATCAATGTAGTTATTTATTTAAAACCTTGTTTCAAAGGTGTGCCGATATTGAATATTGATATTTGCGTAACTTTTTATACAAGCATTCAAATGTTAATAATAACATTCACATAATTAAATCATGATTAACATTTATTATTATAATCACCGTTATTAATTACATTCAAATAATGTCATTAAATATACATGACGTATGTTATCATTTTTTTATTTATCTTACTATAATACATGTTATTAGTAGAAGTTCAAATTAAGATCATAAACATATCTCTTAACATATGTTAACAAAAATAAAATCATAAATTTTTATTATTCTACCATTTATATTCCTCAATTATATCCCTTATTACAATTAGCCTTTGGTATTTCTATCCATTAATTACACAAATAACATAGTTAATATTTGTTTGTCTTTTACTACATTAATACCATCCAATTTTAGTCTTTTATTTATATTAATTACTATATCTCAATTTATATTGAATTTTTTTCAGTTTTACAAGTTAATAAAAATTAAAATCCCAATTGATTATTTTATCTTGGTTTCATTCTTTTTATTACATCAATTGTTAACTTATGAAATAAAATTAACATTTCTATTCATTTTGCTACATTCATAAATTTTAGTTATTGTCTAGATCTTATTAGTGTAACATTAAAGTTCATTTAATTATAATCTTGGAAAAAAATTCAGTTATAAATATCATATCGTTTAAAATTTCAAGTTTAATACATTTACATCAACTTATGGGGTTAAATTTTTAAATACCTTTCAATTTTAATTTATTGCCATATAAATATTAAATTGTTAACATTTAATTACAGTTGCTTCATCAAATTTCTACATTCGCTCCAATATAAACTTTAAGGCTTTTATTTCTTTCTAAATTAAATTAGAAATCATATTGAATTAACTCTTTTAAATTCATCGAATTTTACGGGTCGTTACACTCTCCCCCACTCAAAACTTTTTGTCCCCGTAAAGGAAAAGAATGGTAAAGAAGAATTAAGAAATCAATATATCTTATTTAAAATATTAAATTTATAAACAATAAATTTACAAAATTACTTATTTTAAATAAAATATATCAGTTTATAAGCATTAAATCTTTTATTACTCAAATTATTAAAGTTTGGAAAACATTTTCAAAATATTTCTATGTCCAAAATTTACGGAAAATTTCGGCAGAGTCTCCTTTGTACGGAGAGGCTCGGGAGAAAATAGTAATATCAAATATAACAATTGTAACGACCCGCATATTTTACGATTGAATATTTAAATATTTTATTTTAATATTTTATCGTTAGTCGGATTTTAGTCCGAAAAGTTACTTTTTGCATACGGTCGAATTAGGACTCGGAACCACTTCTATTGGGTCCAAAACGCTGTTTGCGATCTTTTTGAGTATAAACTTTGATGTGTTTGGAGTTAGCAGAATTTTGCTACGTTTTCACTATGGACTTTGGGTTTGGTTTAGCCCATTAGCCTAAACTATTTACTCTAGCTCAATCCCCTTCCCTTCATAACTTTGCTTTCATTTCCTAACACTCAAGCTTCATCTAAAATGGAGGAAGGAATGGGAAATTAAAACTCCAAGCTCAAGATCATTTGCAAATCCAACTCTAAATTCAAAGAGAAGACAATGATTCAAGCTTCTTGGGTTGATTCTTCCTTGCTTTCAAGCTTCTTCTTCATAAATTTTGTGTAAAGGTGAGATTTTTATCTCATATCTTTGTCTATAACTATCATTGATTGTTGGGTATGAATTCCTAGCACTTTTACGTATGCATTAGCCATTGATTTTGATCGAATTGGTGAAAATCCCAATTTTTAGTGTTTTGGGTTCATATCTTTAAAAATCCAATCTTTAATGTTTGAACACGTTTTTGGTAATGCATCGAGGAGCCAATACAACCGGGTAGCCTATGGGCATAATCCCCTAGCGTTCATGCTCGATCGGTTGCAAATTGAGAGAGTTTTGAGCTCCAAAACCCTTAGGTCGCTCAGTCTGCACAATGTTGATTTTCGGCCTGCATTTAAGTCGTTTTGTAACAACCCGCATATTTATCGATTTTATATTTAAATATTGTATTTAAATATTTCATCATTAGTCGGATTTTAGTCCGAAAAGCTACTTTTTGCATACGGTCGAATTAGGACTCGGGACCACTCCCATTGAGTTTAAAATGCCATTTGCAACCTTTTTGAGTATAAGCTTCGATATGTTTGGAGAAGGTTGATTTTTTCTACTTTTTACTTTGGGTTTGGTTTTTGGGGTCAGCCCTATGTTAACTTATACTCCAAAACTGAACCACTCTCCCCATTCTCCCTCACTTCTTTCTCCTTTCAGTTTTCTTAGCTTTAATGGTGGGAGAGATTGGAAATTAAAACTCCAAAACCCTAGTTTCTCTAGCAAATCAAATTCCTAGCTCCAAACTCAAGAAGAACCCATTGGTAAGCTTCCCTTCTTCTTCTTCTCCAACTTATTCTCTTACCAATTTCAGAAATTCCTAAACCTAATTTTGGGAATGTTCTTGTTTTTGAGCTTAGATTCAAGCTCAATTGGGTTGTGTTGAAGAGAGGTTGATTCTCCATTTGCTTTCAAGCTTCTTCTTGTTCGATTTTGTGAAAAGGTGAGATTTTTAATCTCACATCTAAGTCTATGAATTATCTTCGAATGTTAGGTATGAATTCCTAACACTTATTCGTGTGTACTTGCTTTTGGATTGGATTGAATTGGTGTATATTCCAATTTTTAGTGTTTTGAGTTCAATTCGTTAAAAATCCTAACTTTGATGTTTGAACATGTTTTTGGTGATGCATCGAGGAGCATATAGGGCCGGATAGTCGGTTGGCATAATCCCTTAGTGCCATTGCTCGAGAAAAATGCAATTTGGTCAAGATTGAACCTCATTTGTTATAGGCAGGGAAGAGGCTGGAAACAGGTTCGGCCGACCGACCCCTCTGGTCCAGTCGACCGACCTGCTTCCAAGTGCATAAGCACTTTCTGTTTTAAGGTTCGGTCGACCGACTCAGGGAGCCCAGTCGACCGACCTGCTTCCAAGTGCATAAGCACTTTCTGTTTTAAGGTTCGGTCGACCGACTCAGGGAGCCCAGTCGACCGACCTGCTGCCGAGTGCATAAGCACTCCTCTGTTTAAGGCTCGGTCGACCGACTTAGGGAGTCCGGTCGACCGACCTGCTGTTAATTGCCAGATTAGCCTATTTTGCTAATCCGTTTGAATATCCAACTTTAATCGATTCGTGTTGTCTCCCTTTTGTTGTTGTCATTTATTATCGACTTAGATGACCTTTTCTTTGGGAATTTTAGATATATCCACTTTGATGGATTTTATATCGATTTCTTTGGATTTTATTCACGTTTTCGAATGTGAATCTTAGTGATTGATTGTTCCTACAATCTTCTTTGTGATTTGTCACTTTAAAAATATAAAGGTTTTCTATACTAGTAGTAAATATCAAAACTCTTTCCCCAAACGATTTCAATACTATTTTAATACCAAATTCGTTTATAAAACCGTTTTCCAATCTATTAGTATATATAAACCTTTACCTCACTCGTATGAGAAATCCAATTAAACGACTTAGTAAAACAAGTGGTATGAAACGCTTGCGTTCACTTTGTTGGTTAATTCTTGGACTTGTTCGATTGAATCTCTTGTGACAATTTTATAGTGGAGATCTACAGTTTGTTCGTAAATATTTAAGTTAAGCAAGTGGTTATGGAACATGAAGCTAAACTCATATATTTACTATCTTAGTGTAATTGACACTTCTCGTTGATCATGACGATCATCTTTGTGATTTAGACTAGCAATGTGTGATGTCTCTTTGTCTGCGAGGGAGACTAAACCCCGTTTTGTGGAGTTTCGACTCAATTTGGTGGGGTAGCAACCCATGGTCTTCAGGCCGTTTGTGGAACTTCGGCTCAATTTGTGATGGTTAGCGACCATGGAATTAGCGTTCCGTTTGTGATACACGTGTTGGTGGGCTTTATGCTCTCGTTTGTGGTAGGCCTCCCCCCTTTGTGATTTCTGGATTTCTTGTGTAGATTCCTAGAATTTGTGTTTCACCAATTTTCGTGATTTCCATTGATAAGTTTTATCAATATTTATGCATTGGTGAATTTGTGTGTCATTGACTTTGGTGATTTCTGGATTTCTTGTGTAGTCTTCTGGAATTTGTGTGTCATTGACTTTTGTGATTGACATGGATATTATCGTCAATATTTATGGTTTGGTGAACGAAATAGGAGTATGACGTTTCTTTGATTCTTGTGTAGATTTGGTGACATTGATTAATCTCTTGATGATTATCAACTAAGTATATATATATATCACAGCTTGGCATTGTGATTATTATGTGTTTAGTCATATCTCTTATTCTATATCGTTTCATCTGATATTTATAGTTAGACTGATCCGTTTATTATTTTCTTATTAAATAATACTCGGGTCAGACCGAGATGTTACAGGTGCTTCTGCTTGACTTCTCATCCGGGATTAACTCCTTGACTTTTGGGTTAACTACTTAGATTAGTAGTTATTTTGTTGTATACATTTGAGATATAGACTCCTTAATGTATACTTATTCTTTTGTGTAGTTCGTGTAACTATTCTTTTGTGATATTGTGGATCTTTTCAGACCACTACTCTGATGTACGCTTTCTAGTGTAATATTCATATCTTATTCCGTCTTTGTGATATGAATTGTCTATGACTGATTTATGTTATGTTTATTTCTATATTTGTTTCTGAAGATATTACAGCCACTGTGTAGTAGCTTTGAGTTTGTGTCGGAATGTCGAATTTCCCTCTTGATAAAGAAATGCATGTTATACTATCTGACATATCGATGCTCGCGCAAAGCAATTACTCGGATGGTCACTCCTCAACAGCCTTATTCTCCGTGCTAGTTGACAGCATTCACCGTAATAATCTTGGCTAGCATGGGTATAGAGGTGGGGCATCACAGCATGGTATCAGAGCCAAACTTCGGAACAATATGGAATATTATAACAAGGATCATCGTCCTAAGTTCTTCGTAGGAGTCGTGCTTTAGGATTTTATTCGGGCCTACGTACCGTTCTATCCTATTTTCTTTTATGATTCCTTGTTTTGTCTATCAAGATTGCTTGATATTCAATTTGGTGAATAATCTTTTTCTTCCTCTTCTTTCTTTCTAAAGGAAGAGAAATGTCTAGACCTGGCCGCCCCAGAGCCGTGCCATCTAGCACTCCGCCCCAGGATGGAGTTTTTATGACTGCTCAACAGCTTCTTGATTTAGTGACGAATGCTCAAGCAGCTTGAGCTAACCCGGAACCTACTCACCCAAAGTCGGGATTTGCACGCTTGTGTAGCGATTACACTAATTTGGGTGGGGAGCCATTCAAAGGTTCCGAAACTGTTATGGAAGTGCAGGCTTGGCTAAGGTCATGCGATCGAATCTTTTCTCGCATGAATCTTATTAACCTTCACCGAGTTCAGGTGGCCTCTAGTATGCTCCTTGAAAGAGCATTGGACTGGTACGAGCTTCTTATTTCTGAGATTAATGAAGCGGATCTCACTTGGGAGAAATTCCGAGAACGCTTCGAGTTAAAATTCGTACCAGAAGCTGAGAAAGTGACATTGGCTCGACGATTTATAGACCTTGTTAAAGGTGAATCCTCCGTGACTGATTACGTCGCCTCTTTCGAGTCGCTTTCCAAATATGGGGTTGAATACATCAACACCCCTCTTAAGAAGAATTAAAGATTCGTCTATGTATTAAACAAAAGTCTCAAGAAGCCATTACTTCTAAAATTAGAAGTTTCTTTCGACCAACTCGTTGATATCTCTCTTCGTCTTGAAGAGGCGGATAAGGAGAATGATGTTGAAGTGGTGGGTTCCAAACCAGACTTCAACAACAAGAAGAGGCCAAACAAATTCAAAGGCCCTTATCCCAATAAGAAAGGGAAGCAAGCAACCTCCGTGGCAAAGACTTCTTCCTTTGGTCGTGGGGAATGCTATAATTGTGGTTCGAAGGACCATTATGCGAACAAGTGCCCAAAGTCTCTCTCTTGTCGCTACTGCAAAGTTCCCGGTCATGTTATATCTTCATGCCCCAAGCTTCAGGGCAAGAAGGAGGGAAAGCTTAATGTTGCTCAAGCCCCTGGCAACACATCTCGTGGCCAAGGTATTTCTCATTCTATTCTAGATGGAATTATTTTATTTCGTGATCATCCTATTCGAGTTCTTTTTGATACGGGTGCGTCCCATTCTTTTATGTCAAAAGAACTTGTTGATACCTTTTCTTTGGATGCTTTGTGTTTAATGACTTCTTTGAGAATTGCGAATCCGGTTGGTGGATCCGCAACAATCAGTTTATTGTGTAAAGATGTCGAGATTATTTTGTGTGGTTTTTCTTTCCGAGCCGATTTGCATGTCATGCGTTATTTAGGCTTTGGAATGATTTTGGGAATGGATTGGCTTAACCGTTATGAAGCTCATATCCTATGTCTTGATCGGACTATTCATCTTCGACATCCTCAATCTGTTAATCAGGTTTCTGTTATTCTTAAAGATTCAGATTCTGCTTTGGTTGCATCTTTATATTCTTTAAATCCTCGTGATGACGATGATGATGATGAGGGTGATATTATTTCTCTTATTCACGTCGTTTGTGAATTTTTTGACATATTCGAGCCCGTTTTAGGATTACCACCTAAGCGAGCAATTGTGTTCAGAATTAATCTTATTCCTGGAGCTCAACCTATCACTCGTCCTCCTTATCGTATGTCCAATAAAGAAAACGAGGAGATGCGTAAACAATTATCCGAATTGGAGACGAAGCAATTTATTCGCTCTAGTTCCTCGCCTTGGGGAGCTTTGGCTATTTTCGTGAAGAAATCCGATGGTACACTTAGGCTTTGCGTTGACTACCACAAGCTTAATGATCTTACTATCAAAAATAAATATCCTTTACCTCGGATTGATGATCTATTCGATCAACTTAGTGGTGCTAGAGTCTTTTCACAATTGGACTTGGCTACCGGTTTTCATCAGCTTCGTATTGCAGAGGATAGCATTCCTTTGACATCGTTCTGTACTCGTTATGGATCTTATGAATGGCTTGTGATGCCATTTGGGTTAACGAATGCCCCGGCTTATTTCGTTGACTTAATGAATCGAGTTTTTAAAGACTTTCTCGACCGGTTTGTTCTCATCTTTATCGATGATATTCTTTTGTATTCTAAAACCGAGGAGGAGCATGAAAAACATCTTCGGATTGTGTTGGAAACTCTTAGGAGTAATCAATTAAAGGCAAAATTTTCTAAATGCCACTTTTGGCAATCTCGTGTGAAGTTTCTCGGTCATATTATTTCCGAATCTGGAATTTCCGTGGATCCTTCAAAGATTGAAGCGATTCAAGATTGGAAGAGACCGGAGAGTGTGACAGAGATTCGTAGTTTTCTCGGCTTGGCGGGCTATTACCGTCGTTTTATCAAAGACTTTTCTAAGATTGTCGTGCCTCTCACTAGCTTAACGAAGAAAGGTGTTAAATACATTTGGTCAGACAAATGTGAAGCTTCTTTTCAGAAATTAAAAGAACTTCTTTCTGATGCTCCTATTCTTGTTATTCCCGATGGGAATCAAGATTTCGTTGTTTATACCGATGCTAGTCGCATTGGTTTGGGTGCCGTTCTTATGCAAAAAGAACGTGTTATTGCTTATGCTTCCAGGCAATTAAAGCCTGTTGAGACTAGATATGCCACTCATTATTTAGAGCTCGCGGCTATTGTTTCGCCCTTCGTATTTGGCGTCATTATCTCTTAGGAGAGAAATTTGTTCTTTACACAGATCATAAGTCTTTGAAATATTTATTTTCTCAAAAGGAACTTAATTTGCGTCAACAACGTTGGCTCGAGTTTCTTACTCCTTATGATCTTGATATTCTTTATACTCTCGGAAAGGGTAATCGTGTCGCCGATGCTCTTAGCCGTAAACAACAAGCTGTTGTTTCTATGATGATATCCGAATGGAACGATATCGAGATTTTATCCACTTGCGAAATTCGAGACCGTGTTTCCGATTTATGCTCATCATTTGTTTTATGTAGCCTTGAGGCTCATCCTTCTCTTTTTGACCGCATTCTTGAAGCTCAAGGGTTAGATCCTGAATTGGCTCTTCTTCGCCAAAATATTAGGGATAAAATTGATATTGAAGGATTGAAAGACTTTGATATCGATTCTCGTGGCGGCATTCGGAGATTTGGTAGACTTGTCGTGCCAAATATTGGTGATCTTCGTAGAGATATTTTAGAAGATTCTCATCGTTCTAAATTTACCGTTCATCCCGGTAGTAGTAAAATGTACGCGGATATGAAGCGACTTTATTATTGGGAGGGAATGAAACTTGATATTGCTAGCTTTGTTAAGTGTTGCATGACTTGCCAACTCGTTAAGGCCGAACATCAAAGGCCCGGTGGGTTATTGCAACCTTTAGAAATTCCAATTTGGAAGTGGGACCAAATTTCCATGGATTTTATAGATGGCCTTCCCCGTTCTCGTTCGGGTCATGATAGCTTATGGGTGATCGTTGATAGACTTACTAAATCCGCTCATTTTATTCCCGTTCGGTCTAACCGAACCGTTCCTCTTTTGGCCGAACTCTTTATCAAAGAGATTGTTAAATTACATGGAGTTCCTACTTCTATAGTTAGTGATCGTGATCCATTGTTTACTAGTGGATTTTGGAAGAGTCTTCAAAAAGCTTTAGGAACGAAGCTTAATTTTAGCACCGCTTATCACCCCCAGTCCGATGGACAAACCGAGCGTGTTAATCAAACTCTTGAAGATCTTCTTCGTGCTTGTGTGCTTGATTTCGGTGGAAGTTGGGAAGATCATATTTCTCTTGTTGAATTTTCTTATAATAATAGCTTCCAATCTAGTATTGGTATGGCACCTTTTGAGGCACTCTACGGAAGGCCAAGCCGATCTCCTTCTTGTTGGCTTGAGGCCGGTGAGAAGCTGGTTTTAGGTCCAGATTTTATTCGTGATTCCACAGAGAAAATTGAACTTATTCGACATAGGACGAAAGAAGCCCAGAGTAGACAAAAATCCTACGCCGATAACCGGAGAAGGAAATTAGAATTTTCTGTGGGAGATCTTGTGTTCATTCGTGTTTCACCTATGAAAGGTGTTGTACGTTTCAGTCGATCGGGAAAACTAGCGCCTCGATATATTGGGCCATTTCCTATCACCGAACGTATTGGTTCCATGGCTTATCGCCTTTTATTGCCGGCTCAATTTTCTGCTATCCATGACGTGCTTCACGTTTCTCAACTTCGGAAATGCCTTCGAGATTCCGATTCTATCCTTGAGCCCGGTGTTGTGGAAGAGATTGAAGTTTCGCCTAATTTAACTTATGAGCAACATCCTATTCTTATTATTGCTTCGGAGGTCAAACGACTTCGAAATAAAGATGTTCCGCTTGTTAAAGTTCAATGGTCTTCAAATCCTAAGGATTGTACTTGGGAATCTAGAGAGTACATCGAGCGAACACATCCGAACTTACTTTCTCGTGCTCTTTGAGGTGAACTTATTATTTCAAACTTCTTTTGTGTTGAATATGCTTTTATGGTTGTTACTATATATATCTTCTTCATGTAATATTGCGTGGACGCAATTTCTTTAAGGAGGGGAGTCTGTAACAACCCGCATATTTATCGATTTTATATTTAAATATTTCATCATTAGTCGGATTTTAGTCCGAAAAGCTACTTTTTGCATACGGTCGAATTAGGACTCGGGACCACTCCCATTGAGTTTAAAATGCTGTTTGCGACCTTTTTGAGTATAAGCTTCGATATGTTTGGAGAAGGTTGATTTTTGCTACCTTTTACTTTGGGTTTGGTTTTTGGGCTCAGCCCTATGTTAACTTATACTCCAAAACTGAACCACTCTCCCCATTCTCCCTCACTTCTTTCTCCTTTCAGTTTTCTTAGCTTTAATGGTGGGAGAGATTGGAAATTAAAACTCCAAAACCCTAGTTTCTCTTGCAAATCAAATTCCTTGCTCCAAACTCAAGAAGAACCCATTGGTAAGCTTCTCTTCTTCTTCTCCAACTTATTCTCTTACCAATTTCAGAAATTCCTAAACCTAATTTTGGGAATGTTCTTATTTTTGAGCTTAGATTCAAGCTCAATTGGGTTGTGTTGAAGAGAGGTTGATTCTCCATTTGCTTTCAAGCTTCTTCTTGTTCGATTTTGTGAAAAGGTGAGATTTTTAATCTCACATCTAAGTTTATGAATTATCTTCGAATGTTAGGTATGAATTCCTAACACTTATTCGTGTGTACTTGCTTTTGGATTGGATTGAATTGGTGTATATTCCAATTTTTAGTGTTTTGAGTTCAATTCGTTAAAAATCCTAACTTTGATGTTTGAACATGTTTTTGGTGATGCATCGAGGAGCATATAGGGCCGGGTAGTCGGTTGGCATAATCCCTTAGCGCCATTGCACGAGAAAAATGCAATTTGGTCAAGATTGAACCTCATTTGCTATAGGCAGGGAAGAGGCTGGAAACAGGTTCGGCCGACCGACCCCTCTGGTCCGGTCGACCGACCTGCTTCCAAGTGCATAAGCACTTTCTGTTTTAAGGTTCGGTCGACCGACTCAGGGAGCCCAGTCGACCGACCTGCTTCCAAGTGCATAAGCACTTTCTGTTTTAAGGTTCGGTCGACCGACTCGGGGAGCCCAGTCGACCGACCTGCTGCCGAGTGCATAAGCACTCCTTTGTTTAAGGCTCGGTCGACCGACTTAGGGAGTCCGGTCGACCGACCTGCTGTTAATTGCCAAATTAGCCTATTTTGCTAATCCGTTTGAATATCCAACTTTAATCGATTCGTGTTGTCTCCCTTTTGTTGTTGTCATTTATTATCGACTTAGATGACCTTTTCTTTGGGAATTTTAGATATATCCACTTTGATGGATTTTATATCGATTTCTTTGGATTTTATTCACGTTTTCGAATGTGAATCTTAGTGATTGATTGTTCCTACAATCTTCTTTGTGATTTGTCACTTTAAAAATATAAAGGTTTTCTATACTAGTAGTAAATATCAAAACTCTTTCCCCAAACGATTTCAATACTATTTTAATACCAAATTCGTTTATAAAACCGTTTTCCAATCTATTAGTATATATAAACCTTTACCTCACTCGTATGAGAAATCCAATTAAACGACTTAGTAAAACAAGTGTTATGAAACGCTTGCGTTCGCTTTGTTGGTTAATTCTTGGACTTGTCCGATTGAATCTCTTGTGACAATTTTATAGTGGAGGCCAATAGTTTGTTCGTAAATATTTAAGTTAAGCAAGTGGTTATGGGACATGAAGCTAAACTTGTAGGATCTAGATTAACCCTAGAGGGGGGGTGAATAGGGTTATAGCAAAAATTTTCGAATTAAACACAGAAGCAAACTGCAGAAATAAATATGCTGAAAAATAAATCACACACAAAATTTACCCAGCTTCAGCAACCCCTGCCTATTGCTGCATTCCCAGATTTCTATTAGAATTAAACAGTTTCCCGCTTACAAACAATCTAACAGACTTGCAAACCCTGCTACCGCCTATAGAGTTTTGCAAACTCGCAAACCCTGCTAACTGGACTAACTCTAACTAAACAATCTGACAACACCTAAACCCTAGGTGATGATTTACCATGTTTTGTTTTGAAAAGAACAGACAAATAAACAAATTATAAGAGCAAGCACTAAATTTAAAAACAATTTGAATTATCTTGCCCTTAAAAAAAAACAAAATACCCTAACTCAAAACAAACGCGGTCACTTCCCTCTTATCTTATTTCACTCGGTCCTTTTTCTTTTGTTTGTGAAAAAAATGGCGGCCCTCTGTTTATTCGATCTGAATTAGGGCTTCTTTCCCTTGCGATCCAAATTTGGGGCTTTGACTGATTTTTGATGCTTGTGTTCGCGCTCGCTCTCTGATGATCGAGTTATTGATGGTTCGGTATGTAATTTCTTTTGTTGCTTGTTTGATTGCTTGCTTTTTCACTCGATTGTTCTGTGTTCTATGATGATTTCTTGGGGTGTATTTATAGGGTTGAAACCCTAATAACCACTGTCAGATTTGATTTCTACACGTCGTTGATTATTTTCCTGAATTTGTTCTGGATTTGGAGTATTCCTTTCTTGATTTGATTTCGAATTATTGTTGTCCATATTTGTTTTCGAATTAATTAATTCGAAAATTTCTTCCTATATTTGTTGTCTCGGCCCCTATTTGAATTAACACTGACCATATATGAATTCGAGAAATTTGATGCAGAGATTTCTTTCCAAATTAAATTTCTTTGACTTAATCAAAACCCGATGTTTATTTTTAAATTCAACCCCTTTTTTTTTCTTTGACTTTGGACATGTTTGCACAACTGTTGAGCTCACTGTGTCTTCTGACCATCTTCTCTGTTGTTCATGTAATTGCATTTGATCTCGAGTTTCACTGTTGCATTTGCTCATTGGAGTTTGTACTTGCACACTGCACGTAGCTTATTGTCTGTACTTGGTGCATTGAGAATTTTCACTGTGTTGCATTGTACTGCCCTAGTGTTGCTCACCATGTTTCATACATGTTTTTATGCTTTGTGACATTCGGGCTTGTTGTGTACTTGTCTACTGCAGTTTCATTGTGACTTGACTGTGTTGTTTTGTCTCTGCCCAGTTGATGTTCTGTTCATATGTGTCTGGTCAAGTTCATTCAATTCATTGACCCTTGTACATGCTGTACTGTCTGGTCTTTGTTTGCTTGGTAGCATTTTGTGGTCCTTCATGATGTGTTTGCTGTTGCACTCGGTGTTTGTAGCTTGCCACTGACTTCTTTGTAGTTGCACTGCACTTTGGCTTTACTGAGTTTGTTGTTACAGTGATTTGTCTGACCTCGTATGCTTCAAGTTGCCTTGAGTTGAACCTATCTTGGGTTTGACCTTGTTTGTGATTTTTGTGCATTGTGCTCTGTTGTTGTATTTGCATTGAGTCACTGATTTTGGTCGAGACTTTGTTTGTTGCAGTATGTCACTGCATTTGGTCTGAGTCACTTGTATCCATTCTCGAGTTGCACACTTTGATTTACTACTGCTTCACCTTGTTGAGTACCTGTAATTGCTGTTATATCACTTCAAATTGCATTTATTTGCTTGTACTTGTGTTCTGGTCATTGCTTTGTTGTGTAGCTGCTATGCAGTTGCTATGCATCACTATATATATATACTCTCTGTTCTGATTTGCATTGGTGCAGTTTCCATATTTTGTGTATCTTGATGTTGTATACACTTTTTCATGCTGTTGTGATGCGGTTTCCTTCACTGTTGTATCTTCGGGAGTTTGCACTGCTTCATGTTGAATTCATTGAAGTATTGATTGCTTTTGTTGATAACGCACACGAGTTGGCGAGGCAGTGCACACGTGTATAAATGTACACGTGTGTATTGCAGCCACTCACGATTACCTGTAAGAACACTGATATGCACAGATATTACACAATCAAAGATGATGACAATAACCCATGTATCTGAGACACAAACAAATTTCTATTTTTGCAAATTCAAATTTGTTTGTTTTCAGATTACTGTTGTAGTTGTTAATTATACAGGTACACAGGAGACAGGACAAGAAGTGGAGCTGGATAATGCAGATAGATGCAGATGTGCAGACAGAGTGAAAAACTGAGTGTTGAGTGTTGTAGTGAGAAATGTAAAATGTATGAACTGGTGTATGTATATATAGAGAGAGCTGAAAACTTTGTATTGTTTAAATGTTGTAATAAAATATTATATTGAATAAAAAATACTGGTTGAATTATATAAATTCTGTGCAATAGTATAATTATTCAATATGAATATTTCTTCCTTTCTGTATATAGTCCAAACTGCAAACACATATATATATTGATATATATTTTGTTATCATCAAACAAAAAATCACATCAAACAATCTCCCCCTTTTGATGATGACAAACATATATATTAAAGATTTTGAAATGCTAATACATGTGTTTGAGCATGAAATGTTTAGCTCCCCCTATTTGAATGCTCCCCCTACAACCAAGACCACTCCCTATTTGGAAGATAACAAAAATTACTGATGAATAAAAGAACTAAGGAAAATTATCTAACAACATTAAACAAATATTTTTGAAGTATTCCAAAAAATATTTACTTCCTTATCAAAATCTAGTTCTTTTCTCCCCCTTTTGGCATTATCAAAAGACTGACAAGAAAACAATGGAACAGTAGGAACAAAAAATAATATATCATAACGAGATAACAACTTCCACATTGTAGAGAATGGATCGATGATCGGTTTAAGAAGAGAGATATTTTAACATTAATTTGACATTTAAGCACAAAAAAACAAAAAAAATAAGCACTTACTAGTCATGCATAACCATAAGGACTTTTAAATGGGATTAGCAGTTACTTATTAGTCTAAGCATCCGGACTTTTAAGTGAGACCAGAATACTTAGTTACCATACTCCATCCATGCATAACCATAAGGACTTTTAAATGAGAATGGAGTAATGAGAAAAATAATTCACTCACATGCTCCATCCATGCATAACCATAAGGACGTTTAAATGAGAATGGATGCATGAGAGTTATTATTATTTATTATTATAATTTTTTTTTATTTATTTATTTAAAAATAATTCACTCTTCTTATTTTACAAAACCATTATGAACGATAGAAAGATGGTAGAAATAGAAATGATCGTGGAATAAGTTACCAAGTTAATTATATTATGTAATATCCAGTACTGAATACCATATTCGAATCAATATTTGGATAATATCCACAACTGGTTTGAATCCTAGAAATTGAAGTTGAAAGTATATATTCAAGAATATTTCAACAAAGAAAATGAAAAATGGTTAGTCAATTTCTATAATCCCCAAATCCAAACGTAATCTGGAAAATCTTTCTTCTGGGAGGGGTTTTGTGAAAATATCAGCAAGTTGAGTCTCAGTTGAAATATATTCAATGCAAATGTCTTCCTTAGCAATGTGATCTCTAAGAAAGTGGTGTCTCACATCAATGTGTTTTGTGCGTGAATGATGAACAAGATTATTTGATAAGTCTATTGCACTTTTACTGTCACATTTTAATGGAACTTGTTTATAAACTAAGCCAAAATCAGAAAGAGTTTGCATCATCCATAAAATTTGAGCACAACAACTCCCTAAAGCAATATATTCTGCTTCAGTGGTGGATAATGCAACACAGTTCTGTTTTCGACTTGACCATGAAACTAACGACTGTCCTAGCATAAAGCATGTTCCACTAGTGCTTTTCCTGTCAACCAATGAACCAGCATAATCAGCATCAGAATAGCCAACTAAATCAAAATTTTCACAAGAAGGATACCATAACCCAAGTTTGTTTGTGTGAAAGATATCTCAAAATTCGTTTAGTGGCTTTCAAATGAGATTCTTTAGGATTAGATTGAAAACGTGCACACAGACACACAGAAAACATAATATCAGGTCTAGAAGCAGTAAGATAGAGAAGTGAACCAATTATCCCTTGATATTTCTTCTGATCAACAGCACTTCCTTTCTCGTCTTTGTCCAACTTTGTTGATGGGCTCAAAGGAGTTCTCAATGGTTTGGAGTTCTCAACTCCAAATTTCTTCAGCAGTTCCAACACATACTTGGATTGTGACATGAAAATGCCATCACTGCTTTGCTTGATTTGAAATCCAAGAAAATATTTCAATTCTCCAACCAAGCTCATCTCAAATTTAGCCTGCATGACTTGTTCAAATTTCTCGCACAAGAGTTCATTAGTAGCGCCATAAATGATATCATCTACATAAATCTGAACAATCAAAAAATCACTTCCTTTATGTAATAGAAACAGTGTCGTGTCAGCACTCCCCTTTTTAAAGCCATTTTCCAAAAGATATGTGCAAAGGCAGTCATACCACGCTCTAGGAGCTTGCTTAAGACCATATAATGCTTTTTCAAGTTTATACACATGATTTGGAAAATCATGATTTTCAAAACCGGGGGGTTGTTCAACAAAAACCTCTTCTTTCAAATCACCATTTAGAAAAGCACTTTTTACATCCATTTGTTTAAGTTTGAAACCTTTATAACAAGCAAAGCTTAGCAAAATCCTAATGGCTTCTAACCTGGCAACTGGAGCAAATGTTTCATCAAAATCTATGCCTTCTATTTGGTTATATCCTTTTGCGACCAACCTAACTTTGTTTCTAATTACATTTCCTGATTCATCAAGTTTGTTTTTGAACACCCATTTAGTTCCTACAATTGGATAGTCATTTGGCCTAGGAACTAATTTCCAAACTTTATTTCTCTCAAATTGATTAAGTTCATCTTGCATTGCTAGAATCCAACTTTCATCATTAAGAGCCATTTCAACAGTATCAGGTTCAATTTCAGAAATAAAACCACTATGACAACAAAACGCACACAAATTTTTATCAAATGAAGAGCGAGTGCGTATACCTTCCGTAGGATCTCCTATAACCAATTCAGGAGGATGATTGGATTTGAACTTCAATCTATCAGCATCAGCAGTCCTACTTTCATCTTTCTCACTAGATGTCCCTTCTTTAATGCCTTCATGATCTACCCCATCATCAACCGTTTTTTCAGTCGTCCTTTCCAGATCAGATTCATCAAATTTCACATTGATTGATTCAACAATTGTCTTTGTTCGTTTGTTGTATATCCTGTAAGCCTTGCTCCTGGTTGAATAGCCCATGAAAATTCCCTCATCGGCCTTTGATTCAAATTTTCCAAGTTGATCACCTGTGTTAAGAATGAAACAAGGGCATCCAAAAACACGAAAGTAAGAGATGTTAGGTTTCCTTTCATGCCACACTTCATAAGCCGTTTTGCCAAGTATTGGTCTAATCATTACCCTATTCATTACGTAGCACGAAGTATTCACCGCCTCTGCCCAAAAGGTTAGAGGTAGTTTATACTCACTCAACATGGATCTAACCAATTCTTGCAATGTACGATTTTTCCTTTCAACCACCCCATTTTGTTGAGGTGTTCGTGGAGCAGAAAATTCATGTTTTAAACCATTTTCTTCACAAAAGTTTTCAAATTCTGAATTTTCAAATTCGCCTCCATGATCACTTCTTAAAGTTTTAATTGAAACTCCTTTTTCATTTTGAACAAGTTTAGCAAATTTTGAAAAATAATCAAAAGATTCATACTTTTTGGCTAAGAAATAAACCCATGTAAATCTAGAATAATCGTCAACCAATACATAACAATAACGTTTTCCATTCAAGCTAGCAATTTCATTTGGTCCAAATAAGTCCATATGAATTAATTCGAGGACCCTTGATGTGCTAACAATGTTTTTAGGGCGAAATGATGATCGACTAAGCTTGCCCAAGGAACATGCTTTACACACTTTGTTATCTTTAAATTTCTGATGTGGTAACCCTCTGACTAATTCTTTCGTTTCAAGATTTTTTAAGAGACTCATGCTAGCATGTCCAAGTCTCCTATGCCATAAAGATGCCTCTTCGTCAGTGGCTACCAAACATCTGGAAAGATTTAGATTGTCAAATGAAAGCGAGTAAATATTTCCTTTTCTTTTGCCCATAAAAACTATGTTATTAGAAGTTTTATCAATGATCTTGCAAGTATCACTATCAAAAACCACATTCATACATTTGTCACATAGTTGGCTAATAGAAATGAGATTGTGATGCAAATTATCAACGTATAAAACATTAGTCAAGGAAAAAGTACCGTTACTTACTTCACCTTTCCCAATAATCTTACACTTGCTATTGTCTCCCATGATCACATTTCCACCTCTAAAATTCTCTAGGCTAAGGAACTTAGATTTATCACCTGTCATATGTCTAGAACAACCTGAATCTAGAAACCATTCTTGTTGCTCCTTAGCCCGCCAACAGACCTACATAAAGAGAGAGGAGGATGACCTAGAGAAACTCTTAGGTCCAATGATATTAGTAACTGAAGCATTGTGAACAAACAATCCCTTTGGAACCCAAACTTGTTTTGTCCTTTCATTTTTGTTCCTATAGACATGGAATTTGTTTGTAGAATTCTTAGGAACCCAAACTTGTATAAATTTTGTGTTCTTGTTCCTATGACTACAATTTTCAACACGATGTCCAATTTCACTTCTAACAAAGACACTCTTACTTTTTGCATAATCATCAACCTGTGTTTTCCCAAAACCCAGTCCTTTTCTGTTATTAGCAAAGAGTTGATTTTCCAATAACATGTTAAATGATTTTTCTCCTCTTGAAAAGTTATTCAGAGATTTCTCAAGATTTTGGACTTTGGTTTTTAGTGTTGTGTTTTCAGTTACAAGTGTGGTGCATCTATTTATAAAATCCTTTTTCCTAGTGTCAATGGTTTCCTTAAGACTCGAGTTTTCTTTTTCAAGATTATCGAAGCTATTCTTAAGTCTTGATATTTCTGAATCTAAAATTTTACATTTTTTACAGTCTAGGTTTTGAATATTTTCAAGTTCAGTTTCTAACCTAGTATTCTCATGAACGAGTTCTCTCCTGTCAGACTTCAATTTTTCAATTTTAGTTTCAAGAGTATCAATTGTATTAGTAAGATCATAACACATCAAAACAAGTTCTTTATAAGAATAGTCATGTACCTCACTGGATTCCTCTGAACTTGTTTCTGAATCTGATTTTGCCATAAGGCACAAGTTAGCCTCTTCTGAGCTATTATCCGAAACTTCTTCTCCTTCTTCATCATCCCAAGTTGCTGCAAAGGCCTTCTTCTTTTTACTTCCTTTGTTGTTTTTGAGAAGTGGGCATTTTTGTTTGAAGTGGCCAGGCTTTTTGCAGTTAAAGCATGTCAATTCGTTATCGGAATCGTCAGAATCTTTTGACCTATTACCACTTGTTTTCTTCTTGCGTGGCCTGAATTTTGACCATTTTCTAAGATTATTGACAGCCATCGCAAGCTCTTCAATTGGATCTTCTTCTTCTTCATCGCTTTCTTCTTTGCTCTTTAAGGCAATTGTCTTCTTTCTTGATTCGGAGTTGTTACGTTCCTCCATTGCCTTTAGCTCAAGCTCATATGTCATCAAGTTTCCGATCAACTCCTCCATGCTTAGTTTACTCAGATCTTTCGATTCTTGTATTGCCGTGACTTTTGCCTAAAGTTCATTGGTATGACTCGCAGTATCTTCCGCACAAGCTCTACTTCAGTGAAGACCTTCCCAAGCGCTCTAGCATTGTACACCAAAGTTGAAAAACGTCCAAACATATCCTTTATGCTCTCGCCCTTTTCCATCACAAAGTTTTCGTATTCATTGCTAAATAGAGCTAGACGTGACTCCTTGACTTGAGAAGTTCCTTCGTGTGTCACCTCCAAAGTGTGCCAAATTTCCTGTGCTGTTGTACAATGAGAAATTCTATTAAACTCATTTTTATCAAGAGCACAGATCAAAGCGTTCATTGCTTTGGCATTTGTAGTTTTTAATTTCTTGTCGTTAGCATCCCACCTATCCTTAGGTTTAGGTATCTCAGTATCACCAATAACTATAGTGGGAGATTTATAGCCAGTTTCAATAATATCCCAAACATCATAATCGACAGAACTACGATAAATACTCATCCTAACTTTCCAATAAGCATAATCATTCCCATTAAACATGGGTGGCCTAGCAATAGATTGCCCCTCAGAAAAAGCATTATTTGGTGGATTCATGACTCTAAAGTTAAAGTAAAATACCTTGCTCTGATACCACTTGTAGGATCTAGATTAACCCTAGAGGGGGGGGTGAATAGGGTTATAGCAAATTTTTCCGAATTAAACACAGAAGCAAACTGCAGAAATAAATATGCTGAAAAATAAATCACACACAAAATTTACCCAGCTTCGGCAACCCTTGCCTACTGCTTCATTCCCAGATTTCTATTAGAATTAAACAGTTTCCCGCTTACAAACACTCTAACAGACTTGCAAACCCTGCTACCGCCTATAGAGTTTTGCAAACTCGCAAACCCTGCTAACTGGACTAACTCTAACTAAACAATCTGACAACACCTAAACCCTAGGTGATGATTTACCATGTTTTTTTTGAAAAGAACAGACAAATAAAACAAATTATAAGAGCAAGCACTAAATTTAAAAACAATTTAAATTATCTTGCCCTTCAAAAAAAAAATACCCTAACTCAAAACAAACGCTGTCACTTCCCTCTTATCTTATTTCACCCGGTCCTTTTTCTTTTGTTTGTGAAAAAAATGGCGGCCCTCTGTTTATTCGATCTGAATTAGGGCTTCTTTCCCTTGCGATCCAAATTTGGGGCTTTGACTGATTTTTGATGCTCGTGTTCGCGCTCGCTCTCTGATGATCGATTTGTTGATGGTTCGGTATGTAATTTCTTTTATTGCTTGTTTGATTACTTGCTTTTTCACTCGATTGTTCTGTGTTCTATGATGATTTCTTGGGGTGTATTTATAGGGTTGAAACCCTAATAACCACTGTCAGATTTGATTTCTACACGTCGTTGATTATTTTCCTGAATTTGTTCTGGATTTGGAGTATTCCTTTCTTGATTTGATTTCGAATTATTGCTGTCCATATTTGTTTTCGAATTAATTAATTCGAAAATTTCTTCCTATATTTGTTGTTTCGGCCCTTATTTGAATTAACACTGACCATATATGAATTCGAGAAATTTGATGCAGAGATTTCTTTCCAAATTAAATTTCTTTGACTTAATCAAAACCCGATGTTTATTTTTAAATTCAACCCCATTTTTTTTTCTTTGACTTTGGACATGTTTGCACAACTGTTGAGCTCACTGTGTCTTCTGACCATCTTCTCTGTTGTTCATGTAATTGCATTTGATCTCGAGTTTCACTGTTGCATTTGCTCATTGGAGTTTGTACTTGCACACTGCACGTAGCTTATTGTCTATACTTGGTGCATTGAGCATTTTCACTGTGTTGCATTGTACTGCCCTTGTGTTGCTCACCATGTTTCATACATGTTTTTATGCTTTGTGACATTCGGGCTTGTTATGTACTTGTCTACTGCAGTTTCATTGTGACTTGACTGTGTTGTTTTGTCTCTGCCCAGTTGATGTTCTGTTCATATGTGTCTGGTCGAGTTCATTCAATTCATTGACCCTTGTACATGCTGTACTGTCTGGTCTTTGTTTGCTGGGTAGCATTTTGTGGTCCTTCATGATGTGTTTGCTGTTGCACTCGGTGTTTGTAGCTTGCCACTGACTTCTTTGTAGTTGCACTGCACTTTGGCTTTACTGAGTTTGTTGTTGCAGTGATTTGTCTGACCTCGTATGCTTCAAGTTGCCTTGAGTTGAACCTATCTTGGGTTTGACCTTGTTTGTGATTTTTGTGCATTGTGCTCTGTTGTTGTATTTGCATTGAGTCACTGATTTTGGTCGAGACTTTGTTTGTTGCAGTATGTCACTGCATTTGGTCTGAGTCACTTGTATCCATTCTCGAGTTGCACACTTTGATTTACTACTGCTTCACCTTGTTGAGTACCTGTAATTGCTGTTATATCACTTCAAATTGCATTTATTTGCTTGTACTTGTGTTCTGGTCATTGCTTTGTTGTGTAGCTGCTATGCAGTTGCTATGCATCACTATATATATACTCTCTGTTCTGATTTGCATTGGTGCAGTTTCCATATTTTGTGTATCTTGATGTTGTATACACTTTTTCATGCTGCTGTGATGCAGTTTCCTTCACTGTTGTATCTTCGGGAGTTTGCACTGCTTCATGTTGAATTCATTGAAGTATTGATTGCTTTTGTTGATAACGCACACGAGTTGGCGAGGCAGTGCACACGTGTATAAATGTACACGTGTGTATTGCAGCCACTCACGATTACCTGTAAGAACACTGATATGCACAGATATTACACAATCAAAGATGATGACAATAACCCATGTATCTGAGACACAAACAAATTTCTATTTTTGCAAATTCAAATTTGTTTGTTTTCAGATTACTGTTGTAGTTGTTAATTATACAGGTACACAGGAGACAGGACAAGAAGTGGAGCTGGATAATGCAGATAGATGCAGATGTGCAGACAGAGTGAAAAACTGAGTGTTGAGTGTTGTAGTGAGAAATGTAAAATGTATGAAATGGTGTATGTATATATAGAGAGAGCTGAAAACTTTGTATTGTTTAAATGTTGTAATAAAATATTATATTGAATAAAAAATACTGGTTGAATTATATAAATTCTGTGCAATAGTATAATTATTCAATATGAATATTTCTTCCTTTCTGTATATAGTCCAAACTGCAAACACATATATATATTGATATATATTTTGTTATCATCAAACAAAAAATCACATCAAACAAAACTCATATATTTACTAGCTAGTGTAATTGACACTTCTCGTTGATCATGACGATCATCTTTGTGATTTAGACTAGCAATGTGCGATGTCTCTTTGTCTGCGAGGGAGACTAAACCCCGTTTTGTGGAGTTTCGACTCAATTTGGTGGGGTAGCAACCCATGGTCTTCGGGTCGTTTGTGGATCTTCGGCTCAATTTGTGATGGCTAGCGACCATGGAATTAGCGTTCCGTTTGTGATACACGTGTTGGTGGGCTTTATGCTCCCGTTTGTGATAGGCCTCCCCCCTTTGTGATTTCTGGATTTCTTGTGTAGATTCCTAGAATTTGTGTTTCACCAATTTTCGTGATTTCCATTGATAAGTTTTATCAATATTTATGCATTGGTGAATTTGTGTGTCATTGACTTTGGTGATTTCTGGATTTCTTGTGTAGTATTCTGGAATTTGTGTGTCATTGACTTTTGTGATTGACATGGATATTATCGTCAATATTTATGGTTTGGTGAACGAAATAGGAGTATGACGTTTCTTTGATTCTTGTGTAGATTTGGTGACATTGATTAATCTCTTGATGATTATCAACTAAGTGTGTGTGTATATATATATATATATATATATATCACAGCTTGGCATTGTGATTATTATGTGTTTAGTCATATCTCTTATTCTATATCGTTTCATCTGATATTTATAGTTAGACTGATCCGTTTATTATTTTCTTATTAAATAATACTCGGGTCAGACCGAGATGTTACAGGTGCTTCTGCTTGACTTCTCATCCGGGATTAACTCCTTGACTTTTGGGTTAACTACTTAGATTAGTAGTTATTTTGTTGTATACATTTGAGATATAGACTCCTTAATGTATACTTATTCTTTTGTGTAGTTCGTGTAACTATTCTTTTGTGATATTGTGGATCTTTTCAGACCACTACTCTGATGTACACTTTCTAGTGTAATATTCATATCTTATTCCATCTTTGTGATATGAATTGTCTGTGACTGATTTATGTTATGTTTATTTCTATATTTGTTTCTGAAGATATTACAGCCACTGTGTAGTAGCTTTGAGTTTGTGTCGGAATGTCGGATTTCCCTCTTGATAAAGAAATGCATGTTATACTATCTGACATATCGATGCTCGCGCAAAGCAATTACTCGGATGGTCGCTCCTCAACAGCCTTATTCTCCGTGCTAGTTGACAGCATTCACCGTAATGTTCTTGGCTAGCGTGGGTATAGAGGTGGGGCGTCACACGTTTGGCCTTGTTTAGTCATTAGGTCGCTTGACGTACCCACTAGGTCGTAAATCGCTAGGTCGCTCAGCCCTCTTAACTTCCTTAGGTCGTTTGGCTTGCATTCTCTCAGCCTGTAGCTATGTTGCTCGTGTTAGGTCACTCGGCCTTCTCATTTCATTAGGTCGTTAAGTCGCGACAATGCTAGGTCGTTTCTCCCCTCCCCCCTCTTAGGTCGGCCTCATGCTTTAAGTCACACGGCTATATCGCTCGACCTTCCTACACCTTTAGGTCGCTTGGCACAGGCTCGTACCGCCTTAAGTCGCTCGGCACTAGGTCGCTCACCCTGTTAGGTCGCTCGGCCTTACCACCACATTAGGTCGCTCGCCCTGTTAGGTCGCTCGGCCTTACCACCACATTAGGTCGCTCGCCCTGTTAGGTCGCTCGGCCTTACCACCACATTAGGTCGCACCTCGTTAGGTCGCACCATTTCTTAGCTCGACCGTTTTAGGTTTCTCACCTCAATTGGTCGTTCACCCCCTTAGGCCGCACCCTGTTAGGTCGCGCCAAATTCCTGTGTTGAACTATGTTAGGTCGCAGGCGTATTTACACTTGGATGGCTTTGGAATTGATTTCTTTGGGTTTTATTCACGTCTGAATGTGAATTTTTGTGACTGATTGTTTCTACAATCATTTTTGTAATTTGTCACTTTAAAAATATAAAGGTTTCAATACTAGTAGTAAATATCAAAACTTTTTCATCAAAGCGATTTCAACACTATTTGATTACAACGCTCTTTTCTTAAAACCATTTTCCTAATTATTAGTATATACAAACCTTTACCTCACTCGTATGAGAAATTTAATTAAACGACTTAGTAAAACAAGTGATATGAAACGCTTGCGTTTGCTTCGTCGCTTAATTCTTGGACTTGTTCGATTGAATCTTTGTGACAATTTTCTAGTGAAATCTACAATTTGTTCGTAAATATTTAAGTTAAGCTAGTGATTATGGGACACGAGGCTAAGCTTTTATATCTACTAGCTTATTGTACTTGACACTTCTCGATGATCGATGATGATCATTTTTGTGATTATGACTAGCGATATGCTATGTTTTTTTGTCCACGTAGGGGACAGTACCTCGTTTTATTGAGTTTCGTCTCATTTTTATTATAGGCTAACGACCTATTTATTTCTTGGGGTTTCGACCCAATTTTTGTGCGCTAGCGACCCATATTTTTATGGAGTTCGGATCTTCGGGCGTACCATTGTACTACGTTGTTGTTCCGAACTATTCGAGTTTCTGGTTCCTCGGGCATACCGTTGTACTACGTCGTTGCACCGGCTCTATGGTTAGCGATCATGGGATAACGTCCCGTTTGTGATACACGAGTTGGTGAGTTTTCAGGCTCCCGTTTTGTGATAGGCCTCCCCCTTTTTGTGATTTCTGGATTTCCATTGATGATTTCTAGAATTTGTGTTTCACTAATTTTCGTGATTTTCATTGATATGTGTTATCAATATTTGTGCATTGGTGAATTTGTGTGTCATTAACTTTTTGTGAATGAAGTTATTGAGTATGACATTCCTTTTGATCTTTGAGAAGATTCTGGTGATATTGATTAATCTCTTGTTGATTTTTAATTTCATACTTATCACAATATGGCTTTATGGTTATCATATGTTATGTCATATCTCTTATTCTATATCTTTTTATTTGATATTTATAGCTAGACTGATCCGTTTATTATTTTCTTATAAATAATACTCGGGTCAGACCGAGATGTTATAGGTGCTTCTGCTTGACTTCACTTCTGGGATTATCATCCTGACTTTTGGCTAACTGCTTAGATTAGTAGTTTTTGTTGTATACCTTTGAGATATAGACTCCTTGATGTATACATATTCTTGTGTCTATCACTTGTAACCATTCTTTTGTGATATTGTGGATCTTGTTTGACCACTACTCCGATGTACACTTTCATGTGTTATATTCATATCTTTTTCCGCCTTTGTGATATGGATGTTTGTGACTGATTTGTGTTATGTTTATTTCTATGTTTGTTTAGCATTGAGTTTGTATCGGCATGTCGGACTTCCTTGTACTATCTGACATGTTGGTGTTCGCATAAAGCAATTACACGGATGGTCGCTCCTCAACAGCCTTATTTTCCGTGCTAGTTGACAGCATTACACCGTAATGTTCTTGCCTAGCGTGGGTATAGAGGTGGGGCGTCACAGCTTGGTATCAGAGCCAAACTTCGGAACAATGTAGAATAATCTAGCAAGGATCATCGTCCTAAGTCCATCTTAGGAATAGGGCTTTAGGATTTAATTCGAGTCTTTGTATCGATTCATCTCCTTATGATTCCTTGTGTTATCTATCAAGATTGCTTGATATTTATTTGGTGAATAACCTTTTCTTTCTCCTTTCTTTCTTTTTAAAAGGAAGAGAAATGGTTAGACCTGGTCGTCGCAGCGCTAGTCAATCTCGTGCTACTCCCTAGGATGGACTATTTATGTCTGCCCAGCAGCTTCTTGATCTGGTGAGGAATGCTCAAGCAGCTGAATCTAATCCGGAGTCTACTCACCCTAGGTCTGAATTTGCACGTTTGTGCAGTGATTTTACCAATTTGTGTGGGAAGCCATTCAAAGGTTCTGAAACTATTATCGAAGTCCAGGCTTGGCTGAGATCGTGCGATCGAATCTTTTCTCGCATGAATCTTATTGATCTTCACCGTGTTCAGGTGGCCTCTAGTATGCTCCAAGAAAGAGCATTAGATTGGTATGAGCTTCTTGTTTCTGAAATAGTTGAAGCGGATCTTACTTGGGAGAAATTCCGGGAATGTTTCGAATTAAAATTTATGCCAGAAGCTGAGAAGGTGACTTTGGCTCGCCGTTTCATTGACCTTGTTCAAGGTGAATCCTCTATGACAGACTATGTCACGTCTTTTGAATCTCTTTCTAAGTACGGGGTTGAATACATTAATACCCCATTGAAGAAAAATCAGAGATTCGTCTATGGCTTGAATAAAAACCTCAAGAAGCCATTGCTTCTAAAGCTAGAAGTTTCTTTTGATCAACTTGTCGATATCACTCTTCGACTTGAAGAGGCAGATAAAGAGAGTGATGCTGATGTTGTGGGTGCCAAACCAAAATTCAGCAACAACAAGAAAATGCCTATTAAGTTCAAAGGGTCTTATCCAACAAGAAAGCGAAGCAAGCAATTCTGGTAGCAAAGGCTTTTGCCCCTAGTAGTGGGCAATGCTACAATTGTGGTTCTAAAGACCATTATGCCAATAGATGCCCGAAACCTCTCTTTTGTCGCTATTACAAAAATTCGGATCATTATTTATCTTCTTGTCCCGAACTTCAAGGCAGGAAGGAGGGGAAGCTTAATGTTGCTCAAGCCCCTGGCAACAAATCTCGTGGTAAAGGTATTTCTCATTCTATCCTTGATGGCATTATTTTATTTCGTGATCATCATATTCGAGTTCTTTTTGATACGGGTGCGTCCCATTCTTTTATATCAAAAGAACTTGTTGATACCTTTTCTTTCGATGTCTTGTGTTTAATGACTTCTTTGAGAATTGCGAATCCGGTTGATGGATCCGCAACAATCAGTTTATTGTGTAAAGATGTCGAGATTATTTTATGTGATTTTTCTTTCCAAGCCGATTTGCATGTTATGCGCTACTTAGGCTTTGGAATGATTTTGGGAATGGATTGGCTTAATCGTTATGAAGCCCAAATCCTATGTCCCGAGCGGACTATTCATCTTCGACATCCTCAATCTGTTAATCAGTATTGATCTTAAAGATTCGGATTCCAGCTTGATTGCATCTTTAAATTCTTTAAATCCTCATGATGACGATAATGATGATGAGGAAGATATTATTTCTCTTATTCACGTTGTTCGTGAATTTTCCGACATATTTGAGCCCGTTTTAGGATTACCACCTAAGCGAGCAATTGAGTTCAGAATTAGTCTCATTCCTGGAGCTCAACCTATCACTCGTCCTCCTTATCGTATGTCCAATAAAGAGAATGAGGAGATGCGCAAACAATTATCCGAATTGGAGACGAAGCAATTTATTCGCTCTAGTTCCTCGCCTTGTGGAGCTTCGGCTATTTTTGTCAAGAAATCCGATGGTACACTTAGGCTTTGCGTTGACTACTGCAAGCTTAATGATCTTACTATTAAGAATAAATATCCTTTACCTTGGATTGATGATCCATTCGATCAACTTAATGGTGCTAGAGTCTTTTCACAATTAGACTTAGCAATCGGTTTTCATCAGCTTCGTATTGCAGAGGATAGCATTCTTTGACGTCGTTCCATACTCGTTATGGATCTTATGAATGTCTTGTTATGTCATTTGGTTTAACGAATGCTCCGGCTTATTTGTTGACCTTATGAATCGAGTTTTCAAAGACTTCCTCGATCGGTTTGTTCTCATCTTTATCGATGATATTCTAGTGTATTCTAAAACTGAGGAGGAGCATGAAAAACATCTTCGGATTGTGTTGGAAACTCTTAGAAGCAATCAATTGAAAGCAAAATTTTCTAAATGCCACTTTTGGCAATCTCGTGTGAAGTTTCTCGGTCATATTATTTCCGAATCCGGAATTTCCATGGATCCTTCAAAGATCGAAGCGATTCAAAATTGGAAGAGACCGGAGAGTGTGACGGAAATTCGTAGTTTCCTTGGATTGGCCGGTTATTACCACCGTTTCATAAAGGACTTTTCCCAAATTTCCGTGCCTCTTACTAGTTTGACAAAGAAAGGTGTTAAATACATTTGGTCGGACAAATGTGAAGTTTCTTTTCAGAAATTAAAAGAACTCCTTTCTGATGCTCCTATTCTTGTTATTCCCGAGGGGAATCAAGATTTTGTTGTTTATATCGATGTTAGTCGTGTTGGTTTGGGTGCCGTTCTTATGCAAAGAGAACGTGTTATTGCTTATGCTTCTAGGCAATTGAAACCAGCCGAGACTAGATATGCCACTCATGATTTAGAGCTCGCGGCTATTGTTTTCGCCCTTCGTATTTGGCATCATTCTTTTGGGAGAAAAATTTATTCTTTACACCGATCATAAATCTTTGAAGTATCTATTTTCCCCAAAGGAACTTAATTTGCGTCAACAACGTTGGCTCGAATTTCTTGCAGCATATGATCTTGATACTCTTTATACTCCCGGATAGGGTAATCGTGTTGCCGATGCACTTAGTCGTAAGCAACAAGCGGCTGTTTCCATGATGATGTCCGAATGGAATGATCTCGGGATTTTATCCACTTGTGAGATTCGAGATCGTGTTTTCGATTTATGTTCATCTCTTGTTTTATGTAGCCTTGAGGCTCATCCTTCTCTTTTAGACCACATTCTTGAAGCTCAAAAGCTAGATCTCGAATTGGCTCTTCTTGGCCAAAATTTTAGGAAAAAAATTGATGTTGAAAGTTTGAAAGACTTTGATATTGATTCTCGTGGCGGTATTCGAAGATTTGGTAGACTTATCATGCCGGATGTTAGTGATCTTCGTAAAGATATTTTAGAAGATTCACATTGTTCTAAATTTAACATTCATCCCGGTAGTAGTAAAATGTACGCGGATATGAAGCGACTTTATTATTGGGAGGGAATGAAATCTGATATTACTAACTTTGTTAAGTGTTGCATGACTTGCCAACTCATTAAGGCCGAACATCAAAGGCCCGGTGGGTTATTGCAACCTTTAGAAATTCCAATTTGGAACTGGGATCAAATTTCCATGGATTTTATAGATGGCCTTCCCCGTTCTCGTTCGGCTCATGATAGCTTTTGGGTGATAGTTGATAGACTTACTAAATCTGCCCATTTTATTCCCGTTTGGCCCAATTGAACTGTTCCTCTCTTGGCCAAACTTTTTATCAAAGAAATTTTTAAATTGCATGGAGTTCCTACTTCTATTATTAGTGGTTGTGATCCATTGTTTACTAGTGGATTTTGGAAGAGTCTTCAGAAAGCTTTGGGAACGAAACTTAATTTTAGCACCGCTTACCATACCCAGTCCGATGGACAAACTGCGCGTGTGAATCAAACTCTTGAAGATCTTCTTCGTGCATGTGTTCTTGACTTTGGTGGAAGTTGGGAAGATCATATTTCTCTTGTTGAGTTTTCCTATAATAATAGCTTCCAATCTAGTATTGGTATGGCACCTTTTGAGGCACTCTATGGAAGGCCATGTCGATCTCCTTCTAGTTGGCTTGAGGCCGGTGAGAAGCTGGTTTTAGTCAAATTTTATTCGTGATTACACAGAAAAGATTGATCTTATTCTTCATAGGATGAAAGAAGCCCAGAGCAGACAAAAATCCTATGCTGATAACCGGAGAAGGAAACTAGAATTTTCTATAGGAGATCTTGTGTTTATTCGTGTTTCACCTATGAAGGGTGTTGTACGTTTCAGTCGATCGGGAAAACTAGCGCCTCGATATATTAGGCCATTTCCTATCACCGAACGTATTGGTTCTGTGGCTTATCGCCTTTTGTTACCGGCTCAGTTTTCCGCTATTCATGACGTGTTTCACGTTTCTCAATTACGGAAGTGCCTTCGAGATCCCGATTCTATTCTTGAGCCCGGTGTTGTTGAGGAAATTGAAGTCTCACCTAATTTAACTTATGAGCAACATCCTATTCGTATTATTGCTTCGGAGGTCAAGCGCCTTCGAAATAAAGATGTTCCGCTTGTTAAAGTCCAATGGTCCTCAAATCCTAAGGATTGCTCTTGGGAATCAAGAGAGTTCATCGAGCGGACACATCTGGACTTACTTTCTCGTGCTCTTTGAGATGAATCACTTGCTTTAAATTTCTTTTGTGTTGATATGCTTTTATGGTTGTTACCTTATATTTTCTTCTTAAATATTGCGAGGACGCAATTTCTTTAAGGAGGGGAGTCTGTAACAACCCGCATATTTTACGATTGAATATTTTAATATTTTATTTTAATATTTTATCGTTAGTCGGATTTTAGTCCGAAAAGTTACTTTCTGCATACGATCGAATTAGGACTCGGAACCACTTCCATTGGGTCCAAAATGCCGTTTGCGATCTTTTTTAGTATAAACTTTGATGTGTTTGGAGTTAGCGGAATTTTGCTACTTTTTCACTATGGACTTTGGGTTTGGTTTAGCCCAATAGCCTAAACTCTTTACTCTAGCTCAACCCCCTTCCCTTCATAACTTTGCTTTCATTTCCTAACACTCAAGCTTCATCAAAAATGGAGGAAGGAATGGGAAATTAAAACTCCAAGCTCAAGATCATTTGCAAATCCAACATCCAACTCCAAATTCAAAGAGAAGACATTGATTCAAGCTTCTTGAGTTGATTCTTCCTTGCTTTCAAGCTTCTTCTTCATAAATTTTGTGTAAAGGTGAGATTTTTATCTCACATCTTTGTTTATAACTATATTGATTCTTGGGTATGAATTCCTAACACTTTTACATAGGCATTTGCCATTGATTTGGATTGAATTGGTGAAAATCTCAATTTTTAGTGTTTTGGGTTCATGTCTTTAAAAATCCAATCTTTGATGTTTGAACACGTTTTTGGTGATGCATCGAGGAGCCAAAACGACCGGTAGGCTATGGGCATAATCCCCTAGTGTCCATGCTCGACCAGTTGCAAATTGAGCGAGTTTTGAGCTCCAAAACCCTTAGGTCGCTCAGCTTGCACAATGGTGATTTTCGGCCTGCATTTAAGTCGTTTGGCCTTGTTTAGTCGTTAGTTCGCTTCGCATACCCCTTAGGCCATAACTCGCTAGGTCTCTCGGCCCTCTTAACTTCCTTAGGTCGTTCGGCTTGCATTCTCTAGACCTATAGCTATGTCGCTCGTGTTAGGTCGCTCGGCCTTCTCATTTCATTAGGTCGTTAGGTCGCGACCATGCTAGGTCGTTTCTCCCCTCCCCCCACTTAGGTCGGCCTCATGCTTTAAGTCGCATGGCTATATCGCTCGGCCTTCCTACGCCTTTAGGTCGCTTGGCACCGGCTCGTACCGCCTTAAGTCGCTCGGCACTAGGTCGCTCACCCTGTTAGGTCGCTCGGCCTTACCACCACATTAGGTCGCACCTCGTAAGGTCGCACCATTTCTTAGCTCGACCGTGTTAGGTCGCTCACCTCATTAGGTCGTTCACCCCCTTAGGCCGCGCCCTGCTAGGTGGCGCCCTGTTAGGTCACGCCAAATTCCTGTGTTGAACTATGTTAGGTCGCAGGCGTATCTACACTTGGATGACTTTGAAATTGATTTCTTTGGGTTTTATTCACATCTTCGAATGTGAATTTTTGTGACTGATTGTTTCTACAATCATTTTTGTGATTTGTCACTTTAAAAATATAAAGGTTTCAATACTAGTAGTAAATATCAAAACTTTTTCATCAAAGCGATTTCAACACTATTTTATTACAACGCTCTTTTCTTAAAACCGTTTTCCTATCTATTAGTATATACAAACCTTTACCTCACTCGTATGAGAAATCTAATTAAACGACTTAGTAAAACAAGTGACATGAAACGCTTGCGTTTGCTTCGTCGGTTAATTCTTCGACTTGTTCGATTGAATCTTTGTGACAATTTTCTAGTGGAAATCTACAATTTGTTCGTAAATATTTAAGTTAAGCTAGTGGTTATGGGACACGAGGCTAAGCTTTCATATCTACTAGCTTATTGTACATGACACTTCTCGATGATCGATGATGATCATTTTTGTGATTATGACTAGCAATATGCTATGTTTCTTTGTCCACGTAGGGGACAGTACCTCGTTTTATTGAGTTTCGTATCATTTTTATTATAGGCTAACGACCTATTTATTTCTTGGGGTTTCGACCCAATTTTTGTGGGCTAGCGACCCACGTTTTTATGGAGTTCGGATCTTCGAGCGTACCATTGTACTACGTTGTTGTTCCGAACTATTTGAGTTTCTGGTTCCTCGGGCATACCGTTGTACTACGTCGTTGCACCGGCTATATGGTTAGCGACGATGGGATAGCGCCCCATTTGTGATACACATGTTGGTGAGTTTTCGGGCTCCCGTTTTGTGATAGGCCTCCCCTTTTGTGATTTCTGGATTTCCATTGATGATTTCTAGAATTTGTGTTTCACTAATTTTCGTGATTATCATTGATACGTGTTATCAATATTTATGCATTGGTGAATTTGTGTGTCATTAACTTTTTGTGAATGAAGATATTGAGTATGACATTCCTTTTGATCTTTGAGAAGATTCTGGTGATATTGATTAATCTCTTGTTGATTTTCAATTTCATACTTATCACAGTATGGCTTTATGCTTATAATATGTTATGTCATATCTCTTATTCGATGTCATTTCATCTGATATTTATAGCTAGACTGATCCGTTTATTATTTTCTTATAAATAATACTCGGGTCAGACCGGGATGTTACAGGTGCTTCTGCTTGACTTCACTTCTGGGATTATCATCCTGACTTTTGGCTAACTACTTAGATTAGTAGTTTTGTTGTCTACCTTTGAGATATAGACTCCTTGATGTATACATATTCTTTTGTCTAGCACTTGTAACCATTCTTTTGTGATATTGTGGATCTTGTTTGATCACTACTCCGATGTACACTTTCATGTGTTATATTCGTATCTTTTTCCGCCTTTGTGATATGGATGTCTGTGACTGATTTTTGTTATGTTTATTTCAATGTTTGTTTTCGAAGAATATATAGCCACTGTGTAGTAGCCTTGAGTTTGTATCGGCATGTCAGACTTCCTTGTACTATCTGACATGTTGGTGCTCGCACAAAGCAATTACACGGATGGTCGCTCCTCAACAACCTTATTCTCCGTGCTAGTTGACAGCATTACACCGTAATGTTCTTGGTTAGCGTGGGTATAGAGGTGGGGCGTCACAACAATATACAACATATAATTCAAAATAATATATATCCCTACACGGGAAAATAATATAATAACGCTGTAAACCGTAATCCGAAAACATACCTATTTGTCGGGCAATTATCGCATATTTATGGAACCAAAAGCAGTAGCAATTGCTTCCATAACCTGCATTTCACTTATATAATCTAAAAGGGTTAACAATTATATAAAATGAATACTTAAGTTGTTCAACCATAAACAAACAATCAATTCAACAACCAATTGCAACAAACAGCATACAACCTTCATACAGAATCAGCATAATTCAATCAGTCATTCAAACAAAGCAAACAGTTGTTTGGGTTCAAAACTTCATATTGTATAGAATGGAAAATAAAATATCAAGTTCACCCTTTACTCAACAGTCTTTGATGAAACTAAATAGATTATTCATTCATCCATTCAATTTTAAGGTATCCTTATCCAAACAACCATAAAACAAACAAACAACAAATCCATACAATAAACTAAGTTTATTCTTGTTAACTTCATTTCATACTATTGTTGTTTGATTTCCTTTTTATACATATAATGGTTTATCCTTTTATTATCTTCGTTTATTTGCAGTATTCATCTTTCTGCTTATTTTATTAATAATTAGCTTCAGTCATTTACTTAAGTTTATTATCTTTCATATATAATACTTAATTTCATTTATTTACTTTCATTTATTACTAAATTCCATTTATAATACTTACCTTTCTATTTTAATTAATAGTCTTTCAATCATACTTAAGTTCCTAACATCTACAACACCAAATTCTTATTTATTAAGGAAATTTCATTGAATACTTTCATTATTTCAGATTTTTTCGTATAATATTCTATTGCAATTTCTTATTAAACATTTCAACTTTTATATCTTTTGGTAAGTTATATATATGCCTTTAAGAATGTAATTGAAAATCAATAAAGTTTATCTTATTTCTTTTAAAATTTATTCAATGTTCAATAATTATTCTTTGTTTCATAGGTTACAGTTTCAAATTACCTTTAATTCCATTCATAACCTAGCATTAAATTCCTTATTTTAATTAAAGACTCCAATTATTAATCGGTTACATCCCATTTTCACTACAATAACGGAAACTATTAGCAAATCGGAAACTTAAGAATTAAATACCGGGCCTTTTATTCAAAATCCTTTTAATATAATAGATAAATATATACTTCCAACATATATATATATATATATATTCCATTTATATTTAAAACAATTAAAATTCCTATTTTTTTATCAAAATAAAACTGCAGTAAAACTACTACAGTGGCCTTCCCACTTCGAAACTCGAAAATGAATGTCGATGATGCGTGCACTCATCACCGAAATTATTTTCCAGTGACAGAGAGGGGAGTACAAAATTTATTTCTTTTCAAAGTTTCTTTTAAAATAATTCTTCCAAATTATATTGAAATATTTATATATATACAAAAAAATACTTCTAATACTATTATTACTATATTCCAAAATCATTTGAAAGCAATTTCCAAAGCCTCGGAACTTAAGTTCTAAAATTTTCAAATTTATTTATTTTATTCTAAACCTTATTTCAACTATTATTTATAATTTCGTTACCTAACAACCAATATATAACACCCAAGTATATATCTTATTTATAAAATTTATTTTATATATAGAAAATATAATAGGCAAAATTATTTCATTCACCTATATTAAAAACAAATATTATGTCGGTCTGTCCAATTAAGTGTTTAGAAACCCCTATTGATGTCATAGCGTCCCATGCATCAACCAGAATTTATAAATACAAAATGGAACAAATTAACACAATATTAAAACCTTTTATAACACTAACAAATACGCTCTCATATATACGCTCAGCAACTCCAATAGGGTATTACTACCCTATTAACAAAGAGTCAGACCCCTACAAAGCTAAGGTTTATCGTTAAACCAAAGCTCCGATACCAGATTTTAACATGCCGCCATTTTATATGGTTTTAAACGACGCACGTGCCAATTCAAACCATACGGAAAGGCAGATTGTTATGGGGTAAATAAGAAAAACAAGAAAGAAATAAAACAAAACAGAATCTCATAGCGGAAGGATAAAATATAATAATCAAATATATAGTTTATCAAGCTGTTTTAAAAATATTCGATTATACTTAAACAACATATATCAGATTTACACATACCATATAACAATGTAGGGGAACAATATGAGTGCAGTGGAATATAATAAATAATAATAATAGAAATCTTCGTCTTCGTCCTTCAGAGCTAAAGTCTTCGATTCTGAAACGCTCGGACTGACCCGAGCGAATTGAAAAGACAAAACACTCGAGTCAGAACTAAAATATCTTATGTAAGTTAAATCAACTGTAAATAATATGAGTGCAGTAGCTCAAGAGATGCTCGGGATTTACCTCTCCTAAGGATCCGTTAAACTATTTACTATGTAGTATATTTCGCTATTAAAATAGTGTATAATTGTTAAATGGGCATACTTTTAAATAGCGTTAAGGAGTGATCCAATATTCCCCTTAACAAGTAATAGCCCCAGTAGTCCATCCAATATCATAGTCCCTCCTGATCGGGAAGCCACAAGAGGATACCACACGGGCTATGGGAGAAATCCAAACTCGTACAAGGCGCGATAGGGTAGGTGACACGGCACAACTAGGCAATGCCAGGGTAGATATACCAATTACGCATCCGTGCTGGTGGTAACGCGTAGCTGCAACTACCGCCCACCTTGGACAAACTCCCCCTAGAATCAAAAATCAAAAGTGGCCACCGAATCAATCCAAAGTCAGAGTATAGTATCGAAGAAGAGTATCCGATAAAGGGCGCTAACCCCCTTGGCCCGAGAATCACTCCTGTTTTAGCCACCTTATGCAAACTCACGGGAGTTGGGTCCATGTATTTACCTCAAAGGAAACGCCGCCACCATCCTACTTCATTCTGGAATCTCCATCGCGTACACGGTTGTTAAAGTGGTTTTCGGAGTTGGCAGAGAGTATGACAACTTCTGATCCCAGTTTCTTTAACAACCAAACGTTATTATAACACCACGGTCATTTAAAAATAATTTTCCTTTCAAAACCAGAATATAATATCTATTTCAAAACCATATAAATACGACATCCTTTCCATTTCAAACCAAACTCATTTGATATTATTTTTATAAAACCCAAATTAATATAATATCATTTTGTTTCAAATATATTTCTTTTTCGAAATCATGTTGCTTTAAAATTTATAATGTCTGGAAACCAACATTTGAATTGTAACTTTCAAAACATAAAACTACGAAATTCGTAGCTTTAAAACCATACCTTTCTAAACTTAAATGGTTTGGATATTCAACAGTATGTAAAATAGTTGATTTTAAATTGCTGTATAAAGTGAATAATCTCCACGCCTTTACCATTTATTCACTTTAAATTAAGTCTAAACCCATGAATTTTAGATTCACTTCCAGTTTCAATAAAACACTTCGATTCCAATATAATTCGAACTTTCAGTAATTAACAATTTAAAAACTAAGGTTGGAAATTTCTATTCAACAATTTATTGTCCTATTATTTAGTTTTGAAATATTTACATAATGAATCCATAATCATTAAAAATAAACTCAAATTACTAGCAACTAAATATTTCCTTCAATTTATTTATACTAGAACTATTCATTTAATTTATCTTGAATAAAATCCAGTTATAAATATCATACCTTTAAATTTCCAAATTTAATAAGTTTACATCAACTTATGGAGTTTAATTTTTAAATAAGCTCAATCCCAAATAAATTTCCAATTTATCTTCCAATCTTAATTGATTTGAATCGTTAAAACTCTATATATATATATATATATATATATATATATAATATCTTAAACATGTACTTAATCATATCATATAAATTATCAAACTTCATTATTCAACTTATTTATTTTCATTTAACAGATTTATACATAGCTTAAATACTAAAATTTAACTATATATGTATATATATAAAATAATATTTATATAATATCAAAATTTAATATTTATTAAACCGTATCCTATCCAAACCATAGAAATCATTTCAAAAATAATTTTATATTTGTACCGCGGTGCATGTATAAAATATTCTATCCTATGGTCAAGTGATACGGATATGTATCATTTCAATCCGCAATTTAAAATATAAAAATGTGGTTGTATATCATTTCAAACCGCAATCCCGAGTGAAATGAAAATGCATAATAACTTGCAGCTAATATAGATAAACATCCATTCATCCATCAAAATCATACATCCATTTATCACATCACCATCCATATTCAAACAATCACATCAATAAATAATAATTAATTACTGACAGTTAATTTTTCAATAATGAGTTAAATAACTGTTTAACTGTAGTTTATATGCAATAATAAATAAATTTTACTAGCAGTTTATATGCAATAATAAACTTGTCAAAATTTTAACTCGCGGTTTATATGCAAAAATGAAGTAAACAACAAGTAAATTATATGAATGCAAATTTACTGAGATGATGATGATATATGCCAAACAGCTATAAATAAATTTCTAAACGCATCATAAATCAATTTAACAAACATAAGAAGTTTTAGAAGTTGTGAGTGGGTTAAAACACTCGTCTTTGATTTTAGCCCATAAAAATCCAAACAGAAGCGCAAAACTCAAAAATCTCCAAACTCAACTAAATCAATTTCATGTTGTCTAGAATATAGATTTGAATCCAACAGAAGAAATCGCGCGTGAATCAAAGTTTATATGCAAAAGATAATCATGTTACAAGAAATATTATTAGAATAAAAATTAGTACGCGTTAAAAATATATATAAATAAACAAATTTTAATACTTACGTTTTCTCAAGATGAGGCTTCAGGAAAAGATTGAAGAACAACTAAAATGTGAACAGGAAGTGTTCGAAAAATGAAACAAAGCATTTTTATAAAAGAATGCTTTTGGATTTGCAAGAATAAGAGCTTTTGAATATGAGTTGTTAGGAGAAACAAAATGTAAAAGAAGAAATAAGATGTAGGTTATTTATATTTAGGAAATGAATGTTGAGGGACAAAAATAAATGTCACGTTTTATTTGTTTGATTCTAAATTAATTAAGTGCTACATACAGAAAAGTTTGGATACATCATATATATATTCATACTTTAACTGCGCGTCAAAATTGCTAAACATATATCAAGTACGATTAATTGGTGACAATATATAGGAACAAACAAGAATAAATGTAGATGCAATCACATAAGGATCTAATAAGGAAGCAGATAAAAGGTGATGACATTGATTAATTCCACTTTTCCACTTTAGCCAATTTTATTAATACGACATTTAATTATCATGCAAGTTGTACTATGACTAGAAAACATAAACAACAAACAATAAATTAATATGTATATAATATTACCTCATTTTTAAATTGTTTGATAGTAATAATAAAAATTAAATCATGCTTTAGCAATTTGAAATTAAAATATTAAATGTTTATATATATACGCATGCACACAAACACATATACATGTGTATATAAAGATTAAACCAAAGCTTATTAATTAATTCAAAGCATACTTCCATACCACATTAAATTGTCTAATGCATTTGTAAACTTATGTATACTTGAAGTCAAAAATACATATATACATATAAATTAAACCTTTTTACCTTAATGAAATTTATCTAATTTTAACAAAACAAAAGTGGAACACGACAAATTAAGCAATATAGTAACAAACCTTTAAGATCCTTAAATAAGGACATTTGAGATAATAAATTGGTAACAAGTTTAAATACTGTTGTAATCAAAATCAAAGCTTAGATTTATCATCGAAAAATTGTTAAGCATATGTAAACTTCTATTATAATTTATTAGATTAAGAACAAATAATTTATTCAACAAAGTATTCAAATTTCGTGATATTTTCAATTCAAGATAAAGTGACAATATGTGTATACAATATTTCTGTTTCGACACAAATGTAAATTATATGTATATAAACGTTTAGATCTAAAAAAAGTGCAATTTGGTTTAAGAGTTTAAAACATGGATCTATAATTAAAACATTCCTTTAATATACATACAAATTTTTTTTGTTTTGATTTATCAAATTAAAAGTCAAATTAATTCATTCAACAAAAAAAATTCAAATAACATAACAATTTCAAAACAAATGTGGAAATAGCATACATATACAAACTATGATAATAACATTATACTTAATATACCATTTTAAAATAGAAGACACCTCTTAATCTAGCAAAAATTCACTCATTGATTTGACTTTCTCCTTAGATCGTCAAGACCCACACCCAACCCTTGCAAGAGCTGGATGAATCACCTTTATTTTTATTTAATTTGATGTTTGACATTAAATTGTTATTGGTTTATTTTGCTTAAATGAAGATGATGGAAACCCTTTTTTTTGGAGAGGAGGAGGAAGGATTTTATAAAAAAGGAAAGAAAAATGAGGAGATTTTTTTTAATAGGGTAAAAGGATCATTTTATATTCTTCTTATTTAACTTTCTTATTTAGTTCAATCAACATTTTCATTTTCTCCATGTGTTGGCTGATCTTAGCATTCATTCATAGTACATAAGGTTTCCAACAAAAGAAAACATCAATGTAGTTATTTATTTAAAACCTTGTTTCAAAGGTGTGCCGATATTGAATATTGATATTTGCATAACTTTTTATACATGCATTCAAATAATTAATAATAACGTTCACATAATTTAATCATGATTAACATTTCTTATTATAATCACCGTTATTAATTACATTCAAATAATGTCATTAAATATACCTGACATATGTTATCATTTTTTTATTTATCTTACTGTAATACATGTTATTAGTAGAAATTCAAATTAAGATCATAAACATATCTCTTAACATATGTTAACAAAAATAAAATCATAAATTTTTATTATTCTACCACTTATATTCCTCAATTATATCCCTTATTACAATTAGCCTTTGGTATTCCTATCCATTAATTACACAAATAACATAGTTAATATTTGTTTGTCTTTTACTACATTAATACTATCCAATTTTAGTCTTTTATTTATATTAATTACTATATCTCAATTTATATTGAATTTTTTTCAGTTTTACATATTAATAAAAATTAAAATCCCAATTGATTATTTTATCTTGGTTTCATTCTTTTTATTATATCAATTGTTAACTTATGAAATAAAATTAACATTTCTATTCATTTTGTTACATTCATAAATTTCAGTTATTGTCTACATCTTATTAGTGTAACATTAAAGTTCATTTAATTGTACTTGGAAAAAAATTCAGTTATAATTATCATATCTTTTAAAATTTCAAGTTTAATACATTTACATCAACTTATGGGGTTAAATTCTTAAATACCTCTCAATTTCAATTTATTGCCATATAAATATTATATTGTTAACATTTAATTACAGTTGCTTCATCAAATTTCATCATTTGCGTCAATATAAACTTTAAGACTTTTATTTCTTTCTAAATTAAATTAGAAATCCTATTAAATCAACTATTTTAAAATCATCGAATTTTATGGGTCGTTACAACCTATTTACCTCAAGGGAAACGCCGCCACTATCCTACTTCATTCTGGAATCTCCAACCCATACACGGTTGTTAAATTGGTTTTCAGAGTTGGCAGAGAGTATGAACACTTGCGATCTTGTCTCTTTAACAACCAAACGTTATTATAACACCGTGGTCATTTCAAAAAAATTATACTTCAAAACCAGAATACACTATCCATTTCAAATCTATATAAATACGATATCATTTCCGTTAAAAACCAAATCGATATGATATCATTTTTTTATAAAAACCCAAGTCAATAATTATCATTTTTATTTCAAATATGCCATTTTTCCAAAAATCATAGCACATTCAAAAATATAAATCAAAACCAAACGCTTGAAATATAACCTTTCAAAACATAATACTTCCAATTTCATAGCTTCTAAACCATATCTTCCAAAACTAAAATGGTTTGGATGTTCAAATAGTCTATAAATAAAATAGTTTGAATTTAAAATTACTTTATAAAGTAAAATAATTTCCTCAGCTTCATAATTTTATTCACCTTAAATTAAATCTCAATTCATAACTTTGAACCCACTTTCAAATTCATTAAACCATTTCAGTTTTAATATATTTGAAACTTTGAGTATTAAACAATTTTAAAACTAAGGTTCGCAATTACGATTCAACAATTCAATGTTTTATTATTTAGTTTTGAAATATTTGCATAATAAATCCATTATCATTTAAATAAAACTCAAATTACAAATAACTGAATATTTCCTTTAATTTATTTATACTTGAAATATTCGTTAAATTCATCTTAATCCAAAATCCAGTTATAAAAATCATACCTTTAAAATCTAAATTTTATTAAATTTCAAATCAATTTCATATTTGTCTTCCCACCTTATTCTCATTTAAATCATTACAACTCCAGAAATATAATTTAAATAAATACTTAACCATATTATATCTTAATAAAATAAAACTTTATTATTAAACTTCTTTTATACTTTAAACTAATTTTATACGTAGCTTAAAACCAAGAATTTAACTATATATGAAATAACATTTATAAAAAATCCAAATCAATATCTCATAAAACCATATATTTCTTTACAAAACCATAGAAAATAATTTCAAAATATTTTTATATATACAGACCACGGTGTCTGTATATAATTTTCTACCATATGGTCAAGTGATACAGATATTTATGATTTCAATCCGTAATTCAAAATAAAAATACGGTTATATATCATTTCAAACCGCAATCCCGAATGGAATAAAAATGCATAACAACTTTCAGTTTATAACAATGTAAAATACAACATCCATTCATCCAATATCAATCATCAACCATTTATCACAATCATCATTCAATTCAAACAATAACATCAATATATAATAGATAATAAACAACATGTATTTACTGGCAGTTTATATTCAATAATAAATTAAACAACTATTTAACTGGTAGTTTATATGCAATAATAAATTTAATAAAAATTTAATTCAAATAAATTCAATTTAATTGGGATGATGATTAAAAATATGCCAAACAGTCATAAATCAATTGCTAATCACATTATACATCAATTAAACAAACATAAGAAATTTTTGAAGTTGTGAGTGGGTTAAAACATTCACCTTTTGAATTTAAATTAAATTTAAATCCAATTTAAACCCAAAATTTAAACTGTCTCAGAATTCTTCCAAACTAGAGCCAAAATGTTCCGAATTCCAATACGAACCTAGCGGAAGAAACTGAGCGCAAATCAGACATCGTATGTGAAAATTACACGCATTAGAACATTTAAGTTTGTATTAAATAAAAAGAGAAGAGAAAAAACATTAATTAATTTTCCACATCACTACCTCGTTACAGCACCGAACCCTTCTTCCCAGCAAGCCATAGCCCCGCGTACATGAACCTGAGGAATGCCGCCTACCACGATCTCATGCCGTGCGCTACCATACGCCACCACGAGCTTTCGATCACCACGCTGGACGCCATCGCTGGCTTAGCTCCTAACCATGACGTCACCTGAGGCGATCAAATCCAGCCGTCGTTGTCGTATAGTTCGAATCCTAATCGAATAATTCCAATCGATCTGACTGTAGATTTTACGAGCAAACACCACCGATGAGCAACGCACTAGGCTTTATTCATAACGGCACAGTTGATTTGGCGATCCATCGACATTCATCAAACCGTGATGAACAACCGAGAATAGACTTCAGTTTTCTGGCCAAACGATGAATCTGATTGGAAAAAAAAATCACAAATTTGACCTATGCTCGTCGAGAGCTTCCGATGATATAAAATATGAGATGGTTTGAAAAGTTTGAATTTTTGTTTTTGAATTTGATTTGAAATTGCAATTGGAAATTAGGATTTACATCCATTGGAAAGAGGAGGAGCTAATGGAACTGAACGTACGGAAATGAGGAATAAGAAGTAGGTTGGGGTTTATAACGACATATGTATATGTGGATCAAAAAATAGAAATAATTGGATCGAATCGGTTTGAAAATTGAACGCTCTACGGCCCAAAAGCCCTTTTCGACTCTGGAAAGAAATTTGGTCAACTCATATATCAAAATAAATGATTTTAAATATTTTAAACGCGATGGAACAGGTTTCAAGTCCAAATTTCATCGTATAAAGAAGTTAAGCTCACAAGTTATTTCAAATTGATTTCAATTGATTTCAATTTAATTGATTTCTAGACGGTTCGAATCCGTACGTTCAAACGACAAGTCCGATCGTTACGAAACTTGAAATCTTAGAATAATTCACCGTTACGGATCCGATGAAACTAGTTTCGTCGAAATACGAGTCAGTGGCCAAAATGGCTATTTTCCAGTTAGTTAAATAAATTAATATTAAATAAATTAAACCACTATTTAAATTCAAATCCTATAATTTATAAATTTTATCATCTTGGATTTCTTTAGAAATTTAAAATCCTTTATAACCAATTTCCATATCAATTTAAGGTTAATTAGTTCACCAATTATAGTATTAAATTAATTAATCAATTCTTCAATTCAAATTTAATTATTTACTATTTCTATCATTTCTGAGTACAAATAAACTTCTAATTCATTTACCAAAATTCCCATATCAATCAAATAAGGATTTTGCAAAAATTTATAGTGTTTACCTTCAATTTAAGTAAATTCAAATAAATTTTATTTTCAACTCCAAATAAATTAATACAATTCGTTTTCAATCCTTTTATTCAATCAATCATCATCTTATGGACAAATTTAACATTAGTATATAACCAATTACCCTAATATGTTTACAATCATCAACTAAATTTATTTTAACATAGTTTTTTAATTACGTTTTATTGCAATGGATTTAAATCTAATCCAATAGATTGAATAAACGGGTAAACAATTAATGATTATCACCATTTGCCTAATTCAGTCCTACTCTTACCTTATTAGCAACAACAGACATTATAATTACTTATCTAACATTGATTACATCAATTTATAATTTATTATGTATTACTTCATCAGTTAATATAACTTTGAATTCACTCCCTAATTTACTAATTTTAATCAATTATAATTTTACAATTTTAATAAATTCATTAATTATCAATTGCCATTCCAATAAATCCATTTGTTTGATTTTTAATCTTATTATGAATCAATTATAACTTACCATCTTAAAGGTGATGTCAACATGGGTATTTATCTATTACACTAATATTCCCATTTCATCTTAATTCTTATTCACTGTAGTATCAAATTTCAATTTCTTACAATAAACCCATTTATTATAAATTTGAATACCAATTAATTAGTTTCAAATAAATAGATTGGTTCAATTCAACTCTTTTATTAAGTCTATATTAATCAATTTAATATTTCATTGGTTAATTCAATGCTTACTTTTATTTACTTATTTTCAATTTTATACCCAAGTGCAACAATTTACACTACTATACTATTGGGATTTCACTCCAATTATCAATAATTAGTTTTAATTACCATTCCTACATATCATTTTTTTCATTCACTTCATTATAAATTATAGAATTTTTATTTCTTTATACATTTAATTACAAAAATCTTATTAAATTAACCAAATTGATTATCGAAAATTACGGGTTGTCACACTCTTCCACACTCAAAACTTTTCGTCCCTGAAAAGGAAAAAGAAGGGAAAAGAAGAATTAAGAAATCAATATATCTTAATTAAAATATTAAATTTATAAACAAATAAATTTACAAAATAAATTAATTTAAATAAAATATACCAATTTATAACCATTATATCGTTTTATACTCAAATAAATAAAGTTTAGAAAACATTTTCAAAAATTTTCTAAGTCCAAAATTTACGGAAAATTTCGGCGGAGTCTCCTTTGTAAGGAGAGGCTCGGGAGAAAATATAATGTCAAATATAACTATATATAACTTAAAATTTCCAAAATAATATATCCTAACACGGGAAACAATATAATAACGCTATAAAACCGTAATCCAAGAACGTGCCTATTTGTCGGGCAAATTAACGTTTAATTATGAAACCAAAAGTAGTAGCAATTACTTCCATAACCTGCATTTCACTTATATAATCCCAAAAAGATTAACAATTATATAAAATGAAATATTTAAAGTTGTTTCAACTACTAACAAAGAAAAAACAATAATCATTCACAACCAACAACATACACATCAAATAGAGATCAACTATCCAAGCAAGACAAACAATTGATTTGTTCGGGTTAAGACACTTTATACCACATAGAATGACCAATAACTATGAAGTATTCCACTTACTCAATAGTCTTAGGTAAACTCAATAGATTATTCATACATCTAAGTAATTAGAAGTATCTTTTACCAAAACAACTCATAAACCAAAACAAACAACAATTTCAAACAATAGATCAAGTTTATTCTTATTAAATCCACTTCATAGCATTTATTGTTTAAACTCCTTTACATTCATATAATGATTCATCTTTTAATTTACCTTTATTTCTTGCAAATTTTCATTTATTTACCTTTAGTTATACATAGCTTCAAACATTAACTTAAGTTTATAATCTTTCACTGACCGTATTCATCTTCCTACTTATTTTTAAAATAAATAACTTAGAAATTTACTTAAGTTTATAATTACTTACTTAAAACATTTACCTTCTATCATATTTTAATATAGTAAGATTTCAATTACAAATTAAGTTTATAACCATTATACATAAAATTCTTATTTATAAAAGAAATTCATTGAACCTTTCCATTTCATTTTCTTATTAGACATTTCAACTTTTAAATCCTTTGGTAAGTTATATATATGCTTTTTAAGAATGTAATTGAAAATTGTACAAGTTTATCTTATTTCTTTAAATTAATTTAATGTTCAATGCTTGTAATTTCATTTAGAGGTTTCAATGATTAGTTAAATTCCATTTCACTAAGGCAATTGAAACTATTAATTAATGGAAAATTTAAAGCTAAATACCGGGTTAAATTCCAAATCATTTAAAATAATAGATAAATGTATATACTTACAATTTATATATCCAATAATATTTAAAACAATTTGAAATTTATATTTGTTTATCAAAATGAATCTAAATTAAAATTACTACAGTGGCCTTCCCACTTAGAAACTCGAAAATGAATGTCGATGATGCGTGCACTCATCACCGAAATTATTTTCCAACAACAGAGAGGGGAGTACATAACTTATCACTTTCCAAAATTTTCTTTAGAACAATTCTTTCAAATTATATTGAAATATTTATATCAGAAAATACTTCTATTAATCTTATTTCTATATTCCAAAATCATTCGAAAGAAATTTTCAAAACCTCGAAACTTTAAGTTTTGAATTTCCAGTTTAATCTCATTTATTTTACTTTTCTTCAAATTTTGTTTCCAATCAATATTTATAAATTTCACTGCCTAACAACCAATATATTACAACCAAATATAACCTTTGTAAAAATTTATTTTATATATAGAAAATATAATAGGCAAAATTATTTCATTCGCCTATATTCAAAATAAATATTGTGTCGCTCTGTCCTATTAAGTGTTTAGAAATCCCTATTGATGTCATAGCGTCCTATGCACCAACCAGAATTTATAAATACAAAACGGAACAAATTAACACAATATTAAATCTTTTTATAACACTAACAAATACGCTCTCTCATTTATATACACTCAGCGACTCATCATAGTGTATTACTACCCTATTAATCAAGAGTCAGACCGCACAAAGCTAAGGTTTTTTGCTAAACCAAAGCTCTGATACCAGATGCTAACATCCCTCCTTTTTGTACGTTTTAAACCGACTATAAACCACATACATCAAACTCAACCCATACAAAGGGGCGGAATGTTATGGGGTAAATAAGAAGAAGCAGGGAAAGAAAGAAAAAAAATAGAGTCTTGCAGCAGAACGATAAAATATAATAATCAAATAAACAGTTCATGAAGCCGTTTTACAAAATATTCGATTATACTTATACAATACATATCAGAGATACACATACTAGAGAATAATAAATAATAATGCAGCGGAACAATGTGATGCAGTGGAATAATATAATAAATAGTAGTAATACAATCGTCATCTTCGTCCTCCAGCAATAAGGTCTTCAAATCCTGAAACGTTCAGGCTGACTGGAGCGAATTGAAAAGACAAAACACTCGAGTCAGAACTAAAAGATCTAATGTAAGTTAAATCAACGACAAATTATGAGTGGAACAGTGCCAGGGATGTTTACGGGATTTGACATCTCCTATCCAGTGTCTAACGTGAGTGCAATAACTTAAGAGATACTCGGGATTCACATCTCCTAAGGATCCGTTAAACTATTTACTATGTAGTAATATTTCACTATTATAATAATGTCTAAACTTACTTTTAAATAGCTTTAAGGAGTTATCCAATCTCCTTCTTAACACAATAATTGTCCCAGTGGTCCATCCAGTATCAGCGCATCTCTAGATCGGGAGACTACCCTAAATACTCCACGGGCTACGGAAGAAAACCAAAATCGTACAAGGCGCGCTAGGGTAGGTGACACCGCACAACTAGGCAATGCCAGGGTAGATATACCAATTACGCTTCCGGACCGGTGGTAGCACGTAGCAGCTACAACCGCCCACCTCGAGCCACACCCCTAAAATCAAAAGGGCCCCAAACAATCACAAAGTAACATAACGTTATCGAAGGAGTGTGTCCAATAAAAGGTGCTACCTTCTTAGCCCGTCAATCGCTCCTGTTTTAGCCACCTTATGCCAATTCACGGGAGTCGGGTTCGCGTATTTCCTCAAAGGAAACGCCGCCGCCATCCTACTTCATTCTGGAATCTCCACCGCGTACACGATTGTTAAAGTGGTTTCCGGAGTTGGTAGAGAGTATGACAACTTCCGATCCCCGTCTCTTTAGCAACCAAACGTTATTATAACACTGCGGTCATTTCAAAATAATTATACTCCAAAACCAGAATATACTATCCACTTCAAAACCATATAAATATGATATCATTTCCATTAAAAACCAAATCGATATTCTATCATTTTTTATAAAAACCCAAGTCAGTATATTATCATTTTTATTTCAAATATACCCTTTTTCCAAAAAGCATAGCACTTTCAAAATTATAATATTTCGAAACCAAACGCTTGAAATATAACCTTTCAAAACATAGTACTTCGAATTTCATAGCTTCTAAACCATAACTTCCAAAACTTAAATTGTTTTGATATTCAAACAGTGTATAAAATAAAATAGTTTGAATTTAAAATTACCTTATAAAGTAAAATAATTTCCTCAGCTTCACAATTTTATTCACTTTGAATTAAATCTCAATTCATAACTTTCAACCCACTTTTAGATTCAATAAACCAATTCAATTTCAATATATTTCAAACTTTGAGTATTTAACAATTTCAAAACTAAGGTTGGTAATTACGATTCAATAATTCAATATTCTATTATTTAGTTTTGAAATATTTGCATAATAAATCCATTATCATTTAAATAAAACTCAAATTATAAATAACTAAATTTTTCTTTCAATTTATTTATACTTGAAATATTCGTTTAATTTTTCTTAAACCAAAATCCAGTTATAAAAATCATGCCTTTAAAATCTAAATTTTATTAAATTTCAAATCAATTTCATATTTATCTTCCAACCTTATTCTCATTTAAATCATTATAACTCCAAAAATATAATTTAAAAATAATTAACCATATTATATCTTAATAAAAACAAACTTTATTATTAAACTTCTTTTTACTTTAAACCAATTTTATACATAGCTTAAAACCAAGAATTTAACTATATATATATAATAACATTTATAAAAAATCCAAATCAATATCTCATAAAACCATATATTTCTTTACAAAACCATAGAAAATTAATTCAAAATATATTTATATATATAGACCATGGTGTCTGTATATAATTTTCTACCCTATGGTCAAGTGATATGGATATTTATCATTTCAATCCGTAATTTAAAATAAAAATACGGTTATATATCATTTCAAACCGCAATCCTGATGGAATAAAAATGCGTAACAACTTGCAGTTTGTAACAATGTAAAGTACTACATCCATTCATCCAATATCAATCATCAACCATTTATTACAATCGTCATCTAATTCAAACAATAACATCAATATATAACAGATAATAAACAACATGTATTTACTGGCAGTTTATATTCAATAATAAATTAAACAACTATTTAACTGACAGTTTATATGCAATAATAAATTTAATAACAATTTAATTCTAATAAATTCAATTTAACTGGGATGATGGTTAAAAATATGCCAAACAGTCATAAATCAATTTCTAATCACATCATATATCAATTTAACAAACATAAGAAATTTTAGAAGTTGTGAGTGGTTAAAACCATCACCTTTTGAATTTAAATTGAATTTAAATCCAATTTAAACCCAAAATTTGAAAAGTCTCAGAATTCGTCCAAACCAGCGCAAAAATTCCAATACGAACCTAGCGGAAGAAACCGCGTGCAAATCAGACATCGTATGTGAAAATTACACGCATTAGAACATTTAAGTTTGAATTAAATAAAAAGAGAAGAGAAAAAAATTAATTAATTTTCCACGCCACTACCTCGTTACAACACCGAACCCTTCTTCTCAGCAAACCCTAGCTCTGCGTACACGAACCTGAGGAACACCGCCAACCACAATCACGTGCCGAGCGCTACCATATGCCACCATGATCTTCCGCTAACCACACCGGACGACGTCGCTGGCTTAGCTCCTAATCACTACGTCGCCAGAGGTGATCAAATCCAGCCGCCGCCGCCGCCGTATAGTTCGAACCCTAGTCGAATAATTCCAGTCGGTCTGACCATCGATTTGACCAGCAAACACCACCAATGGGCAACGCACTAGGCTCACTTCACAACGGTATAGTTGATTTGGCGATCCATCGACGTTCATCAAACCGTGATGAATGGCCGAGAATAGACTTCAGTTTTCTAGCCAAACGATGAATGTGATTGGAAAAAAAACATAGATTTGACTTACGCTCGTCGAGAGCTTTCCGATGATATAAAATATGATATGGTTTGAAAAGTTCGAATTTTTGGTTTTGAATTTGATATGAAATTGCAATTAGGAATTAGGGTTTGCATCCATTTGAAAGAGGAGGAGCTAATGGAACTTAACTTGCAGAAATGAGGAATAAGAAGTAGGCTAGGGATCATAACGATATATTTATTAGTGGATCAAAAAATAGAAACAATTGGATCGAATTGGTTTGAAAATTGAACGCCCCACGGCCCTAAAAGCCCGTTTCGACTCCGGAACGAAATTGGGTCAACTCATATATCAAAATAGATGTTTTTAAATATTTTAAACGTGATGGAATAGATTTCAAGTCCAAATTCCATCTATAAAGAAGTTATGTGTAACGGCCCAATTTTTCAACAACTAATTTTGAACATATAAACGGTTTTAAATATTGGATTTAGAATATAAATTGATTTTTAAATATGAAGACTATAGTTGAAATTATAGAATGAATTTGAATTTCAAATATAGCAATTTATCAAAATACAAAAATGGTGAATAATTAGAATTTGAGTTGAAACTGAACCGAAATGATTTCTAATGTTCGTATAAATTCTATTTGAATTAGAATTGATTTATTAAGTTTTTAAAACCAAAATTTCAAGTGATTTCGTCGATTTTGAAAACCGTTCGATTTAATCGACACATTAAAATAGCTATCCGAGGTACATTCTCAGAATAAGATGAAGCCAGTTCCATTGGATCCGCAATAGTGTATTATTATCGGATTTCAATTTTCACAACGTTTGGATTTACCGTTTGGCCATACGAGATAGAAACGCATAGAAATTTATATTGAAAATTTAATATTATAATTGATTTCAAAAAGCTATCTTTTGCATACAATCGAATTGGGGCTCAAGACTTGTTCCATTGGGTTCGGAATAAGGGTATAATATTAGAAACGTCAGGCGGCATGCCTCAATAGGGGTTCGGAATTTTGAGATATGTTAAACGAAATATTTTGGAATTAAATAATATTATGAAATTCCTAAGTCAAACCCTATTACATCCCATCATCCAACCTAATCTATGCCCCAGTCCTCCTACGAACCTTCGCCGGTTTAAAATCGTGCCTGCTTTTCTTTTTTTGCTTCTTGTTAACAAATTTAAATCAAGTAATAAAAAAATTAAATCGAATGAAAACAAGAAATCATCAGTGCATCGCGATGGGGAGCATGGGCGAGGGTTGCTGGGCCACGACCTTGGATCGGTGAAGGATTGATTGAGGATTAGTGGTGTGTGGCCGTGACGTTCGTGGTTGAGGCAGGCATCGCGATTTTAGGAAAGTCATGTGAGCATGCGATGATGGATGGAAACCGCTCGATGCTTCAAGGGGAGGCGACGTCAGCACGTCTTGGAGTTGGTGGTTTGTAGAGTGTGTGACCTTAATGATGCCTACATGGGTGTCAGGTCGAGATGGAAGATGACTGCTATTGCAATGAAATGGAAAATCAATCTGAAGCTTGATGGAGATGCAGGGACATGTATTGCTGTTCCTGATGGTTGTAGCAGATAGTTGTTGGTGTGGTTTTGGGAATGGTTGGTAATGTGGAGAAGCAGTTGTTGATGGTGGCGGCATGGAAATCATGGCCGAAAGGGGAAGGTATTCGTTTAGGTTAATTTATTTGGTTAACAAAATTTATTAATTAAACTTTAATCATAATCGTTATATAAAAAATCATATTTATTCATATCGGTTTAAATGAAACGGAGTCAGTTGGGTGGGGTTCGGAGCTGCGGAATCAGTGGAAAAGGATTAATTGGAATGATTAGCAAATTAAAAATCAAGGTGAGTTAATCTCACTCACATCTGGGTACCATTTAATTTAAATAGTTAATATTTAAATTGTTGATCGGTTTTTTAGTTGTATGTGATAATTATTATCAGATTTGATCGATATTTATTGTTGTGCTAACATCTGTGGACGTAGGGAAACAAGTTGGAGGGATCCAACTGGATTCCTCACAATATAGAAATTATTTTCATGATTGATGATGCATTTTATTTATATACCGTGAAAGATAAATTTTGGAATTAAATTGTGTTGTGTTATGATTGGATAAGTATAATTTGGGATTCTAAAATATAAATAAAATAAATTGGGTGTTTTGGTGTTAACGGATCTGAGAAGATCAATGGTGGTGGCCAGAGATGATCAACGGCACCGTGCATGTGCACTGTGCACTGATGATCTGGTGACTTTGGTTTTGGTTGGTTCTCGAGTTAATTGTTACTTGATTCAAAGTATTTAGGTGATTTGCTCGTGAAAGTTTGGTCTTGGACTCGAAGCAAAATGATGGTGCCTGGGGTTAATATTGGTTACAGGTTTATAAAGAGAAAACCTGTTCTGTTTTTTTCTAAAATTTTTAAAATGAAATTTCAAAAAAAACTGAAGTTAAATTGTAAAGTAGAGATTTAAAACAAGTTTTAAATCAAAGTTAAATCTAGAATTCAATTTAGTGAATCTCGGTTTTAAACAAATAAAGTTTTAAGATTTAAATTGTTTTAACTACTTTAAAATGTTTTAATGGTTTGAATTTTAAAAATGAATTTAAAATGTAAGAAGGCTTTAAATCTAAATTTAATCTGGATTCAGATTTAAATATGTATTCTAGTTTTAAAATGAAAAGAAATTTTTAAATTTAAATTGTTTTAAACAACTTGAATGTTAAAGTGCATTTTAAATTGATTTGAACTTGAAAATGGATTTGGTTTTAAATTCCTTTAAACTACTTTTATAAAATGAGTATTTCCTTAACATGAGAATTTGAAAGGTTTTAAATTGTTTTAAACTTAAAACATAAATAAGAAAATGTTTTCATTTTAAAGTTAATAAGGGCTTAATAATTTGTGATTCATTAAATTAGTAGAGTAATTAAAATGGATAATTAATTAATTTAATTAATTAATGATTTGAGTTAATTAATTTAGTAATTAAGGGTTTGAATTAATTAATTAAGGTTTAAGTTAATTAATTAAGTTTAATTAATTTAGAATAATCATTGGGTGGTTTGATAGGTAATTACTTAATGTAATTAATAAGATATAATTACTTCGGGTGGTAATTACTAGATGTAATTAGTTGTATGATTATTTGTTAATAGAAGTAATTTGGGTATAATTACTTTATGTAATTAATCAAGAGATTAATTAAGATAATTAATTAAGGAGTAATTAATTTATTTAATGAAGTAAATAAAAACGTAGTTAATTACAGGTTGAGTTTAATCAAGAATGATTAAAATTTATGGTTAAATTAATGATTATTACTTAATGGAATTAATTTAGATAAGGGTAATTAAAAATGTAATTAGTAATCATTAATTTATGTAATTAATGATGTAATTAAAGGTTGATTAATTAAGATTAATTAATCAATAATAAGTGATTTATGAGCAATTGATTAACATAAGTAATTAAGGATTAGTGTAATTAACTATAGTCAATTAATTTGTGGAGTAATTAAAGATTAGTTATTGTTTTTGGTTAAGAATAATTAATTTGTGTAATTAATTAGAGATAATTACTTAAATGTAATTGAAGGATAATTAATCAAGGGTGATTAATTAAGATGGATAATTAAGGGATGATTAATTAGTTGATTTGAAATTAATTAATGTCAAGTGAAGGAATCTAAGTAATTGAGGTTAGTAATTCAATTAGAAGTGATTAAATTTATTTTGGAAGTGATCAAGTTTGCTTATGGATGATTGAATGGTATTGGATGCCTTGAATGAGTTGATATCTCTAATATGAAATGTTTTGTAGTATCATATGGTTGGGCGGACAGGATATTGTGGTTATCTATCAATGATGAATTGTTGTGTAAAAGGACATCCTGTATTTAAACTTTGAAATGTATTTCATTTGAATAACTTGGGTTAGGATGACATGAGACTCGAAGAGACCGGGGTCGGGTATTAGAAAATACCCAAAACCTCTTCGAATTTTTATAGATTGATATGTGAAATCAATAGGCTGAAATGAAATGATTTAAGTGAATTGGACTATTTAATCTAAGTTTTGGTACTTAGAAAATTGATGTGTGAAATAAGTGATGTCTATAAAAAAATGTGAATTTGTAAATTGATACGAGTTACCCCGGGGTTTTAAATAAGTTCTATGCATTGGAATTTCATGTTAGATGAGTTCACTCATGCTGGTTTCCAGCCTGACCCGGGTGTTACTTTGATGTAATGCTCGGGTCAGATCGAGTATTACAGATTTCCAGGTAAGGACGTTCTAGAGCTCAGGAGGCAAGCTGGATGGCAGGAACGTATGGAGTGTTTCCGCTGTGATATATTTCTATTTATCTGAGACATGTTGATTTGTATATGGCCAGCTTGTATATGTGTGTAACTATGATATATTAAAAATTGACAGATACAGTATTCTTTTGTAAACTGTTATTAATTGATATTATATTTTATCTGCTACGAACGTGAGAATATGTGTTTTGTTCTATTTCTTTTTCTCTTTCTTTTCTTCTTTTTCCCTTACTATCTGGGATTTTCGGTATCGAAAACACCGGGTTGTTATAATTGGTATCAGAGCTGAAGGTTAAGCGAGAAGCTTGTCTCTGGTGGGATTACTCATTGAGGATAGGGTCAATGGTGCCCTAGATTGAGTTGAGGGTATATATATGAGAGCATACTTGTTATTTTCTTATATAAAGATTTCAAATGATTTTATGTAAGCTTATATTTTAATATATAAAGCAATAATTTTTCTAATATTAAGGTAATTGGTTGTTAAATTATTGGAATTAAATTAAGTGGTAATAGAAATACAACCAAATTGAAATTTAATAAAGATAAGTTTGAAAGAGGTTCAAACTGAAATTGAAATCTTGAATTTGGAAAAGAGTTTTCAAAATAAGATAATAATGAATTGGTTTCCCTGATTGTTGTGTTTAATAATAAAATGGTATTAATGAGTAAGCAAAATGAAATGTTTTAAGGAAGTAAATATTTGGGTAAGTATGACTTATAAATTGGAATTGAGTCAATTTAAATGGAAGTGGAAATTTAAATGGAAATGTTTGGAAATGGAGGTTGGAAATTGAACAGTTGACCCTGGACTATTTTCAAAGTAAATTATTTTAATATAAATCTATTTTTTCCAACTATGTACTATACAGCTTTTCTTTTTAAATCTAAAACTATCTTATACTTGTTTTACAATTATTTTTGAAACTATTTAACAATTTTTCGACTGTTTTATAAATTAATTACTATTTTTCAACTATTTTACAAATTAATTACTATTTTACAACTATTTTGCAATTATCTAAAATTTCTGAAACTATTTAACTATTTTCAATTATTTTACAATTACTTAACTATTTTACAGCTATTTCACAAACTATTAATTATTTTTCAACTACTTATCTATTTAAAAAAAATTTCAAGCTATTTTCTAAATTGAAGCCGGTCAGAGTGCAAACTGTGTATGATTAAATTATCCAATTGAGATAAGGATTAAAGTGATAATCCAAATGGGATTGAAGCAATTGTAAATAAGTGAATGAAAATTAAAGTGAATGTGAATAGAAAGGGAACTGGTTTGGCTAATAAATAATTGAGGATAGATACGTGGATGTACGTGTATTATTCTATTCGCATAGTGGTTTGATCCGGATTCGAACACATAATTTTGAGAAAGTTTATCGATCCGATTTGGGATATTTCACTTGATTTTCGACGGCGAACCTGGATATGGATTGTTGATTGATTCTGGATATTCTCTATCATAGCTTGGCTATGCAAGGAGTGTTTGCGTCAAAATTGACCACAAACACCCAATATCGTGAAAGCACCCGTTTATGAACACAAATCAGCAATAATCAATATAGAACTCAGATCTAAACGATGACAATCATGATAATTCACAAATAACAATCACAAACACAGGATTTATAGTGGTTCGGCGATATTGCCTACGTCCACTCTGAAGCTTATGTCTTTATTGATTCACTTGATGATTTCAATCGATTACAACAGATTACAACTGATGATAGATCTCAAATCTGATTACAACAGCGATAATGAACTATGGAATTTGATTCGGCAGAGTCTGGATGTTCAATGGCGGAAAATCCCATAGTTCATTATCGCTGTTGTAATCAGATTTGAGAGCTATCATCAGTTGTAATCTGTTGTAATCGATTGAAATCATCAAGTGAATCAATAAAGACATAAGCTTCAGAGTGGACGTAGACAAGATCGCCGAACCACTATAAATCCTGTGTTTGTGATTGTTATTTGTGAATTATTGTGATTGTCATCGTTTAGATCTGAGTTCTATATTGATTGTTGCTGATTTGTGTTCATAAACGGGTGCTTTCACGATATTGGGTGTTTGTGGTCAATTTTGACGCAAACATTTTGGTGCTTTCAATGAGAGAAGCTGATTCAGGATAATTTGAATTTGAAGACTTAAGAATTTAGATCTAAGAACCATGACGAGACAAACAAGTAAGAAACAAAGGCCAGAGAGGAGTGAACACCAAGGAAGTCAAGAGGCTTCTTCAGGAGCGAATCAAGCATCGGTCTTCATCACTAGGGACGAGATGGAGACAATGATGAAGAAACAGGAGGAGCTGATCCAAAGTTTGTTTCAACAGATAGGGCAACTTGGAGCACAGAATAGAGAAGTGGATGGAGTTCAGAACGAAGCAGGACCATCCGGCGTAGCACTTGGATTAGGAGGCACACCCATGGAGAACGTTGACCCAATTTCAGAGAGAGAAAGAGGAACATCTGCACAACCCGGGAGTAGTAGAGGAGTGAACTCTCAGTCAAGGAGGCAGATCCCAGAATTCCCTCGTGGACTCGGGGGGCAGGTCGAAAATGATGAGCGAAGGTTGCATCTCGGGGACAATGACAGATTGGCTGAGATGGTTAGAAAAGCTATGAGAGGCGGTTTGGTAAATAAAGATTTGGAGGATGTTAATAGGAGTCCTTTTACTCCAGCAATCAGCCGAGCTAGGAACCCACCGGATTTCAAGTTACCATCGCTGGACATGTATGACGGGAGGACGGACCCCACGGTTCATCTAACGAAGTATATGAGGCATATGGAAGTGCTGGGGGCATCAGAGGAGGTTATGGCCCGGTGCTTTCCATTGTACTTGGGGGATATTGCAGCATTATGGTTTAGAAAATTAGAGAGTGGATCCATCGAAACATGGAATGATTTAATTGAGAGATTTATGAAGCAATTCAGGGTTCACATTACAAGACCCAAGAATGTGATGACTTTGGAAACTTTAAAGCAGAAAGACGGAGAGACTTTGAGGAGTTACCTAATGCGATTCAATGCGGCAGCAGCTTCGGTGGATCGACCAGATCCATCCATGGTTATGATGGCCGATGTGTTCGGGATAGCTGACGGAACAGAGTTCAAAAATTCATTGACTAAGGATCCACCCGTGGATCTAGGAGAATTCTATCATGAGGCAGAAAAGTTTTTACGATTAGAGGATGCGAATGCAGAAAGAGAAGAAGGAGAGGAGATAGTAGTTTATGCGCTTAAAGACAAAAAGCCTCTCGAAAAGGACTCAGACAAGGACAAAGGTAAAAGAAAGACTGAGAATGACGGGGATAGGTCAAAGCGGTAACGGAGGGAGCCGTGATTCACCACCTATTCAGAGCTGAATGAGAGTTTGGAGCGAATCTACAGAGATACGCAAGGGCAAGTTCCATACCGTAGGCCAATACGAAGGGCCCCACTGCTGACGAGAGAAAATCAGACAGATATTGCTTATTCCACGAGCTGAACGGTCATAACACTAATGACTGTAGGCATCTAAAGGATGAGGTAGAAGGACACATCAGGAATGGTATGCTACTTCAGTATGTGAGGAGACGAGCCCCAGCGGTAGAGCCAGAGCGGCCACCGTCTACATCAGCTAGGGGCGACTCTGAACCAAGACATCGTTTGGTTATCAATTAATTAAAATAACGATGAACAAATAGTAAGCTTCCACTAACACAATTAAATCATTTACACATGTACGAGATCGCGAACGTTCTCCAGGCATGCTCTGAATGATCATTGACTGTTTCGTAGTGGGAACTTACACTTTGACATCTTTGCTTTGCTTTTGTTTCGTATTGATTTAGACATCTGAACTTGGGTTTTTGGACATTTCTGTTTTAAAATTCATCTGTTGAATAGATATTTGATTCTGATAATTCTGAAATGGCTAAGCTACTTAAACATGTACGGGGTCGCGAACGGTCCTTAGGCATGCTCTGAGATGGCGATAAACCGCCCTGACAAATGATCCAGGGACCCACTCGAACGTGAACCTGGTATCAACAATACCAAGCCCTCCTGGGCACACTTTCTCGCCTCGAACGACACCCGACCGCGAACGGTCACAATTCGCCACGAACGGCACCCGACCGCGAACGGTCACAATTCGCCACGAACGGCACCCGACCTCGAACGGTCACAATTCGCCACGAACGGCACCCGACCTCGAACGGTCACAATTCGCCACGAACGGCACCCTACCTCGAACGGTCACATAATCGCATCGAACGGCACACGATCGCGAACAATCACAATTCGCCCCGAACGGCACAACTCGCCTCACCTCAAATGGCTCGATCGCGAACGGTCGTCATTTGAGGTCCGCCACTTGACTGCGCACGGTCGCACTTCACCTCAAATGGATCGATCCTGAACGATCGTCATTTGAAGTTAGGTGCTTGACCATGAACGGTCGCACTTCATCTCAAATATCTCAATCCCGAACGGTCGTTATTTGAGGTCGCATAAAACTATAAATTCCTTTGCAGGGCATCAACAGGATATGAACATCCAGCTCATGGCATTACAAAACACGCCTTCCTACCGCAAGGCATATTTTGGGGGGCAAATGTTATCCCGCTTTTTGGCAAAACTGTGATACCAAAAGATCGGTGAAAAATAAAAGACAGTTCATCTCAGAGATTGGTTGTACTTCACTTCGCTATGGATATCGATGAATTTTGTCCGAGCCCGGATCAGGCTACAATTGATAGGACATTACAAGCAAAGCCATGAAAGCCAGCATTCCAAATTTCAGGTTAATCGGAGATCGTATGAACGAGATATGATGGATGCAAGTTAGCCAAAGAATGTCGTTCGAACCCATAAAAAAGTGGAGGAGATGCTCATTTCGAACCCATAGGATTCGTATCCATCTTGTTCGAATCCATCGGTTTGCATACGCTTCGAGTCGATCGAGTTTGAACCGATCAGGCATGATATTGATCACTTCGAATCGATCGGTTCGAATCCATCAGATGGGCATCCCCACAGCACGTTTATATCCATCCAGCTAAGCTACTTCGTATCCATCAAGTTGTAGTGCTTCGAATCCATGGAGTCATTCCTCTTCGTATCCATCGGTTTGGAGTACTTCGAATCCATGAGGTTCGTACCCATCCCCATGTCTCACTCGACTCCATATAGTTCGCATCCATCATCGCCTCGCTCCATTCGAGTCCACCAGGTTCGAATCCATCAGGAGTTAGTCACTTCGAACCAATCCTGTTCGTATCGATCGAGTTCGAACCCATTGGGATGCCTCAGTTCGAATCGGTCACGTTCGAATCCACGAACAATCACTTGTTCGTATCCACCAAGTCAGGTAGCTTGGATGATGTGTCACTCCACGATACGAAGTCGGCAAGATCCAAGGAGATGAAGCCTTCAACCCGGAGAGAAGACTGGATCGACTCGAAGGACGCGCGCCACCTCATCACAAGACCACGTGAGCTGATGGAGTCGACGGGAGTGGATTCGAAGCAATGGATTCGAACGCAACAGCCCTCACGGAAAACCACAACTTGAATCGATCATATCTCCTAAACCACTGATCCAAATGCAATGAAATTTTCACAGTAGCTTCGATACAAGGTAAAGATTGTTCCTGCCAAGTTTCAGCTCAATTAGATCATTTTTTGATGGATTCGAAATCACTTCGAATCGATCTCAGATCGAGTCAAAACTTGGCGGGGTCGGTCGCGTGGGCCCACTCACGTGCCAGAAAAAGTCTCCCGAAGTTTGAGCGAGACCTGGCCCTCCAACGCCTATAAATAGCACCGTGAAGCCTTCAGAAAGGGGGATTTTCCGCCATTGAACATCCAGACTCTGCCGAATCAAATTCCATAGTTCATTATCGCTGTTGTAATCAGATTAGAGAACTATCATCAGTTGTAATCTGTTGTAATCGATTGAAATCATCAAGTGAATCAATAAAGACATAAGCTTCAGAGTGGACGTAGGCAAGATCGCCGAACCACTATAAATCATGTGTTTGTGATTGTTATTTGTGAATTATCATGATTGTCATCGTTTAGATCTGAGTTCTATATTGATTGTTGCTGATTCGTGTTCGTAAACGGGTGTTTTCACGATATTGGGTGTTTGCGGTCAATTTTGATGCAAACAAGGAGAATGATGGTTTCTGATCAAGAAACCAAATCCGTATCCGCACTAGGAACCCGGGTGGACGATACTAGTTCGGAAGTGAAATTATGTGATCGAGCGAGCAATCAGAATGGTATAGCGTACGGATGATAGGTGTACATCATACGGCTTTGAATGAAATTGATATTGGAAATTCGTGGATAAGAAATGTGAAATGGTTTTTGAAATGAAAGGTATATTTTGTGAAACATATGATGAAGCAAAGTGGAAACTGGATATTTCTAAGGTAAAAATTTACTTTATGGAAGTGAGTAAAATGGTAAGTGACTTTATAGAGTAATCAAATTTGAATATTTTTTTGAATAAACAAGGTTATATATCTTTGTTATATAAGATAAATCTCTCCTTGTTGAATCTATTGCCGAAAGGAAAGGATTTTGAAAGTGTTTGAAGTATAATAGGAATTTTATACAAGTTTGAAATGATCCAAAGTTTTAAAAAATTATATATATATATATATATATATATATATATATATATATATATATATAAAGGATCTTATGAGGATTTTGGAAAAAGGTTTTGGGAACCTTTGGTTTTGGAAAGGCTTTTGATTTTTGGGTAAAATTAATATTGGAATTTGGAAAGCCTAGTTTGAGAATTATCGATTTATGGATAATCGATTTTGAGAAAAGGAGATTTATATGAGATTCATACTAGGTGTATGATATGGAAGATACTATATGTGTATTGTATAAAGTGTTTTGATAATGGCTCTAAGGAAAAAGGCACTCCCTTGAAATGAACTTCTTAGGAGCGCCACAGAGTGGTACTGCCTTGAACCCTAGGGGGGGTTCTAAAGTTGATCATGTGAGAAGTCCGGACAAAACTAGTTCCTGAGGATTATGTGCAGTGTGCAGTGGAAGTCGAGGGCGCTGATGCCTACAGAGGCATTTGGGTTATGTGTGACGAAAGTGTAACTCGATGTCACTATGATCTACTGCAGACCATAGCGAAAGTCGTGTGTGCTGCTGGGAGCCAACAGTCTATGTTTGATTTTATATCGGTAGACTGCGACCTATGGTAACATAGAAAAAGTTGTGTGTGCCGCTGAGTGCCAACGGTGTACGTTTGATTTTACATCGGTAGACTACGACCTATGTGGGAGTGGAGAAGTTTCATTTTTGGCAGCGAAAATCGAGGGTGCTGATGCCTACAGTTACATGGACTTTTTCTGTGATGGCAACGTAACCCTGGAATGTAACTGCGATCTGTTATGGGTTCATGGCGTAATCGAGGGGCTCGGAGTGCCTACAGTTACATTGACTTTTACTGCGATGACAACGTAACCCAGGATGTAACTGCGACCATGGATGGGGGTGATGATTTCCAGAGCATTCTCACCATAGATATTTCCTCTATTTTCAAAAATTGTTTCCTATATTTTCAATAAAATTATTTTTCCAAGTATTTTCACTAGGTGTTGAAAACGGGTTTACCAAGTACTTGTAGATTTTCAGTTCTATGTCTGATCAACGTATGACCGAATTTCTATAAGAACAAGGACGGACTTGTCGAAACTTCAAGTTATAAAAGTATTTTTATAAAAACCATTTTAGTAATATTATATAGATATTAAAAAGTGTTTTAAAAAAAATTCTGGGTTATGAATAATTCCGAATGAAATAAAATTGATATAGATTGAGATGAAAATAATTTTAAATGGTTATAAGCTTAAATGATGGTCACTTGCATGGATAACTTTAAAATTTGCATGGAAATTGTTTGTTTGTTGTAAACGAAATTGAATTGATTTAAAGAAGCAAATTAAGCTAGTTTTTGAATCAATTGGCTTAAGTGAATCATAAAAAAAATGCAAATATATCAAATTTAAAATAAAATTTTGATTGTAAATTAGTTTGGAATTGAATTGAAGTAAATATAAATTGTATGTAGAAAACTTGAATGTAAATCATTCGAGTGGAATAAAATGAAGTTTGGATTTGTAAAGAAAACTAAAGTAGTATTGAAACCTTGTGATTGCTTATAGCAGATCGATTACTTGTAGGATTATGAAATTTGTTTGTTTGGGTATGTAATTGATATGTTGGGCCATGATAAATGAATGGAATGTTGTTAAATTCTCATATTATTGAAAACTGATGTGTTTGTTTAAGTAAGTACAGGTACGGGAGGCAATCGATAGAGTTGGAGCGCGTAAATGCAATATAAATTAGCCCCTTGCTTTTAAAATGCTAATCAAAGGTACGCCTACGCAATAAAAATAGGAAATATGAACTGTTTTTGTTTTCTGACCGTGTGGATCGATATATATATATTTATATCTCTTGTCAAATTGCAAAAGCTCCTCCATACAAAGGAGACTTTGCCAAAATTTTCCAAAAATTTTGAGAATTAGAAAATTTTTCAAAAATTTTTTGAAAATTTTTGTTAGCGACAAAACGATTTCAAATTGGAATTGACATAAGGAATTTTGAAAATGGAGATTATAACTAATTGTTTAGTTGGAACTAAAGGATTAGGAAATTGAATTTGGGATTTTTGATTTCAGAAGATAAATTGAAATTTGCTCAGCAAAGGTATGTATTTAAATTTCTGTATGAAATTTTGATTGGGTTTTTAATCTAGCCACTTGGCCTTTTGTTTTCTTTTGGAATTTGGGAGGCCGTAGAGGCATTTTGTAGTTGTACTGAGCTAGCCGCGCAAAGGAGACGCTGGCAAAAATTTTCAAAAATTTAGAGAGTTGGAAAATTTTTGAGAAAGTTTTGATAATTTAAATTTGGATTTAAATTTAAATTTGAATTGTTAAGTAAATAATAATATTGGGACTTAAGGATAAGTTTGGAAAGCTAGAAAAAGGGTTAGTGTGTTTTTAATAAAAAGTTTGTTTTGAGAATTATTTGGAATTGTTTGGTTTTGGGAAAAAGTAAATGGGTAGTGGACCATTCTTCTTAACTAGCAATTTCGGGGATGAAATTCTTTTAAGGGGGGAGGAATGTAACGACCCAATTTTCTAACAACTAATTTTGAATATTTAAACGATTTTAAATATTGGATTTAGAATATAAATTGATTTTTAAATATGAAGATTTTGGTTGAAATTATAGAATGAATTTGAATTTCAAATATAGCAATTTATCAAAATACGAAAATGGTGAATAACTGGAAATTGAGTTGAAATTGAACCGAAAAGACTTCTAATGTTCATATAAATTCTATTTGAGTTAGAATTGATTTATTAAGTTTTTAAAACCAAAATTTCAAGTGATTTCAATAACCATTACTTAAGCTTATAGCTATTTTAAATAAATTTTAGCCCAATTTATATCAGTTTTATTTAATTCTGCATTGTTCACAATCCAAACATTCTTATTTTATTGCAATTATTAAATTAAATCCTTACCCTTACATTTCCATTTCACTAACCAATTCAAGTTTATATTAATATCATTCCTTATGGATTATTTACAACCCATACATCCTTATTTTATCACAATAATTAATTAAAATCATTTCACTTGCATTTCAACTTTATTATCTAAACAAATTTTATTCAGGACCATTTATAAAGCTCGACCACAATCATTTTCCAATTCGTTAAAGTTATTTCATGTAACGACCTAGAATTTCTGTCATTTGAAATTTGTGTATTTAATTGATTTTAAATATTAACGAGTAAAATTTATAAGTCGAATAATTAAATTTTGAATATCTGGATTTAATTGGATAATTAAATCGATAATTTAATATTTGAAATTACAGGAATAATTGGAAATTGGGATTAATGTGATTAAAATTGATTCGAAAAGTCGTATCAAATCATATTAGAGTTAGAATGATCTTATAGAACTTTTAAAATCGAATTAAAAGTTAAATTGTGAAATTTTAATATTTTAATATTTAATTAACGAGTTAAAATAGCCATTTTTCAAACTGTCTCAGATTTCGACGAAACAAGTTTCATCGGATCCGTAATATTATATTATTGTATGATTTCAAATTTTGTGTCAGTCGGACTTACAGTTTGTCCGGGGCAAACTAAAACGCGTAGAAATCGATTCGAGTGAATTTTTAAATTTAAATAGTCGATTCAAAAACTTATCTTTCAAATTTGATCGAATTGGCTCCCAATATATAATCCATTGCGTTCGGAATAGGGGTAAAATATTATAAATGCCAGGCGGCACGCTTCGTTTGGAGTTCGGAAAAATTTCGGGTAAATAATGTTTGCAAATTTTCTATAAAAGCCCCTCTAACATTTCATTTTTTCACAAAACCCTAACCCTAGAGCTTCAGCCGCCACCTCCCAAATTAATGGTTGAAAACTCATCTCCTTATCTCTCAATTTTCTTCAAATCCGTAAATCGATTCGTAAAACGTTCAACTACAATCTTGTAGATCATCATGAAATCTATATTCTCAACGGTCACGATCTAAAATAACTTCACGGATCAACGGCAATTTGCATTCAAAGGCTGCGCGTTTGTGGGTCAAAAGCACGGCAAGGTGTTGACTGAGCTCACCCATATCTTGGCCGAAGATGGAGTCGGCTACGAGCTACGTGGTGATGGTGTTTGATCGTTGCAGAAGTCGTCGAGGTGGTCGCGTGCATTAGGGTTAAGTGGCGGCTCATGGGTTGTGCGTGTGTTTTGTCTTCCTGGAGATGGAAGAAAGCAAGGTAATGACCTGGATTCCATCAAGCTAAAGTGAACGGCCCTGATTAGAGTAGGGTTTTAAAATAGAAAAGAAAATTGCAAATTAAGTTATATTATAATTCGTGTAAACTTTAAAATGCGATATCATTTTCATACGAGGTCCGTTTCGCACGAAACAAATTGCGTTGGGTTCGTATTGACGAACACTACGAGATGGAGCTGGATTGGAATTGATTGGAGCTAGTGAAAATTTTGGGTAAAATTAAACGCGCGTTTAATTTTATTCGAAATAAAACACTGAAACTGTTATTTGAACCAAGATGAGAACTTCTCACTCAATCGAAATTGTTTCGATTTAAATTTTAAATAGTTAGATTTAAAATTTCTTGATTGTATAATTAAATGATAATTTTTTATCTGTTGTTTAGAATAGACCCTATACGCCGTATATTAAGCGGATGTTATTTATTAAAAACATATACCGCGATAATTCCAAGTTGAATGGAATTGGTATTATATATGTACTTGGAGTTGATTTACCCGCATTATATGGCGGATGAGACCCTATTGCGCCGCATAGTAGCGGATAATATTTCATAAATCCTATATACCGCGATATACCGTATTGACACGGAATTGGTACCGTGCTAACATCTGTGGATGCAGGGAAACAGGTTGGAGGGATCCAACTGGATTCGTCAACGGTATTGATTTATTTACAGATATTGTGGTATATTCTGTTATCATATGATATATGATGTTTTGGATGCCATGATTGTTATATTTGGTGCTGTTGCAGCATTGGGCCTATTTTGGAAAATTTAAAAGGATTTTAAAGTAATTTTTAAAAGTATACGTTTTATTAAATTTTGGAATTGATTCATTTTAAATGAATAAATGTTTTAATTTTAATGTTATAAAATTATGATTTTTGAGAAATATAGTTAAAATGTGATTTTTTTTGGAAATATGGAGTTAATGAATTTTATAAAAAAGTTTAAATTGAGATTTTTGGAATTATTACAAACAGTTTATATAAAAGAATTATAAGATTGATATTTATAAATTAAAAATATTGAAATTATAAAACGAGTTTTTATAAGTGTTAAAATGAAGTATAAATGGATTTCATAAGTGAATGGAATTTATAAATTTATATATTGTGAAGTTATAAAATGACTAGATTTTGTAAAATAAAAGATTTATAAGTAATTTGCTTATAAATTGGATTTTGGCATTTAAATGGGATATAGATAGAATTGGTCAATTAAGGGATTTAATAAGTTGAAGTTTTTATTAAATATATAAATGTGAATTTATAAATGTTGCTTTATAAATTCAAAACCCATTGAATTTGATAAATAAATATGAAAGCTTATTAAAGGAGATATAACTACGATTTTGGACTGTGGATAATTCTTTAAAACAAAACACGTAGAAGTGTTGAATTTGGTAAACGAATTATATTCACGATTTTGGACAGTGAATAATATGTTAAGAAATGTTTTAGGGAGTGATATTTAAATAGAATTAAAACGATTTGAAGTGTTTTAAAATGTATTAAGTGTCAAAACCATAGATTTCAACATTCATTGTTGAAATAGATGTTTTCGAGGAATAAAAGGAAATAGTGGACTATAACACTGTTGTTACAGTAAAGGATTTTCGAAAGAAAATGTTTTGTATAGTATTGGGATTTATATATCTATTTTAATTTCAAATCCCTATACTAGTGATTTTGAGTTGTCGTAACGGTGTTTTACGTAAGATTCGTTTTGACTCAAATGAATGTGTTTAAGAGAATGTTTTCCTTAAAAGAATAAAATATATACTTAATCGTGTTTTAAGTATAACGAATATTTTCCAAGTATTGAAAATAAATGGATTTGTGAATTACTTATTGTTGAATAAGTATTTGGAAATGTTTTCCAATGTAGAAATTGAAATGGTTTAGAGAATGTATCTTTTCAAAGATAAATTGAAGTGAATATTTGGCAAGTTATTAACTTATGGAAGATTAATAAAAAGGGCCTAGTGATGTTATGGTGCTGAATATTTGTTGGTTTGCTTTGATAGTTAAATAACCGACTATCTATATTTACCTTTAAATGGGTATTTGATGTGATTTACTTGAATTTGAATGCTACACTTATTTTTAAAATAAGCGCTCGTTATTCGGTTTAGCCGGGAGAGGAGCTTTGTGTCATATATCCCATTCTGAATAATGATATGTTGTTATAGATAGCATTTGAAGGCCGGTGTTCAAGACTGGGTATTTTCGAGAACGAGAGGATACTCGTTGATTGTCTCTGCACTGAGTCGCTCCGATATAGAGATTCCCTAAGTGATGGGAAGTCCGATCGGGATTGTGAATACCCAGATTGCAAGGGCTTCTTTGGAAGTGCCTTCGATTCTGTTCGAACCCAGAATAGACTTGAATGGATTGTATGTTTGACATTACAAATTGAGATACAAAGTAGATTTCTTTCAAATACATTTCTGTTGAAGGCGGAGAATTTATTCTTTTTGCTTAACACCCTTCTCAGAGACGTACGAGCTCAAAGGTTTTGTAGTTGAAGGTTATCAGTGATATATTCCCGATTTGGTAATGTGGCGTGCTGAGTGTTGCTGATCATTGTTGATCGAAGCATGGCTTTGTAAAAAGTGTAGCTTTATGGACGAGACTTCGTCGAACCTCATACCTGAAATGGTCGAAATAGGAAGGATGCGGCAAGGTTATTGGGGGTAGAGCCCTTTAGGGTATGTGCATTTCCTTCTGGATAGAGGTGGTATCATGGTATGGAGCCCAGATATTTAACCTATGTGGTTACTGCGAATTTATTACTTTGTGGTTGTTGGTTATCGGGATCCCGAGGAAAGGTTGTTTACGATCGGGGGATGGTATACTCATGTCAGTAGTTACCCAATTAGGGGTAACCCGGCCTTGGGTTGGCAGAGATCCGGTTAGGTTCTCGGAAGTCTTTCCAGAGGCGTTTCCATGTGGCAATGGGAAGTTTCTTGGCCTAACCATTTGTTGGAAATCCAAAGAAACAATACTAAACCCTGTACGGCTTTAGTTGTAGGACCTGCCATTTACTTATGGTGGCGCCCCACTGTTTAGATGGTAGCTATAGTAGGCATAGTCCGGAATGTCTATATTGGCTAAGATTTATATCATTACTTTCGAAATGTTTTCCTACACCTTGCACTTATAGTAATAATATCAAAGAAAATTTGCATATCAAGCATATTTGACTATCATAAGGAGAATTCTCCTCCGATTCTGCGTTTGCGTTGTGTGTGTGTGCGGGAGGCCTTATGGTAGTCTCATTTTCTAAAAGCATTGTAAATCTAATTTAAAATATTTCTTTGTTATTTTTAAGTTCTCACACCAGTCCCATGACTGACTTGGAGTTTATTGTTTCCTTCCTAAACTCTGGGTGCCCGCCAATTTTAACACGAGCAGTCTAGAGTCAGGTTATCAGGATATTCAGGAGTTGCTGTAGAGATTTACAGGTAAGCTGGATGGCTTGGCGTATCAACTAGTATATAGTATTTATTTTTCGCTGTTTGTTGTTGTAAACTCTGATAATGTAATGTAATGTAATGAAATGTAATAACTGATATATTTCTTTGTTTAAAGTTAATTATTATCTATTATATATTATTCCGCTGCGATTGTGAGATTCTGATATTGTTTCTGTTTTTTTTTCCTTTTTTCTTTCTTTCTTCTTCTATCTTCTACCTCTTCTTTAACGCTAACGGTATGGTTTTTCGACCTTCGATTGCTCGGCAGTTGATACAGTGGACGTATTGATGTCGACCTTCGTGCGTCGAATAATCCCTAACCGCCACATTTGGTTTCATAGCATATGGTTAAGTGACAACCTTGGCTCTGTTGGGAATTACTCATTAAAGATAGAGTCAGTAGTACTCTAGAATGAGTGTGAGTGTAATAATAGCTATGAGAGCGTATTTGTTAGTGAATATAAAGTTGATTATATATTATATATAAAGGGAATAATTTTTCAAAATTATTAAAGTGTATATAAATTGATTATTTGATCGTTGAAAATGTAAGAATATATATAAGTTAATTAAAGGATGCTTGAATAAGTTGAATAAAACATATTGTAAAAGAATGAATTGTATAAGTAGATGAATGATTAAGTATGGAATTTTAATTATTATGATTTACAACTGTGAAATAATCTTATATAAGAAAAGTGAAACTATAGGAATATATGTATAAATATGAGTTGTAAATTAAAAGTTAAATAGAATTTACTTTAGAACTGGAATCTGAATTGGACTTGGAAATTTAAGTTAAGTTAAACAAATGATGTTTAAATGGAATATAACTTAAGGAATGCTGAATGAAGTTGATTTTGGTATCGAAGTAAATTAATAAAGTGAAGTGATGAATGTGAACTTGAGTTATATAATGAAATTTAACTTTTATGGTAAAATAAATAAATTGAATGTAAATAAATCGATATGAAATAATGGATATAAGTGTTATTCATTAAAGCTAATTAAAAGTGTTGAACCAAATTGAATGAATGCAAGCAAAGTAAAGGAATTTGGTTATGTTGGTTGTATTGGATATACATTGATTGCTAGATTCATGGTTAGTTGATTTTATAGAAATCCATATGAAATTGATTTAATAAAATTGAAAGCTAAAGTAATTAAAATCAAATTGAAAGTTAAGTGAATCTTAAATAGAATTGAATTTGATTTGGAAGTGAACCCACTTGAATATGAATAAATGAATGTTAGTAAAAAAAACATCAAATATTAATGAATCAAATGTGATTTAAAATGAAAAAAAAAAAACCAATTCATTGAATATTAATGAGAAGTGCATGAATATTGATTTGGTTATGGATGTTAGTTGGATGCTAGTTTTGATGGTTGAATTTATGCTTTTGATTGCATTTGCTATATCGACATATGTAGTTGTTGTAGGGATATTGTTTGTATATCGATATTATTTTCTATATACATGTTTCTCATTATTGTTGAGTGTTTAGTAGGTGCGGATTGCGCATAGCTTCGCATTTGGAGCTCGCTTTCGCGTTATATTAGCCGTATATGCTCGCTAATAATATATAAGATACATATCTCGGATTACATATCATACTTTTACACTTTTTTCCCTGTGGGATGCCTTATTACTTGATGAGATGTATATTTGTGATATACATACTATCATTTTTTTTCGGATCGAACCGCGCAAAGGAGACTATGGCGAATTTTTCTGAAAATTTAAGGCGTTAGAATATTTTTGAGAAAATTGAAAAATTTTGAAAAGATAACTAAGTATGATTTGAAATCTTAGTAAAGTTATTATAAGAAGTTTAATTATTGAATTTTGGAAAAGTTAAACACTTAAATAAATTTGAAATTTAAATTTGAACGATTTGTTTTTGAAAAGTTAATGGATTCTGTAAATTTTTCTTACTTGGTAATTTCGAGAACGAAATTCTTTTAAGGGGGGAAGTTTGTAACGACCCAGAATTTCTGTCATTTGAAATTTGTATATTTATTGATTTTAAATATTAACAAGAAAATTTATAAGTCGAATAATTAAAATTTGAATATATGGATTTAATTGGATAATTAAATCGATAATTTAATATTTGAAATTACAGAAATAATTGGAAATTGGGTTTAATGTGATTAAAATTGATTCGAAAAGTCGTATCAAATCATATTGGAGTTAGAATTATGTTATAGAACTTTTAAAATCGAATTAAAAGTTAAATTGTGAAAATTGAATATTTTAATATTTAATTGACGAGTTAAAATAGCCATTTTTCAAACTGTCTCAGATTTTGACGAAACTAGTTTCATCGGATCCGTAATGTTATATTATTATATAATTTCAAATTTCGTGTCAATCGGACTTACGGTTTGTCCGGGGCAAGCTAAAACGCGTAGAAATCGATTCTAGTGAATTTTAAATTTAAATAGTCGATTCAAAAACTTATCTTTCAAATTTGATTGAAATGGCTCTCGATATATATTCCATTGCATTCGGAATAGGGGTAAAACATTATAAACGCCAGGCGGCATGCTTCGTTTGGAGTTTGGAAAAATTTCGGGTGAATAGTGTTTGCAAATTTTCTATAAAAGCCCCTCTAATATTTCATTTTTTCACAAAACCCTAACCCTAGAGCTTCAGCCGCCACCTCCCAAATTAATGCCTGAAAACTCATCTCCTTCTCTCTCATTTTTTTTCAAATCCGTAAATCGATTCGTAAAACGTTCAACTACAATCTTGTAGATCATCACGAGATCTATATTCTCAACGGTCACGATCTAAAATAACTTCACGGATCAACGGAAATTTGCATTCAAAGGCCGCACGTTCGTGGGTCAAAAGCATGGCAAGGTGTTGACCGAGCTCACCCATATCTTGGGCGAAGATGGAGTCGGCTACGAGCTACGTGGTGATGGTGTTTGATCGTTGCAGAAGTCGTCGAGGTGGTCGCGTGCATTAGGGTTAAGTGCCGACTCATTGGTTGTGCGTGCGTTTTGTCTTCCTGGAGATGGAAGAAAGCAAGGTGACGGCCTGGATTCCATCAAGCTAAAGTGAACGGCCCTGATTAGAGTAGGGTTTTAAAATAGAAAAGAAAATTGTAAATTAAGTTATATTATAATTCATGTAAACTTTAAAATGCGATATCTTTTTCATACGAGGTCTGTTTCGCATGAAACGAATTGCGTTGGGTTCTTATTGAAGAATACTACGCGATGTAGCTAGATTAGAATTGATTGGAGCTAGTGAAAATTTTGGGTAAAATTAAACGCGCGTTAAATTTTATTCGAAATAAAACACTGAAACTGTTATTTGAACCAAGGTGAGAACTTCTCACTCAATCGAAATTGTTTCGATTTAAATTTTAAATAGTTAGATTTAAAATTGCTTGATTGTATAATTGAATGATAAATTTTTATCTGTTGTTTAGAATAGACCCTATACACCGTATATTAAGCGGATGTTATTTATTAAAAACATATACCGCGATAATTCCAACTTGAATGGAATTGATATTATATATGTACTTGGAGTTGATTTTCCCACATTATATAGCGATGAGACCCTATTGTGGCGCATAGTAGCGGATAATATTTTATAAATCCTATATACCGCAATATTCCGTATTGACACGGAATTGGTATTGTGCGAACATCTGTGGATGCAGGAAAACGGGTTGGAGGGATCCAACTGGATTCCTCAACAGTATTATTTATTTACAAATATTATGATATATTCTGTTATCATATGATATACGATGTTTTGGATGTCGTGATTGTTATATTTGGTGCTGTTGCAGCATTGGTCCTATTTTGGAAAATTTAAAAGGATTTTAAAGTAATTTTTGAAAGTATACGTTTTATTAAATTTTGGAATTGATTCATTTTAAATGAATAAACGTTATAATTTTAATGTTATAAAATTATGATTTTTGAGAAATATAGTTAAAATGTGATTTTTTTGGAAATATGGAGTTAATGAATTTTATAAAATAGTTTAAATTGAGATTTTTGGGATTATTATAAACGGTTTATATAAAAGAATTATAAGATTGATATTTATAAACTAAAAATATTGGAATTATAAAACGAGTTTTTATAAGTGTTAAAATGAAGTATAACTGGATTTCATAAGTGAATGGAATTTATAAATTTATAAATTGTGAAGTTATAAAATGACTATATTTTGTAAAATAAAAGATTTATAAGTAATTTGCTTATAAATTGGATTTTGGCATTTAAATGGGATATAGATAGAATTGGTAAATAGAGGGATTTATTAAGTTGAATTTTTTATTAAATATATAAATGTGAATTTATAAACGTTGTTTTATAAATTCAAAACCCATTGAATTTGATAAGTAAATATGAAATCTTATAAAAGGAGATATATCTACGATTTTGGAATGTGGATAATTCTTTAAAATAAAACGGGTAGAAGTGTTGAATTTGGTAAACGAATTATATCCACAATTTTGGACGGTGAATAATATGTTAAAGAAATGTTTTAGGGAGTGATATTTAAATAGAATTAGAACGATTTGAAGTGTTTTAAAATGTATTAAGTGTCGAAACCATAGATTTCAACATTCATTGTTGAAATAGACGTTTTCGAGGAATAAAAGGAAATAGTGGACTATAACACTGTTGTTATAGTAAAGGATGTTCGAAAGAAAATGTTCTGTATAGTATTAGGATTTATATATCTATTTTAATTTCTAATCCCTATACTAATGATTTGGAGTTGTCGTAACGGTGTTTTACGCAACATTCGTTTTGACTCAAATGAATGTGTTTAAGAGAATGTTTTCCTTAAAAGAATAAAATATATACTTAATCGTGTTTTAAGTATATCGAATATTTTCTAAGTATTGACAATAAATGGATTTGTGAATTACTTGTTGTTGAATAAGTATTTGGAAATGTTTCCAATGTAGAAATTGAAATGGTTTAGAGAATATATCTTTCCAAAGATAAATTGAAGTGAATATTTGACAACTTATTAATTTATGGAAGATTAATAAAAAGGGTCTAGTGATTGTTATGGTGCTGAATATTTGTTGGTTTGCTTTGATAGTTAAATAACCGACTATCGATATTTACCTTTAAATGGGTATTTGATGTGATTTACTTGAATTTGAATGCTACACTTATTTTTAAAATAAGCCCTCATTATTCAATTTAGCCGGGAGAGGACCTTTGTGTCATATATCCTACTCCAAATAATGATATGTCATTATGGATAGCATTTGAAGACCAGTGTTGTGACGCCCCACCTCTATACCCACGCTAGCCAAGAACACTCCGGAGTAGTGCTGTCAACTAGCACGGAGAATAAGGCTGTTGAGGAGCGACCATCCATGTAATTGCTTATCACACGGTGGCTATAAATAATCTTCGGAAACAAACATAGAAATAATCATATCACAAATCAGTCACAGATATCCATATCACAAAGGCGGAAGAAGATATGAATATATAACTAACACATGAAAGTGTACATCAGAGTAGTGGTCCGTAAGATCCACGATAATACAAAAGAATAGCAACATGTGCTATACAAAAGAATACAACTATGAGTCTATATCTCAAGTGTAGACAACAAAAACTGCTAATCTAAACAGTTAGCCAAAAGTCAGAGTGATGAATCCCTGGGAAGAAGTCAAGCAGAAGCAACTGTAACATCTCGGTCTGACCCGAGTATTATTTAAGAAAATAATAAACGGATCAGTCTAGCTATAAATATCAGATGACATGATATAACATAAAAGATATGGCATAAACATAAACATCCATAATGACATACCACTATAAGTGTGTAAATAATGATCAACAGAAGATCAATCAATAAAAGATAATCAATATCACAAGAATCTTCTCAAAGATTCGGAAAGGGCATCATACCCCAAACTTGTACTCATAACAAGTCAATGACATAAATTCTAGAAATCAATGCAAGAAGTCCAGAAATCATAGAAAAGAGAAAGAGGCCTATCACATGACGGTCCGAAGACCAATGGGAGCTACCCCACATGTGTGAATGGAATCACACAGATTAAGGTCCAGACTAACAAAAAAGCAAAAAGGTATGTGCGAGTGGAATCACACAAGTGGTGTCTAGTCTAACCTCGCAACAAGAGACATCGCACAGTTGCTAGTCTAAATCATCAGAATGATCATCATGATCAACGAGAAGTGTCAATTACACTAAGCTAGTAAATATAGAAGTTTAGCTTCATGTCCCATAACCACTTGCTTAACTTAAATATTTACGAACAAACTGTAAATCTTCACTAATAAAATTGTCACAAGAGGTTCAATCGAACAAGTCCAAGAATTAACCGACGAAGTGAACGCAAGCGTTTCATACCACTTGTTTTACTAAGTCGTTTAATTAGATTTCTCATCCGAGTGAGGTAAAGGTTTGTATATACTAATAGATTGGAAAACGGTTTAAGAAAAGAGCTTTGTTACGGAAAATAGAGTTGAAATCATTTTGTTGAAAGAGTTTTGATATTTACTACTAGTATTGAAACCTTTATATTTTTAAAATGACAAATCACAGAAGAGATTGTAGAAACAATCATCACAAAGATCACATTCGGAGATGTGAATAAAATCCAAGGAAATCGGCTCAAAAGCATCAAAGTGGAAGTTCCCCAACGACCAAACGTGGCCGAGATAACCAGAGATGGTTTGTCTCGAAGAATGGTCAACTCAGCATCTCAACAAAGCAAGTTCTGTTGAATGTTTTTCAGATAAGATCCCCTACGGAGGGGGGTCCAGGGGGGGTGGCAACCTCCCAAGGTGGGGGTGCGGGGGCAACGCCACCGCTTACGGGGTTCGACCTGCCCGGTCAGGTCGCGGGGGTCTAGGGGGCAGCGCCCCGACCAAAACGGTACGACCTAGTGAAGATAAAATGAGGTCTAACGACCTAAGGACTCAAGGGTCTAACGACCTAACGACTCAAGGGTCATACGACCTAACGACTCAAGGGTCTAACGACCTAACGGCTCAAGGGTCATACGACCTAACGACTCAAGGGTCATACGACCTAACGAGCTATGGCCAAACGACCTAACGACTCAAGGGTCATACGACCTAACGACTCAAGGGTCATACGACCTAACGAGCTATGGCCAAACGACCTAACGACTAAAGGGTCTAACGACCTAACGACTCAAGGGTCATACGACCTAACGACTCAAGGGTCATACGACCTAACGAGCTATGGCCAAACGACCTAACGACTCAAGGGTCATACGACCTAACGACTCAAGGGTCATACGACCTAACGAGCTATGGCCAAACGACCTAACGACTCAAGGGTCTAACGACCTAACGACTCAAGGGTCATACGACCTAACGACTCAAGGGTCATACGACCTAACGAGCTATGGCCAAACGACCTAACGACTCAAGGGTCCAACGACCCAACGACTCAAGGGTCCAACGACCCAACGACTCAAGGGTCCAACGACCCAACGACTCAAGGGTCCAACGACTTAAGGGTTAGGCCAGGAGCGTCCTAACGAGATAAGGTCCAACGACCTACGAGTTAAGGGTCCAACGACCTATCGGGATAACTCGTAACCGACTTAAGGGTTGCGTGACTGAAGGGCTGCACGACTTAAGGGTTAACTCGTAAACGACTCACGACCTATGGATGAACGACTTAACTCCGAACGAGCTAAAAATGGCCAGAACGACCTAGGGTTAACTCGTGAACGACTCACGACCTATGGATGAACGACTTAACTCCGAACGAGCTAAAAATGGCCAGAACGACCTAGGGTTAACTCATGAACGACTCACGACCTATGGACGAACGACTTAACTCCGAACGACCTAAAAATGGCCAGAACGACTCAAGTGCAGAAAATTCAACAAAACGCTAAAAATTGGAGTTTTTCGCCAATCCAATCTAAACCAAATGCTAACATGCATGCAAAAATGATAGGGAATCATTCCCAACAGTCCAATATAGTTATAGGCTAGAATTGTGAGATAAAAATCTCACCTTTGCACCAAATATCAATGAAAATGAAGTTTTAAGAAAGCAAGAATCAATCCTTCTTCTATCTAAGCACAAGAAGCTTGAATCCAATGTCTTCTTCTTGAATTTGGAGTAGAAAGATGGATTGCAATTGAATTTGAGTTTAGGAATTTTAATTTCCCATTCCCTCCACCATTAATGCCAAAGCTTGATTAGTTAGGAAATTTATGAAGAGTGAGGAGAAGAGGGTTGGAACTTGGGCTTAATAGGCTAAACTAACCCAAAGTCCAAAGCGGGAAAAGTTAGTGAAATTTCACTGACTCCAAACCTATCGATGTTTATACTTAAAAAAGTTGTAAACGACATTTTGAACTCAATGGAAGTGGTCTCGAGTCCTAATTTGACCGTTTGCAAAAAGTAGCTTTTCGGACCAAAATCCGATTAACGAGTTAATATTTAAATAAAATATTTAAATACAAACTCGATAAATATGCGGGTTGTTACAGACTTCCCTCCTTAAAGAAATTGCGTCCTCGCAATATATATAAGATGGAAATAAAAAGTAACAACCATAAAAGCATATTAACACAAGAGGAATTTTGAAATAAAAAGTTCACCTCAAGGAGCAGGAGTAGCAAGTCCGGATGTGTACGCTCGATGAATTCTCTGGATTCCCAAGAACAATCCTTAGGATTTGAGGACCATTGAACCTTCACAAGCGGAACATCTTTATTTCGAAGCCGTTTAACCTCAGAAGCTATAATTCGAATAGGATGCTGCTCATAAGTTAAATTCGGCGAAACTTCAATTTCTTCCACAACAGCAGGCTCAAGAATAGAATCAGAATCCCGAAGGCATTTCCGTAATTGAGAAACGTGTAATACATCATGCATAGCAGAAAACTGAGCCGGCAATGCAAGGCGATAAGCCATGGAACCAATACGTTCAGTGATAGGAAATGGCCCAATATATCGAGGCGCTAACTTCCCCGATCGACTGAAACGTACAACACCCTTCATAGGTGAAACACGAATAAAAACAGGATCCCCAACAGAAAATTCTAATTTCCTTCTTCGATTATCGGCATAGGATTTTTGTCTACTCTGGGCTTCTTTCATCCTATGTCGAATAAGTTCAATCTTTTCCGTGGAATCACGAATAAAGTCTGGACCTAAAACCAGCTTCTCATCGGCCTCAAGCCAACAAGAAGGAGATCGGCATGGCCTTCCGTAGAGTGCCTCGAAAGGTGCCATACCAATACTAGATTGGAAGCTATTATTATAGGAAAATTCAACAAGTGAAATATGATTTTCCCAACTTCCACCAAAATCAAGCACACAAGCACGAAGAAGATCTTCAAGAGTTTGATTCACACGCTCGGTTTGTCCATCGGACTGGGGGTGATAAGCGGTGCTAAAATTAAGCTTCGTTCCTAAAGCTTTTTGAAGACTCTTCCAAAATCCACTAGTAAACAATGGATCACGATCGCTAACAATAGAAGTAGGAACTCCATGCAATTTTACAATTTCCTTGACAAATAGTTTGGCCAAAAGAGGAACGGTTCGGTTAGACCGAACCGGAATAAAATGGGCGGATTTAGTAAGTCTATCAACAATCACCCATAAGCTATCATGACCCGAACGAGAACGGGGAAGGCCATCTATAAAGTCCATGGAAATTTGATCCCACTTCCAAATTGGAATTTCTAAAGGTTGCAATAACCCACCAGGCCTTTGATGTTCGGCCTTGACAAGTTGGCAAGTCATGCAACACTTAACAAAGTTAGCAATATCAGATTTCATTCCCTCCCAATAATAAAGTCGCTTCATATCAGCGTACATTTTACTACTACCGGGATGAATGGTGAATTTAGAACGATGGGAATCTTCTAAAATATCTTTACGAAGATCTCCAATATTTGGTACGATAAGTCTACCAAATTTTCGAATGCCGCCACGAGAATCAATATCAAAGTCTTTCAAACCTTCAATATCAATTTTATCCTTAACATTTTTGCCAAGAAGAGCTAATTCAGAATCTAGCCCTTGAGCTTCAAGAATGCGGTCTAAAAGAGAAGGATGAGCCTCAAGGCTACATAAAACAAGCGATGAGCATAAATCGAATACGCGCTCTCGAATCTCACAAGTGGATAAGATCTCGAGATCGTTCCATTCGGATATCATCATAGAAACAACTGCTTGTTGCTTACGGCTAAGAGCATCGGCGACACGATTACCCTTACCGGGGGTATAAAGAATATCAAGATCATAAGGTGCAAGGAACTCGAGCCAACGCTGTTGACGTAAATTAAGTTCTTTTTGAGAAAATAAATATTTCAAAGACTTATGATCCGTGTAAAGAATAAATTTCTCTCCCAATAGATAATGACGCCACATTCGAAGGGCGAAAACAATAGCCGCGAGCTCTAGATCATGTGTGGCATATCTAGTCTCGGCCGGCTTCAATTGCCTAGAAGCATAAGCAACAACACGTTCTTTTTGCATAAGAACGGCACCCAAACCAACGTGACTAGCATCAGTATAAACAACAAAATCTTGATTCCCCTCGGGAATAACAAGAATAGGAGCATCGGAAAGGAGTTCTTTCAATTTCTGAAAAGAGGCTTCACATTTGTCCGACCAAATGTATTTAACTCCCTTCTTAGTCAAGCCAGTAAGAGGCACGGCAATCTTAGAAAAGTCTTTAATAAAACGACGGTAATAGCCCGCCAATCCGAGAAAACTACGAATCTCTGTCACACTCTCCGGTCTCTTCCAATCTTGAATCGCTTCAATCTTTGAAGGATCCACGGATATCCCGGATTCGGAAATAATATGACCGAGAAACTTCACACGAGATTGCCAAAAGTGGCATTTAGAAAATTTCGCCTTTAATTGATTACTCCTAAGTGTTTCTAATACAATCCGAAGATGTTTCTCATGTTCCTCCTCGGTTTTTGAATACACAAGAATATCATCAATGAATATGAGAACAAACCGATCGAGGAAATCTTTGAAAACTCGATTCATGAGGTCAACGAAATAAGCTGGAGCATTCGTTAACCCAAATGGCATAACAAGCCATTCATAAGATCCATATCGAGTACGGAATGATGTCAAAGGAATGCTATCCTCAGCGATACGAAGCTGATGGAAACCGGTAGCCAAGTCCAATTGTGAAAAGACCTTAGCACCACTAAGCTGATCGAATAGATCATCAATCCGAGGTAAAGGATATTTATTTTTAATAGTAAGATCGTTAAGATTGCGATAATCAACGCAGAGCCTCAGAGTACCATCGGATTTCTTTACGAAAATAGCCGAAGCTCCCCAAGGCGAGGAACTAGAGCGAATAAATTGCCTCGTCTCCAACTCAGATAATTGTTTACGCATCTCCTCATTTTCCTTATTGGACATGCGATAAGGAGGACGAGTAATAGGTTGAGCTCCAGAAACAAGATTAATTCTGAACTCAATTGCTCGTTTAGGTGGTAAACCTAAAACGGGCTCGAATATGTCGGAAAATTCACGAACAACATGAGTACGAGAAATAATATCATCTTCATCATCATCATCGTTATCACGAGGATTTAAAGAATATAAAGATGGCACCAAACAGGATTCTGAATCTTTAAGATTAACAGAAATCTGATTAACAGATAGTGGATGTCGGAGATGAATAGTCCGCTCAGGACATAGGATATGGGCTTGATAACGGTTAAGCCAATCCATTCCCAAAATTATTCCAAAGCCTAAGTAACGCATGACATGCAAATCGGCTAGGAAAGAAAAATCGCAAAAAATAATCTCCACATCTTTACAAAGCAAACTAAGAGTTGCGGATCCACCAACAGGATTCGCAATTTTTAAAGAAGTCATCAATGCAGTAACACTTAAGGAAAAGTGTCTACCAATTCCTTTGATATAAAAGAATGGGATGCACCCGTATCAAAGAGAACTCTAATAGGTTGACCATGAAATAAAATAATACCATCAAGAATGGAATGAGAAATACCTTGGCCACGAGATGTGTTGCCAGGGGCTTGAGCCACATTCAATTTTCCTTCCTTCTTGCCTTTACGCTTGAGGCATTGATGTATGTAATGATCCGGGCTCTTACAATAGCGACAAGATTTGGGCTTAGAGCACTTATTCGCATAATGATCCCCAGACCCACAGTTGAAGCAACTCGCACCACTAGGAGAAGGAGACTTTGCCGCAAGGGTTGCCTTCTTACCCTTTTTGTTGGGATAAGGACCCTTGAATTTGTTTGGCCTCTTCTTGTTGTTGAAGTTTGGTTTAGCGCTTTCCACTTCAACATCACTCTCTCTATCAGCCTCTTCAAGACGAAGAGCGATATCCACGAGTTGATCAAATGCGACTTCTAGTTTCAGGAGCAGTGGCTTCTTAAGATTCTTATTTAAGCCATAAACGAACCTCTGGTTCTTCTTCAATGGGGTGTTGATGTATTCAACCCCATATTTGGAAAGCGACTCGAAGGCTGCGACGTAATCAGTCACAGAAGATTGACCTTGAACAAGGTCTATAAAACGTCGAGCCAAGGTTACTTTCCCAGCTTCTGGTACAAACTTTAACTCGAAGCGTCCCTGAAATTGCTCCCAGGTGAGATCCGGTTCATTAATTTCTGAAATAAGGAGTTCATACCAGTCCAATGCTCTCTCCTGGAGCATGCTGGAAGCCACCTGAACGCGGTGGAGATCGATAAGGTTCATGCGAGAAAAGATTCGATCGCATGATTTTAACCAAGCCTGGACCTCGATGATATTTTCCGAACCTTTGAAGGGCTTCCCACCCAAGTTTGTGTAATCGCTGCACAAGCGTGCAAATCCCGACTTTGGGTGAGTAGGTTCCGGGTTAGCTCCAGCTGCTTGAGCATTAGTTACTAAATCAAGAAGCTGTTGAGCAGTCATAAAAACTCCATCCGGAGGAGCAGCACCAGATGATCCAGTTCTGGGACGGCCTGGTCTAGACATTCTCTTCCTTAAAGAAAGAAAGAAGAGAAGGAAGAAGGTTATTTACCAATGAACATCAAGCAATCTTGATAGATAAAACAAGGGATCATAAAGGAAGTAGGATGGATCAGTACGAAGACTCGAATTAATCCTATGGTATGACTCCTAAGATAGACCTAGGACGATGATCCTTGTTAAGTTATTCTACATTGTTCCGAAGTTTGGCTCTGATACCAAGCTGTGACGCCCCACCTCTATACCCACGCTAGCCAAGAACACTCCGGAGTAGTGCTGTCAACTAGCACGGAGAATAAGGCTGTTGAGGAGCGACCATCCATGTAATTGCTTATCACACGGTGGCTATAAATAATCTTCGGAAACAAACATAGAAATAATCATATCACAAATCAGTCACAGATATCCATATCACAAAGGCGGAAGAAGATATGAATATATAACTAACACATGAAAGTGTACATCAGAGTAGTGGTCCGTAAGATCCACGATAATACAAAAGAATAGCAACATGTGCTATACAAAAGAATACAACTATGAGTCTATATCTCAAGTGTAGACAACAAAAACTGCTAATCTAAACAGTTAGCCAAAAGTCAGAGTGATGAATCCCTGGGAAGAAGTCAAGCAGAAGCAACTGTAACATCTCGGTCTGACCCGAGTATTATTTAAGAAAATAATAAACGGATCAGTCTAGCTATAAATATCAGATGACATGATATAACATAAAAGATATGGCATAAACATAAACATCCATAATGACATACCACTATAAGTGTGTAAATAATGATCAACAGAAGATCAATCAATAAAAGATAATCAATATCACAAGAATCTTCTCAAAGATTCGGAAAGGGCATCATACCCCAAACTTGTACTCATAACAAGTCAATGACATAAATTCTAGAAATCAATGCAAGAAGTCCAGAAATCATAGAAAAGAGAAAGAGGCCTATCACATGACGGTCCGAAGACCAATGGGAGCTACCCCACATGTGTGAATGGAATCACACAGATTAAGGTCCAGACTAACAAAAAAGCAAAAAGGTATGTGCGAGTGGAATCACACAAGTGGTGTCTAGTCTAACCTCGCAACAAGAGACATCGCACAGTTGCTAGTCTAAATCATCAGAATGATCATCATGATCAACGAGAAGTGTCAATTACACTAAGCTAGTAAATATAGAAGTTTAGCTTCATGTCCCATAACCACTTGCTTAACTTAAATATTTACGAACAAACTGTAAATCTTCACTAATAAAATTGTCACAAGAGGTTCAATCGAACAAGTCCAAGAATTAACCGACGAAGTGAACGCAAGCGTTTCATACCACTTGTTTTACTAAGTCGTTTAATTAGATTTCTCATCCGAGTGAGGTAAAGGTTTGTATATACTAATAGATTGGAAAACGGTTTAAGAAAAGAGCTTTGTTACGGAAAATAGAGTTGAAATCATTTTGTTGAAAGAGTTTTGATATTTACTACTAGTATTGAAACCTTTATATTTTTAAAATGACAAATCACAGAAGAGATTGTAGAAACAATCATCACAAAGATCACATTCGGAGATGTGAATAAAATCCAAGGAAATCGGCTCAAAAGCATCAAAGTGGAAGTTCCCCAACGACCAAACGTGGCCGAGATAACCAGAGATGGTTTGTCTCGAAGAATGGTCAACTCAGCATCTCAACAAAGCAAGTTCTGTTGAATGTTTTTCAGATAAGATCCCCTACGGAGGGGGGTCCAGGGGGGGTGGCAACCTCCCAAGGTGGGGGTGCGGGGGCAACGCCACCGCTTACGGGGTTCGACCTGCCCGGTCAGGTCGCGGGGGTCCAGGGGGCAGCGCCCCCGGCGGGGTGCGGGGCAGCGCCCCGACCAAAACGGTACGACCTAGTGAAGATAAAATGAGGTCTAACGACCTAAGGACTCAAGGGTCTAACGACCTAACGACTCAAGGGTCATACGACCTAACGACTCAAGGGTCTAACGACCTAACAGCTCAAGGGTCATACGACCTAACGGCTCAAGGGTCATACGACCTAACGAGCTATGGACAAACGACCTAACGACTCAAGGGTCATACGACCTAACGACTCAAGGGTCATACGACCTAGCGAGCTATGGCCAAACGACCTAACGACTCAAGGGTCTAACGACCTAACGACTCAAGGGTCATACGACCTAACGACTCAAGGGTCATACGACCTAACGACTCAAGGGTCATACGACCTAACGAGCTATGGCCAAACGACCTAACGACTCAAGGGTCATACGACCTAACGACTCAAGGGTCATACGACCTAACGAGCTATGGCCAAATGACCTAACGACTCAAGGGTCTAACGACCTAACGACTCAAGGGTCATACGACCTAACGACTCAAGGGTCATACGACCTAACGAGCTATGGCCAAACGACCTAACGACTCAAGGGTCTAACGACCTAACGACTCAAGGGTCCAACGACCCAACGACTCAAGGGTCCAACGACCCAACGACTCAAGGGTCCAACGACTTAAGGGTTGCACGACTTAAGGGTTAGGGCAGGAGCGACCTAACGAGATAAGGTCCAACGACCTACGAGTTAAGGGTCCAACGACCTATCGGGATAACTCGTAACCGACTTAAGGGTTGCGTGACTGAAGGGCTGCACGACTTAAGGGTTAACTCGTAAACGACTCACGACCTATGGATGAACGACTTAACTCCGAACGAGCTAAAAATGGCCAGAACGACCTAGGGTTAACTCGTGAACGACTCACGACCTATGGAGGAACGACTTAACTCCGAACGAGCTAAAAATGGCCAGAACGACCTAGGGTTAACTCGTGAACGACTCACGACCTATGGACGAACGACTTAACTCCGAACGACCTAAAAATGGCCAGAACGACTCAAGTGCAGAAAATTCAACAAAACGCTAAAAATTGGAGTTTTTCGCCAATCCAATCCAAACCAAATGCTAACATGCATGCAAAAATGATAGGAATCATTCCCAACAGTCCAATATAGTTATAGGCTAGAATTGTGAGATAAAAATCTCACCTTTGCACCAAATATCAATGAAAATGAAGTTTTAAGCAAGCAAGAATCAATCCTTCTTCTATCTAAGCACAAGAAGCTTGAATCCAATGTCTTCTTCTTGAATTTGGAGTAGAAAGATGGATTGCAATTGAATTTGAGTTTAGGAATTTTAATTTCCCATTCCCTCCACCATTAATGCCAAAGCTTGATTAGTTAGGAAATTTATGAAGAGTGAGGAGAAGAGGGTTGGAACTTGGGCTTAATAGGCTAAACTAACCCAAAGTCCAAAGCGGGAAAAGTTAGTGAAATTTCACTAACTCCAAACCTATCGATGTTTATACTTAAAAAAGTTGTAAACGACATTTCGAACTCAATGGAAGTGGTCTCGAGTCCTAATTTGACCGTTTGCAAAAAGTAGCTTTTCGGACCAAAATCCGATTAACGAGTTAATATTTAAATAAAATATTTAAATACAAACTCGATAAATATGCGGGTTGTTACAAGTGTTGAAGACCGGGTATTTTCAAGAACGAGAGAATAACTCGTTGATTGTCTCTACACTGAGTCGCGTCGGTATAGAGATGTCCTAAGTGATGGGAAGTCCGATCGGGATTGTGAATACCCGGATTGCAAGGGCTTCTTTGGAAGTGACTTCGGTTCTGTTCGAACTCAGAATAGACTTGAAATGATTGTATGTTTGAGATTACAAATTGAGATATAAAGAAGATTTCTTTCAAATACATTTCTGTTGGTGGTGGAGAATTTATTCTTTTAGCTAATACCCTTGTCAAAGACGTACGAGCTCAGAGGTTTTGTAGTTGAAGGTTATCAGTGATATATTCCCAATTTGGTAATGTGGCATGCTGAGTGTTGCTGATCATTGTTGATCGAAGCATGGCTTTGTAAAAAGCGTAGCTTTGTGGACGAGACTTCGTCGAACCTCACACGTTAAAATGGTCGAAACAGGAAGGATGCGGCAAGGTTATTGTGGGTAGCGCCCTTTAGGGTATGTGCATTTCCTTCTGGATAGAGGTGGTATCATGGTATGGAGCCCAGATATTTAACCTATGTGGTTACTGCGAATTTATTACTTTGTGGTTGTTGGTTATCGGGATCCCTATTAAAGGTCGTTTACGATCGGGGGATGACATACTCGTGTCAGTTGTTACCCAGTTAGGGGTAACCCGGCCTTGTGTTGGCAGAGATCCGGTTAGGTTCTCGAAGCGTCTTTCCAGAGGCGTTTCCATGCGGCAATGGGAAGTTCCTTAGCCTAACAATTTGTTGGAAATCTAAAGAAACAATACGAAACCCCGTACGGCTTTAGTTGTAAGACCTGCCATTTACTTATGGTGGCGCCCCCACTGTTTACATAGTAGCTATAGTAGGCACAATTCGGAATGTCTATGTTGGCTAAGATTTATATCATTACTTTCGAAATGTTTTCCTACACCTTGCACTTATAGTAATAATATCAAAGAAAATTTGCGTATCAAGCATATTTGACTATCATAAGGAGAAATCTCCTCCGATTCTGCGTTTGCATTGTGCGTGTGTCGGGAGGCCTTATGGTAGCCTCATTTTCCAAAAGCAATGCGAATCTAATTTAAAATATTTCTTTGTTAATTTTTAAAGATTTAACTGTTTTTACGTTCTCACACCGGTCACATGACTGACTTGGAGTTTATTATTTCCTTCCTAAACTCTGTGTGCCCACCAATTTTAACACGGGCAGTCTATAGTCAGGTTATCAGGATATTCAGGAGTTGCTGTAGAGATTTGGAGGCAAGCTGGATGGCTTGGCGTATCAACTAGTATATAGTATTTCTTTCCGCTGTTTGTTGTTGTAAACTCTGATAATGTAATGTAATGAAATATAATAACTGACATAGTTCTTTGTTTAAAGTTGATTATTATCTATTGTATGTTGTTCCGCTGCGATTGTGAGATTCTGATATTGTTTCTGTTTTTTCTTTTCTTTTTTCTTTCTGTCTTTCTTCTTCTATCTTCTACCTCTTCTTTAACCCTAACGGTACGGTTTTTCGGCCTTCGATTGCTCGGCACTTGATACAGTGGACGTATGATGTCAACCTTCGTGCGTCGAAAAATCCCTAACCGTCACATTTCAATAACAAAATAACTCCATTTCTTCTTACATCAGTTTCATTTCCATTTTAAATTGATTTTCATTTAATCAAATTCCAATCCATTACAAATTTTAATTCAATTTGTTTACTTACTCAATCCATTTTAAATTTCAATTCACCTTCTCAATTCATTTCTGAATTTATTAATAACATAACCATTTCAATTATTCTAAACCAGTTCTGGGTTTTTATTTTGATTTTTTTAAATTTAAACAAACTACCAAATTTTATTCATCCCAATACAATTTCCATTTAATTTAGCTTACACTAAATTCATTTCCAAACAATTATTTTGGATTTAGTTGAGTGAACATTTACTTCATTCAATATCATTTCAATGAAATTAAATTTCCTTTCACTTAAATTCTTTTCCAAATTTAATTCAAGTTCAACCAAATTTTATTTAGCCAACTTAAATTCATACCATTTCCTTTACTATCTTAAATAAGAATTAATGCCATTCATTATTATTTATAACACAACTGCATTTTAATTTTAATTCAATCCAGATTCAACTCAACTTCTTTTAATTTATGCTAAATCCAATTTTTATTTCTACATTCAATTTAAATTTTCACTTTCTAATATATAAGTTCTAAAACTTATTTACTAACTTAAGTTCATTCACATCTTATATATTTCTTTGCCTTATCACATTTAACAACCATTTAGGATTTAAATTTTGACTTTACCATACCATTCAACCATTACCTATTTATGTTTATAATTCCATTTTCTATTCTTAAGTTCACCAACTTATTTATTTAAAAGCTTATATTGCTCATTTTAATCCATTTACATCTTACAATCACAATTATAGATTATGTATATATATACCACTTAATAGCTTAAGGATATAAATTTTCATTACACAATTACAATCATTTTACATTTCAACTTTATATCCAATTTAATTCAATTCCAATTCCAATTTTATTTAACTTATCCTGAGTTAAATTCAAATATATTTTATTCACCACTATTTACTCAAGTTAAATTTTAATTTCAAGATTAAAATTTCATCTTCCCTTCTGATTTAAATCAACTTCTCTTAATAGGTTCAATAATTGATTCATCTTAACTTTCACATTTTTAAATAGAATTTCCCAGAATTCAATTGCCCAGTTTTATTTCAAAACCATTTTGAAATCATAAATAACTCATACACACCTGGTATATCAAATCAAACTTCCGGATTTTCAAACAACTTGTTTTCACCAAGATAAATTTCCCTTTTGAAATTTCTAAAGCCACTTGTATACCCAACAAATTCAAACAAATATCATAACCAATCATCATGGTAGCAATCCATCACTTTAGAAACTCGAAAATGAATTCTGATGATGTGGCCATCATCATCGGGATTATTTCCCAGCGACTGAAGCGAGTTCAGTGCTTCCTTATTGCCACAAATTCCTTTCAAAACAATTTCCATTCAGAAATATTTTCCAAAATAATACTCCATCATTGCCTTCAAACACTTTGGAAACATTTCAAACATTCCCAAGATTTTAAATTTCCAAACTTTTGTTTTAAATACAGTTAAAACACTTTTCAAAATTTCGAGGATTTAAATTATGGTTTAAATCAAATTTTATTCCTTTCTATTCAAACCAAACTTAGACAATTCTTATAAAATGTCGTTACGATAGCCAAAACATTTCTTATAAAATCCTCTGACATTATAGAAGTGTCTATATACAAATACTTATTAAATAGCCGAAATTGTTACATCTATTAAATTCCCGCTGCCAGCCACAAAGTGGGTTATACAAACGAAACTCGTAAAAGGCTCGTAGAGAGAATGGATTTCCAACTAATGACTAGGCACCGGGGTACCACCTGTCATAGTACGTGGCCTAGATCACCGTACCGAGGATTACTCCCAATCCCCTGCAACACAAGACCGGGACTACCCCTTACTGGATAATCCCGAGTAAGATCACCCCACGGTTGGGGTCAGCAACCGCACCACTAAGCCAAATAAAAAGGGACACCTAGACAGGGATGACCTCACCCTAACGGGTGCTACCCACATAGACTTGCTGCATAACCCTTGATTTTCAGTCATTCCCAGTTGATAAGGCTTGAGGAAAAGCGTTACCTTTAGAACGTTTCATTTAGAATGCCCATCGTCCACCTGACGATGTTCCAAAAGCATTCATCCATACAAGTTCGTCCCGGGTTCTAATGGAACCGAAGGCACTACTCCTACTACATGCATTTTGGAATCATCCTTACGATTAGTAGCGACTTGCACTTCACTGCCCCATCTTCGACTCCGAGCTCGTCTTCCCATGAAAACGTACAAACCGGAACGAAGTGGTTTTGGAGAATTTAATCCCGATCTCGGTCTCTTCGAAACGATCAACGCATTGGCCAATATTGATAGTCGGTGATTTAACTATCAATTAACATTCACAAACATCCATAAAACAATAAATAATTTCCCAAATTATTTATTAACCTCAAAATATCTTCGCAAGATACGTTTCCATTTTCACCCCTTTTGAAAACAGTTTCCAAACACTCTTCCTTATTACAGAATAAATTTCCCTAAATATTTTCTATTTCGTCTAAAAATAACCAAGTCCACATACTTTAGATTTTAAAACATTAGATCACTTTGTTCTAAATATACCTTAAAATATTTAAATTAAGCTACTTAAACAATTTATTCGAAAATATATTTAAAAAATATTTAAAACAAAACTACCTTATAAAATATAAGCAAATTTTAAAGTAATGGTTAAGTTAACAACTAAATTCTTTATAGAGGAGTTACAAAAATTCTATGCTAGTTTCAAATAAAATCTTAACCAAACTATCTTTAAAATAATCCATTTTATAAAATATAATATTAATAATATTTTTTATAATATAATACCTATTAACCCTTTAACATAATTATTACTATAACAAATTTAGTAAACATTTACTATAAAAAATTTACAACTTAAATAAGAATTTTCTTAAAAACATTCTTTTAAAATCAAATTTAAAACTTTTAACTTTTACTTAAAAATCTGTTTTAAAACGTACTTGGCTTTTCAAGCAAATACACTTCATTTCAGAATAAACCAAAGCATCCTTTTATAAATCCTGCTTGATTTATCTCAATTCGAATTTACGTTTAGATCCCGTAAATTTTCTTCCAACACTTTAAAAATAAACTCCTTTTATTTTTAAGCACCTTTCTATTTCCAGGAAAATCACTTTCAAAATATATGATTAAAATATTTAGAATAAGGATACTAGAATTTTCTTAATGAAAAATATTTAAGGAAATATAGAGAAGTTTCTAAATAATTTAAAACAAAATTACCTTATAAAATAAAATTACTAATCCAATATGTATACTAACATTTCCTTTTTATATAAAGTTATTACATCAAGTACTTATAATAAAATTTCCTTTAGAAATCATAATACTAATTTATCTTTAAAATAATTAAATACCATAATTACTTTAATAATATTTACTTTTCACTTAAAAGTAATTAAAGATAGTACATTTTCTAAAATATTCTAAAAACACATTTTTAAACTTTCTAATTTATGCTTTGAAAGCTTCTCTTTTGAAATATACTTCATTTCCCATGAAAAATACACTTTCCATCCTTTTAAAAATAATCCCATTATTATTTTTAAAACAATTTGCTCTTTCTTATAGAAGTTTCCACCAGAAATCTATACTTTCAAATTTATCCCCCGTTAAATATCCAATTTCACTTATAAACCCAGTTTATAAATTTTCATTCCTCATTTCCTTTTAAGTCACAATTTCAAAACACTTCAAATTCTAAACCAATGTCTTGAATTTAATTTCCTTAAACTCATTTCTCAAATTTACTTTCAATTCCCCTTTAATCCCAATTTATTTATTTATATTTTAAAAATACCATATTTATATTTATCCAACCATACACAGCATAACAAAATTCCAAATCATTCTATCACAGGACATAATGAAATATATCACGAGTTATGAATAAAATTTCTATATTGTGAGGAATCTAGTTGGATCCCTCCAACCTGTTTTCCCCTGCATCCACAGATGTTAGCACAACAGATAAAATATCATATCTAGACTGATAATAATATTCACATTCAATCAATCATTCATTTAAATTTTAATTATTTAAAATTAACAGGAAATTCCATATGTGAGTGAGATTAACTCATCTTGCATCGGCTTTTTAAATTTTAAATTAAATCGAGCTCATTGATTTAATTTAAAATTTCCACTTGATCAAAACGATTCAAGGCCTACATGACAGCGTGCTGCTCATCGCTGTGATTCCGGTGCTAACAAATTCGTCGGAATATGATAACGTATGCAAAAGTTTTGGGCTTATAAACGTTTGAATATAATTGGTATAAACAATTTCCTTTTTATTTATTTATTTTAATCTATACCGTTGATTCGAAAACACAGATCCAAGCCACGCACACTTTCTTCCCTCCGTGTTACTCTTGGCTACCACGCACACGCGTGAAACCATAGCCGCCTCAAATCGTGAATTTCCATGACCAAATCATAGCTCTAGGAGATGTCAAAGACTACCACAACGAAGAGCGCCTCGAACTCCATCATCAGCCAGAGCATCGTCACGCTCGGCGCCTCCTGTTCATCGAAGAACGCACACGAACGGCCGGTCTTCAAGGTCAAAAATTCGACAATCCATCATGCTAAACACGATCTAGACCGTTGGATAGGTAGATCCAACTGTCCTCTTCGCTTTTCCAGTTGAAAGTTTTCAAAAATATTTGTTGAATCTGGAGGAAATTGAGGAATAAAAGGGACAATTTTGGCCATTGATGGCTTGAGTGTCGGCTGAGTTACGAAACTAGGGCTTCGGCCTGAAAACGTGAATACATATGCATTATTTAATATTATTTTATTCATATCTTCCACCAGTTAACGAGATTTCAAACGAACTCCAAATTGAACATGCCGCCAGGCGATTATAAAGTTTTACCCGCATTTCGAACACAATGGAACGTGTTTCGGAGGCTAATTCGATCGTATGCGCGAGTTATGGAAGATCAATTTTAACTTAAATCGATTAAAATAGTTTCTATGCGTTTTGAGCTGCCAGGGTGAAACGACAACTCCAATTGCTACGAAAATTGAAATCTGATATAACAAACTATTATGGATCCAATGGAACTGGTTTCGTCGAAATCCAAGACTGTGCCCAGGAAGGCTACTTTAACTTGTCGGTTAATTCGAGCAATTCCAAAATCGTCGAAATCACTTAAAATTTTATTTTTAAAACTTTACTAACTTAATTATAAATCATATAGAATCTATATGTAACAACCCGCATATTTGTCGATTTTATATTTAAATATTTTATTTAAATATTTTATCGATACTCGGAATTTAGTCCGAAAAGCTACTTTTTGCATATGGTCGAATTAGGACTCGGGACCACACCCATTGAGTTTAAAATGCCATTTGCGACCTTTTTGAGTATAAACTTTGATATGTTTGGAGCTAGTCAAAAATTTGACCATTTTCACTTTGGGTTTGGGTTTGGGTTCAGCCCTATGTTTAACTTATACTCAAAACTGAACCACCCCTCCCCATTCACTCCCACTTTCTCCTCTTTTTAGTTTTAAAGCATCAATGGTGGGAGAGATGGGAAATTAAAACTCCAAAATCCAAGTTTCCTTTTGCAAATCAAGCTCTAGCTCCAAACTAATAGAAGAACCCATTAGTAAGCTTCTCTTCTTCTTCTCCAACTCTTCCTCTCTTTGATTTCATAAAATTCCTAAACCTAATTTGGAAAATGTTTCTCTTATTAGCTTAGAATCAAGCTTCTTGAGTTGGATTTGAAGAGTGGTTGATTCTCCTTTGCTTCTAAGCTTCTTTTTCAATCGTTTGGGTTCAAAGGTGAGATTTTTATCTCACATCTTAGTATATAATTATCTTCGATTGTTAGGTATGAATTCCAAACACTTATTCGTGTGCATTTGCTTTTGGTTTGGATTGATTTGGTGAATATTCCAATTTTTAGTGTTTTGGGTTCAATTCCTTAAAAATCATAACTTTGATGTTTTGATCATGTTTTTGGTGATGAACCAAAGAGCTTATATGGCCGGGTAGTCGATTGGCGTAAACCCTTAGTGTCGTTGCTCGACGGTTTGCAAGTTGAGGAAGTTTGCACCTCTTTTGAAATAGGGTAGGAAGTGCAAGTATACAGGTTCGGCCAACCGAGCTCAGGGTCCGGTCGACCGACCTGCTACCCAGGCACTTCCTGCCTTTGTTTTGGAAGTGCTGGTTACAGGCTTCGGCCGACCGAGCCCCTGGGCCGGTCAACCGACCTGGTGCCCGAGCACTTCCAACCCCTGGTTCGGTCAACCGACTCAGGGAGTCCGGTTGACCGACCTGCTGCTATTTGCCAACTATGCCTATTTTGCCTAGTTGTCTGAATTTCCAACTATAATCGATTTGTGTTATTTCCCTATTTATTGTTATCATTTGTTATTGACTTTGATGACTTATTTTTCTTCGGGAATTCTTGGAATATCCATTTCGATGGATTCGGTATCGATTTCTTTGGATTCTATTCACGTCTTCAGATGTGAATTTTAGTGATTGATTGTTCCTACAATCTTCTTTGTGATTTGTCACTTTAAAAATATAAAGGTTTTCTATACTAATAGTAAATATCAAAACTCTTTCTTCAAATGATTTCAACACTGTTTTATTATAAAGCTTGCTTTCTTAAACCGTTTTCCAATCTATTAGTATATACAAGCCTTTACCTCACTCGTATGAGAAATCTAATTAAACGACTTAGTAAAACGAGTGGTATGAAACGCTTACATTTACTTCTTCGGTTAATCCTTGGACTTGTTCGATTGAAACTCTTGTGACAATTTTCTAGTGGAGATCTACAATTTGTTCGTAAATATTTAAGTTAAGCTAGTGGTTATGGGACATGAAGCTAAGCTCATATATTTACTAGCTTACTGTAATTGACACTTCTCTTTGATCATGACGATCATTTTAAGATTTAGACTAGCAATTGTGCGATGTCTCTTTGTTTCGGTGTGATTTCGACTCACACATGTGGGGTAGCTCCCCATGGTCTTCGGGCCATTCGTGTGCCAAAAATTAATGGCTAGCTACCATGAGATAGCTTCTCGTTCGTGTGATACATATGTTGGAGAGCTTTAATGCTCCCGTTCGTGTGATAGGCCTCCCCCCTTTTCTTGTGATTTCTGGATTTCGTGTGTTGAATTCTGGAATTTATGCTTCACCTATTTTTGTGATTTATATTGATATGATTTATCAATTTTTGTGCATTGGTGAATTCGTGTGTCATTGACTTGTTGTGAATTCAAGTTTTGGGTATGAAACCCTTTTCGAATCTTTGTGAAGATTTTTGTGATATTGATTAATCTCATGTTGAGTTTCAATTTCATACTTATAGTAGTATGCCATTATGGATATTATATGTTTATTCCATATCTCTTGTTCTATATTATGTCATCTAATATTTATAGCTAGACTGATCCGTTTATTATTTTCTTATTAAATAATACTCGGGTCAGACCGAGATGTTACAGGTGCTTCTGCTTGACTTTACATCCGGGATTACCTCCTTGACTTTTGGTTAACTACTTAGATTAGTAGTTTTTGTTGTATACATTTGAGATATAGACCCCATGATGTATACTTATTCTTTTGTGTAGTTCGTGTAACTATTCTTTTGTGATATTGTGGATCTCTTTAGACCGCTACTCTGATGTACACTTCCTAGTGTAATATTCATATCTATTTCCGCCTTTGTGATATGAATTGTCTGTGACTGATTTATGTTATCTTTATTTCTATATTTGGTTCTGAAGACATTACAGCCACTGTGTAGTAGCTTTGAGTTTGTGTCGGTATGTCAAATTTCCCTCATGATAAAGAAATGCATGTCATACTATCTGACATATCGATGCTCGCGCAAAGCAATTACACGGATGGTCGCTCCTCAACAGCTTTATTCTCCGTGCTAGTTGACAGCATTCACCGTAATGTTCTTGGCTAGCGTGGGTATAGAGGTGGGGCGTCACAGCTTGGTATCAAAGCCAAACTTCGGAACAATATGGAATATTATAACAAGGATCATCGTCCTAAGTCTTTCTTAGGAGTCGTGCTTTAGGATTTAATTCGAGTCTTCGTACCGATTCATCCTATTTTCTTTGTGATTCCTTGCTTTATCTATCAAGAATTGCTTGATATTTATTTTGAGAATAACTTTTTCTTCTTCTTTATTTCTTTCTTAAAGAAGAGAAATGGTTAGACCTGATCGTCCCAGAGCTGGACCATCTAGTGCTACACCCTAAGATGGAGTTTTTATGACTACCCAGCAACTTCTTGACCTTGTCACGAACGCTCAAGCAGCTGGTTCTAACCCGGAACCTACTCACCCTAAATCTGGGTTTGCACGTTTGTGCAATGATTACACCAACCTGGGCGGGAAGCCATTTAAAGGTTCTGAAAATATTATTGAAGTCCAGGCTTGGTTAAGGACATGCGATCAAATCTTTTCTCGCATGAACCTCATTGATCTTCACCGAGTTCAGGTGGCTTCTAGTATGCTCCAAGAAAGAGCATTGGACTGGTATGAACTTCTTATTTCTGAGATTAATGAAGCGGATCTCACCTGGGAGCAATTCCGGAAACGCTTAGAGTTGAAATTTGTACCAGAAGCAGAGAAAGTGACATTGGCTCGACGATTTATAGACCTTGTTCAAGGTGATTCTTCCGTAACTGATTATGTCGCCTCCTTCGAGTCGCTTTCTAAATATGGGGTTGAATACATCAACACCCCATTGAAGAAGAACCAAATATTTTTTTATGTCTTAAACAAAAATCTCAAGAAGCCATTACTTCTAAAATTAGAAGTTTCTTTCGACCAACTCATTGATATCGCTCTTCGTCTTGAAGAGGCGGATAGGGAAAATGATGTTGAAGTGGTGGGTTCCAAACCTAACTTCAACAACAGCAAGAAAAGGCCTAATAAATTCAAAGGTCCTTATCCCAATAAGAAAGGGAGGCAAGCAACTCCTGCTGCAAAGACCTTTTCCTCTACTGATGGGAAATGCTTTAATTGTGGTTCCAGAGACCATTTTGCGAACAAGTGTTCAAAGCCTCGTACTTGTCGCTATTGCAAAAGCCCGGATCATTATTTATCTTCTTGCCCCAAGCTTCAGGGCAGGAAGGAGGGAAAGTTAAATGTTGCTCAAGCCCCTGGCAACACATCTCGTGGCCAAGGTATTTCTCATTCTATCCTTGATGACATTATTTTATTTCGTGATCATCCTATTCGAGTTCTTTTTAATACGGGCGCGTCCCATTCTTTTATATCAAAAGAGCTTGTTGATCCTTTTTCTTTAAGTGTTGTCGCTTTAATGACTTCTTTGAGAATTGCGAATCCGGTTGGTGGATCCGCAACAATCAGTTTATTGTGTAAAGATGTGGAGATTATTTTGTGTGATTTTTCTTTCCTAGCCGATTTGCATGTCATGCGTTATTTAGGCTTTGGAATGATTTTGGGAATGGATTGGCTTAACAATTATGAAGCACACATCCTATGTCCCGAGCGGACTATTTATCTCCGACACCCTCAATCTGTTAAGCAGATTTCTATTAATCTTAAAGATTCGGATTCCATCTTGGTTGCATCTTTATATTCTTTAAATCCTGGTGATGACGATGATGATGATGAGGGTGATATTATTTCTCTTATTCCCGTCGTTCATGAATTTTCTGACATATTTGAGCCCGTTTTTAGGATTACCACCTAAGCGAGCAATTGAGTTCAAAATTAATCTTATTCCTGGAGCTCAACCTATTACTCATCCTCCTTATCGCCTGTCTAATAAGGAGAATGAGGAGATGCGCAAACAATTATCCGAATTGGAGACGAAGCAATTTATTCGCTCTAGTTCCTCGCCTTGGGGAGCTTCTGCTATTTTCGTGAAGAAATCTGATGGTACATTTAAGCTTTGCGTTGACTACCGCAAGCTTAATGATCTTAGTATCAAAAATAAATATCCTTTACCTCGGATTGATGATCTATTCGATCAACTTAGTGGTGCTAGAGTCTTTTCACAATTAGACTTGGCTACTGGATTTCATCAGCTTCGTATTGCAGAGGATAGCATTCCTTTGACATCGTTCCGTACTCGTTATGGATCTTATGAATGGCTTGTTATGCCATTTGGTATAACGAATGCTCCAGCTTATTTCGTTGACCTTATGAATCGAGTTTTCAAAGATTTTCTCGATCGATTTGTTCTCATCTTTATTGATGATATTCTTGTGTATTCAAAAACTGAGGAGGAACATGAGAAGCATCTTCGGATTGTGTTGGAAACTCTTAGGAGTAATCATTTAAAGGCAAAGTTTTCTAAATGCCACTTTTGGCAATCTCGTGTGAAGTTTCTCGGTCATATTATTTCCGAATCCGGAATTTTCGTGGATCCTTCAAAGATTGAAGCGATTCAAGATTGGAAGAGACTGGAGAGTGTGACAGAGATTTGTAGTTTCCTTGGATTGGCAGGATATTACCGCCGTTTTATCAAAGACTTTTCTAAGATTGTCGTGCCTTTCACTAGCTTAACGAAGAAAGGTGTTAAATACATTTGGTCGGACAAATGTGAAACTTCTTTTCAGAAACTAAAGGAACTCCTTTCTGATGCTCCTATTCTTGTTATTCCCGAGGGGAATCAAGATTTCGTTGTTTATACCGATGCTAGTCGCGTTGGTTTGGGTGCCCTTCTTATGCAAAGAGAACGTGTTATTGCTTATGCTTCAAGGCAATTAAAGCCGGCCGAGACTAGATATGCCACACATGATTTAGAGCTCGCGGCTATTGATTTTGCTCTTCGGATTTGGCGTCATTATCTTTTAGGAGAGAAATTTGTTCTTTATACCGATCATAAGTCTTTGAAGTATTTATTCTCTCAAAAGGAACTTAATTTGCATCAACAACGTTGGCTCGAGTTTCTTGCACCTTATGATCTTGATATTCTTTATACTCCCGGTAAGGGTAATCGCGTCGCCGATGCTCTTAGCCGTAAACAACAGGCAGTTGTTTCTATGATGATATCCGAATGGAATGATATCGGAATTTTATCCACTTGCGAAATTCGAAACCGTGTTTCCGATTTATGTTCATCTCTTGTTTTGTGTAGCCCTGAGGCTCATCCTTCTCTTTTAGACCGCATTCTTGAGGCTCAAAGGCTAGATCCTAAATTGGCTCTTCTTGGCCAAAATATTGAGGATAAAATTGTATTGAAGGTTTGAAAGACTTTGATATTGATTCTCGTGGCGGCATTCGGAAATTTGGTAGACTTATCGTGCCAAATATTAGTGATCTTCGTAAAGATATTTTAGAAGATTCTCATCATTCTAAATTTACCATTCATCCCGGTAGTCGTAAAATGTACGCGGATATGAAGCGACTTTATTATTGGGAGGGAATGAAATCTGATATTGCTAACTTTGTTAAGTGTTGCATGGCTTGCCAACTCATTAAGGCCAAACATCAAAGGCCCGGTGGGTTATTGCAACCTTTAGAAATTCCAATTTGGAAGCGCGATCAAATTTCCATGGATTTTATAGACGGCCTTCCCCGTTCTCGTTCGGGTCATGAAAGCTTATGGGTGATCGTTGATAGACTTACTAAATCTGCCCATTTTATTCCCGTTCGGTCTAACCGAACCGTTCCTCTTTTGGCCAAACTCTTTGTTAAAGAGATTGTTAGATTACATGGAGTTCCTACTTCTATAGTTAGTGATCATGATCCATTGTTTACTAGTGGATTTTGGAAGAGTCTTCAAAAAGCTTTGGGAACGAAGCTTAATTTTAGCACCGCTTATCATCCCCAGTCCGATGGACAAACCGAGCGTGTGAATGAAACTCTTGAAGATCTTCTTCGTGCTTGTGTGCTTGATTTCGGTGGAAGTTGGGAAGATCATATTTCACATATCGAATTTTCCTATAATAATAGCTTCCAACCTAGTATTGGTATGGCACCTTTTGAGGCACTCTATGGAAGGCCATGCCGATCTCCTTTTTGTTGGATTGAGTCCGGTGAGAAGTTGGTTTTAGGTCCAGATTCTATTCGTGATTCCACAGAAAAGATTGATCTTATTCGTCATAAGATGAAAGAGGCCCTGAGTAGACAAAAATCCTATGCCGATAACCGAAGAAGGAAATTAGAATTTTCTGTGGGAGGTTTTGTGTTCATTCGTGTGTCACCTATGAAAGGTGTTGTACGTTTCAGTCGATCAAGAAAATTAGCGTCTCGATATATTGGGCCATTTCCTATCACCGAACGTATTGGTTCTGTGGCTTATCGCCTTTTACTACCGGCTTAATTTTCTGCTATCCATGACGTGTTTCACATTTCTCAACTTCGGAAATGTCTTCGAGATTCTGATTCTATTCTTGAGCCTGGTGTTGTGGAAGAGATTGAAGTTTCACCGAATTTAACTTATGAGCAGCATCCTATTCGTATCATTGTTTCGGAAGTCAAACGACTTCGAAATAAAGATGTTCCGCTTGTTAAAGTTCAGTGGTCTTCAAATCCTAAGGATTGTTCTTGGGAATCTAGAGAGTTCATAGAGCGAACACATCCGGACTTACTTTCTCATGCTCTTTGAGGTAAACTTCTTATTTCAAACTTCTTTTGTGTTGAATATGCTTTTATGGTTGTTACTATATATCTTCTTCTTAAATATTGCGAGGACGCAATTTCTTTAAGGAGGGGAGTCTGTAACAACCCTTATATTTGTCGATTTTATATTTAAATATTTTATTTAAATATTTTATCGATACTCGGAATTTAGTCTGAAAAGCTACTTTTTGCATACGGTCGAATTAGAACTCGGGACCACTCCCATTGAGTTTAAAATGCCGTTTGCGACCTTTTTGAGTATAAACTTTGATATGTTTGGAGCTAGTCAAAAATTTGACCATTTTCACTTTGGGTTCGGGTTCAGCCCTATGTTTAAATTATACTCAAAACTGAACCATCCCTCTCCATTCACTCCCACATTCTCCTCTTTTCAGTTTTAAAGCATCAATGGTGGGAGAGATGGGAAATTAAAACTCCAAAACCCTAGTTTCCTTTTGCAAATCAAGCTCTAGCTCCAAACTAATAGAAGAACCCATTAGTAAGCTTCTCTTCTTCTTCTCCAACTCTTCCTCTCTTTGATTTCAGAAAATTCCTAAACCTAATTTGAAAAATGTTTCTCTTATTAGCTTAGAATCAAGCTTCTTGAGTTGGATTTGAAGAGTGGTTGATTCTCCTTTGCTTCTAAGCTTCTTTTTCAATCGTTCGGGTTCAAAGGTGAGATTTTTATCTCACATCTTAGTATATAATTATCTTCGATTGTTAGGTATGAATTCCTAACACTTATTTGTGTGCATTTGCTTTTGGTTTGGATTGATTTGGTGAATATTCCAATTTTTAGTGTTTTGGGTTCAATTCCTTAAAAATCATAACTTTGATGCTTTGATCATGTTTTTGGTGATGAACCAAAGAGCTTATATGGCCGGGTAGTCGATTGGCGTAAACCCTAAGTGTCGTTGCTCGACGGTTTGCAAATTAAGGAAGTTTGCACCTCTTTTGAAATAGGGTAGGAAGTGCAAGTATATAGGTTCGGCCGACCGAGCTCAGGGTCCGGTCGACCGACCTGCTACCCAGGCACTTCCTGCCTCTGTTTTGGAAGTGCTTGTTACAGGCTTCGGCCGACCGAGCCCCTGGGCCGGTCGACCGAGCCCCTGGACCGGTCGACCGACCTGGTGCCCGAGCACTTCCAACCCCTGGTTCGGTCAACCGACTCAGGGAGTCCGGTTGACCGACCTGCTGCTATTTGCCAACTATGCCTATTTTGCCTAGTTGTCTGAATTTCTAACTCTAATCGATTTGTGTTATTTCCCTATTTGTTGTTATCGTTTGTTATTGACTTTGATGACTTATTTTTCTTCAGGAATTCTTGGAATATCCATTTCGATGGATTCGGTATCGATTTCTTTAGATTCTATTTACGTCTTCAAATGTGAATTTTAGTGATTGATTGTTCCTACAATCTTCTTTGTTATTTTTCACTTTAAAAATAAAAAGGTTTTCTATACTAGTAGTAAATATCAAAACTCTTTCTTCAAATGATTTCAACACTATTTTATTACAAAGCTCGTTTTCTTAAACCGTTTTCCAATCTCTTAGTATATACAAGCCTTTACCTCACTCGTATGAGAAATCTAATTAAACGACTTAGTAAAATGAGTGGTATGAAACGCTTGCGTTTACTTCTTCGTTTAATCCTTGGACTTGTTCGATTGAAACTCTTGAGACAATTTTCTAGTGGAGATCTACAATTTGTTCGTAAAAATTTAAGTTAAGATAGTGGTTATGGGTCATGAAGCTAAGCTCATATATTTACTAGCTTACTGTAATTGACACTTCTCTTTGATCATGACGATCATTTTAAGATTTAGACTAGCAATTGTGCGATGTCTCTTTGTTTCGGTCTGATTTCGACTCACACATGTGGGATAGCTTCCCATGGTCTTCGGGCCATTCGTGTGCCAAAAGTTAATGGCTAGCAACCATGAGATAGCTTCTCGTTCGTGTGATACATATGTTGGAGAGCTTTAATGCTCCCGTTTGTGTGATAGGCCTCCCCCCTTTTCTTGTGATTTCTGGATTTCGTGTGTTGAATTCTGGAATTTATGCTTCACCTATTTTTGTGATTTCTATTGATATGATTTATCAATTTTTGTGCATTGGTGAATTCGTGTGTCATTGACTTGTTGTGAATTCAAGTTTTGGGTATGAAACCCTTTTCAGATCTTTGTGAAGATTTTTGTGATATTGATTAATCTCATGTTGAGTTTCAATTTCATACTTATAGTAGTATGCCATTATGGATATTATATGTTTATGCCATATCTCTTATTCTATATTATGTCATCTGATATTTATAGCTAGACTGATCCGTTTATTATTTTCTTATTAAATAATACTCGGGTCAGACCGAGATGTTACAGGTGCTTCTGCTTGACTTTACATCCGGGATTACCTCCTTGACTTTTGGTTAACTACTTAGATTAGTAGTTTTTGTTGTATACATTTGAGATATAGACTCCATGATGTATACTTATTCTTTTATGTAGTTCGTGTAACTATTCTTTTGTGATATTGTGGATCTTTTTAGACCGCTACTCTGATGTACACTTCCTAGTGTAATATTCATATCTATTTCCGCCTTTGTGATATGAATTGTCTGTGACTGATTTATGTTATCTTTATTTCTATATTTGGTTCTGAAGACATTACAGCCACTGTGTAGTAGCTTTGAGTTTGTGTCGGTATGTCAAATTTCCCTCATGATAAAGAAATGCATGTCATACTATCTGACATATCGATGCTCGCGCAAAGCAATTACACGGATGGTCGCTCCTCAACAGCTTTATTCTCCGTGCTAGTTGACAGCATTCACCGTAATGTTCTTGGCTAGCGTGGGTATAGAGGTGGGGCGTCACACTATAATCACATAAGAAATCATTCTGATTCAATTTAAATCAAAATCTGATTATTTGCATTATTATATTATTAAATTCCATTATTAGATTAATATAAAATCCCTAATTTTTGCTTATCGACTTTTGATTCCATCCAAAAGTCAAATATTATAATTCTAAACCAAATATATATTTTAAATAAATTTTGGAAACCATTTACGTATCTAATTATATCTGATTCACAAACTATCTCAATTTCAAATAGTTAATTATTATTATTCAAATTCAATTTAATTACCATATTTGAAATTTAACTAATTTCATTAATTTAACCAAATCTTTTTGTTCCAAAACCAAATTATAATTCACATTCAACATTTAAAATGAATTAAATGTTCAAAATCTAACGACCCAAATTCCGGGTCATTACATTCCTTCCCCTTTATAAAAATTTCGCTCTCGAAATTTGCTAAGGTATGAAAAATGCTACTAAACTTATTTACTTACCCAAACTTACATTTACTTCACCAAAACTTTTGGCTCAATTCCAAAACCATTTGCTTTTATTTCTACTCAAAAGCTTGTTTCAATATCATTTCAAAAATCTTCCTTTCCTAGTTAACCCGAAATTTTCAAAATTCTCAAAAAATTTCTAGCTCCCAAAATTTTAGAAGAATTTTGACAACGTCTCCTTTGTACGGAGAGCGTTTTACGATATCACAATAATGATAAATATATACATCGACCCACACGGTTGGAAAACAAAATATATCACAATATATATATCATTTCCCAATTTTATTGCGTAGGCGTACCTTTGATTAGCATTTTAAAAGCAAGCAGCTATATATATTGCATATACACGCTCCAACTCTATCGATTGCCTCCCGCACCTGTACTTACTTAAACAAACACATCAGTTTTCAATAATATGAGAATTTAATAACATTCCATTCATTTATCTTAGCCACTTATAACAATTACATACCCAACCAACCAGTTTCCATAAATCCTACATGTAAACCATATTTTATAAGCAATTACAAGGTTTCAACACCATTAAATTTCCCTAATAAATCTAAATTTCATTTTACATTACTCTAAAATGGATTTACAACCAAGTTTGCTACATTTAATACATATTTATCACGACCAACTCAAAATCACTACAATATGATGAACATATGCCTTCATTATATAAATTTACTTTTAAGCAACTCTAAATTGATCCATAACCAACTTTATCTCCAATTTGATTTATTTGCATCATATTCATAATTTACTTCATTTATATGCAAATCCACTAAATTAAATCCGACCCATTCCAATTTTTTCAAAAACCACTTATTTACTTACTTTAAACAATTTACTTCCGTTTACAACAAAACGACAAATTTTCTATGCAAATTTAAATGTTATTCATGCAATAACCATTACTTAAGCTTATAGCTATTTTAAATTAATTTTAACTCAATTTATATCAATTTTATTCAATTCTGCGTTGTTCACAATTCAAACATTCTTATTTCATTGCAATTATTAAATTAAATCCTTACCCTTACATTTCCATTTCCCAATTCAAGTTTATATTAATATAATTCCTTTCTGGATTATTTACATCCCATACATCCTTATTTTATGATAAAAATTAATTAAAATCATTTCACTTGCATTTCAACTTTATTATCTAAACAAATTTTATTTAGGACCACTTATAAAGCTCGACCACAATCATTTTCCAATTTGTTCAAGTCATTTCAATAACAAAATAACTCCATTTCTTCTTACATCGGTTTTATTTCCATTTTAAATTTATTTATATTCAATCAAATTCCAATCCATTAAAAAATTTAATTCAATTTGTTTACTTACTCAATCCATTTTAAATCTTAATTCACCTTCTCAATTGATTTTTGAATTTATTAATAACATAACCATTCCAATTATTCTAAACCAGAACAGGGTTTTTATTTTGCTTTTTTTAAATTTTTAACAAACTACCAAATTTTATTCATCCCAATACAATTTCCATTTAATTTAGCTTACATTAAATTCATTTCCAAAAAATTATTTTGGATTTAATTGAGTGAGCATTTACTTCATTCAATATCATTTCAACTAAATTAAATTTCCTTTCAGTTCAATTCTTTTCCAAATTTAATTCAAGTTCAACCAAATTTTATTTAGCCAACTTAAATTCATACCATTTCCTTTACTATTTTAAATAAGAATTTAATTCCATTCATTATTATTTATAACACAACTGCATTTTAATTTTAATTCAATCCAGATTCAACTCAACTTCTTTTAATTTAAGCTAAATCCAATTTTTATTTCTCCATTTAATTTAAATTTTTACTTTCTAATATATAAGTTTTAAAATTTATTTACTAACTTAAGTCCATTCACATCTTATATTATTCTTTGCCTTATCACATTTAACATCCATTTAGGATTTAAATTTTGACTTTACCATACCATTCAACCATTACCTATTTATGTTTATAATTCCATTTTCTATTCTTAAGTTCACCAACTTATATATTTAAAAGCTTATATTGCTCATTTTAATCCATTTACATCTTACAATCACAATTCTAAATTATCTATATATATATACCACTTAATAGCTTAAGGATATAAATTTTCATTACACAATTATAGTCATTTTACATTTCAACTTTATATCCAATTTAATTCAATTCCAATTCCAATTTTGTTTAACTTATCCTAAGTTAAATTCAAATATATTTTATCCACCACCATTTACTCAAGTTAAATTTTAATTTGAAGATTAAAATTTCATCTTCCCTTCTGATTTAAATCAAATTCTCTTAATAGGTTTAATAGTTGATTCATTTTAACTTTCACATTTCTAAATAGAATTTCCCAGAATTCAATTGCCCAGTTTTATTTCAAAACCATTTTGAAATCATAAATAACTCATACACACCTGGTATATCAAATCAAACTTCCGGATTTCCAAACAACTTGTTTTCACCAAGAATTTCCCTTTTGAAATTTCTAAAACCACTTGTATACACAAAAAATTCAAACAAGTATCATAACCAATCACCATAGTAGCAATCCATCACTTTAGAAACTCGAAAATAAATTCTGATGATGTGGCCATCATCATGAGGATTATTTTCCCAACGACTGAAGTGAGTTCAGTGCCTCCGTACTACCGCAAATTCCTTTCAAAACAATTTCCAATCAGAAATATTTTCCAAAATAATACTCCATCATTGCCTTCAAACACTATGGGAAACATTTCAAACATTCCCAAGATTTTAAATTTCCAAACTTTTGTTTTAAACACATTTAAAACACTTTTCAAAATTTCCAGGATTTAAATTCTGGTTTAAATCAAATTTTGCTCCTTTTTATTTAAACAAAACTTAGATAATTCTATTTGGTTATAAACCATTTCAAATTTCAAATTCTTATATTTGATTATAATATTAACAACCAAACATCCAAATATATATAATAATTTCAGAAAAAATATTCCTTTTTATATCAAAATATAATTTTTGGGTAATATTATTTCATTTACCTGCTTTAAAAACAATACTATGTCGGTTTATCTTGTTTAAGAATTTAGAAACCCCTATCGATACGGTTGTACTTCCCGTGCTGACCAAAATTCATAAACACTCAACTGATAAGTCAACACAGTATAAAAATAGTTTTTATATTCACTAACAAGTATGCGCTCATAGCCATTAATACACTCAACTCATTGTAGAGTACTATTGACTCTGTTTAATGAGTAATTCCCCACCAGAGCCAAGGTTATCGCCAACCTCAGCTCTGATACCACTGTCAAGATCCTACCCTTCTCGACTCTCAAAAATCAACACAAAATACTCCACAGTAAAATATGCCAACGATCGAGTGCCAGAAAAGACAGATAGTTGAGGGTAAAGAAAGAAGATAGAAGAAAGAAGGAACTAAACGATAACAGAATCTCACAATCGCAGCAGAATAAAATATAATAGTCAATAACAGATCTTTACACAAATGAAAACTATATCTGTTTTATATGTTACATCATCGTCAGAGTATCACAAGCAAGCAACAATTACCAGCCTGACAATTTCAAACAATCACAACAGCGGATATAAACAAGTACGAGTAATACGTCTCGGACTCCAGCTCCTTTCCTGAACTCTGTAACATCCTTTCCTGTAAGCAATAATACTCGGTCTGACCCGAGCATTATAATAAAATAATACCTGAGTCAGTCTAGAATACCAGTGTGAGATAAATACACCCAAATTTGTTATTAAAGTTTCAAAACCCTTGAAAATCAAAAGCATCTCGTAAGACCATGCCACAAATAAACATGTCGTGTTTTTACCTCACGATAGCCAGAACATTTCTTATAAAATCCTCTGATATTATAGTATTGTCTATATATAAATACTTATTAAATAGCCAAAATTGTTACATCTATTAAATTTCATCTACTAGCCACAAAGTGGGTTATATAAACAAAACTCGTAAAAGGCTCGTAGGGAGAATGGATTTCCAACTAATGACGAGGCACTGGGATACCACCTGTCATAGTACGTAACCTAGATCACCATACCTAGGATTACTCCCAATCATCTGCAACACAAGACCGGGACTACCCCTTACTAAATAATCCCGAGTAAGATCATCCCACGGTTGGGATCAGCAACCGCACCACTAAGCCGAATAAAAAGGGATATCTAGACCGGGATGACCTCACCCTAATGGGTGATACCCACATAGCCTTGCTGCATAACCCCTGATTTTTAGTCATTCCCAGTTGATGAGGCTTGAGGCTAAGCATTACCTTTAGAATGTTTCACTTAGAATGCCCATTATCCACCTGACGATGTTCCGAAAGCATTCATCCATACAAGTCTGTCCCAGGTTCGAACGGAACCGAAGGCACTACTCCTACTACATCCATTTTGGAATCATCCTCACGATTAGTAGCGACTAGCCCTTGCATTTCACTGCTCCATCTTCGACTCCGAACTCGTCTTCCCATGAAAAAGTACAAACGGATCGAAATGGTTTTCGAGAATTTAATCCCGATCTCGGTCTCTACGGAACGATCAACGCATTGGCCAATATTGATAGTCGGTGATTTAATTATCAATTAACATTCACAAACATCCATCGAATAATAAATAATTTCCCAAATTATTTATTAACCTCAAATTATCTTCGGAAGATATTTTTCCATTTTCACCCCTTTTGAAAACAGTTTCCAAACCCTCTTCCTTATTACAGAATAAATTTCTCCAAACATTTTCTATTTCGTCTAAAAATAACCAAGTCTACATACTTTAGATTTTAAAACTTTAGATCACTTTATTCAAAATATACCTTAAAATATTTAAATTAAACTACTTAAGCATTTTATTCGAAAATATATTTTAAAAATATTTAAAGCAAAACTACCTTATAAAATATAAGCAAATTTTAAAATAATGGTTAAGTTAAAAACTAAATTTTTAAAAGAGGAGTTACAAAAATTCTATACTAGTTTCAAATAAAACCTTAACCAAATTATCCTTAAAATAATCCATTTTATAAAATATAATATTAATAATATTCTTTTAAAACATAATACCTATTAACCCTTTAAAATAATTATTACTATAACTAATTTAGTAAATATTTACTTTAAAAGTTTTTACAACTTAAATAAGAATTTTTTAAAAAACATTCTTTTAAAATCAAATTTAAAACTTTTAACTTTTACTTAAAAATCTGTTTTAAAACGTACTTGGCTTTTCAAGGAAATATACTTCATTTCAGAATAAACCAAAAAATCCTTTTATCAATCCTGCTTGATTTATCTCAATTCGAATCTACGTTTAAATCCCGTAAATTTTCTTCCAACACTTTAAAAATAAACTCCTTTTATTTTTAAGCACCTTTCGATTTCCTGGAAAATCACTTTCAAAATATATGCTTATAATATTTAGAATAAGGCTACTAGAAATTTCTTAATGAAAAATATTTAAGGAAATATAGAGAAGTTTCTAAGTAATTTAAAGAAAAATTACTTTGTAAAATAAAGTTATTAATCCAATATTTATACTATCATTTCCTTTTTATATAAAGTTATTACATCAAGTACTTATAATAAAATTTCCTTTAGAAATCATAATACTAATTTACCTTTAAAATAATTAAATACCACAATTACTTTAATAATATTTACTTTTCACTTAAAAGTAATTAAAGATAGTAATTTTTCTAAAATATTCTATAAACATATTTTTGGACATTCTAGTTTATACATTGAAATCTTCTCTTTTGAAATATACTTCAATTCCCAGGAAAAATACACTTTCCATCCTTTTAAAAATAATCCTATTATTATTTTTAAAACAATTTGCTCCTTCTTATAGAAGTTCCCACCGAAAATATATACTTTCAAATTTATCCCCCGATAAATATCCTATTTCACTTATAAACCCAGTTTATAAATTTTCATTACTCACTTCCTTTTAAATCACAATTTCAAAACACTTCAAATTATAAACCAATATGTTGAATTTAATTTCCTTAAACTCATTTCTCCAATTTACTTTCAATTCCCCTTTAATCCCAATTTATTTTATTTATATATTAAAATACCAAATTTATATTTATCCAACCATACACAGCATAACAAAATTCCAAATCGTTCTATCATAGGATATAAATGAAATATATCATAAATTACGAATAAAATTTCTATATTGTGAGGAATCCAGTTGGATCCCTCCAACCTGTTTTTCCCTGCATCCACAGAAGTTAGCATAATAGATAAATTATCATATCCAGACTGATAATAATATTCACATTCAACCAATCAATCATTCATTTAAATTTTAATTATTTAAAATTAACTGGAAATTCCAGATGTGAGTGAGATTAACTCACCTTGCGTCGGCATTCCAAATTTTAAATTAAATCAAGCTCATTTGATTTAATTTAAAATTTCCCCTTGATCAAAACGATTCCAGGCATACATCACAGCGTGCTGCTCATCGCTGCGATTCCGGGGCAACCAAATTCGTCGGAACCTGATAATGTATGCAAAAGTTATGGGCATATAAACGTTTTAATATAATTGGTATAACCAATTTCCTTTTTATTTATTTATTTTAATCTACATCGTTGATTTGAAAACACGGATCTAAGCCGTGCACACTTTCTTCCCTCCGCGTTACTCCTGGCTACGACGCACATGCATGAACCCATAGCCGCCTCAAATCGTGAATTTCAATGACCAAATCGTAGCTCTAGGAGATGATCAAAGACTACCACAATGAAGAGCGCCTCGAAATCCATCATCGGCCAGAGCATCGTCACGCTTGGAGCCTCCTGTTCATCGAAGAATGCGCACGAGCGGCCGGTCTTCAATGTCGAAAATTCGACAATCCATCATGCTAAACACGATCTTGACCGTTGGATAGGTTAACCCAACTGTCCTCTCCGCTTTTCCAGTTGAAAGTTCTCAAAAATATTTATTGGATCTGGAAGAAATTGAGGAATAAAAGGGACAATTTTGCCCATTGATGGCTTAAGTGTTGGCTGAGTTACGAATCTAGGGCTTCGGCCTGTAAACGTGAATACATATGCATTATTTAATATTATTTTATTCCTATCTTCCCTAAATTAACGAGATTTCAAACGAACTCCAAACTGAACATGCTGCCAGGCGATTATAAGGTTTTACCCGAATTTCGAACACAATGGAACGTGTTTTAGAGGCCAATTCAATCATATGCACGAGTTACGGAAATAAACGATCAATTTTAAATTAAATCGACTAAAATAGTTTCTATGCGTTTTGAGCTGCCAGGGTAAAACAACAACTTCGATTGCTACGAAAATTGAAATTCGATAATAACTAACTATTACGGATGCAATGGAACTGGTTTTGTCGAATTCCAAGAATGTGCCCCGAAAGGCTATTTTAACTCGTCGGTTAATTCGAGCGATTTCCGAAATCGTCGAAATCACTTAAAATTTTATTTTTAAAACTTTACTAACTTAATTATAAATCATATAGAATCTATAATCACATAAGAAATCATTCTGATTCAATTTAAATCAAAATCTGATTATTTGCATTATTATATTATTAAATTCCATTATTAAATTAATATAAAATCCTAAATTTTTGCTTATCGACTTTTGATTCCATCCAAAAGTCAAATATTATAATTCTAACCCAACTATATATTTTAAATTAATTCTAGAAACCATTTACATATCTAATTATATCAGATTCACAAACTATCTCAATTTCAAATAGTTAATTATTATTATTCAAATTCAATTTAATTACCATATTTGAAATTTAACTAATTTTATTAATTTAACCAATTTTTTTTTCCAAAACCAAATTATAGTTCACATTCAACATTTAAAATGAATTAAATGTTCAAAATCTAACGACTAAAATTCCGGGTCGTTACATAACCGATCTGAGAGTGATTGATATTTATGGTTTTATTAGTGATTAATTACTTAATGGAATTAATTTAGATTACGATAATTAATAATGTAATTAGTAATCATTAATTTATATAATCAATGGTGTAATTAAATGTTGATTATTAAGATTAATTAATCAATAATAAGTGATTTATGAGTAATTGATTAATATAAGAAATTAAGGATTAATGTAATTAATTATTGTCAATTAATTTGTGGAGTAATTAAAGATTAATTACTGTTTTTGGTTAAGAATAATTAATTTGTGTAATTAATTAGAGATAATTACTTGAATGTAATTGAAGGATAATTAATCCAAGGTGATTAATTAAGGTGGATAATTAAGGGATGATTAATTAATTGATTTGAAATTAATTAATGTCAAGTGAAGGAATCTAAGTAATTGATGTTAGTAATTCAATTAGAAGTGATTAAACTTATTTTGGAAGTGATCAAGTTTGCTTATGAATGATTGAATGGTATTGGATTCCTTGAATGAGTTGATATCTCTCGTATGAAATGTTTTGTAGTATCATATGTTTGGACGGACAGGATATTGTGGTTATCTATCAATGATGAATTGTTGTGTAAAGGACATACTGTAATTAAAGTAGAAGTGTATTTCATTTAGATAACTTGGGTTAGGATGACATGAGACTCAAAGAGACAGGGGTCGGGTATTAGAAAATACCCGAAACCTCTTCGAATTTTGTTAGATTGATATGTGAAATCAATAGGCTGGAATGAAATGATTTAAGTGAATTGGACTATTTAATCTAAGTTTTGGTACTTAGAAAATTGATATGTGAAATTAGTGACGTCTATAAAAAAACTGTGAATTTGTAAATTAATACGAGTTACCCCGGGTTTTAAATAAGTTCTATGCATTGGAATTTCATGTTAGATAAGTTTACTCATACTGGTATCCAGCCTGGCCTAGGTGTTACTTTGATGTAATGCTCGGGTCAGACCGAGTATTACAGATTTCCAAGTAAGGATGATTTGAAGCTCAAGAGGCAAGTTGGATGGCAGGAATGTATGGAGTGTTTCCGTTGTGATATATTTCTATTTATCTGAGACAGGTTGATTTGTATATGTCCAATGTTGTATATGTGTGTAACTCTGACATATTAAAAAGTGACAGATACAGTATTCTTTTGTAAACTGTTATTAATTGATATTATATTTTAGCCGCTGCGAACGTTAGAATCTATGTTTTGTTCTGTTTCTTCGTCTACCTCTTTTCTTCCTTTTCCCTAACTATTTGGGATTTTCGGGATCGAAAACACCAGGTTGTTACAATATGATCAAATCAAGTTATTTCAAATTGATTTCAATTGATTTCAATTTAATTGATTTCTAGGCATTTCGAGTCCGTACAATCAAACGACAAGTCCGATCGTTACGAAACTTGAAATCTCACAATAATTCACCGTAACGGATCCAATGAAGCTGGTTTTGTCGAAATCCGAGTCAGTGGTCAAAATGGCTATTTTCCAGTTAATTGAATAAATTATTAGTAAATTAATTAAACCACTATTTTAATTCAAATCCTATAATTTATAAATTTTATCATCTTGGATTTCTTTAGAAATTTAAAATCCTTTATAACCAATTCCCATATCAATTTAAGGTTAATTAGTTCACCAATTATAGTATTAAATTAATTAATCAATTCTTCAATTCAAATTTAATTATTTACTATTTCTTTCATTTCTGATTACAAATAACTTCTAATTCATTAACCAAAATTCCTATATCAATCAAATAAGGATTTTTCAAAATTTATAGTGTTTACCTTCAATTTAAGTAAATTAAAATAAATTTTATTTTTAATTCAAAATAAATTAATACAACTCATTTTCAATCCTTTTATTCAATCAATCATCATCTTATGGACAAATTTAATATTAGTATATAACCAATTACCCTAATATTTTTACAATCATCAACTAAATTTATATTAACGTAGTTTTTATTACGTTTTATTGCAATGGATTTAAATCTAATTCAATAGATTAAATAAATGGGTAAACAATTAATGATTATCACCATTTGCCTAATTCAGTGCCACTCTTACCTTGTTAGCAACAATAGACATTATAATTACTTATCTAACACTAATTGTATCAATTTACAATTTATTACGTATTACTTCATCGGTTAATATAACTTTGCATTCATTCCCCAATTTAATAATTTCAATCAATTTTAATTTTACAATTTTAATAAATTCATTAATTATCAATTGCCATTCCAATAAATCCATTTATTTGATTTTTAATCTTATTATGAGTCAATTATAACTTACCATCGTAAAGGTGATGTCAACATGGGTATTTATCTATTACACTAATATTCCCAATTTCATCTTAATTCCAATTCACTATAGTATCAAATTTCAATTTCTTACGATAAACCCATTTATTATAAATTTGAATACCAATTAATTAGTTTCAAATAAATAGATTGATTCAATTCAACTCTTTTATTAAGTCTATATTAATCAATATAATATTTCATTGTTTAATTCAATGCTTACTTTTGCTTACTTATTTTCTATTTTATACCCAAATGCAACAATTTACACTACTACACTGTTGGCATTTCACTCCAATTGTCAATAATTAGTTTTAATTACCATTCCTACATTTCATTTTTTTTCATTCATTTTATTATAAATTATAAAAAAATTATTTCTTTCTATATTTAATCACAAAAATCTTATTAAATTTACCAAATTAATTATCGAAAATTATGGGCCGTTACAGTTTTTCTACTGCTGCTGTGTCTTCCGCTTTTGTCTATCTCTGATATATGTATTGATATTCGATTGTATCGTATTGTATCAACTGTTGTATATCAATGATATGTTTCATTTCTCTTTTGTTGTGTTGTACCTAATGTGTTATGAGCTCCATCCGAACCAGATTGGACGTTTGATTCTACGGCATTCGAATACAAGTGAAGTATGGATTTTGATTTTCGAACGCCGGATTTCGGGTTGTGACAAGTAGTATCAGAGATGAAGGTTGAGTAAGAACTTTATCTCCAGAGTATAACACATTAGGTGACTCATTAGAGATAGGGTTATAAAATGCCCTAGAATGAGTATATCCCTAAGATATCCGTCCAAATGCCTCAGTAAATTCTCTTACTATCCACTAATAGTGAGTATGAGTGCAAGAAGAGGACGAGATAGGGGACATGTGAGTACCACTACAAATGGTCGATACCCTGCAACCACCAGGAAACAATCTTTTCTCTGTCGATCTCTTTGATCATCAATTCTTTGAAGGCTTCGTGGCAACTCTAAGAAGAAGTTTCGGTGTGATAGTGGCCCTACGAATTCATGTAGATAAGTTCTTATTTCGTATTCTTTTCATTTTAACTTTAATAAATTTGGAATTTAAATTGATTAAATTGGTTAATTAAATATGAAGCCAAAATTGGATTATATCCATTCATCTATTCTTTGGGGTCTAGATATATTCTACGAATGGTTAGTATCCCTTTGAACTAACCGATGCCCTGCATATTTCGTAGATCGGGATGACCCGAGCATTTCGTAAAGTGTTGGATATAATCATTCTCGTATTTATTGATGATATTCTGAATTGGTAAGCCAAATTCAGAATAGATATTCAGCTTGATTTGATGAGTCGATTCTCTATCTTTGTGTATCCATCTTTTGTTGTCTCCCTGTCTAGCAAATTTCGGGGATGAAAGTTTCTTACAGGGGGAATCGATAACATTTCCATTTTTAAGCCATGATTAATTTAGTATTAATTTAATTTTTAAAATTAAATTGTGAATTTATTTGAAAAAATTTCAGAGTAAACAAAGATATGTGTCGTTTAACTGTATATATGTATATAAATGGATTTTTAATTTGAATTTTGGAATTGAAATTCTAAAATAAAAATTTTGAAAAGAAAAATAAATTGAATTTGAAAAAAATAATATTTTAAATTTATCGAAATTTGTTTTCTAATATACATATGTTATATATATATATATATATAAATTGTAAATTTAAATTTTGTTTTGGAAATTCAATAATAAATATTATAAAAATATTTTAGGAAATATACTTGATTTGAATACTGTATGATTTAAAATTAATATAATGAATTTCTAAAAGCTATTTAAAGAATAAATTCTAATATATATATATATATACATGTTTATTCATGTATATATATGATTATTTATTTAAAGGTATAATAGTTTCAATTTAAATAAGATTTGATAAAAATGGCTTGTGAAACTAAATTGAAAATATATATATACACATACACATTTATATAAAAGGATAATTCCTAAATATATAAAAAGTGCAAACATATGTAAATATAAAATAGATAATTTACATAAATAAATAAATGTTTAACAAAGGGTTTAAACATAATTTGTAAATAAATTAAAGAGAAGGTCTAAACATAAATTTATTTGAATTTAACAAGTGTGAGAAGATTAATGTATGTATATTACAAGTGAAGCTATTTTTATCATAGCAAATAAACAAGTGGCAAAATATGTTTCTTTTAAAATTAATTTTATTAGTAATAACCCAACCAGGCTATACTTATTTTCTCAAAATCTTCTTTCACATATTTCAAAACCTGAGAATACAAAGATGCAAACCAAAAGCCTTTAAAACAAATTCTCATATCCAAAAACAAAACCCGAGTAAAGCATTTAAAGAATCAATCAGTATCTCAACCCATGGAAAATGAAAATGGGTTCAAGCTTCAACATGAATCAAGTTCAGGTTTAAAATAGAAAATCAAAACCAAGTAATAGATCAGCAATCCAAAGCTTCAGATTTAAATTCAGTACCTGGAAGGGAAATATAAAACCAGGAGTAAAAGAATCAAAAGCAAATCAAACTTCAACCTGATCAGAGAGAAATTCAACTCTATATAGATAGATGAGATTTAATTCAAACCAAAGTATAGATTGAAATCAAAACAACTACCAGATTTTTCAAAATCTACTTCCAGGCTCTATCTACCTCTATTCTTAAAATCAGGTAAGAAAACCTTTTAATTTAAAACTTTAAAATTATATATATATTTTGATTGAAGTTGTTGTGAAAATGTTTAATATGTATGCATGTGCATGTGTGTGTGTGTGTATAGGACTATGTGTGCATATCTATATACATATATGGACAGGCTTCTATTAATCTTACAGACCCAATTAAGTTCAAAAATTCATTCCTTCTTCTTTGGTTTCTTTTAGGATAGAATCCTTAAAGAAAGATTGTTAGAAAACATCAGATTTAATTTTTAAAAATATATTTAAGTATAAATTAATAGCTAGGTTATTGGGAATGAGGAAAATAGGTAAAAACAAATTCAAATCAAAAATATACATCTTTAAATCTTCAAGTTTTGATCGTATGTACAAATTTGTGTTGAAGAATGATGATTTTTAATATAGAAATCTCGATTTTTAAGTTTGGGTTTGATGCGAATTTTCGAGTTGAACATTTTTGGATTCTTCGTCAATTGCCGACGATCGGCAAGTCTGGGTGGGTCGGGATTTGGTCTGAGGGTAGCTTGGAGATCGGAGAATGAAGGAAAAATGGTTGGATATTTTTAAATGATCATCGGGGTGATGTGATGAAGGATTAGGGTTTAAGCCTAATTTTTGTTCATGTTGGAAATTTGATCACTGCGTCGTCGATGGTGATCCGAAACTGATCGCACCCAAGGGCAAAGGATTATTGGACTTTGGCGAAGCTCTGGGAGAAATTGCATGGGTTCTGGTGGTCAAGATCATTAGAACGAGGCGATTTTGTTATGGGGTTTGGGTTTCAGGGAGTGACAGCATTGCTCGATTTTGTTTTCCTAGTTAATCGTCAAACCGGATGGTTATTTGGGGTGAGGTGATCATCGCTGACATGTTGAGGATTTCAGTGATGATGGACCGACGGTGAGGCGATGTGTAGGTGCACGGTGTACATTGGTCTGGGTGGCTTATGGAAAATTGGGAAAGAAAACGAGTTGCTCGATAAAATTTGAAATTTGCACGGGTTTGACTCGAAGACATACGTGTGTTGGCTCGAACGATTTAGAGCAAGAGATTTTGCTCGGGTATTAGCTCAGACAAAAAATGACTTGGCTTAGGTATTTTTAATTTTAAGTTTCAAGTTTTAAAATTGGAAAGGAAAAGATATACCAAGTTTTTTAATTTTATAAATGATAACCAAATTTCTAAAGTAGTTTATTAAAACAAGTTTTAAATAAATTTTTCAAGGATTTAATTCTAAAGTCAAATGTTTTAAATTTGTTTTGTTTTAAAATAATTATATATTAGGTAATTTTATAATTAATTAATTAAATGTTTCCATATGTAATTTAATAAAGATGTAATTAAATAATTAATTAAGGAAAGGGGTTTATCTTTACTAAATTAAGTTCTTAATTTGTTAAGAATAATTTATTGGTAAATAAAGGATAATCAATTGCTGAATGGGAACAATTAAAGTTTAAGTAATAGTTAATTACTTAATTACTCAAGGTGATTGATTAATGAATAATTATTTAATTTAATTAAATAAAGGGTTAATTTGTTAATGAAAGTAATTAAATATTAATTACTTAATGACATTAATTAGGGTGATTAATTAACGTAATTAACTAAAGGTTAATTAATTAAAGTGATTAACTAAAGAAGAATTAACCCATGTAATTAATTTATGTAATTTAATTAAGGATAACTAATTAATTTAGATTAATTACTGTAAATAGTTAAGATAATTAATTTCTTAAAGATAATTACTTAATTAAAAGTAATTAATTAATGATTAAAGGTTGATCGATTCATTAATTAAGGTTGATTAATTAATAATTAAAGGTTAATTAATTTGTTATTAAAGGTTAATTAATAAATGATTAAAGGATAATTAATAAAAATAATTTGTAATTAATTAAGTTAATTAACCAGAATTAGAAATTTATTCATAAGTAATTAATCTGATTTAAGTTAATCAGATGTTAATTAACCTTACTTATGGATGTTCGAATTGCATGAAATGCTTGGAATTGTTTGATATCCCTGATGTGTGATACTTTGTGACATGAATTATTTTAATTTGAGCTGTGACGAATGTAATTTATTTATCTATGGTGAACTTGTACTATTTATCTGTGAATCTGTGAATAAAGATAAGCGTTGTAGGATTATACCGCTTATCGATATTACTGTGTTTGGATTGTGATGATTGATGATGTTGCACTATAGTGTAAAACCTTGGACTACACCATACACACACAAATATCGATTTGCAAGAGGAAATTGGTTAAGTCATAGATAATTTAAATTTAAATATTATTTGTTTTAAAGTTGAATTTTGAATCCAAATGGTTTTGGAAATTGAATTGGGTTGAATATGAAAAGCTTTTGAAAAGGAAGTTTGAAATTGAAATTTAGTTTGCATATAATATATCTTGTTTAAGTTTTGAAATTGTTTTGGAAATTTGGTTTGAAAGGTTTATACAAGTTATAATATATATATATATATGGATTTTAAAACCATTTTTAGAGGATTTTAAAAAGTATTATTTTGAAAATTTAAATTTAACCCAAGTTTATACTTTAAAGGATATAACTTATATATATTTAATCGGAATTTTTCGAAACGAAAGGTATTTGTTTTCGAATGATAATAGCTTCCAAATAAAGAAAGGATTTCCAGTTTTTGTGAAAAGATTTCATATTTGAAATTGAAATTATTTTGAAAGCGATGAATGAATCTTTGTGAAATATTGGTGAATCTTGTTTTCAGAATTGAAGAGGATCTCAGAGGTGTATCTTCCGTATAAAAGATTTGAAATGGAAATAGTTTTGAAAACTATAAATGAATCTTTGTGAAAGATGGGTGAAGTTCGTTTTCAAAGTGAAGTGAATCTTTTGTTTAAAAGATTAAAAGTGGGAAACTGTTTAAGCCATGTGAAAGAAAGGTTTTGGGTAGTATGTTGTGACTTAACTAAGATCCCATATATCCATATGGTTTTAAAATTAGCGCTCATTATTTGATTTAGCCGAGTGTAACAACCCGCATATTTATCGAGTTTGTATTTAAATATTTTATTTAAATATTAACTCGTTAATCGGATTTTGGTCCGAAAAGCTACTTTTTGCAAACGGTCAAATTAGGACTCGAGACCACTTTCATTGAGTTCGAAATGTCGTTTACAACTTTTTTAAGTATAAACATCGATAGGTTTGGAGTTAGTGAAATTTCACTAACTTTTCCCGCTTTGGACTTTGGGTTAGTTTAGCCTATTAAGCCCAAGTTCCAACCCTCTTCTCCTCACTCTTCATAAATTTCCTAACTAATCAAGCTTTAGTATTAATGGTGGAGGGAATGGGAAATTAAAATTCCAAAACTCAAATTCAGTTGCAATCCATCTTTCTACTCCAAATTCAAGAAGAAGACATTGGATTCAAGCTTCTTGTGCTTAGATAGAAGAAGGATTGATTCTTGCTTGCTTAAAACTTCATTTTCATTGATATTTGGTGCAAAGGTGAGATTTTTATCTCACAAATCTAGTCTATAACTATATTGGACTGTTGGGAATGATTCCCTATCACTTTTGCATAAACATTAGCATTTGGTTTGGATTGGATTGGCGAAAAACTCCAATTTTTAGCGTTTTGGTGAATTTTCTGCACTTAGGTCGTTCTGGCCATTTTTGGTGTTCGGAGTTAGGTCGCTCGCGACCTAACCCTTAGGTTGTCCGCGTGTTATCGCACTAAGTCGCACTGCCTTGAATCTTCACTTCGGAGTTAGGTCGTTTCACGTTAGGTCGTAGGTCGTATGGCTTTTAGGTCGTAGGTCGTATGGCTTTTAGGTCGTAGGTCGTATGGCTTTTAGGTCGTAAGTCGTATGGCCTTTTGACCGTTAGGTCGCATGTCTTTCTACTTCGATAGGTCGTTCGGCCATGCTTTCTATTTTTAGGTCGCGACATCTTTAGGTCGTGTTACCTATATACCCTTAGGTCGAAAGACCTTAGGTCGTGCACCTTTAGGTCGCGAACCCTATTAGGTCGCGAACCTCTTTAGGTCGCCTGTCGCTTAAGCAGTTAGGTCGTTCGTCCAGTGATGCCTTAGGTCATTTGACCCGTGTTACGTTAGGTCGCGTAACTCCTTAGGTCGCTTGACCTTGTTTCCTGTTAGGTCGCGTGACCTTGTTTTCGACCTTAGGTCGTTTCACTTTTAGGTCGCATGACCTTTAAACCGTTAGGTCGTTAGACCTATAACTCGATGGGTCGTTCCCCTTTAGGTCGCAAACCACTTTAGGTCGCATGACCTCGTATCCGTTAGGTCGTGAACCTTGTTAGGTCGCTCATCCTTAGCCCGCGAACCTTGTTAAGTCGTTCGCCTTCCTTAAGTCGCTCGACCCCTCCACACTAGGTCGCTCGGCTTGCTTGAGTCGTAGGTTGTTGGACCTTAAGTCGCTTGCCTCCCTTAACTCCAGTTAGGTCGCTCGGCCATTGTGTTAGGTCGCGTGAACCCTTAAGTCGTTAGATCTCATTTTGCTTTAGGTCGTAGGCCGCTTGTCTTCACTTAGGTCGTACCGTTTTGGACGGGGCGCTGCCCCCTGGACCCCCGCGACCTGACCGGGCAGGTCGAACCCCGTAAGCGGTAGCGTTGCCCCCGCACCCCCACCTTGGGGGGTTGCCACCCCCCTGGACCCCCCCTCCGTAGGGGATCTTATCTGAAAAGCATTGAGCTGATTTCCTTGGATTTTATTCACATCTACGTATGCGATTTTTGTGACTAATTATTTCTACAATTGCTTCTGTATTTTCCCACTTTATAATATAAAGGTTTCAATACTAGTAGTAAATATCAAAACTCTTTTAACAAACAATTTCAACTCTATTTTTAATAACAAAGCTCTTTTCTTAAACCGTTTTCCAATCTATTAGTATATACAAACCTTTACCTCACTCGGATGAGAAATCTAATTAAACGACTTAGTAAAACAAGTGGTATGAAACACTTGCGTTCACTTCGTCGGTTAATTCTTGGACTTGTTCGATTGAACCTCTTGTGACAATTTTATTAGTGAAGATTTACAGTTTGTTCGTAAATATTTAAGTTAAGCAAGTGGCTATGGGACATGAAGCTAAACTTCTATATTTACTAGCTTAGTGTAATTGACACTTCTCGTTGATCATGACGATCACTCTGATGATTTAGACTAGCAACTGTGCGATGTCTCTTGTTGCGAGGTTAGACTAGACACCACTTGTGTGATTCCACTCACACATACCTTTTTACTTTTTGGTTAGTCTGGACCTTAATCTGTGTGATTCCATTCACACATGTGGGGTAGCTCCCCTTGGTCTTCGGACCGTCATGTGATAGGCCTCTATCTCTTTTCTATGATTTCTGGACTTCTTGCATTGATTTCTAGAATTTATGTCATTGACTTGTTATGAGTACAAGTTTGGGGTATGATGCCCTTTCCGAATCTTTGAGAAGATTCTTGTGATATTGATTATCTCTTATTGATTGATCTTCTGTTGATCATTATTTACATACTTATAGTGGTATGTCATTATGGATGTTTATGTTTATGCCATATCTTTTATGTTATATCATGTCATCTGATATTTATAGCTAGATTGACCCGTTTATTATTTTCTTAAATAATACTCGGGTCAGACCGAGATGTTACAGGTGCTTCTGCTTGACTTCTTCCCAGGGATTCATCACTCTGACTTTTGGCTAACTGTTTAGATTAGCAGTTTTTTGTTGTATACACTTGAGATATAGACTCATAGTTGTATTCTTTTGTATAGCACGTGTTGCTATTCTTTTGTATTATCGTGGATCTTACTGACCACTACTCTGATGTACACTTTCATGTGTTAGTTATATATTCATATCTTCTTCCGCCTTTGTGATATGGATATCTGTGATTGATTTGTGATATGATTATTTCTATGTTTGTTTCCGAAGATTATTTATAGCCACCGTGTAATAAGAAATTACATGGATGGTCGCTCCTCAACAGCCTTATTCTCCGTGCTAGTTGACAGCACTACTCCGGAGTGTTCTTGGCTAGCGTGGGTATAGAGGTGGGGCGTCACACCGAGAAAGGACTTTCTGTCATAAAACCAATTCCGAATAATGATACGACGATATGGATAGCATTTGAAGACCGGTGGAGAAGGCCGGGTATTTTTGAGAATGAAACGATAACCCGTCGAATGTCTCTGCACTAAGTCGCGCTAGTGTAGGGATCTCCATATTTGATGGGGAGTCCAATCAGGATTGTGAATACCCTGATTGCAAGGGCTTCTTTGTGAAGTGTCCTCGGTTCTGTTCGAACCCGGAACAGACTTGTATGGATGTGTGTCTGAAATTACACTTTGAGATGTAGAGCTGGTTTCTGTCAAATAGTTTCTATTTGACGGTGGAGAATTTATTCTCTTAGCTTAACACCCTTCTCTGAGACGTACGAGCTCAAGTTATGTAGTTGATGGTTACTAGTGATACATTCCCAATTTAATAATATGGCATACGAAGTGCTGCTGATCATGTGTTGATCAAAGAATGACTTTTGTGTAAAGCATAGCTTTGTGGACGAGACTGCATCAGAACCTCACAACCCAGAAATGGTCGAAACAGGAAAGATGCGGTAAGGTTATGAGGGTCGTACCCCTTAGGGTATGTCCATTTCCTTCTTGAAAAAGGTGGTATCATGGTATGGAGCCAAATATTTAACCTATGTGGTTACTGCAAATTTATTACTTTGTGGTTGTTGCTTTATGGTGGAGGATCCTCGGATAAAGGTCGATAACGACCCGGGGATGGCATACTGTGTAGTAGTTACCTAGTTATAGAGGTAACCCGCCTTGTGTTGGCAGAGATCCGGTTAGGTTCTCGGGGCATCCCTCTAGAGGCGTACCCATACGGCCCAAGAAGTTCCTTAGCCTGACCATTTGTTAGAAATCCAAAGAAACAATACATGCCCTGTACGGTTTTAGTTGCATAGCCTGCCATGGAATGTGGTGGTAACCTACTATTGAACATGGTAGCTATAGTAGGCATCAATAATGGTTGAATGCTGGCTAAGATTAGTATTGTACTTTCGAAAGGTTTTCTTCACTATGCACTAATAATAATATCTAAAGGATTTTTCGTATCAAGCATGTTTGACTATCATAAAAAGATATCTCCTCCAATTATACGTTTGCATTGTGTGTGTGGTGGGAGGCCTTATGGTAGTTTCATTTTCCAAAAAGCATTGTGGATTTCTTTTAAATCCATTTGTTTGTTTTGTTTCGCTTACACCAGTCCCATGACTGACCTGGAGTTTATTGTTCCCTTTCTAAAATCTAGGTGCCTACAATTTTCCACACGGGAAGCCTAGAGTTAGATTTTCAGATAATCAGCTAGTAGATATAGATTCGGTAGCCTTCGGCTTTCTGTTTGGAATTGGTTTGGAGTCTTTGGATTCTGGTGATCGTACTCATGACTGACCTTGCTTAATACAACGTGATGGGGGGTTCTCGATTCGCGTTTGGAAAGCATGTTGGTGGTTCTAACTTTTGGAGTTTTTAGAGCTTTGGCATTGGAGTTATTTTTTTCTGCTGGTGATGTGTCTTCCGCTTTTGTCTATCTTTGATATATGTATTGATATTCGATTGTATCATATTGTATCAACTGTTGTATATCAATGATATATTTCATTTCTCTTCTGCTGTGTTGTTCTACTTAATGTGTTATAAGCTCCATCCGAACCATATTCGACGTTTGAATCTACGGCATTCGAATACAAGTGAAGTATGGATGTTGATTTTCGAACGTCGGATTTCGGGTCATGATAGTTCCCTTCCTGTACCCTTTAATTTATCTGTTATTCTATAATCCTCTTTTTTCTTCCACTTACTTGTTTACTTTGATTTAGAAATTTGAAGAAGTGAAGAAAAAGTACTTAGAATAGAGGAGTTTTGAGGTGGAAGAAGGAAAATAAAATTTCTAAGCGGTCAGTAAGGGTTTAAGTTAAGATGATGGAGGCTTAGGCTTAAATTTATAAGTGAAAATTATAGGTATTACTTTAAATCAAAAATTACTATTTGTGGAACTGCCACTGGATCTCGATTATTCTAATTCTAACTCATTGTATTGAATGCAATAAGTTACATAAGTTTTCCGCTATGAATGGCATTAAATAGGTTTCGACTTCAAACGTTTTTGAAACTTTAATATCAATTACCCTTACATATATGAAAAATTCCTTTCCATTTATCTTGTTTAAAAAGATTAGGATTATCTTCTATAATTAACGTTAATAACTATAATTCAAACCGGTACTATTTATTATAATTGAAAGTAATCCAATTTGTTGATATCCTCTCTCTCCCTATACATACATACGTACAAATATACATACATATGTAAATTTCTACATATATAGGTATGTACATATTAACTATTGTAAGAAATATGATGGAATGATATTCAAATGTTTGTATGTTTCTATGTATATAGGTATATACATTGACATTAAGTATGAACTTGCTCTTTACAACTTATAACTACTTAATCAATTTATAATTAGTCGTTATTTTTGTTTCCAAAATTAAAAACATAATTTATCCTTATTATTTATGTTAACGTAAAGAATGGATCAACACCCTAAATCGAGTGTGAAAGAACAAGTGCAGATAATTAGTAGCACAACTCATAGATAAACAACAAACAAAATGTAGAAGTAAGAAAAGAGACAAAGAATTTTCATAATGGTTCAACTGAATCTAGCCGACGACCACTTTAATCGATCTTAATTATGATTATACTACTTAAATCTCTTTAGATATCAACTTGTCAGTCCTTAGATCTAAGTTACACTAAGTTAGAATAAGTCACAACTGCAGGGGTTGACTGGAGAATCACAGTAAATAACTTGATGACTGTTGTAAGGGAGAAACAAGTTGAAGAAGCGAAGGAATTCTAGTAGAGTACTGGTGGACCTCTCCACGGTAAAGATTCATCCATAGTTGTAGGTTGGTGTGTACTTACAAGGGAATTCAGTGCGTATTGGGCCAGAAGCCCAAATGCAGAAGAATTCAGTTGTTATGCTAAGTCATCACCAAAAATCACAAATTAGCCCGAGTCATTTATATGGATCGCTAGCCATCCATAGAGGATGGATCTCTGGATGACCATAAACTTAGCATATTTTCTATAAGAAGCCTTTACTTAGTGCTACGAAGGAGCTCGAAAAGTTTGAGGGCGATGAACCTATCTTTATGGATCCTTAGCTATCTATAGCATAAGAATCTTTGGCTATCCATAGAAGATGGATTGCTAGTTATCGATCCACTTAGCATATTTTTGAGTAATTATAGTTTGGTTGTTTTCCTATCTTCTATTTAAGTGCATTGTCCAAATATCAAGTCGGTTGGAGTTGATTTGATCATCCATCTTCATGTGTCATCTGGTCTAGAAGAATCATCCATAACTCACTCAATACCTAACCAAATCACACGAAACTTCACAATGCAATGTAGATGAGTAGGAGAGCCTCACCAATGGATCATAGGTCATGGGGCCCACTTCTCATGGGTTGGATCTGATGGATCAAACTGCCTATCAGAGAAGAATCCTCCTTAACGTGCTCAAACTAGATGAAACTTTATAGGTACTTTATTTAGAGTGTGTGGGACCTAACCTATAAACTTCAGTTTGTGGGGCCCAATTTACATGGATTGTTAGCGGTCCATCTAGTTAAGTCACTATCAATTCATTAGACAACCTCAATATGGTCCCTTTTTTTATAAGCCTTCTTTTATTTCTTCTAAGTGTTCTCCTAAAAAGTCGGGTCAATTCAACTCATTATGAATTCTCTAAGTCCGTTTCAAATTAGCTACTTTTGTTAAAAAGCAGGTAAACAATTTGCAAATTAAAAATAGTGTATACTTTCCCTTATGAAATGTTCTCTTTTCATGTTTGTACTATTACCATCAATTTTTAAAATGTGTAGCATTTTCTAAATAAATGCATTCTTTTCATAAATATGTTTATATCTTCTCTTTCTAATATACGTAACATATCATTTCATTACATATAGCAATATAATTCATTTATTGTGGAAAATAGCTGAAAGGGATTCTTATTACAGGGTAATAAGTTTTTAGAATAACAATTCTAAATAGTTTCAAGACAATTGATAAGAAAATGATAAATTCATTTATCATTTTAAGTTATGCAAGAAAATGATAAATTCATATATCATTATCTTTGTATAACTGAAAATGATAACTTCATTTATCATTTTCTCATAAGTTGTCCTTGAGACTAATTTTTCAGAGTGTTTTCCTCAAATCTTATTACCCTGTACCAAGAAGCACTTTGAGTGAAAATACCCTTTTATTTTCCTGGAAATCAATGCTTCCCCCCAAAAGGATTTCAAATTTGTGTATGTAAATATTTTCATTTATTTTCTTTTAATGCATAAAAAACCACTGTATTCTTTCTGTAGTAATTCAAAGATATTCATTTATTTTCTTACTACAATGTTTTCGTTTATTATTATAATTAATCATCAAACATAATTTCAATATAGACATAAAAGTCAAAATTGTAGTAGAAGTTCTATATTTTCTTTATCTAATATCATTTTTTGATATTTTATATATGAATTCGGGACAAAAAATTTAATTGGTAGAATGGAAAATTCAAATACCCCAAATTCCTTCAATTATAAAAAAAAAATTAGTTTTTCCACTTTGTGTAAAATTACAAAAGTGTCATTTTATTTAATTATTTAAGTCTATTTAAAATTCAAGGTATTAAAATTGTAATTTTATGGAGTTTAATGAATTGGATTTCTTGAATTTGTGGTTCATTTTGTTTTGATGAATTGGTATTTTACTAATATTTGTTGAATTCATCCAAAGATAGGATTTCTTTTCTAATTTTCTAGATTGTTTGTCAAATGTAGAAAATTTTAATGTAGAAAATAAAATGATAATGATACTTCATATTTGCCATACTCAAATTTTATTTGATACTTATAAATGCATGTATGCTTGCATGCAAATAAGGCAATATTTTTTCTTGTTTAATTGTTCAAAATTTATAATGTCAGTTTACTCATCCAGAAAACTAAAGAAAAATGTATTTGCATTTTGTGATTGTAATGCTCGTAGTATTTTTTGCAACGAAGAAGAATGAAAAAGGCACATTTAAAATAATAAAGATATTAATATTTTTACATTAGGCATTGAAATGACCGCATCTTGATATTTACAATACATAATTTATAATTCCAATTACGAGTAAAGTGTATTGTTTAGCTTCAATATTTGGTAATGAAACTAATAGTTAAGACTACCACTATTATTAGTGTTCACATATCATTGGATATATAGTTCAGTGTAGAAACCTGAAATAAAAGTACATTAAGACTACATGTTTGATTTTTTGTTAAATTAAATATTATTGTAATGTTCTACATGATAAATTTATGCACCAATATAAAGTTGTGTCAAAATTTTAATTGATTTATTGAATCAATACTTAGCAGTTGAAAAAACATTATGATATTTGTTAGTTAAACTGAATAATCACAATTTGATCAATATCATTTTCATGAAACTAGGCTATCTATAATATTATACTCGTGTGAACTTGTGCTACGCATACAAACTGTAATTGTACTAATTTTACAATTATCATCAAATCCTTGTTTGTTGTATTTGGTAAATATCGTCATAATGAAATGTAGCCTAACAATTTTATTAAAATTAATTTCTTAGTATTGTTTTTGAGTTCCAACCTATATTCCTTTAGTTTGTAGCATATATCTTTCCAAATTGTTGGCTTTCATTGTAAATTATTCAAAAAACAGAAGTATCTAGCTATCATGCCCATGACACCAACCTACATATATAGACATTGTGCAAAGGACACAAATGAACTCCAATAAATGTACAAGGATGCATACATAGAACAATTCATCCATTACAACCCATAATTTTTACATATATAAACAGATTATAAAGTGCAAATGAAAAGGAAACATGTTATGTTAAGTTGGAAATCATTAAGAATTAGCGTGCTAACAACCTTAGCTTTAACTTCACATTTAGCCTAAAAATTCAAAAAACCAAAAACGAAAAGGAGTTGTATAATATAATCAAATATCTAATGCTACTTCGGTGTGCCAATGATACATATGGCCAAATTTGGTATTTTAAGCAAACAATTTTGTTACATTTAGGAAAGTCTCAACATTTTCACATGAAACAGGTCAATTCAATCTTTATACCCATACTCAATATACGGAATAATAGTACATTATCAGTGATACGTCATAATATATGTTAATTATAAAGGTGAGTAGGCTAAATGTTACATCGGCATTATTATAATCTTCATTTCCTATGACGTGCCTATAAATAGTACTCCATTATATTGTATGTTGACACCTGCAATGAATAAAATATTTTCTCTCTTTCCCTAATGGTTTCTTAACTTCTTATGTTTTACAACATGCTATCAACATGATTTCTATATGAAAATGATAGATATAGAGTTTTGATAGTTTAGAAGATCAAATCCATCCTTTTTCTTATTGATCCATCTCATTCTCTTAATCAATTAATGGAATAAAGTATGACTTTAGGGATTAGTTTTCTTAGATTTCTCTAACTGAAATAAATATTGTTTATTCTTTAAAATTTTGGGTTTGATAAATAACTTATTTCAACTGATTCACAGTTTCTAACAAGCGGAATTAGAGCCGGACATCAATGATTTCATTTGGACTTTTCAGAACTTAAATTTCAGTATGTTTCGGGTGGACTTTGTTTATAAGTCGACAGATTCATGTAGTCTTAATCAAATTACAGATTTGTGTATGTAAGAATCTTTTGAAAACTTTGGATATGGTTTGGTACCAAAGATTTTTTATAATTTAAAAGGTTGAAAGTTATTTTGAGGTAGAATGAATTATCTCAATGATCTGTAAGTGGTTTATGTAACTGTAACGACCCGAAATTTTCCATCCTTAATTTGTGAATATTTAACTAATTTTAAATATTCAAATAATAGTTTTTATAAATTTAAAACAATATGACCCTTTCAAATAATAACAAATGATGGTAAAATAGATGTGTAACAACCCAGGATTTTGCCACTTTGCTATACGCTATTTAAATGTATTTTTATAATCAATAAATGTATTTTCATTAGCAAATAAACCTATTTTAATTATTTAATACCGATGCTAAAATAATTTTCAAAATTTTCTATCGATTTAGATAGCTCAAATGAAAATAGAAAATGTGACCGAAAAACGTTTTTCAAAATTTCAACATTTTGACACTCGGAAGTCATTCGGAACGTTGTGCACACTTGGTGCAACATGCACACACATATATTACATATCATAATAAAGCGTGTGTTAGCATTTAATTAAATATACTTAGGCTAAATAATGCATGATTTGACTAATTATGTTCATAAGAATATAATATAATCAAAATATCCTAATCTAAGTACACTACCATCATTAGATACACCTAAGAACTACATAAAGCATGCTGAAGAGTGGATAAAGGGAGGAAAATGTGTATATTAGGCCATGGAGGGAGAAATGGTCATATGCTTTCATGAAAGTTTTATTATTATTTTATAATAAAGGTCATTTTATGTCACGACCTGAAATCCGAAGCTCGAAAATCGACATTCATACTTCACTCGTATACGAATGCCACAGATTTGAACGTCGAACTGCAGTCCGAATGGAGCTTATAACACATTAAGTGAAACAACATAGCGAAAGAAAATGAATGTATCATTGATTCATAATAGTTGATTACAAAAATGATACAACATACTGATACAATTGAATACATCATTTATCAGAGATACACAACAACAAAAAGAAATTCTTTGACAGAGGAACACGAACATTAACTTCAATAGAAAGAGAGAGAGGTTAAGAATCCAATATTGCATCTCCATTCCAATGCTCTAAAAATCTCCCAAGCCACAAGCTCGAACCACCTCCATCATGTTGAATTAAGCAAGGTCAGTCTAAGCGAACAAATGCTATTGCCAAATCCCAAAAGCTGGTGCTATCGAATCTACACCTATTATTTGATTATCTGAAAAACCCAACTCTAGACTTCCCATGTGGAAAATTGTGGGCATCCAGAGTTTAGAAAGGGAACAATAAACTCCGGGTCTGTCATAGGACTGGTATGAGCAAACAAAAACAGTTTATCTTTGTCGAAAGCAAAATAAAAGAATTTAAAAGAAATTCGCAATGCTTTTTGGAAAATGAAACTACCATAAGGCCTCCCAGCGCACACACAATGCAATCGCACACTTTGGCGAGATTTCTCCTTATGATAGTCAAACATGCATGATATGCAAAAATCCTTTTTGATATTTTTAGTAGATCATAGTGCAGAAAACCTTTCGAAAATATAATATTAATCTTAGCTAGCATAGGTACCATTATGTTATGCCTGCTATAGCTACCATTTAAGAATGGTAGGTTATACAATTGCAGTCGTAACTAGGTCAGGCAAAGGAACTTCCTGGGCCACATGGGCATGCCTCTAGAGGGACGTCCGGAGAACTTAACCAACTCTCTGCCAAAACAAGGCCGGGTTACTTCTGGAACCAGGTAACTACTACACGAGTATGCTATCCCCCGGTCGTTACCAACCTTTATCCGAGGATCCTCAACACCAACAACCACAAAGCAATGTATTTGCAGTAACCACATAGGTTAAATAGCTGGGCTCCATACCATGATACCAACTTTTTCAAGAAGGAAATGGACATACCCTAAAGGGTGCGACCCTTAGAACCTTGCCGCATCTTTCCTGTTTTGACCATTTCTGGGCTGTGAGGCTCTAATGCAGTCTCGTCGACAAAGCTACGCTTTAAAAAAAAGCAATGCTTTGATCAACAAATGATCAGCAGCACTTCGTATGCCACATTATCAAATTGGAAATGTATCGCTAGTAACCATCAACTACATAACCTTTGAGCTCGTACGTCTCGGAGAAGGGTGTTAAGCTAAGAGAAAATTCTCCGCCACCAAATAGAAATGTAATTGATAGAAACCAGCTTCACATCTCAAAGTGTAATGTCAGACACAAAACCATACAAGTCTGTTTCGGGTTCGAACAGAACCGAAGGCACTTCAAAAAGAGGACCTTGCAATCCGGGTATTCACAATTTCGATCGGACTCCCCATAACATATGAAGAACTCTATACCGGCGTGACTCAATGCAGAGACATTCGACGGGATATCCTTTTGTTCTCGAAAATACCCGATCTTCACCATCGGTCTTCAAATGTTATCCATTGCATCATATCATTATTCGAAATGGGTTATATGACACAAAGTCCTCTCCCGGCTAAACCGAATAATGAGCGCAATATTTAAAAACATATGTATATATGGATCTTAGTTAAGTCACAACTTAAAGCCCAAAACCTTTTCTTTCAGATGGTTTAAACAAATTACCCTTTTTGTCTTTTTAAACGAAAAGATTCACTTCACAAAGTTCACTAATCATTCACAAAGATTTATTCATAGCTTTAAAAATTGTTCACAATTCAAATCTTTTATACAAAAGATACACATTTAAGATCCTCTTCACTTTGGAACCAAAGTTCACTAATCTTTAACAAAGATTCATTAATAGCTTTCAAAACAATTCCATTCCAAAACTGAAATCCTTTCAACGAAAACTGGAAGTTCTTTCGTTATATGAAAGCCATTACCATTTGAAAACAAATACTTTTCGTTTAGAAAAAATCCGATTAAATATGCACAAGTTATGGCCTTTAAAGTATAAACTTGGGTTAAATTTAATATCCCAAAATAATACTTTTAAAATAATTTAGAGATGGTTTTAAAATCCATATATATATATATATATATATATATATATATATATATATATATATATATATATATATATATATACACACATACATATATCATATAACTTGTATTACCACTTTTCAAACCATAGTTTTCAAAATAATTTCAAAACTTAAATATATAAAAATCAAACTACATTTCAATTTCAATTTCCCTTTCCAAAAGCTTTTCATATTCAATCCAATTCCATTTCCAAAACCATTTGGATTTAAAATTTAACTTTAAAAACCATTAAATTCAAATATCTGTGACTTAACTAATTCCCTCGTGCAATCCATATTTGTGTGTGTATGGTGTAGTCTAGGAGGTTTTACATAATAGTGCAACAACATCAATCATCACAATCCAAACACAGCAATATCGATAAGAGGTATAATCCTATAACGCTTTTATTTATTCACAGATTCACAGATAAATAGTATGAATTCATCACAGAAAAATAAATTACATTCATCACAGCTCAAATCAAAAAAAATTACGTCACAAAGCATCACACATCAGGGATATCAAACAATTCAACATTCAATAGAATCCAAACATCCATAAGTAAGATCGATTAATTATCTGATTAATTTAAATCAGATTAATTACTCATGAATAAATTGCTAATCCTGGTTAGTTAACATTAATTAATTTCAAACCATTATAATTAATTATTCTTTAATCAATTATTAATTAACCTTTAATAATAAATTAATTGACCTTGAATTATTAATTAATCAAACTTAATTAATAAATTAATCAACCTTTAATCATTAATTAATTAACCGTGTTATCCCACTTTTTGGGTAAAAACTGGAATATCAATGTCGTGTGCGTTTCCACCACGACCGGAACAAGAAGAAGCAAGCAAGCGTATATAAGTCTGGAATTTCACTCATGATTCAAGTACAAAGGTTCATTCGGTAAAGCAAGGCAAGAGTTCGTTCGACACTACACTCCCCGAGTTCATCCGGTAATAAGCGTCATCTGGTACTTAAAACCCCTCGCTTTCGTCCGGTAGTTCAAGTGTATGAGTTCGTTCGGTATTCGAACTCCCCATGGCTCATTCGGCATTCTCAAATATGAAGGCTCATTCGGCATTCCCAACACAAGGGATCATTTGGCATTCTCAGTATAGGATCCATTCGGTAGTACCGAGACCGAACCAGCTCCAGCTCCCCTCGCTGCCGAACCAGGTAGGTGACTACCGAACCAAGGCATCTCCATTACCATACACCTGCCGAATCATGTCCATTCGAACTAAGCCCTCCACTCCACAACTACCGGTCCATCTACCCACCGAGCCAACCTTCTCCTCAACCACCGAACCAACACACACCGGACCAGCATCTACCAGACCAGCCTCTACCGGACCAAGCTACATCATCTACCACCGGACCAAGGCGCTATCGGACCAGAGTACTACCGGACCAGGGCGTTTCCGAACCAATGTCGCCAGGCCAGATTGCATCGGCCCTAGCCCACCAGCAGCTATATACATCCAAGACCCCTGCCCCCAGCCTCACTCTATAAATAGAGGGGTAGGGGTACAACAATGGCAGACAAGTTTGAGAGCTCAAGCCTGGAAGGAACTTTCAAACAACTTAGATATACTTGTACTACAAGCTTTGTACTTGTAATCTGGATAGAAAAGGAGAATAACATATAAAGTGGATGTAGGCACATTCTGGTCGAACCACTATAAATCTGTGTGTCTTTTACAGTTTAGTCCCTGCTTTTTACGTATTTGCATAAACCACCCAAATCACTACGAATAACATAAAATCAACTAAATCATACGACTTGGAGGTGTTTGCCCATTTTTGTGCAAGCATTCTTGGGTTATTTGCTGAGATCTGTGATTTGTGTTTGAATATTGCTGATTTGTATTCATACACTGGTGCTTTTACAGTATTTGGGGTTTGTGGCCAATTTTGGCAAAAAAAAATTGATGCTTTCATTGAGAGGAACTAGCGCCCGTTATATCGGATAGAAGTTTGGATTTGGGAGACAATGGCTAGGCTAGATAGTAGAAGCCAAAGGGCTGAGAGAAGCCAACCAGAAGGAAGTCAGCAAGCATCCTCCGGAGCTTAGGAAGGACCGGCTTCGATCTACATAACCCGGGACGAAATGGAAGCCATAAAAAATTCACTGCAAGAGAGGTTGTTGAAGAGTCAACAGGAGATGATGCAGACTTTCTTGGAGCAAATGAGAGCTGCAGGGACCTAGAACTTAGGAACAGCTACAGCGGCGGTGGATGCAGGACAAGGATCTAGGGTTATGGAACCCAATGGAGGACAGGATGCAGAGCCAGAGGGCAATCAACAAGGGCTTGGGGGCGGGCCCGCAGGATCCAACACAGGAGGACCTTTGGAAGGAGTTCAATAGGCTAGAACCGGCGTTGCTGCTAGCGAGCCACATGAAGAGTATGTACCGGAATTCCCTCGGGGGAAACCCCCGACAGACAACGCTGGATTGGTAGATATAATCAGGAAGACTGTACGAGGTGGTTTGACGAGCGGAGACTTGGAAGGGGTAAACAGGAGTCCGTTCGCTCGGGAAATAAGGATGGCTCAGAATCCACCTAAGTTCAAGCTACCTAGCGTGGAGGTATACGATGGCAAGGCAGACCCTACGGATCACTTGATGAGGTACACCAGACACATGGAGGTGCTGGGGGCATCGGAGGAAGTGATGGCTCGATGCTTCCCTTTGTACTTAACGGACTTAGCTGCGATGTGGTTTAGGCAGCTGGGAGAAGGATCTATCAGGACTTGGAGGGAATTGGTGGAAAGGTTTTTGGGACAGTTTCGAGTTCATGTCAAGAGACCGAAGAACGTGATGACATTAACATCGGTAAAGCAAAGAATCGATGAATCGCTTAGAACCTTTCTAACTCGATTCAGTGTCGCAGTTGCTTCGGTGGATCGGCCCGATTCATCGATGGTTTTAATGGCAGCAGTATCAGGAGTCAGGGAGAACTCGGATTTTAAGGTATCGCTGATACAAGATCCCCCACGGGATCTCGACGAATTCTTTCACAAGGCAGAAAGGTTCCTTCGGCAAGAAGATGCGAGTACGGATTTAAAATTAAAAAAGGTTAATGCAATTGAGGTTGGAGGACCATCCAGCAAAGGTTTGGATAAAGACAAAGGAAAAAGAAAGTTGGACGATGATTCTAGAAATGCTAGGAAGCAATGGAAGGATCCAAAGTTTCCCACATACACAGGATTGAACGAGACGCTGGAGCGGATATACTTGGATACTCGGAATCGCCTTCCCTACCGAAGGCCGGCTAGGAGAGAACCAACAGAACGGGAAAGGACATCAGGAAGGCACTGTCTCTTCCATGATTTGGATGGACACGACACCAACAGCTGCAGCCACTTAAAGGACATAATTGAGGAGCATGTAAGGAATGGACAGCTGCCACAATATGTTGGACCTCGGAATGCAACGGCGGGGCAGGAGCAACCGCCGCCTACTTCAAGCTACGATGGTGGAAGGCCCAGGAATGATGGTCGGTTGATCATCCATTGACCAGGTTAATATGAAATAAGTAGCGAACTATTGGCAAGCAACCAAGTCATTTACACATGTACGGGGACGGAGATAGCCCCTAGGCATGCTCTGAATGATGATAAACTGCAATGCTATGGTTTGTGAAATTTATCTTGTGCTTTTGGATTGGACACTGCTTTTCTTTTTGATTTTCGGTTTTGGAGCTTGGATTGAGCTCCTGGTTTTTCTTGCTTTTTGATTTGGATTTTCCTTTGGATGATTATTTTCGGTTTTGGATACTGATTTGGATTTTGGTTTTTTGGCTTTGATTTGGATTTTGGATGTGGGTTTTGGATTTGATTTCGATTGGATTTTTATCTGATTTTTGATAAACGGTCGTCAGGTATGGATTATGCCTGGCAAGGGGTGAGTCGCTTCGCCCGAACATGGTAAATTGACTCATTCAGGTCGTCGAGTATGGACTATGCTCGGCAAGGGTCCGGAGTGACCAGGATTCGGCCTAGGACTTAGGCCCTGTATTATCGATTGTTATTTTCAGGTCATTGAGTATGGACTATGCTCCACAAGGGTTCGGAGAGACCAGGATTCGGCTTAGGACATAAGCCATGGCACTACACAGCGTCCAGGGACACTGGACTAAGGTCGTCAAGTGTGGATTATGCTTGGCAAGAACCCGGAGAGGTTAACACAGCGTCCAAGGACACTAGACCAAGGTCGTCAAGCGTGGATTACGCTTGGCAAGAACCCGGAGAGGTTAACGTCCAAGGACACTGGACCAAGGTCGTCAAGTGTGGATTACGCTTGACAAGAACCCGGAGAGGTTAGCTCAACATCTAGGGACACTGGAGCAAGGCCATCAAGTCTGGATTACGCCCAACAAGAACATGATGAGGCTAGCTTAACATCCAGGGACACTGGATCACGACCGTCAGGTATAGATTGCGCTTGGCAAGAGCCCGGAGAGGTTATGGATTTGGATATCGACCCGGAAAGGTCCTGGATTCGGTTATTGGCTATTGGAAAAGGATGGTTTGGGACTCGGTTGTCGAGTTCGAATAGACATGGAATTGGCTCAAGCTTTGGTTATTGGATTTGGAATTGGATATCAATGTAACGACCCTAATTTTGAATTAATATTAAATTGATAGTTAATGTAAATTTTGAGCAAATTTTGGAATAAAATTTGGATTTGACTTTGGAATCTGAATTTGAATATTAAAGTTGTACTTAAATTTTGAATAAATGAACTTAGAAAATGTTTGATAGTGTAAATTAATTTGTAAAACAAGTTTTAAACTATAATTATAAACAATTCAAGGATAAATATGAAACAAGACAACAAAATGAATACGTCGAACAAATATTTCAAAACCAGTTATGGTTATAGTTATATAGAATAGAAATTTATAAAGTAATAAGTATAAGACAATTAAATATTTAAGTTAGAAATACATGTTTAATTTGAAATTTTTTTAAATAGACATATATATATATATATGTATATATGTATATGTAAGATAAATAAAAATATAAAGTAACACATAGCTAAGTTTAAACAACATATTAAAATAGAAATTTATTTATATTATAAAGTGTATTCAGATATGTACACTTAAAACAACAATTCAAAATGGATTGGCTGTAAACAAAAGGGGACACATGCATTTAATATTTTCTTCTTAAGCACACATGGATATCACTTTAGCCGAAATAAACTTTAAAAAAAAAACAAGAAACAAAACAAAGAACTTGGAAGGAAAATACAAAGTAATAAGAGATGATAAAAGGAAAAGACATTCATGTTTCAAACATAAAATAGGATAAACATGTAGACTAAGTAAAAGACAATAATAATTAATGTAAAGATCTCTAGCATCAAATAGATGTTTTTCAGACCAGTTGACAAGAATGATAAGTATGAAATAAGGCAACAAAAACATAAGGAGGTACACTTGGAAATAAATGAGAAACCAGACAACATTAAAATTTTAAAAGTATGAAACCAGACTTGAAAACAAAAGACAAAAGAAAATATAAGATCTTGAACTTGCCAGAGAAGTTATGTACTCAAATGTATAATATAAAAAGAAATGCACAAAGTAATTAATGCAGCCACCAGAACCACATTTATTAGTCAACACTCAAGCAAAGAAAAGATATCACTGATTTATATTTGTACATGTCACCCTGTACAAATAACATCCCCTGCAAGCTTCCTTTACATATATCAACTTCTTCTTATCTCAGTTTGATCATTAAAAGTTGAGAAAAAAAGTCTGAAGTAAATCATTTTCTAAAACTTAAAACAAATTCAACAACATCAAGCAATCCAACAAAACAATGGGGAGTGTCATCTTGTATTTTTCAATCCTGTTGCAATAAAAAGCAGGCTCTGTTCTTTCACAAATTCAAGTGAGTAACATCTTATTGTTTTATTATTTGAAGTTGAACCTGTTGCATATACATATCTAGGAATAGTATGTTAGTATATCTCTATATATATTCTCTGAGTATTTGTAAGATGGGTATTTTACACAGGCTATGCTATATTGTCCTCTGTTTGGAGTTCTAAAGCACAAACATGTGATTCAAAAGTTATTTCCATTGAATTTACTGGTCGTTTGAACCTAAGATTAAAACAGAGTTACATTTTAAGCATCAGGTTTACAAGAGTAAACCATGTCAAGATCCAATTCAAATCTTTCTCTCCCCCATTTCTTCTATAAATGAATTTAAAAAAAAACCTTAAGTCTTTGAGTAAATCTGGTTGTAGGCTATGGTTCTAAATCAGATTAGGATTGTTGTGAGTTTCTGGGCATTTTTATTTGTGAATATAAAAGAATAGCTGTCTTTGTATGTTGCTGTACATTGTTGCATTTGCCAGGCTCCAGATTAAATTAAAACCTTTTTCTCATGATCTAATCTATATTAGAGATTCAGTATCGAACAAAATATGTTTTGTTGTAGTTAGGCTAAGGAATAAAAGTTTATTAAGTTAAGTAACTTTGTAATATCTCTGGAAAGCAAAACAACAGGGCAAGTTGAATACAAGTGGGAATTTCGAATATCTTAATCTAGAAAGTCAGGAATGTAAACTGATTTCTTATCGAAAAACATGATTTTTAAATGAAAATTTAAAATTTTTAGTGATAGATTTTTAGGTGCAGTTCTTGTTGAACTAAAATATAAAAAATCTGGGGTTTCCTATTGTTCTCGTGGATCTGGGAGATTGGATTTTTCTGTGGTGATAGAGGAATGATCGAAGTTTAGAAAGAAATTGTCTGGAAGTCGATCAGAGCACGGGGGAGGTGGTGATTGTTCGATGAAATCTGCAACCCTAGTTTCTACTGGGTCGAGTGTTTTGATTAGTTGGGTTCCTCTGTTTGTTCGAGTGTAACCAAACTCAGGGAAATGGTGATAGATGAGTCGATGATGGAGTAGCCGGAGTAGTAGACTCGCTGATGGACGGAGAATCGTGAACGAGGTAGTTTTCAGGTTTGGAGGTGGTTGTTCCAGGTTTTGGATAATGCGTTCGATTTTGATTTCGAGTCGTATGTGAGGATCTGACGGTCGTTGTTCGATCTGAGGGTGGTCGGCGACTTGCTCAAGGTGGCGGTGGTGATTGGAGAGGGTCAGAGCCACCGTGCACGTGCACGGTGGCGTGGGTGTGTCAGGGAATGCGTGGGTATGTAACTGCTGTTGTGTTTTAACTTAAAAAAAAAGAAAAAAGAGGAAGAACGTATGAGGAAGAGAGTGGGGCTGGTAAATGGATAGTGGAACTCGAGTTACTCGAGTAACCCAGCGTTTTCACGGGTCTTGGGTCCCATTTTCTTGGGGTTTAACTTAATAACTTTTTAGTTGTTTTGTTAAATAAAGGTTAGTACTATTAAAGTAAGAGATGTTAACATGTTTATGTAAAAATTTGATTTTTAAATTTATTTAAAAGAGATTTGTAAATGTAAAATAAATAGTTAATTTAAAGTATAAGTTGATTAATAATGTATCAGTTTTATTGAAATTAACTAAAGTAATTTAAGATTAAATATTTTTATAATTAAAGATTTTTTTCCTTTAAAATAATTAATTAAGGGGTTAATTAATTTTATAATTGGTTTAAAGGTTAATTTAATAAAATTGTTAATTAAGAATAATTAATTAAAGAGTTTGATTAACTAATTATATCAAATGAATTGTAATTAATAAATCAGAATTGGATAATTAATTCATAAGTAATTAATTGAAAATAAATTGAATTACTTAGGATTAAACAATTAATTAATCCTGTTTATAAATGATTATTAAATGCTTAACCTTACTTATGAATGATTGTATTGTATGAGATGCCTTGAATTGATTATCCTATCTGATCTGTGATATTTTGTTCTGTAGATTGAGCTGTGTATAGTTATTTACATTTGTATATTATCTGTGAATCTGTGAATGGAAGATAAGCGTTATAGTTTATATCGCTGATCAACTATATTTCTGTGTTTTAATCTGTGATGATTGAAATGATGTTGCACTATTGTGCTAAACCCCTGGACTACACTTATACACAAACAAATATGGATTTCACGAGGAAATCGATTAAGTCACAGATTTTTGAAATGATTTATAAAAATTAAACATTTAAATTCAAATGTTTGGAAATGGATTGGATTTAAAGTGAAAAGCTTTTGAAATGGAATTTCAAAGATGAAATTTATTTTGAATAACTTGATTAAATTTTGGAATTTAAATATTTTGATTTAAATTTGAATTCAATATTTAAAATTGAATTCTATGATTTGGAAACTAGGGTTTAGAAAGGTTATTCAACTTATAAATGAGTTTATATGGGTTAAACTATTTTAAAGGTATTAATTTGGAAATTTGAATTTAAATTCAAAGGCTTTAACTCGTGTAAATAAAATTGGATTCTTTTGAACTGAAAATATTTGTTTTCAAATAATAAAAGCTTTCACCTAAGTAACGAACTTCAAAATTGTGTTAAAAGGGATTTCAAGTAAAAAATGAAAATGATTTTCCAAGTTATGGAAACAGTTTGAAAGCTATAAGTTAAATCTTTAATTTAAAGATTTAACGAGTTAATCCAATTGAAATGGAAATTGATTTGAAATCCGTAAATGAATCTTTGTGAATGGGGTGAACTTTGTGAATTAAATCTTTTGTTTAAAAAGATTAAAGTGTGGAAATTGTTTAAACCACTGAAGGTTTTTGAAGTAAATCTTTAGTTTAAAAGATTTGAAAATGGTAAATTGTTTAAACCATTTGAAGAAAGTTTGAAATTATTAAGTTGTGACTTAATTGAAATCCCATATCCATATGTTTTAAAAGTTGCGCTCACTATTCGGTTTAGCCGGGAGAGGAACTTTGTGTCGTATAACCCATTCCGAATATGTGATTCGACGTTATGGATAGCATTCGAAGACCCGTGGTGAAGACCGGGTATTTGCGAGAACGATAGGATGACCTATCGATTGTCTCTACACTGAGTTGCTCCGGTATAGAGATTTCCTAAGTGATGGGAAGTCTGATCGGGATTGTAATTACCCGGATTGCAAGGGCTTCTTTGGAAGTGCCTTCGGTTCTGTTTGAACCCGGAACAGACTTGTATGGTTACATGTCTGACACTACACTTTGAGATATAAAGCAGATTTCTTTCAAATACATTTCTGTTGGTGGCGGAGAATTTATTCTCTTAGCTTAACACCCTTCTCTGAGACGTACGAGCTCAGAGGTTATGTAGTTGAAGGTTATCAGCGATATATTCCCAATTTGGTAGTGTGGCATGCTTAGTATTGCTGTGTGTTGATGATCATTTGTTGATCATTTTGATCAGAGCATGGCTTTTGTATAAAGCGTAACTTTGTGGACGAGACTGCATCAGGACCTCACACCCCGGAAATGGTCAAAATAGGAAAGATGCGGCAAGGTTATGAGGGTCGCGCCCTTTAGGGTGTGTCATTCCCTTCTGGTAAAGGGTGGTATTAGGTATGGAGCCCTGATATTTAACCTATGTGGTAGCTCCAATCTCATTTACTGGGTGGTTGTTGCTTAGAGGCGCCTCGGATAAAGGTCCCAAAGGACCGGGGAGTGGCATGCTCGAGAAGTAGTTACCTAGTTACAGAGGTAACCCGGCCTTGTGTTGGCAGAGATCCGGTTAGGTTCTCGGGACGTCCCGCCAGAGGCGATCCCATGTGGCAGTAGAAGGTTCCTTAGCCCGACCATTTGTTGGAAAATCCAATGAAACAATACGAGCCCTGTACGGTTTTAGTTGTATACCTGCCATGGAATGTGGTGGTAACCTGCTATTGAACATGGTAGCTATAGTAGGCATAGTGCGGAATGCCTATGTTGGCTAATATTTATATTCTACTTTCGAAATATTTTCTGCACTTTGCACTTATAATAATAATATCAAAGAACTTTATACGTATTAAGCATCTTTGACTATCATAAGAAGAAATCTCCTCCAAGTCTGCGTTTGCATTGTGTGTGTGGTGGGAGGTCTTATGGTAGTTTCATTTTCAAAAAGCATTGCGAATTTACTTTAAAATTATCTTCTTGTTTTATTTAAAAGATAAACTGTTTTTGTTACTCACACCAGTCCCATGACTGACTCGGAGTTTATTGTTCCTTTCCTAAACTCTGGGTGCTCACTATTTTCCACACAAGCAGTCTAGAGTTGGGTTTTTCAGATAGTTAGGTTCAGTGGATTGTCTGGAGCTAGTTTCAGTCTTTGGATATGGATGAGATTTGCTTGTCTTAGGGTATCGAATTGATGGTTCGAGCTGCTGCTGGAGCTCTCTTTTGAAGACTATCTTAGAATTGTTTGTTCTGCTGCTGGTGTTATCTATTTTCTTTCCGCTGCTATTTTCTTGTATCATATCTCTGATGTATATTGATATTCATTGTATCATCTGTTGTATCAGATATTGCATCAATGTTGTATATCAATGTATTATTCTTTTTCTTCCGCTGTGTTGTTTACTTAATGATGTTATAAGCTCCGGCGACTCGGATTTGAACGGTCGAATCTACGGCATTCGAGTACGATGTAAAGTATGGATGTCGATTTTCGAACGGACAAAATCCGCTTCGTTACAATCGACTCGGAGCAGTCAAGGATGAAATACTCTGGAAATAAGGTTATGGACTTCGGATATTGGATTCGGAATTATTCAAAACACGCCTTGTTATCACAAGGCATGTTTTGGGGGGCAAAGTGTTATCCCGCTTTTTGGGTAAAAACTGGAATATCAATGTCGTGTGCGTTTCCACCACGACCGGAACAAGAAGAAGCAAGCAAGCGTATATAAGTCTGGAATTTCACTCATGATTCAAGTACAAAGGTTCATTCGGTAAAGCAAGGCAAGAGTTCGTTTGACACTACACTCCCCGAGTTCATCCGGTAATAAGCGTCATCTGGTACTTAAAACCCCTCGCTTTCGTCCGGTAGTTCAAGTGTATGAGTTCGTTCGGTATTCGAACTCCCCATGGCTCATTCGGCATTCTCAAATATGAAGGCTCATTCGGCATTCCCAACACAAGGGATCATTCGGCATTCTCAGTATAGGATCCATTCGGTAGTACCGAGATCGAACCAGCTCCAGCTCCCCTCGCTGCCGAACCAGGTAGGTGACTACCGAACCAAGGCATCTCCATTACCATACACCTGCCGAATCATGTCCATTCGAACTAAGCCCTCCACTCCACAACTACCGGTCCATCTCCCCACCGAGCCAACCTTCTCCTCAACCACCGAACCAACACACACCGGACCAGCATCTACCAGACCAGCCTCTACCGGACCAGCCTCTACCGGACCAAGCTACATCATCTACCACCGGACCATGGCGCTACCGGACCAGAGTACTACCGGACCAGGGCGTTGCCGAACCAATGTCGCCAGGCCAGATTGCATCGGCCTTGGCCCACCAGCAGCTATATACATCCAAGATCCCTGCCCCCAGCCTCACTCTATAAATAGAGGGGCAGGGGTACAACAATGGCAGACAAGTTTGAGAGCTCAAGCCTGGAAGGAACTTTCAAACAACTTAGATATACTTGTACTACAAGCTTTGTACTTGTAATCTGGATAGAAAAGGAGAATAACATATAAAGTGGATGTAGGCACATTCTGGCCGAACCACTATAAATCTGTGTGTCTTTTACAGTTTAGTCCTTGCTTTTTACGTATTTGCATAAACCACCCAAATCACTACGAATAACATAAAATCAACTAAATCACACGACTTGGAGGTGTTTGCCCATTTTTGTGCAAGCATTCTTGGGTTATTTGCTGAGATCTGTGATTTGTGTTTGAATATTGCTGATTTGTATTCATACACTGGTGCTTTCACGGTATTTGAGGTTTGTGGCCAATTTTGGCGCAAACAATTAACCTTTAAATTATTTAATTATTCTTTAATTAATTATCTTTAATTAATTACATTAATTAATTAACCCTTATTTAATAACCAGAATTAATTATGCTTAATTAATTTCAAATAAGTGATTATCCTTAATTACAAATTAATTTTAAACACTTGATTAATCAACTATGATCGTTTATTAGTTACTTCTAATTAAGTAATTATCTTTAAGTAATTAATTACCCTTAATTAATTGTCATTAATTAAACTTTACTTAATTAATCATTCTTTAATGTAATTACATAGAGTAATTATCTTTAATTAAGTAATAATATTTTACTAATTAAAACAAGTAACTGTACTTAATTGATTTTATTAAGTAATCATCCTTTAATTACACATCGTTTATTAATTAATTCTTAACAAACTTATTAATCCCTGATTAATACTTAACTATCATTAACATATTTAAAAACATTTTATCTTTAAAAATTAACTTACTTAATTAAATTATATAATCTAAGTTTTAAAATAAAATAAACATTTAACCTAACCAGATTAGGTAGAACAAGCTATAAACTTCTTTTAATCAAGTAATTTAAAACATTGTCATATAATGATTTAAACTAAATTTGATTTAAATTTAAAACTTGCTTTTATAAAACCATAAATTAACTTAAATCTTTAATTAACCCACACATGAATACATATTGTATAAAATGATTAATTTAACAAAATTTGTTAAAACCTGATTTAAACTTTAAAGACTAGTTTTAAAATTTTAAACTTTTACAGCTATCACCTAGAACCCGAGTCAAACCATTGTTTACCCAAGCTCCACTTCGGGTAACCCGCCTCTATCTCTTGCCTCGAGACAACCCTGAAACAAATTCAAACCAAACCCGAGCGAAAAGCTTCTTCCACTTCAACCCAAGCCTGATATATACCTACACACTGTTCACGTGTACAACCAAATGAAGCAGCTCCGACCACATACACCCCCTTAAGCATGTCGTCGACGACTCATCCACATGCTACGACTACCCAGGTTGATGGACTCGACTAGAATTTGAAAACGAACAATTGAACGCCCACAAACCAAAAAAAAGGTCAACACAAATGCCCTGTTTCACCGCCCGAGATCGCCAGAGGTCACGCGAACTCGTTCAGATCCTCGCCATGACACCACGCGTTGATCCCCCTACATACGATTTCCTATTGATCACCATCAACATCGAAATTGCTTCTTCTTCGTCATTCACCAAAATGGGTTGTTAAACCCTAAATTAGCGTCGCGACACTCCTACGATCATCTAAGAAATATCCGACCATTTTCCCTTGAACCCCCCTTCTTCAAGCTACCACCAACCTCAAACCCCATGAGCAACTCGTCGAGGATCGTCAATATTCGACGAAAAACAAGACTCTATACAACTACCAATTTTACATCCAAAATCGAACAAAAAATGTTGATTCTTTTGTCATAACTCGTGATTTTCAAAATGGTTTTATATAACATAGGTGAATCAAAAAATCATGATGTTTGAAATTTACATTTTCCAGAGTTTCCACTGTAATATCTTTTTTTCAAACATATTTTCTAATTATTTTCACTTGGAATATTTTTAAAATAATTTTACATTCATACCCTCATTTCATCTTTAGTGATCTTACTCTAATATTGATTATAAAAGGAGCAGTTAATTTAATTTTTTTTCATTTTAGTGGCCTTAAGCCTGTAACTAGACAGAGAGATGAATATATCCATTTAAGATGTATACAGAAAAATTATCTACCTGTATATATAGATATACAGATATAATTACACTTAAACAAATAAAATTCATAGCGTACATAGGCATCAACCACAAATATCAATATATATGAAAAAATCCAATTACAAAAGGGTAGTTTGCTCACCTCACAATGAAGAATAGAGGATCACGCTTTGAATTTTTTCTTTAAACTTGGAAACTTAAGTTGATGCTGAGGTGATCTTGCTCAGGAATTAGGACTTGAATTGTTAGCTTCATATTGAAGTTTTCGATCTCGTTTGATTGCTGAGATGATTTTGCTTCTTTGATTTTCACTCTTTTTTTGATTTTTAGGCTTTTGAATTTGAGTTGAATTAATTTCCAGATTTTAGTTTTGCTTTGAATTTCATTCCCTGGTTGTTTTTATTTTGATCTGTTTTATTTTTGTTTCCAGGTTTTCTTGTTTTTGAGAAAACTGTTATTGATTCTCATTTCTAGTTTTAGAAATATCAAGAGGTTTGATTGCTTTAGTTTTAATTTTCTTCTTTCCTGGTTTTGATTTAGAGTTTCAAGGTTTTTATTTTTTTTGAAGATGTGAAGTTTAAAGCCTGGTTTTCTCCTCTTGCTAACACTATATTTTGAAATTAAATTTTTAAAAAAAATGCCACTTTTCTTTTTAAGCTAATACTTGGTAAAACATGTTTGATATGTTTTACGTTTGTCAACAACCTTTTACTAATAGTTTAAAAATGTTAAAAGTTTATTTTTATGCTAAACCCTTGTTTAGTTTTATATTTACAAATGTCATAAACCATATTTCTTATATTAAAAGTGTATTATATTTTTAAATGTATGAATGTTTATATTTACAAAATTTTCTATTATTTATATAACTTTTTAAAGAAAATAATTTTTAAAATCCAATTATATACTATGAATAATCATATACACACACATATATACATATGTTTAGATTCTTATTCATACATTTTTCTTATTATTTATATTTATACAAATTAAAGAAAAATAATTTGAAATCAAATTATATATTGATAAATAAACACATATATTTATATACATACATGCATATATATATATATATATATATATATATATATATATATAAGTTCTTAATTATAGAATTTATGTCAAATTCAAAATATTACATGTGTATATCATAATTAGGAACAAATTCCTATTAATAAAATTTTCAGATCCAATTTATTCTCAATACATTTATATTTTAATTACCAATTTAAATTCGACTTAAAACCGGGATCGTTATAGGTACTCCCTTAAAGAAATTCCGTCCTCGAAATTTGCTAGGCAGGGAGACAACAAAGAGCAGATGGAAAATGTTTTACAAGATCAAACTGAATATCTATTCTGCATTTGTCTTTCCAAATGGGAATATCATCGATAAATTATGAGAACGAACTCATTTGATACTTTACGAAATAGTCGGGTCATTTGATCTACGAAATGTGCAGGGCATTGGTTAGTCTGATGGGATAACTAACCATTCGTAGATTGTAATTGGACCCCAAAGAATTGACAAGCGGATAAATTCAATTCAGCTTTATATTTTGTTAACCGATTTATTTCAATTAAAATTTCCAATTTATTAAAGTTAAAATGAAAAACTGATAAAAACTAATTAAGAAAATACGAAATGGGAATTAGAATCTTTTCTACAACGATTTGCAGTGCCACCACCACACCATAACTTCTTTTTATAGCTGCCATGAAGAAATCAAAGAATTGATATCGAATGATGTTCATAAGAGAGTCGATAGAGAAAAGTTTTTTCCTTGTTGTTACAGGGTATTGACCATTTGTAGTGGTACTACCCTGTCCCCTATCTCGTCCTCTTCTTGAACTCATACTCACTATCAGTGGATAGTAAGAGAATTTACTAAGGCATACGGACAGATATCTTAGGGATATACTCATTCTAGGGTATTTGTATCCCTATCTCTAATGAGCTACCTAATGTGTTATACTCCTGAGCTAAAGTTCAACCTTCAGCTCTGATGCACCTACTATTTGATTATCGAGAAAACCCAACTCCAGACTGCCCGTGTGGAAAATTGTAGGCACCTAGAGTTTAGAAAGAGAACAATAAACTCTGGATCAGTCATGGGACTAGTATGAGCAAATAAAAATAGTTTATCTTTATCAAAAGCAGAACAAAAGAATTTAAACTAAATCCGCAATGCTTTTTGGAAAATGAAACTAGCATAAGGCTTCCCGACACACACACATTGGAATCGCACACTTGGGAGAGATTTCTCCTTATGATAGTCAAACATGCTTGATACGCAAAAGTCCTTTTTGATATTATTATTAGTGCATAGTGCAGAAAACCTTTCAAAAGTATAATATTAATCCTAGCTAGCATAGGTACCATTATATTATGCCTGCTATAGTTACCATTTAAGAATGGCAGGTTATACGATTGCAATCGTAAAAGGCGCGTATTGATGATTGGATTTCCAACAAATGGTCAGGCAAAGGAACTTCCTGGGCCACATGGGTACACCTCTGGAGGGACGCCTCGAGAACTTAACCATCTCTATGCTAACACAAGGCCGGGTTACCTCTGTAACTAGGTAACTACTACACGAGTATGCCATCCCCTGGTCATTACCAACCTTTATCCGAGGATCCTCATTTCCAACAACCACAAAGTAATGTATTTGCAGTAGCCACATAGGTTAAATATCTGGGCTCCATACCATGATACCACCTTTTTCCAGAAGGAAATGGACATACCCTAAAGGGCACGACCCTCATAACCTTGCTGCATCTTTCCTGTTTCGACCATTTCTGGGTTGTGAGGTTCTGATGTAGTCTCACCCACAAAGCTACGCTTTACACAAAAGCCATGCTTTGATCAACAAATGATTAGCAGCACTTCGTATGCCACATTACCAAATTGGGAATGTATCACTAATAACCATCAACTACATAACATCTGAGCTCGTACGACTCGGAGAAGGGTATCAAGCTAAGAGAATAAATTCTCCGCTACCAAATAGAAATGTATTTGATAGAAACTAGCTTCACATCTCAAAGTGTAATGATAGACACACATCCATACAAGTCTGTTTTGGGTTCGAACAGAATCGAAGGCACTTCAAAAGGAAGCCCTTGCAATTCGGGTATTCAAAATCCCGATCGGACTCCCCATCATATATGGAGATCTCTATACCGACGCGACTCAGTGTAGACACATAAGATGGGTTATCCTTTCATTCTCGAAAATACCCGATCTTCACCACCGCTCTTCAAATGCTATCCATTACGTCGTATCATTATTCAGAATTGGTTATATGACACAAAGTCCTCTCTCGGCTAAACCGAATAATGGGCGCAATATTTAAAAACATATGGATATATGGAATCTTAGTTAAGTCACAATTTAAAGCCCAAAACCTTTTCTTTCAGATGGTTTAAACAAATCACCCTTTTTATCTTTTTTAAAAACAAGATTCACTTCACAAAGTTCACCAATCATTCACAAAGATTTATTCATAGCTTTAAAAATTGTTTACTGTAACGATCCCGATTTTTGAGTCGTATTTAAAATTGGTGAATTAATTTTCAAATAAAATAAGATATTTGTTTGTTATTTAAATATACCTATATAAATTGATTTTAAATAGAATTTGTTAGAACCTTTAGTATACGATTTCGACGATGACAACTATACAATGGAAATTATATGTATTATACAAGCACGCAGATGCAACTCAAAGCAAGACAAACCACTGTTGTGACAAGATAAAGACTAAAAGCACTAAAAGAAATTCATCTACAAAGTTGCACGAAGTTCGAAGGAACAAACACTCAAGAATGAACCCAGAAAAACCTCACTGGACAAGTTCAGACGTCTGAATGTAGAACCTCAGACGTTTGAACGTAGATACTGGACTAAAACTAATAATAGGTTCCAGACGTCTGAAAACCACATCCAAACGTCTGAAACTAGGCTCGAGGCAAATATTTCAAATTACAACTGTCACCTCCGAAGAGACACAACTCCATCTCTCCTCCGCAACTCTTCACCAGTGAACAGTGATGACTCTAGATTGAAAGAGAAGAGATGTAACTACTAGAAGCAACTCTCTACAACTATATAAACAAGAACCAAGATGAATCAACTAACTAACTTGCTCACTTAAATTCTATCTTGATCATCTCTTGTTCTAATCATCTACTTGCTATCCAATCTGTAAATCTGATCATACACTTCTATATTCTCTCAAACAATATTGTATTCAATCATTCTTGAGATATAGGAAGTTTAATTGTACGATATAGTCAAAATCTGTGTAATAGAAAACATATTCTTGACAAAGAAACTCTGCTGTTGTAAACTTGTTCCTCCAGGTGAAATGAGGGTTATTTAGTGAAAGGGAATTCCAAAGAGGAGCTTCAGGACTGGACGTAGGACGGGAGGTCCGAACCAGTATAAAAACCCTGGTGCGATTATTCATGTTTACCTTCTTTACTAATTATTACACTATAGTTTATTAGTTATATACTTGTCATTTGTATAATCGATCCACCATAAGCTAGTCTTTCAATTGGTATCAGATCCTGATTTGATCAAAGTTCTGTAACAAGTTTTTGAATCACTAATATGGCAAGTATCTTTCAAGAAGGTCAATCTACCGCACGTCCCCCACTATTTAATGGCTCCAATTATGCATATTGGTCAACCCGTATGCGTATTTTTATTGAAGCCAATGGTCTAGAAATGTGGTCTGCAACCCAAAATAAATATGAAGCACCTGACACTGATATGCACATGGACCGATGCACAAAAGACCTTAGCCTCGAACAATGCTAAAGCTATGAACGTTTTATTTTTTTTTTCTAGATAAAAATGAGTTTTCACGTATCATGTTATGTACCACTGCATTTGACATTCGGTGTACCTTACAAATCACACACGAAGGTACAACAAAGGTCAAACAAACTAAGATTTCAATTTTGCAAAACCAATTCTCTTCATTCAAAATGAAGCAAAATGAAACTATTGTTGACATGTATTCTAGATTTCAAACTATCCAACATGATCTTACGGCATTAGGAGTTAAGTTTACTAATTTTGATTTAGTTTCTCGAATACTCAACTGTTTAACACCGGATTGGGAAAGGAAGGCATTAGCTATTGAAGAAGCTGATGATCTCTCTACTCTCAAGGTTAAAGAGTTGATAGGAAACTTAATGTCCTATGAAGCTAAATTATAGGCTAGAAAAGAACAAAATGTTGAAAAGAAGAACATAGCATTTCAAGCAAAGAATGATGACTCGGATTTGGATGAAGAAGAGATAGTTTTCATTGCCATAAATTATAACAAATTCAAAAAATTTAGAAAGATGATCAAATTCCAAAAAGAAGGGAAGTCCAACACAATAAATCTATCTCAAATCAAGTGCTATGAATGTGATCAATATGGACATATGAAGAAAGATTGCCTTAAACTCAACAGTGAGAAAAAGAACAAATTTGAAAATTTAAGAAGAAAAGAGCTTTTAAAGTCACTTGGGACGATTCTGATTCATCATCATCTTCCGAGGGTGATAGTGATAGCGATGGAGAACAAGCTAATGTATGTTTTATAGCTAACACTGATAAGGTATGTCCTGAACTTAGCTATAATGAATTATTAGAGTTAGGTATTGAACTTGATGACAAATTTCGACAAATCAAAAAATTGAATAAAGAACACCAAGCTAAAATAAATCGATTAGAACTAGAAATTGAATTATAAAAGGTTGAAAAGTTATTTTAGAAGAAGAATTAGAAATTTCACAAGAAAAATGTAAAAAGTCTATCGAATATGATACACAATATAGTGAAATTGATAAGTTAAAACTTGAGAATAATAATTTGATTAAGGAAAATATTGAACTAAAAAGTAATTTATAAATTTCAAAAAATGAAATTTGTCAATTAAAGGATAAAGTAGAAAAAAATTACTAACAATGTTTCAAAGTTTAACAAAGGAAAACAAGATATTGATAATTTAATTAAAATTTCTAAACCCTCTGGTAATCGAAATGGAGTAGGATTTGAAAAGAGTTCACAAAAGAAAAAAGGTAATATTATAAAGCAAAGTATCTTATATCAAAGTTTCATAAAGAAACCAAAGTTAAGTAAAGATGTAAAATCTAAGAATATAAAAATTTGGATACCAAAATCTAATAATAAGCTAATTAGACAAAAACATATTGATAGTTTTCTATCAAGTGTAGTATTTAACAATGATTATGTTTTTAAAGGACCCAATCCTACTTGGGTATGGCTACCTCCCCTCCTATCATTTACGACCCCAATAAAAGAAGCGGGTACTAATTGAATAATTTTTGTTTTATAGGTACCCAAAAATAAAAGCAAGGAGAAATGGATACTCGATAGTGGCTGTTCAAAACAAATGACCGGTAATGCCAAGATGCTCTCAAATATAAAATATATCGATGGAGGCACCATGACCTTTGGAGACAACTAAAAAGGATATGTCATCGAAATTGGAGAAGTCATAAATATCGGTATTTCTAACTCTCCTATTATCTCTAATGTTTTATTAGTAGAAAATCTAAAACATAATTTGCTAAGCATTAGTCAACTATGTGGTAAAGGTTTTCAAATAAATTTCGAGAAAAATTGATGCAGTATATTTGATAATAATAAAAATTTATTATTTGAAGGATTTTGAAATAAAAATACTTATATATTGAATATGAATATGAAAAAAATTCGGATTTATGCTCGATCGCTAAGCTTGATGATCCACGGCTATGGCATAAATGATTTTGTCACATGAATTTCAAAAATATAAATTATCAAAACATGAACTAGTTAGAGGATTCCAAAAATAAATTATAAAATAGACAACTTGTGTGATGCGCGTCAAATTGGAAAATTAAAAAGGAGTTCTTTTAAATCTAAAAATAATATTTAAAAAACAACCATTAGAATTGTTGCATTTAAATTTTTTTTGCCCCACTCAAGTAAGATCAATAAATCAAAACAAGTATGTTTTTGTAATTGTTGATGACTTTTCACGATATACATGGACTTTGTTTTAAAAAAATAAAAGTGACACTTTGGTATGTTTAAAATATTTGCAAAAAGAACTAAAAAAACAAATGAATTTAAAGATTAAAAAAATTCGCAGTGATCACGGAGGAGAATTTGAAAATGAACGTTTTCAAACTTTTGCAATAAAAATGGAATTAATCATAATTTTTCAATTCCACGTACACCACAGCAAAACGGTGTACTTGAACGAAAAAATAGAACATTACAAGAGTGTGCAAGAACAATATTAAACAGTAGTAATCTACCAAAACATTTTTTGGATGAAGCTATTGCTACAGCTTGCTATGTCTTGAATTGAGTGACACTACGACCAATGAAAAAAAACACGTGTTATGAAATATTTTTTGGTAAGAAACATTAGGTATCATATTTTAGAACATTTGGATCAAAATGTTTCATACTAAATACTAAAGACAATCTAGGAAAATTTGATCCTAAGGTTGATGAAGGAATATTTGTTGGCTATTCCGATCGTAGCGAAGATTATAGAATTTATAACAATAGGACAAATATTATAGAAGAAAGTTTACATGTTTCTTTGGATGAAAATTTTATAACTGCACAAATTAATGACGAAGAAGAAATACATCCAAATGATTCTTCTAACACACCTAACAATAATAACGAAGCTATTGATCAAAATAATAATCTAATTTCACCTTCAAGGATTTTAAAGAATCATCCTATAGATAACATCATTGGAGATTTAAATTCTAGAGTAACTCGAAATCAACTTAATTAAATAAGTCATGTTGCTTTTGTTTCAAATTTTGAACCAAAGAACTATAAAGAAGCTTCTAAAGACGACTTTTGGATTTCAGCTATGCAAGAAGAATTAAATCAGTTCGAACAAAATAATGTTTGGGAACTCATACCAAGACCAGAAGATCAATCCGTCATTGGAACAAAATGGGTATTTAAAAATAAAGCCGATGAAACCAGAAATATAATTCGAAATAAAGCATGTTTATTAGCACAGGTGTATAATCAAGAAGAAGGAATTGATTACGATGAAACTTTTACACCTGTAGCTATATTAGAAGCTATACGAATTTTACTCGCTTTTGCTTGTCATAACAATTTTAAATTACATCAAATGGACGTCAAAAGCGCATTTTTAAATGGTTTTATCAAAGAAAATGTTTATGTTGGACAGCCACCGTTATTTAAACATTAAAAATTTCCTAATCATCTTTTTAAATTAAAAAAAGTGTTATATGGGTTAAAACAAACTCCTAGAGATGAATCGTCGGCTTCGTCGCTCAAAGCTCCATTCTGATCCCCAATCAACTATGGTCATCCCATCTACGAACCGAATTCATGGGATCTTCAGGATTGGAACCAAAACAAATAAACCATTATGTTTGAAGATGATTATATACATATATATTTGTTTATATTGTATTCTATTCAATAAATAAATTTTTTTTCTTCACAAAACTTTCAAAAAAAACTAATCTTGAGTTTTTCAGACGTTTGAAAAAGATTCCAGATGTCTGAAATAGGAATCTAAAACTACTACTGAATGAGCCCAGACGTCTGAAATCCTTTCTAGACGTCTGAAATTACTCTCTGTCTAGTAGTAGCACTTTCCAGACGTCTGAGTGTTATTTCCAGACGTCTGATTCTACTCTCTGTCTCTAACTCAAGCATCTTTAGACGTCTGATCCACTATTTCAGATGTCTAGAACTGGAAACGACAGTTTTTTAAACACTATATTTGATCGATCAATCCCCTTTTCTCTATTTCTAATCATTTCCAAAATCAAAATTTACTATTATCAAAATCTAATAATCGAATTCCTCACCTGATTAATGCCGCCACGAACAAAAAAAATAGGAATTAAGAAAAGAAAGCATGGAGAAGGATCCTCTTCTCAACCCTTTATGGTAACTGACACTCAAATCAAAGATTGGTTATTCCATAATCCAGCAACTATAAGACGGTTTGAAGACTTGAAGATTAAGAAATGCATCTCGGACCCTTCTATGACCTAATCAAGTTTCCTTCTTACGATATGGATGACATATGTGAGCAAGGTGAATTGCAAACACTTATTTCTTTTAATGCTAACGATGTTTCTATCGATCAATTAGCTATGTATCTATTTTATGCTAATTTGGATAGTTCATCTGTATGGACTACTGAGAATGATGAATAATGTTTATGGACCGAGTGTCTATGGGACAACAATAAAGTTAACCCCTACAATAATTGGACAAATTCTAGAATGCTCTTATACGGGTCACAGATTATCTGAAATTGAGGATATGCGATTCAAACCTCGTGATATTATAACTCATCACTTATGGAAAAATCAAATGCCTGTGTTTTCATCCAAATTTCTTAGGCCTCGTGCTAGGCACCTTACCCGAATGCTTATAAAATACAGTTATTCCTCGATTAGGTAGCCATGAACAAATTACTGATCTTAAGCACAAAGCACTATATGCACTATTTAATCACACTAAGATCAATTGGGCTCAGTTCATCTTCGACAAGCTAAAAAGGTTTTGGAATAGATCTCACCGGACTATCATTTACCCGACTTATATTATGCAAATCCTCAAAGCACTAAACATCCCATCATACATTTCTGCTTTTGAGGAGCTATGTATCAAATATAGTGGAACAAAATTATTTAACCTTATCCATTTTGCCGGAGGAACCACCATCTTATATGATCTTCCTAGAATGGAGAAATGCACAAAATCAACCTCTCCCTCCTACACAACAACAAGAGCAATAATAACAAGAAGTTAATACAGAACTACCAAAGGAACCACCTCCACCTCCTCCTTCCTCGTTTGAATATCACTCTAATATGGAGATTTTGGAAGCACGAACTCAGCCAAATGCTAATGAAAGCACTGCTCACTTAATATTACAAAACCAAGTGCTTCTATCTAGAAATCAAATTCTCCTTAGCAAACAAATAGCACGGCTTGATCACACATTGTCCACAAAACTTTTCAAAGTTGAAGATTCTCTTGCTTCGGTAGTTTCCAAACATGATCAAACAATTCAACAAGCCAGTCAACCTTCTTCTGATTGGTCCACACCTTCTCAATCTCCTCACACATTGCCAAAGACCAGCGATAAGTATAAAGGGAATTTGGACCCCCTTGGTGGTGTTCTACCTTGACCTCATACAGTTAATATTTTGTTGTAGTTTTCAAATTACTATTGTGGTTCTTCAATTATTTTTGATAATGACAAAGGGGGAGAAAAAGAGATATGCACATCTATAGGGGCGATTACATTTAGGGGTAGAATCTGTCTGTTGTAAACTATTATCTAAGAACATTGTATAATTGTCATCATCAAAAAGAGGGAGAATGTTTGAACCTTTAGTATTCGATTTCGAAGATGACAACTATACAATGGAAATCATATATATTATACAAGTATGAAGATGCAACTCAAAGCAAGACAAACTGCTGCTGTGACAAGATAAAGACTAAAAGCACTAAAAGAAGTTCATCTACAAAGTTGCACGAAGTTCGAAGGAACAAACACTCAAGAATGAACCTAGAAAAACCTCACTAGACAAGTTCAGACATCTGAATGCAGAACCTCAGACGTCTGAATGTAGATACTGGACTAAAACCAATAATAGGTTCCAAACGTCTGAAAACTACATCCAGACTTCTGAAACTGGGATCGGGGCAAATATTTCAAATCACAACTGTCATCTTCGAAGAGACACAACTCCATCTCTCCTCCGTAACTCTTCACCAATGAACAGTGATGACCCTAGACCGAAAGGAAAGAGATGTAACTACTAGAAGCAACTCTCTACAACTATATAAACAAGAATCAAGATGAATCAACTAACTAACTTACTCACTTAATTTCTATCTTGATCATATCTTGTTCTAATCATCTACTTGCTATCCAATCTGTAAATCTGAGATCATACACTCTATATTCTCTCAAACAATATTGCATTCAATCATTCTAGAGATATAGGATGTTTAATTGTACGATATAGTCAAAATCTGTGTAAAGAGAGCACATTCTTGACAAAGAAACTCTGATATTGTAAACCTTTTCCTCCGGGTGAAGTGAGGGTTATTTGGTGAAAGGAAATTCCGAAGAGGGGCTTTGGGACTGGACGTAGGACGGGAGGTCCGAACCAGTATAAAAACCCTGGTGTAATTATTCCTATTTACATTCTTTACTAATTATCACAATATAGTTTAATTTAGTTATATACTTGTCATTTGTATAATCGATCCGCCATAAGTTAGACTTTCAGAATTTTGATTTGAAATTCAAAATAAATATATTTGAAAAATAAATTGTATTTGAAAACTCCATATTTTAAAATTAAAAAAAAATTGCTTTCTAATATTATATTTATAGGTGTGCGTGTGTGTATATTGATTAGGAATTCAAAAGTAAATATTTTATAAATTGAAGTTAATAATCTTCATATTTTAAAGAACTAATAAATATATAATTTGTAATTTGCAATTATATTTTAAATCATTTCTTTAAAAAGTTGTATAAAAATAAATAATGTACAAATATAAACATAATTGATAAAAACCTAAATCTATGTAAATAAATAAATATAAAACAATGTTTAAAACATAAAATAGTTTGTATGTAAATTAAGTAATTTATTTAAACAAGGGGTTAAAACATAAATTTATAAATAAATTGAAAATTAAGGATTTAAACATAATTTGAATTATTTTTAACAAGTGTAAACAAATTATACTATTTTTAACAAGAAAGAGTTTATGGATTTAACAAGTGCAATTTAATAGTACAAGTGGCAATTAAATCATCTCTTAAATTAGATTTATAAATATAATGTGTGAGAAAAAGATCAGGCTAATGCATGTTCCTCAAATTTTCTTTCATCTTCATATTTCACAAACCTGAAATGAAAAACAAAAGCGAGTCAAAAGATTTAAACAAAATCCGAAGCATCTCAAACAAAATCAAACAAATTCTCAGCTTCAACCCGAGAGGAAAATAAAATCAAAAGGGCAAAGCATTCCAGTTTTCAGACTTCAATTTACAACCTGGTTCATGTGCAACTTGAAGATTAAATTCAGAGGCAGTTCAACCTGGTTCATGGGAAATTATAGTGAAAAAACTGTTCAAACCAGAAAATCAATATTCACAAAATCCTGCTTTGATTTCATTATCGGTTTTGTACTAGAAAACTATGAATTTTGATAGTGATTTTAAGATTTTAAAGTTTGGAATTATCGTGATATCTAGAATTAAACAAAGTTCATATTATAGCCAAGTACTGTTGTAATGATGAATTAAAACTCGAGGTCGATATCGAAGGTAGTTTACGGTTCACTGATCATCAGAAAATTGATCACTTGATTTGTATATTGAAGAGGAGTTTGGGCGGAATTGAACTATGGTTTTTGACCCAGTGTTGTTTAGTGTGGAGGATGTGACGATTTCATCATCAACGTCGCATCTGGATGCATCGCGACCGGGGAAATAGAAGGAGGGAACTGAGGCGGTGGTTCAGGCGAGATCACGTGATCTCTGGTGGTCAGAATCGTCAAGGCGAGGAGAATTTCTTCGATGAGGTTTGTTCCAGTAAGAAGTGGGTTAGCTCGATTTCGTTGGACAATGAAACCGTGGAACGTGGGTGCTCGTGAGGCTTGAGGGGTTCATCGGCGTTTTGCCGGAGGTCGTGGTGATGGTCGGAAGTGATCGAAGCGATTGTACACGTGCATAATACATAGTTTGTATCTGGTTGCTTTATGGGTTATGAAAGATAATGAGAACTCGGGTTCGAGTTCGAGAAATCGAAGAATTGACTTGAAGATGGGGGAATGTGAAGAAAACGCGGGTTTATACTCGGGAATTTCAAACTTTTGCTCGGGTTCATGAGTTTCACGTGAGTGTTTTAAACAGGTTTTCAAATTTAAACTAAGTTTAAACAATTTCTTGATTCATCCTTTTAAATATAATAAATATTTAGTTTGGGATTTAGATTAAGGATTAAAATAAATTTATTTTAACTAAATGAATTTTAAGGTATTTTATTATATGCCTATTATTTTAATTCTTAAGTTATTTAAATGAGTTGAAATAATGAAAATAAATAGTCGGAATGATTTTGACTATTATTTAACCTGTGGGGTCTTAAATTAATTTATGATAAATTAATTCCGAGGATTATTTCCAAACAAGTTTTCAAAGGTTAAACTTTAAAGATTAAATGTCATTAAAAGAAATTTGGTTTGTTATAGAATAATTATACATTAGGAACTTTTGTAATTAATTCATAAGTGTTTCAAAATAAAATAACATAATGTTTGGACTAAGAAGTGATTAAGGATTTTGTTTTAAGCTTAATTAATCAAAGTTCTCAAATGATTTGTATAATTGTTTTCAAGCATTTCAATCTAATAAGGTTTAAATGTCGATTAAGTAAGATAAAGGGTTTATCTTTGATTAATTAAAATTTTAAGTAATTAAAGATAATTACATAATAAAAGTAATAAAAAGATGATTAAGTAATTAACGGGTAATTACTTAATTAAGTAAAGAAGGATTAACTAATGTGGGCAGTTAAAGAATAATTACTTAATTAATGAAATTAATTAAGAATTAATTAACTAAAGGATGATTGCTTAATAATTAATTAAGGGCTAATTAATTAATGATTAATTAAAGGTTATTAACTAATTAAAGGTTAATTAATTAATGAAGGTGATTAAGGAATGATAATTAATTAAGGAGTAATTAATTAATGTAATTAATTAAGGATAATTAATTAAAGGATAATTAAATAATTAAAGGTTAATTATTTAATGATTAAAATTTATTAAGTGATTAGGGATAATCGTTTATTGTACTAAATTAAAGGTAATTAATTAATGATTAAAGTTGATTAATCAAGTAATTAAGGATAATTAATTAATTAATTAAAGGTTAATTACTAAAAGTGATTAGGGATAATCACTTATTGTAATTAATTATGGATAATTAATTAAATTGTAATTAATTAAGAGTTGATTAATTAATTAATTAAGGGTAATTAATTAAAGGACAACTAAATAATTAAAGATTAATTATTTAATGATTTTTGATTGATTGATTTATTTATTGCGGTTGATTAATTTATAATTAACGTTGATTAATTTATAATTAAAGGTTGATTGATTTATTATCAAGGGTTAGTTAATAAATAAAGAATAATTAATTAAAATTATTTGGAATTAGTTAATGTTAGTTAACCAGGATGTGTGATTAATCTGGTTTAAATTAATCGGATGATTAATTAACCTAACTTATGGATGTTTGAATTGCATGGAATGCTTTGAATTGTTTGATATCCTTGGTGTGTGATGCTTTGTGATATGAATTATTTTGATTCGAGTAGTGATGAATGTAATTTATTTATCTGTGATAAATGTATATTATTTATCTGTGAATCTATGAATGAAAGATAAGCGTTATATATTATACCGCTTATCGATATTGCTGTGTTTGAATCTGCAATGATTGATGATGTTGCACTATTGTGTAAAACCCTAGACTACACCATACACACACAAATATGGATTTCACAAGGAAATCGGTTAAGTGACAGATATTTTGAATTTAAATATTATTTATTCAAAAGATGAATTTTGAATCCAAATGGTTTTGGAAATGGAATTGTACTGAATATGGAAAGCTTTTGGAAAAGGGAAATTTGAAATCGAATTTAGTTTGAATAGGATATATCTTGTTTAAGATTTGAAAATTATTTTGGATAATATGGTTTGAAAAGTGGTGATACAAATTATATAATATATATAATAATCTTAAAAGTATTTTAAACGTATTATTTTGAGAATTTAAAATTAACCCAAGTTTATACATTAAAGGCTATAACTTGTGCATATTTGATCGGATTTGTCCATAACGAAAAGTATTTGTCTTCAAATGATAATGGCTTTCATATAACGAAAGAACTTCCAATTGTTGTTGAAAAGATTTCAAGTTTGAAATGGATTTGTTTTGAAAGCTATGAATGAATCTTTGTGAAATATTGTTGAACCTTGTTTTGAAATTGAAGAGGATCTTAAAGATATACTTTGTATAAAAGATTTGGAATTGAAATAGTTTTGAAAACTATGAATGAATCTCTGTGAAAGATTGGTAAACTTTGTGAAGTGAATCTTTTTGTTTAAAGATTTGGAAATGGTAATTTGTTTAAACCATTTGAAGAAATATTTTGGGTAATAAGTTGTGACTTAACTAAGATCCCAATATCCATATGTTTTTAAATATTGAGCTCATTACTCCGTTTAGCGGGGAGAGGACTTTGTGTCATATAACCCATTCCGAATAATGATACGACGTTATGGATAGCATTTGAAGACCGGTGGTGAAGATCTTGTATTTTCGAAAACAAAAGGATTACCTGTCGAATGTCTCTGCACTGAGTCATGCCGGTATAATGATCTCCATATGTGATGGGGAGTTCGATCGGGATTGTGAATACTCGGATTGCAAGGGCTTCTTTATGAAGTGCCTTCGGTTCAGTTCGAACCCAGGACAGATTTATATGGATGTGTGTCAAACATTATACTTTGAGATGTAAAGCTTGTTTTTATCAAATACATTTTTGTTTGGTGGCGGAGAATTTTTTTCTCTTCGCTTAACACCTTTTGTTGAGACGTACAAGCTCAAAGGTTATGTAGTTGATGGTTACTAGTGATACATTCCCTATTGGTAATGGGCCATACGAAGTGTTGCTGATCATTTGTTGATCGAAGCATGGCTTTTGTGAAAATTCTAGCTTTGTGGACCTGACTTCGTCGAGCCTCACAACCCGGTAATGGTCGAAACAGGAATAGTTGTAGCAAGGTTATTTAGGGGTAGCGCCTCCTGAAGGTATGTCATTTCCTTCTGGATAAAAAGTGGTATCATGGTATGGAGCCCAGATATTTAACCTATGTGGTTGCTGCAAACTTATTGCTTTGTGGTTGTTGGTTGAGAGGCACCTCGGATAAAGGTTGGTAACGACCGGGAGATGGCATACTCCTGTCAGTAGTTACCTAGTTACAGAGGTAACCCGGCCTTGTGTTGGCAGAGATCCGGTTAGGTTCTCGAGGACGTCCCTCCAGAGTCATTCCATTCAGCTTAGGAAGTTACTTTGCCTGACCATTGTTGGAAATCCAATCATCCAATACGCGCCTTGTACTGTTTTAGTTGTATAACCTGCCATTTAACATGGTAGCTATAGTAGGTATACTATAGTGGTACATATGCTGGCTAAGATTAATATTATACTTGCAAATTTTTTTGCACTGTGCACTAATAATAATATCAAATGGTTTTCGCGTATCAAGCATTTTTGACTGTCATAAGGAGAAATATCCTCCAAGTGTGCGCTTGCATTGTGTGTGGCGAGAGGCCTTATGGCAGTTTCATTTTCCAAAAAGCATAAATCCTTTTGTTTTGCTTTTGTTAAAGATAAACTGTTTTTGTTTGCTCATACAAGTCCCAATACTGACCAGAAGTTTATTGTTCCCTTCCTAAACTCTAGGTGCCCACAATTTTCCACAAGGGCAGCCTAAGAGTTGGGTTTTTTAGATAATCATATAATAGGTGTAGAATTCGATATCATCCAGGCTTTGGATTTGGCGATTGCACTTGCTTCTCTTCAGCATCGATAACTGACCTCGCTTAGTCAACATGATGGGGGTTCGAGCCTTCCGATAAGGAGTTTGGAGTCTTTTGAGCCTTGGCATTTGAGTCACAGTTTTGGATTCTTTCTTTCTCTCTTAGGGATCAAGATGGAGATTTCTTTCCGCTGTGTCATTATTCCGCTATTATATTCTACTCTGATATTTATGGATCCATTGTATCTTATTTTATCAAATATTGTATCATTGTTGTATCGAATATTGTGTGTTAATGATATATTCATCTTCTTCTGTTGTTTTGTTATACTTAATGTGTTATAAGCTTTAATACGAATCGGATTTCAACGGTTGAATCTACGGCAGTCGAATATGGTAAAGTATGGATGTCGATTTTCGAACGCTGAAATTTGGGTCGTGACATCTTGGTATCAGAGCTGAAGGTTGAACTTTATCTCAGGAGTATAACAAATCAGGTGACTCATTAGAGATAGGGTGAAGTGTGCCCTAGAATGAGTATATCCCTAAGATATCCATCAGTATGCCTCAGTAAATTCTCTTACTATCCACTGATAGTGAGTATGAGTGCAAGAAGAGGAAGAGATATGGGACAGGGGTGTACCACTACAAATGGTCGATACTCTGCAATAACAAGGAAACAACTTCTCTATAAATCTCTTCTGATCATCATCCGATTCTTTGATTGCTTCGTGGCAGCTCAGGAAAGAAGCTTTGGTGTGATGGTGGCCTTGCATATCGTTGTAGAAAAGGTTCTAATTCCTATTTCGTATTCTAACCATCTGTTTCCCTCAGCTTTCTGTTTTAACTTTAATGAATTTGAAATTTTAATTGAAATGAATTGGTTAACAAAATATGAAGGTATATTAATTTGTATCGATAAAACGATATCGGTTAAAACCAAAATTTGAAATTTTTGTTGCGATTTCTTGTGAGGATCAAAGTCCGAAGAGGGACAAGTTGGTGTAAAATTTGGGGTATTCCAACCTGAGTTTGTAATTTATCCCTAGAGTTTGAGAATTATGGAAGATTGAATCTATTTGTTTATTCTTTTGGGTACAGATATAATCTACGAATGGTTAATTATCCCTTCGGACTAACCAATGCTCCTGCATATTTCATAGATCAGATGACCCGAGTACTTCGTGAGATATTGATTGAGTTCGTTCTCATATTTATTGATATTCTGATTTGGTAAGCCAAATGCAGAATAGATATTCAGTTTGATCGGGTAATTCAATTCTCTATCTCAGATGTGTTCATCCGTTCTTTTTTGTCTCTCTGTCTAGCAAATTTCGAGAAAGAGATTTTCTTAAGGGAGGAAATCTGTAACGATCCCTATTTTTGAGTCAAATTTAAAATTGGTGATTAATATAAATTTTAGGATTTAATTGGTGAATTAGTTTTCAAATAAAATAATATATTTGTTTGTTATTCAAATATATGTATATAATTGATTTTAAATAGAATTTTGATTTGAAATTCAAAATAAATATATTTGAAAAATAAATTGAATTTGAAAATTCAATATTTTAAAATTAATAAAAAATTGCTTTCTAATATTATAATGTATATATAGGTATATATATTGATTAGGAATTCAAAAGTAAATATTTTATAAATTGAAGTTAAAAATCTTCATATTTTAAAGAACTAATAAATATATAATTTGTAATTTGTAATTACATTTTAAATCATTTCTTTAAAAAGTTGTATAAAAATAAATAATGGAAAATGTACAAATATAAACCTAATTGATAAAAACCTAAATCTATGTAAATAAATAAAAATAAAACAAGGTTTAAAACATAAAATAGTTTATATGTAAATTAAGTAATTTATTTCAACAAGGGGTTAAAACATAAATTTATAAATAAAATAAAAATTAAGGATTTAAACATAATTTGATTTATTTTTAACAAGTGTAAACAAATTAAATCCTATCTTAAATTAGATTTATAAATATAATGTATAAGAAAAAGATCAGGCTAATGTGTGTTCCTCAAATTTTCTTTCATCTTCAAAATTCACAAACCTGAAATGAAAAAAAAAGAGTCGAAAGATTTAAACAAAATCTGAAACATCTCAAACAAAATCAAAAAAGTTCTCAGCTTCAACCTGAAAGGAAAATAAAATCAAAAGGGAAAAGCATTCCACTTTTCAAACTTCGATCTTCAACTTGGTTCATGTGCAACTCGAAGATTAAATTCAAAGGCAGTTTAACTTCATAAATCCGGAAAGGAGATTCTAGTTCAAAAACAAAAGGCATCAACCTGATTCAAAAAGTCTGAAACAATTTAAAAAAAATAAAACCCAAGCAAAGAGAAAATCAAATAATGCAAACCAATTCAAAGCAAACAACGGTTAGGATAAAGCAAATTTGATCAAGCCTCAATTTCTAGATTTTGAAATCTTTTTCAGGTTCTCTGTTCCTTTCTGTCAAACTATCCAGGTGAGCAAACCACCCTTATAAATTCTTAAAACTTTATATCTGTTTTGCATATGATAAGTCTTGAATGTAAATTGTGAAAGGTGCTTGCATGCTTGTATATATGAATGGATGACTGTGTGTATGATTGTGTACAAGCAACATGCCTCTGTTTATACATGGCAGGTTTGATAAACCTGTCTTAAAATTCATACCACCCAAAAGAATGAATGTTAGGCTTTGATCATTAAAAGGAAATTGCTTGAAATAATGTGATTTCATTTATGAAAATAATTTCAGATAAAAACATTTTGTAAATATTCTGAAAATGGGAAATTACAGTGAAAAAATTGTTCAAACCAAAAAATCAATATTCATAAAATATTGATTTGATTTCATAATTGGTTTTGTACTAGAAAACTATGAATTTTGATAGTGATTTCAAGATTTTAAAGTTTGGAATTATCACGATGTCCCGAGTTAAACAGAATTCATATTATAGTCAAGTACTGTTGATCAATGATGAATTAAAACTTGCGGTCGATACGGAAGTTAGTTTGCGGTTCACTGATCATCAGAAAATTGATCACTTGATTTGTAGATTGATGAGGAGTTTTGGCGGATTTGAACTAGGTTTTGACCCAGTGCTTTTCAGTGTGGAGGTTGTGAGGATTTCATCATCGACGTCACATCGGGATGCATCACGACCGGGGAAATAGAAGGAGGGAACTGAGGCGGTGGTTCAGTACGGGATCGCGTGATCTCTGGTGGTCAGAATCGTCGAGGCGAAGGGAATTTCTTCGATGAGGTTGGTTCCAAGAAAAAGTGGGTTAGCTCGATTTCGATCGACGATGAAATTGTGGAACCTAGGTGCTCGTGAGGCTTGAGGGGTTCGTCGACGACGTGCCGGAGGTCGTGGTGATGGGCGGAAGTGATCGAAGCGATTGTACACGTGCACAATATATAGTTTGCATCTAGTTGCTTTATGGGTTGTGGAAGATGATGAGAACTCAGATTCGAGTTTGAGTAATCGAAGAATTGACTCGAAGATGCGGGAATGTGAAGAAAACGCGGGTTTGTACATAGGAATTTCGAATTTTTGCTCGGGTTTGTGAGTTTCATGTGAGTGTTTTAAACAGGTTTTCAAATTTAAACTAAGTTTAAACAATTTCTTGATTCATCATTTTAAAAATAATAAATATTTAGTTTGGGATTTAGATTAAGGATTTAAATAAATTTACTTTAACTTAATGAAGCTTAAGGTATTTTATTATATTCCTATTATTTTAATTCTTAAGTTATTTATATAAGTTTAGATAACGAAAATAAAAGTCAGAATGGTTTTAACTATTATTTAACCTTTGGGGTTATAAGTTAATTTATGATAAATTAATTCCGAGGATTATTTCCAAACAAGTTTTCAAAGGTTAAACTTTAAAGATTAAATGTCATTAAAAGAAATTTGGTTTGTTATAGAATAATTATACATTAGTAACTTTTGTAATTAATTGTGTTTCAAAATAAAAACTAAGAAGTGATGTAGGATTTTTTTTAAACTTAATTAATCAAAGTTCTCAAATGATTTGTATAATTGTTTTCAGTGCAGAGCATTAAGGGTTAATTACTTAATTATTTAATCAAAGTTCTCAAACTTAGTAAATGTCGATTAAGTAAGATAAAGGGTTTATCTTTGATTAATTAAAAGTTTAAGTAATTAAAGATAATTACTTAATAAAATTAATAAAAGGATGATTAAGTAATTAAGGGTTAATTAGTTAATTAAGTAAAGAAGAATTAATTAATGTGGGTAGTTAAAGAATAATTACTTAATTAATGAAATTAATTAAGAGTTAATTAACTAAAGGATGATTTCTTAATAATTAATTAAGGGCTAATTAATTAATGTGATTAATTATGGATAATTAATTAATTAAAGGTTAATTAATTAATGAAGGTGATTAAGGAATAATAATTAATTGAGGAGTAATTAATTAATATAATTAGTTAAGGATAATTAATTAAAGAATAATTAAAGGTTAATTTTTTAATGATTAAAATTGATTAAGTGACTAGGGATAATCATTTATCGTAATTAATTAATGACTAAAGTTGATTAATCAAGTAATTAAGGATAATTAGTTAATTAAAGATTAATTATTAAAAGTGATTAGGGATAATCACTTATTGTAATTAACTAAGGTTAATTAATTAAATGGTAATTAATTAAGAGTTGGTTAATTAATTAAGGGTAACTAATTAAAGGATAATTAAATAATTAAAGATTAATTATTTAATGATTTAAGATTTATTAATTAATTAATTAAGGTTGATTAATTTATAATTAATGTTGATTAATTTATAATTAAAGGTTGATTAATTTATTATTAAGGGTTAATTAATAAATAAAGAATAATTAATTAAAATGATTTGTAATTAATTAATGTTAGTTAACTAGGATGTGTGATTAATCTGGTTTAAATTAATCAGATGATTAATTAACCTTACCTTTGGATGTTTGAATTGCATGGAATGCTTTGAATTGTTTGATATCCTAGGCGTGTGATGCTTTGTGACATGAATTATTTTGATTCGAGCTGTGATCAATGTAGTTTATTTATCTGTAATGAATGTATATTATCTATCTGTGAATGGAAGAATGATTGATGATGTTGCACTATTGTGTAAAACCCCTGGACTACACCATACACACACAAATATGGATTTCGTGAGGAAATCGTTTAAGTCATAGATATTTTGAATTTAAATATTATTTATTCAAAAGATGAATTTTGAATCCAAATGGTTTTGGAAAAAGAATTGAACTGAATATGGAAAGCTTTTGGAAAAGGGAAATTTGAAATTGAATTTAGTTTGAATAGAATATATCTTGTTTAAGATTTGAAAATTATTTTGGATAATATTGTTTGAAAAGTGGTGATACAAATTATATAATATATATATGGTTTTTAAACCATCTTTAAAGTATTTTGAAAGTATTATTTTGGAAATTTAAAATTAACCCAAGTTTATACTTTAAAGGCTATAACTTGTGCATATTTGAACGGATTTGTCCGAAACGAAAAGTATTTATCTTCAAATAATAATGGCTTTCATATAACGAAAGAACTTCCAGCTTTTGTTGAAAAGATTTCAAGTTTGAAATGGATTTGTTTTGAGAGCTATGAATGAATCTTTGTCAAAGATTGTTGAACCTTGTTTTGAAATTGAAGAGGATCTTAATGGTATATCTTTGTATAAAAGATTTGGAATTGAAATAGTTTTAAAACTATGAATGTATCTTTGTGAAAGATTCGTAAACTTTGTGAAGTGAATCTTTTTGTTCAAAGATTTGGAAATGGTAATTTGTTCAAACCATTTGAAGAAAGGTTTTGGGTAATAAGTTGTGACTTAACTAAGATCCCAATACCATATGTTTTTGAATATTGCACTCATTATTCGATTTAGCCGGGAGAGGACTTTGTGTCATATAACTCATTCTGAATAATGATACAACATTACGGATATCATTTGAAGTCCGGTGGTGAAGACCAGGTATTTTTGAGAACGAAAGGATTACCCATCGAATGTCTCTGCATTGAGTCGCGTCGGTATAGAGATCTCCATATGTGATGGTGAGTCTGATTGGGATTGTGAATACCCGAATTGCAAGGGCTTCTTTGTGAAGTGCCTTCGGTTCGGTTCGAACTCGTAACAAACTTGTATGGATGTGTATTTGACATTATACTTTGAGATGTAAAGCTGTTTTCTACCAAATACATTTCTGTTTGGTAGAGGAGAATTTATTCTCTTAGCTTAACACCCTTCTCTAAGACGTATGAGCTCTGAGGTTATGTAGTTTATGGTTACTAGTGATACATTTTCAATTTGGTAATGTGGCATATGAAGTGCTGCTGATCATTTGTTGATCGAAGCATGGATTTTGTGAGAAGCATAGCTTTGTGGACGTAACTTCCTCAAGCCTCACAACCCGGTAATGGTCGAAACAGGGACCGTTGCAGCAAGGTTATTTGGGGACAGTGCCCTCTGAGGGTATGTCATTTTTCCTTCTGGATAAAAGGTGGTATCATGGTATGGAGCCCAGATATTTAACCTATGTGGTTGCAACAAACTTATTGCTTTGTGATTGTTGGTTGAGGGCCCTCAGTAATGACCTGGGATGGCTTGCTTGAGGTGCTACTTCCGGGGAGAGGTAACCCGGCCTTGTGTTGGTAGGGAACCGATTTGGTTCTTATGGGCATCCCTCTAGAGGCGTTCCATTCGGTAAGGAAATTCCTTCGCCTGACCATTTGTTGGAAATCCAAAGAAACAATACGTGCCCTGTACGGTTTTAGTTGTATAACCTGCCATGGAATGTGGTGGCAACCTGCTATTGAACATGGTAGCTATAGTAGGCATAAAATAATGGTTGTATGCTGCCTAAGATTAATATTATACTTTCAAAATGTTTTCAGCACTATGCACTAAGATCCGGTTAGGTTCTTGGGGACGTCCCTCCAGAGGCGTTCCATTCGGTGTAGGAAGTTGCTTTGTCTGACCATTATTGGAAATCCAATCATCCAATATGCTCCTTGTACGGTTTTAGTTGTATAACCTGCAGTTTAACATGATAGCTATAGCAGGCATACTATAATGGTACATATGCTGGCTAAGGTTAATATTATACTTGCAAATGTTTTTAGCACTATGAACTAATAATAATATCAAATGGTTTTTGCATATCAAGCATTTTTGACTGTCATAAGGAGAAATCTCCTCCAAGTATGCGCTTGCATTATGTGTGTGGTGGGAGGCCTTATGGCAGTTTCATTTTCCAAAAAACATTGTGGATTTCTTTTAAATCCTTTTGTTTTGCTTTTGTTAAAGATAAACTATTTTTATTTGCTCACACCAGTCCCATGACTGACTTGGAGTTTATTGTTCCCTTCCTAAACTCTGGGTGCCCATAATTTTCCACACGGGCAGCCTAAGAGTTGGGTTTTTCTGATAATCATATAATAGGTGTAGAATTTGATAGCATCCAGCCTTTGGATTTGGTAATAGCATTTGCTTCTCTTCAGCATCCATGTCTGACCCTGCTTAGTCAACATGATGGGAGTTCGAGCCTTCCAATAAGGAGTTTGGAGTCTTTTGAGCCTTGGCATTTGAGTCATTGTTTTGGATTCTTTCTTTCTCTCTTGGAGATCAAGATGGAGATTTCTTTCTGCTGTGTCATTATTCCGCTGTTATATTTTACTCTGGTATTTTTGGATCCGTTGTATCTTATTTTATAGGATATTGTATCATTATTGTATCAAATATTTTTTGTCAATGATATATTCATTTTCTTCTGCTGTGTTGTTATACATAATGTGTTATAAGCTCCGGCATGAATCGGATTTTAACGGTTGAATCTGCGGCATTCGAATATGGTAAAGTATGGATGTCGATTTTCAAACACTGAAATTTAGGTCGTGACATTTACAATCCAAATATTTTATACAAAAGATACACATGTAACAGCCTAGTATTTTCAACCATTCGCATCTGCACATTTTGGACTTGAATTGCTCAAAATACCGTGTTATAAATAAAATTTGGCAAATCTCATAATATATAGCAAATAAAAATCACAGATCACAGACACAGAGTAAAAATAGTACAGCGGAAGTAAAAGAAATAGAAGTTCATGAAGCTACTATGTAAATATATCAGAGTTACATAAGATACAACGGAAGAAATAGAGTACAACAGAAGTCTCAATAGAAGAAGTCTGCTAATACAAGGGCTGAAAAGGAACAACAGACTGAAAAAGACAAAACTAGACAAGTAGACAATCTCCAGCGATTCCAAATCTCCAAAAAGTGGAAATCCAAATCTACGAATCCTCAGGCTGACCCGAGCATAAATAAAAATACAAACACTCGAGTCAGAACATACATACTTATACAATGTAAACCAACTCAAGTGAACTGTAGTAAAGGTACAAGTAACTTAAAGGATGCTTGGGACTGCCCATCCTTTAAGGATCCGTTAAACTATTTACTATGTAGTAATATTGCTCTATTATAATAATGTTTATAGTAAAATAAACTTACTTTAAAATAGCATCATGGGGTTGCCCATATAGTCCCAGACACGTAATAGTCCCAGTGGTCCATCCAATATCTGCATATCTCCTGATCGGGAGACTACATGAAGATACACATGGGCTACTGGAGAAAACAAAACTCGTAGTAAAGGCTCGATAGAGTAGGTGACATGACACATAAGACAATGCCATGGTAGATATACCAATTACGCACACGGGCTGGTGGTAACGCAGCAGCCACATATGCCCACCTCGAAACACATTCTCAAAATCGAAGAGGCGCCCAAACAATCACAAAATCAATAGAATGGTATCGAAGAAATGTGTCCGACCAAAGGAGCTACCCCTTTTGGGCCAAGATCGCTCCTAGTTTAGCCACCTTATGCCAACTCACGGGAGTTGGGTCCACGTAACATACCTCAAGAACGTCGCCACCATCCTACTTCAATCTGGAATCTCCACCGCGTACATGGTTGTCAAAGTGGTTTTCGGTATCGATAGAGAATATGCCCATATCTGATCCCGGTCTCTTTTCCAACCAAACATTATTATAACCCATGGTTATAACTTTAAAATAATATTTTATACTTCAAAATAAAATAAAATTTCAATCCAAATCTTTAACAAAATAAAGACTAAATCATTTCCAAACCATTTCAATATATCAACATACCATATCTTTCAAATTCAAATATTTACCAAATAAATATCAAGTCATTTCTAACCATTTCAATATATTAAATTATCATATCCTTTCAAAACTTCCTTTCAAATCATTTTAATACATCAAAACATCATATCCTTTCAAAGCTTCATTTCCAAATCATTTTAATATCAAAATATCATATCTTTCAGAATTTCATTTTCAAATCATTTTAATATCAAAATATCATATCCTTCAGAACATCATTTTCAAATCATTATATAAGTTCAAATCCAAATATTCAACTCTGAATACCTAATAAACTCAAGATAACATTAATTTATTATCCTTTCAAATCACCTTTTAAAATGATTAGTATTCTATCAAATTAATTCATTTAAACCATTTAAAAGTGGAGTTATTATAATTTCAAATTAAGTATTCAGATCCCAAAGTTTCAAACCATTCTGAGCTCATTTACTTAGTTAAAAACCATAATCATTGAAAATTTCACCCTTACGCAGCATTTAGAAAAAGGTGTTATAAGTTATACTTGAAAACATTTTAATTCAGCAAAGACAGCTTTTAAAAACCGCTGTTAAATCTCACTTTAGTTGAAATTTTAGTTTAAAACAGCAAAGACAGCATTTTCAGAAATGCTGTAATAGCTCAGGTTTCAAATTAAAGGTTTTTATTAATTTCAGCAAAGATAGCAGACCACTACAGCATTTACAGAACTGCAGTAATAGGCCTTTATTAATTTTTTAGCCTTTTAGTTAACTTTGAAAACTACAGCATTTTAGAACTGCTGTAATAGCCATTTTTAGGTTTTAGTTCATTTACAGAAACCATAGCATTTCTGAATGCTATTAAAAGTATTTTCCAGATTTTAGTGTATTTCTAGCAAATAATAAATTTCAATTTAAACCCTTTAAACGTTTAAAAATCATATTTTAACATTCAAAAATGTTTATTATCATACCTTTAACATATGATTTTTATAAAGTAAATTTCCTATAAATAAACCAAATTTTTCAATAAATTTACTTAACAAATTCAAGTGTATAATTTCCTTTCCTTCACATATGCAATTTATTAACACTTACCTTTTTAAATTTCCATTTTCACAAATTAAAAAAAAATTCCAATTTATTTCATTTAACTAAAACCTTTAATTAAACCAAATTTCACATTTCCAAGTCAAGTTGTATTTTAAAATTTCACATTTAAGCATTCATTTATTTAACCATTTAAATTCGTAGAAAAAATCAATAATACTTTAATAAATCACTTAAATTCAAGTTTAAATCAAATTATCATATTTACCATTTTCCAAATTAAATTAAATTTCCATTTTATTTATATAACTTAAATATCATTTTAACCAAAATTCCAAATTTCCAAACTTAAGTTATATTTCAATAATCCAATTTAATCATTCATTAATTACATTTTTAACTCATAGAAAAATCATAATTTCTTTATTTTAAACATTTCAAAATCTATTTAAATCAAATTTCATAAATTTATATTTTTAAAATACTTAAAATTTTATTTATATAACTTAAATGTCATTTTAAAAGTCAAAGTCCAAATTTTCAGATTTAAGTTATATTTCAAAAATTCAATTTAATCATTTAATTATTCATCATTTTTAACTTGTAGAAAAAAAATCAAAATTTCTTATTTAAACATTAAAATCCAATTTAAATCAAATTTTCATAAATTTACACTTTTAAGAATACTTAAAAATATTCAAAATACTTTATAAAATACCCACGGCCTGTATATAGTTTTCTATCATAGGTCAAGTGATACGCATATATATCATTTCAATCCGCAGTTTACAAAGAAAAATTCGGGTTCTATCATTTCAAACCCACAATCCCAAGTTAAAATAAATAAATAAAATTCGTTTAGGCCTATCATTTCAGCCCATAACTATTTTTCCCTATTCTAAAGTCCGTTCGGGTATGTATCATTTCAACCAATAGTGAACCTTATCTTCAGGAAACTTGCAGTGTGATAGACAGATATAAATGAATAGTTAACAACATATAACAGTAACAGATGAGACTGCAAGTAAATTAATAGGTTTAACATCATATATAAATAATCATAGGCAGTTATAACATCATATATAATTCTACACATTCAGTTGTTGTCGCTTCATAATTGCATAAGTATAAAATGTCGTGTGAGATTTACTCACCTCTTGTGCTGGAGATATGAATACAAATGACGCAACGGATTCCAAAACACAATGAAAAGACTACGGACTCGAGTGAAGAGCGAGATCCAAGCTATAGATCTTGTGTTAAAATCCAAAACAAAACCAAATATAGATTAAAATTCAACACAACAATGAAATTGAACAACTTTGAAATCAAAAGCAATTTGAATGCAACAATTTTTTTGCCTTGCTTCCTATATTATTTTTCACGGCCTAGGGGTTGGGTTTTCTTAGGTTTGGACATGATTAGGCTTAGGTATAAGCATAGGAATGCATGGCCTAAATGTTAGAACATGGAGGGGAGTTACACTTGAAAATATGAAGAGATTTTAGGCTAAGAGCATGGTTTTGGTTCAACAAAGAGGCTTGGCCATGGGGTTTTTGGGCTTGGCCAGTGGGGTGTGGGTCTAGATAGGGGTAGGAGGGGTTAGTAAAGGTCTGGACAGAGGTGGTGGTGGCAGCCTAAGGTGATGGTGGTGGTGGAAATGGAAGTGGTGAACAAGTGGTGGTCAAACAACATGATTTCAAGGCTTTAGGTTGCATTTTGATGGATTTTTGCACCATGGTGGGCTCGGCCTTAGTCAAGACAAGAGGAGTAGATGGTGATGATGGCAGGGAAGAGGTGTAGGAGGTGGTGGCCATGGCTATGGAGGAAAGGACGCGCAATACACATGAGAAAACAAGGCAAAATATATGAAAAATAAGAAGAAAAGGAATAAAAGATGATGCCATTGCCAAGTTTTTTTTTCTAGTCGCGAACAATGATAAGGAAGATGCTTGTGCGTGAAAACAAATGAAATTCATGGCTATGAAACAAAAATGCACGGCTAAAACAAAAATTAATGAAAAGTTATAGAAAATGAAAAGTCTAGCATATGAAAAGCCATAGGAAAAGGAAGAGTCATTGTCTCTTCATTTTTCCATTTCTTTTAAAAAAAATTAAACAAAATAATTTCAGTAAATACATTTAAAAACCGAAACAAAGTGAAATAATATGAAAATAAAAAATTTAATGTAAAGAAAATAAAAATGAATAAAAGAAATTTCTTAAAATTCAAAACAGGGTTCAAAAATTACAATTAAAACATCGCTGGCTTTGGAAAATTATCTAATTCATTTTAAAAATATTCTAAAGAAAAATTTTGAAATAAAATAATTTTTAAAACATATTTAAAAGTGAAGTAAATAATTAAATTTAGGGAAAATAGAAAAATAACTAAAGAAATTGTTTAAAAATTCAAAACAGGACTTAAAAATTTACAAATAAAATATCACTAGTTTTAGAAAAATTTCTATTTCACTTTAAAACAAATATAAAGTCAAATAAATAAATAAATGAGGAACAAAATGAAGTGGGAATGAGAATAAAATAGAAAAATAAACAAAGAATTCCTTAAATAAATTGAAGCTGGAAATTAGAAATTGTAAAAAAAAATACGACTGACACTGGAAAATGTCAATTACACTTTCAAAACTGTTTTAAAACCAAAATATATACAATACATGTTATTTACCCATATAAACATAAATTAGAACATTACATGACCAAATAAAATATTATTTATATAATTTAAAATAAACAATTTTGTTAAATACAACAAATTACACACAATATTTAAAAAGGCATAACTTTCACATTATAAATCAGATTTCAACGAAACGAAAAGCAATGTTCTTAAAATTTTATTTGCTTTCATAATAAAAGATAAAATTCAAACTTTCAAATTTTAAATTTAAAAGTCAAAGTTTGACCATATTGACCAAAATACATTTTTTGGAAAATATTCTTTTAGTCATGTTTGGAATTCTAATTCATATCAAAATAAAAATTTACATTTAAAATAACAAAATTATTTAATTTAATAAATAAATATAAAGTTTTTAATCAAAAATTCAATTAAAATAATTAAAATATACCATTAAAATAATCACAAAATACAGGGTTATTACACTCTCCCCCACTCAAAACTTTTCGTCCCCGGAAAAGAATGAGGTACGGAAAAGCACAGAAAAGATAGAGTGAAATAAGATTAAGACAAGATGACAAGGAGATTGAGATTATAAATGACAACTGTTGTTATAGGTAAGCTTGAGAAAGTAGAGATGATCTTTCCAAGATCCTCCAGAATCGGGAACACAATCACGAAAAAGGTGGATTCAAAATAAGTACCAAAGATTATCAAAGATTATAAAAAGATTTTCTAAACAGACAGATTATAGAAAGATGCCTATACCAGTCTGTAGCAAGATAAGGATAATAAGGAAAACCAAAAGATAATTTGAAAAACAAAATAAGGAAATAAATTTGAAACCATGGAAATCTCAAACTTAATAGAAAATAATTTCTTTAGACAAGTTAAATAAATCTTAACTATCTCGAATTTCATTATCTTATCATCCAATTACCTTAAATTAACAATTTTAAAACCATAGGTTTGAAAAATAATCATTTATTATACTCATAATGTACTTACTAAATTTAATTCTTCTTTATTCCTAATTAAAATTAAATTTATTCCTCTCAATATATTTATCACTTATGTTCAATATACTTACACTTATTATAACTGCTTTATTTCATTTTTAGTTCTTTTAACATTATTTTATTGTAACTTATTCAATTACCCTTTATTATATTTACCTCTATTAACCATTTTATAACTAAAATTTAAATGTATAACATTTATTATAACCACTCAAATTTTATTTATAAAATCTTTTTATATTGTATATTATCTAATTACATTGTTAACTTCTGAAATTAAGGTAAGTTATATTTGAATGCAATTGTATTATACGAATAAAACTTTCCAATTAAATCATTTCATGCTTGAATATTCACCCAAAATTTTGATTTTCTTTTTATAATTGAAACTATTCTTTAAAATAAAAATTTAACAATTAAATTTCCGATTTCTTCAAACCATTTAGAGATTAATAAATGTATGTACATAATTTATCAAATCAAATTTTAATCATATATCTATATATATTATAAATCAAGTCATATTTTAGAAATTCAAATCAATTTGATTTCCCAAAACAAAGGTGTAGCAACACTACAGAGCGGTCTCTTCACTTCGAAACTCGAAAATGAATGTCGATAATGCTACAGTCATCACCGAAATTATTTCCTAGCGACACAAAGAAGAGCACTGATTTTTAAACTTTAAAATTCTTTGGAAACATATTCTTATTCGAAAATACTTTAAATAATATACTTTAATACTTAAACACGAGGTTTGAAACCATCAAAAATTATATTCTCAAATTTCTTGTTCTAAATTCATTTCAGTTTCCAAATCAATTTATAAACAACTATTTATGAACTCATTTATAGAATAATAAATGATAAATCAAGTATTATCATTTCAAATAATCAATTTAAATCAGTTAATTAAGTTCCATAAATTTACTTATATATCAAAATTTATTTCATTAACCAAAATTTAAAATAATATTGTGTTAGTTTGTTCTATCAAAGTGTTTTAGAAATCCTATCGATAGTGTTGATCAGACGAATCGATCGAAAACCCAAATCAACATCAACAACTCAAACAACACAATATATTAAAAATAATATAGATTTATAAGTACAATTCAAATGTTTGGAAGAATAGATTGGGAACAAAAGACAAGATGATTAAATAACAGAGTAGGGAGATGGGTAAGCTTAAGTAAATCACAACAACTTTAACCTAGTCAACCGTAACTTAAAGAATAACATCAATGTGGACTTTTTTCTTCTGGGGTAAATCTACATTCGATCTCGAGAGATAGAATTTGGAATAACAAAAGATATTAGCATCCAAACCAAAGATAGGTATAAATCCCTGGTGAATCGATGCTAATTGTAAAGGAGTTTCCTCCTTTTACAATTCAATTTGAAATTGGCGAGACCGCCGACTCACAAAAAAGATCATTCGAAGCGGAGTTATGGGATAATCCAGAATCAAAAGAAGATGAATAGTGAGGGACATGAATGGATTTTGGAACTGTAGGGAACGTTCCAAAATTCAGAGGAAATTCGAATCAAAGAGGAAAGATTCAAATCGAACGAAAGCAATTCTGTAAATGATTTACCTAATATTCAAAGTTTTGCCTCAAAGCCAAAGCTCTGATACCAAATGTAACGGGCCACGCTAGTGGGGTAATGCCCACCATATCATACATTGGTACCTGTTTTTTGCTTTTACGGCCAGCCTCTCGACTGGACCACCAACCCTCACGGGGACATGTAGGAGTAAGAGTCAACTGTTCGCTACCAAACTAAGAAGCGAGAACCCCCTATCATGTTGCACCCTCCAAGTGCAATGGCAGACACACATGTTAGACTTGAATTGCTTAAAATACCGCGTTGTAAATAAAATTTGACAAATCTCAGAATATAAAGTAAATAAAAATTACAGATCATAGACATGGAGTAATAATAGTGCAGCGGAAGTAAAAGAAATAGTAGTTCATGAAGCTACTATGTAAATATATCAGAGTTACATAAGATACAACAGAAGAAATAGAGTATAACAGAAGTCTCAATATAAGAAGTCTACTAATACAAGGGCTGAAAAGGAACAACTGACTGAAAAAGTTAAAACTAGACAAGTAGATAATCTCCAGCAATTTCAAATCTCTAGAAAATGGAAATCCAAATCTGTGAATACTCAGGCTGACCCGAGCGTAACTAAAAATACAAACACTCGAGTCGAGACATACATACTTATACAATGTAAACCAACTCAAGTGAACTGTAGTAAATGTACAAGTAACATAATGGATGATTGGGACCACCCATCCTCTAAGGATCCATTAAACTATTTACTATGTAGTAATATTGCGCTATTATAGTAATGTCTATAGTAAAATAAACTTACTTTAAAATAGGATCACGGGGTTCCCATATAGCCCCAGACACGTAATAGTTCCAATAGTCCATCAATATCTGCATATCTCCTGATCGGGCGACTACGAGAAGATACGCATAGGCTACGGGAGAAAATCAAACTCGTAGTAAAGGCTCAATAGGGTAGGTGACACGACACACAAGGCAATGCCAAGGTAGATACACCAATTACAAACACGGGCTGGGGGTAACGCAGCAGCCACATACGCCCACCTCGGAACACATTTTCAAAATCGAAGGGGTGCCCAAACAATCACAAAAGTAATAGATTGGTATTGAAGAAATGTGTCCGACCAGAGGAGCTACCCCTTTTGGCCCGAGATCGCTTCTATTTTAGCCACCTTATGCCAACTCATGGGAGTTGGGTCCACGTAACATACCTCAAGAACGTCGCCACCATCCTACTTCATTCTGGAATCTCCACCACGTATATGGTTGTCAAATTGGTTTTCCGTATCGACAGAGAGTACGCCCATATCCGATCTCGGTCTCTTTGCCAACCAATCGTTATTATAACCGTGGTTATAACTTTAAAATAATATTTTATACTTCAAAATAAAATATCATTTCAATCCAAATCTTTATCAAAATAAAGTTTAATCATTTCCAAACCATTTCAATATATCAACATACCATATCTTTCAAATTCAAATATTTATCAAAATAAATATCTAGTCATTTCTAACCGTTTCAGTATATTAAATTATCATATCCTTTCAAAACTTACTTTCAAATCATTTTAATATATTAAAATATCATATCCTTTCAAAGCTTCATTTCCAAATCATTTTAATATCAAAATATCATATCTTTCAGAACTTCATTTTCAAATTATTTTAATATCAAAATATCATATCCTTCAGAACTTCATTTTCAAATCATTATATAAGTTCAAATTCAAAAATTCAACTCTGAATACCTTCTAAATTCAAGTTAACATTAATTTACTATCGTTTCAAATCACCATTTAAAATGATTATTGTTCTATCAAATTAATTCATTTAAACCATTTAAATGCGGAGTTATTACACTTTCAAATTAAGTATTCAATTCCCAAAGTTTCAAACCATTTTGAGCTCATTTACTTAGTTAAAACCATAAACATTGAAAATTTCAGCCTTACGCGGCATTTAGAAAAAGCTGTTATAAGTTATACTTGAAAACATTTTACTTCAGCAAAGATAGCTTTTAAAAACTACTGTTAAATCTCACTTTAGTTGAAATTTTAGTTTAAAACAGCAAAGACAGCATTTCCAGAAATGCTGTAATAGCTCAGGTTTCAAATTAAAAGTTTTTATTAATTTCAGCAAAGACAGCAGACCACTGTAGCATTTACAGAACTGCAGTAATAGGCATTTATTAAGTTTTTAGCCTTTTAGTTTACTTCAGCAACTACAGCATTTCAGAACTGCTGTAATAGCCTTTTTATTAGGTTTTAGTTCATTTATAGAAACCATAGCATTTCTCAATGCTATTAAAAGTATTTTCCAGATTTTAGTGTATTTCTAGCAAATAATAAACTTCAATTTAAACCCTTTCAACGTTTTAAAAGTCATATTTTAACATTCAAAAATGTTTATTAACATACCTTTAACATATGATTTTTATAAAATAAATTTCTTATAAACAAATATCTTATAAATAAATCAAATTTTTCAATAAATTTACTTAACAAATTCAAGTGTATAATTTCCTTTCCTTCACATATGCAATTTATTAGCACTTACATTTTTAAATTTCCATTTTCACAAATTAAACTAAATTTCCAATTTATGTCATTTAACTAAAACCTTTAATTAAACCAAAATTCACATTTCCAAGTCAAGTTGTATTTTAAAATTTCACATTTAAGCATTCATTTATTTAGCAATTTAAATTCGTAGAAAAAATCGATAATACTTTAATAAATCACTTAAATTCAAGTTTAAATCAAATTATCATATTTACCATTTTCCAAATTAAATTAAATTTCCATTTTATTTATATAACTTAAATATCATTTTAACCAAAATTCCAAATTTCCAAACTAAAGTTATATTTCAATAATCCAATTTAGCCATCCATTAATTACATTTTTAACTCATAGAAACATCATAATTTCTTTATTTTAAAAAATTTCAAAATCTATTTAAATCTAATTTCATAAATTTATATTTTTAAAATACTTAAAATTTTATTTATATAACTTAAATGTCATTTTAAAAGCCAAAGTCCAAATTTTCAGATTTAAGCTATATTTCAAAAATTCAATTTAATCATTTAATTATTCAACATTTTTAACTTGTAGAGAAAAAATCAAAATTTCTTATTTAAACATTAAAAATCCAATTTAAATCAAATTTTCATAAACTTACACTTTTAAGAATAATTAAAAATATTAAAAATACTTTATAAAATACCCATTAGTTTTCTATCCTGCGTCAAGTGATGCAGATATATATCATTTCAATCTGCAGTTTACAAAGAAAAATTCGAGTTCTATCATTTCAAAACCGCAATCCCAAGTTAAAATAAATAAAAATCGTTCAGGCCTATCATTTCAGCCCATAACTATTTTTACCTATTCTAAAGTCCGTTCGGGTATGTATCATTTCAACCTATAATGAACCTAATCTACAGGGAACTTGTAGTGTGATAAACAGATATAAATGAACAGTTAACAACATATAACAGTAATAGATGAGATGACATGTAAATTAATAGGTTTAACATCATATATAAATAATCACAGGCAGCTATAACATCGCATATAATTCTACACATTCAGCTGTTGTCGCTTCACAATTTCGTAAGTATAAAATGTCGTGTGAGATTTACACACCTCTTGTGCTGGAGATATGAATACAAATGACACAGCAGATTCAATAACACAATGAAAAGACTACGGACTCGAGTGGATAGTTAGATCCAAGCTATAGATCTTGTGTTACAATCCAAATCAAAACCGAATATAGATTAAAATTCAACACAACATTGAAATTGAATAACTTTGAAATCAAAAGCAATTTGAATGCAACAATTTTTTTTTGCCTTGCTTCCTATATTATTTTGCACGGGCTAGGGGCTGGATTTGCTTGGGTTTGGACATGATTAGGCTCAGGTATAAGCATAGGAATGTGTAACGTCCCGCCTTTTCGCACGCTTTAAATCGACTCACGTGCCAATTCAAACCATACGGAAGAGCGGATTGTTATGGGGTAAATAAGAAAAATAGAGAAAAAAACAAAATAGAATCTCACAACGGAAGGATAAAATATAAAAATAAATATAAAGTTCATAAACTGTTTACAAACATTTGATTCTTCTTTATACAATAAATATCAGAGTTCACATACCAATAATAATCAATGCAGCGGAATTAAAAGTGTAGTGGAATATAATTAATAATAATAATAGAAATCTCCGTCTTCGTCCTCCAGAGCTAAAGTCTTTGATCCTGAAATGCTTGGACTGACCCAAGCGAATTGAAAAGATAAAGCACTCAAGTCAGAACTAAAAGATCTTATGTAAGTTAAATTAACTGAAATAAATATAAGTGCAGTAACTCAAAAGATGCTCGGAATTTACATCTCTTAAGGATCCGTTAAACTATTTACTATGTAGTATATTTCGCTATTATAATAGTGTCTAATTGTAAAATAAACTTACTTTTTAATAGCGTTAAGGGGTTACCCATATAGCCCTTAACACAAATAATGCCAATAGTCTATACAGTACCGTAATACCTCCTGATCGGAAGGCTACCAGAGGATACTCTATAGGTACGACACAAATAGAAACTCGTAATAAAGGCTCGGTATGGTAGGTGACATGGCACAACTAGGCAATGTCAGGGTAGATATACCAATTACGCATCCGGGCTGGTGGAAACGCATAGCGTGCAGATACTGCCCACCTCGAACAAACTCCCCCAAAATCAAAAATAAAGGTGGCCACCGAATGAATCCAAAGTCAAAGTATAGTATCGAAGAGGAGTGTCCGATCAGAGGAATGACCTCATTGGCCCGAGAATCGCTCCTATTTTAGCCACCTTATGCCAACTCACGGGAGTCGGGTCCACGTATTTACATCAAAGGTAACGCCACCACCATCCTACTTCATTCTGAAATCTCCACCGCGTACACGGTTGTTAAAGTGGTTTTCGGAGTTGGTAGAGAGTATGACAACTTCCGATCCCGGTCTCTTCAAAAACCAAACATTATTATAACACCGCGATCTTTAAAAATAGTTTGTACTTTAAAAACCATAATAAAATTTACCATTTCAAACCCATAAATACGATATCATTTCCATTTCCAAAACAAATTCATTTTGATATTATTCTTATAAAACCCAATCAATGATACCATTTATTTTAAATATATTTCTCTTCCAAAATCATACTGCTTTAAAAAATTTAATATATGGAAACCAAACAATTGAATTATAGCTTTCAAAACATAATACTGTGAAATTCATAGCTTTAAAACCATAACTTCTGAAACTTGAATGATTTGGATATTCAATAGTATATAGAATAAAATAGTTGATTTTATATTACTTTATAAAATAATTTCTGCAACTTCACAATTTATCCACTTAAAATTTTAGGTCTAAACCCCATAAATTTAGATTCACCTTTATTTCAATTAAACACTTCGATTTCAATATATTCAAACTTCGAGTATTTAATAATTTCAAAACTACGGTTGGAATTTATATTCAACAATTTATTATCCTGTTATTTAGTTTTGAACAGTCACAAAATAAATCCATAAAATAAAACTCAAATTTCTAACAATTTAATATTTCCTTCAATTTAATTATACTAGAATTATTCATTTAATTTATCTTGAATAAAAATCCAGTTATAAATATCATACCCTTTTTTTTAAATTTCCAAGCTTTGATAAGTTTTACATCAACTTATGGAGTGAATTTTTTTAAATAAGTTCCATTCAAATAAATTTCAAATTTACCTTCCAATCTTAATTGATTTAAATCATTAAACTCCATTATTCAACTTATTTATTTTATTTAACAATTTCATAGCTTAAATTCAATAATTTAACTATGTATGCATATAAAATAAGATTTTATATAAGATCAAAATTTAATATCTATTAAACCGTATCCTATACAAACCATAAAATCATTTCAAAAATAATTATATATATATATATACCGCGGTGCCTGTATATAATTTTCTATCCTATGGTCAAGTGATACAGATATTTATCATTTCAATCCGCAATTTAAAAAAAATAAAAATGCGGTTGTATATCATTTCAAACCGCAATCCTGAATGAGATGAAAATGCATTATAACTTGCAGTTTATACAAAATAAGAAAAATAGCATCCATTCATCCAAATATCAATCATCAACTATTTTTTTTCCAATCATCATCTAATTTAAACAAACATCAATATAGAGCATATAAAATATTACAGGTAATAAATAAAAGGTATTAACCAACAGTTTATATTCAATAATAAATTTAATAACTGTTTAACCAGCAGTTTATATGCAAATAAATAAATTATAACTGTCAATTTATACGCAAAACTAAAATTAATTAACAGTTAAACTAAATAAATGCGATTTAATTGAGATGATGAATAAAACATGCCAAACAGTCATAAATAAATTTCTACTCATATCCTAAATCAATTTAACGAACATAAGAAATTTTAGAAGTTGTGAGTGGGTTAAAACACTCACCTTTTGAATTTAAATTGAATTTGAATCCAATTTAAACCCAAAAATTTGACCATCTCAGAATTCGTCCAAACTAGCGTCATCATGTCCGAAATTTCAATACCATCCCAATGAAAGAAACCGCGCGTCAATCGAAGCTCGTATGCAAAGGTTATTCAAGTTACAATAAATATTATTAAAATAATATTTGGTACACATTTAATATTATAAAAATCAAAAATTAACTTACTTCATGCGTGCATCAGGCGAACAACGTAACCGCCCACGCACGCTGCAACTTTGACCGTACATTACGCTAAGCCTAGACCGACTGAAGCCACGAAACCACTTGCAATCGGAAGATCATCGTCTTCTCCACTAGCATCAACCAACGCCACCGCCTAATTCGATGTCGGTCGTCGGAATTTGTGCCCCAAAGTTGACGCAGCCGTGACCTTTCGGGGACAATTCTCACTGCATCGCTGCTCCGATCGTCAAATCGAAACTATATGTGACAGACCGCAAATCCGTACCCCTTGAATCAACACTATTCTACCTCTATTAACTCAAGTGGCACAGAATTACGAACCATTAGGGTTAAAGAAGAAGAGGTAGAAGAAGAAGAAACTAAAACAATATCAGAATCTCACAGTCGCAGCGGAATAAACTATAATAATAAATATAGAACTTTACACAAAATGAATTCTATAAAAAAAAATTCTACATCATATCATCAGAGTATCTCATACATCAACTATTACCAATCAGACATACCATACAATTCATAGCAGCGGAATATACATATATATAGGTATAGATAATACGCCTCGGACTCCTGCTCCTCTATTGCTCCAAAGCACCATGTCCTCTACATATAATACTCGGTCTGACCCGAGCATTATAATGAAATAACACCCGAGTCAGTCTGGAATACCGGCTGATACTAAATATGCATCCAACTTGATTATTAAAGTTTCAAAAATCCTTTGAAAAACAAAAGCATCTCGTAAGACCACGCCACAAATAAACATGTCGGGTTTTTACCTTACGATAGCTAAAACACTTTTATAGAAAACCCTCTAATATTATAATAGGGTATATTTACAAATACTTATAAAATAGCCGAAATTGTTACATCTATTAAATTCCAGCTACTAGCCACAAAAGTGGGTAATACAAACAAAGCTCATACAAGGCTCGTAGGGAGAATGGATTTCCATCAATGGCTGGGCTACTGGGGTACCTCCCGTCACAGTACCTGGTCTAGATCAGAGTACCGAGGAGTACGCTCGCTCCCCTGCAACACAAGGCCGGAACCATTCCTTACTGAACAGTCCCGAACAAGATAACCTCGTGGTTGGTGCGACCAACCACCCACTTGGGCATCTAGACAGGGGAAAATCTTGTCCTTCTTGGGCATGACCCACCTAACCTTGCTGCACCTCCCCTGCTTTAGCCATTCCCGGTTGATGAGGCTTGAGGTTAAGCGTTACCTTTAGAACGTTTCACTTAGAATGCCCATCGCCCACCTGACGATGTTTCGCAAGCATTCGTCCATACAAGTCCGTCCCGGGTTCGAACGGAACCGAAGGCACTACTCCTACTACATCCATTTTGGAAATATCCTCAGAATTAGTAGCGACTAGCCCTTGCACTTCACTGCTCCTTCTTCGACTCTGAACACGTTTTTCGCACGAAACGTACAAACCGGATCGAAGTGGTTTTCGAGAAATAAATCTCGATCTCGGTTTCTTCGAAACGATCAACGCATTTGTCCAATATTGATAGTTCGTGATTTAACTATCAATTTATATTCATAAACATCCATAAGCATCCATCACACAATAAATAATTCCCACATTATTTATTTGCCTCAATATCTTTACAAGATATACTTCCAATTTTCAAAGCTCATTTGAAACAGTTCCCAAAGTTCTTCCTTTACAAGGTAAATCCTTTACCATTAATTCCCATTGGAAATAACCAAGTTCAAAACATTTAGATTTAAAACAGTTAAAATACTTTATACTGAAATATACTTTAAAATGGGTAAATTACTTCTATTTATTTACTCAAGACTATAAATTTGAAATATGTGAAGAAAAACTATTTATTAAGATATAAACTTTGATTTAAAATAAGGGTTTTGTTAAACTAAATTCAAAGGTAGTGTTTTAAAAAGATTAATACTATTTCAAATAACTTAAATCAATACCAGCCTTTAAATAAATCTATTTGTAAAAATAATTGCTAATGTATTCTCAAATCATTACTATTGCCAAATTATTAATTTTTTACTTTAAAACAACAATTTTTCTTAAACCCTAAACTTTCATTTAGTAAAATCTATTTAATATTCCAACTTGGTTTTCCAGGGAAACTCACTCCTATTCGAACAAACCAGATAATCCTTCTTGAATTTTAGCCGATTGGTTCCAATTCAGATTTATGTTAAAAACACAAATTTTCTTCCCAGGGTTTCAAACAAAATTCTTTGGAGTTTAAACACAATTTCCATAGAATTCACTTCCAGAAATCTATACTTCTCATTTATCGATTGATAAATTTTCCACAGTGTTTAAAATCCCAAATTTACCAACTTTCATTTTCCATCCAAATAGATTCTAATTATTATATTCTTTTAAATTCCTTATTTATTAATTTCTTAATTTCTTTTAAGACCCAATTTAATTTCTTTATAATTAAAACTCCAAATTTTCTTTATAATTAACATTCTGGGTTTATAGTTTATCCCACAATATCACAATGCAATTTAATTCCAAATTTATCAATCACAATATACACACAGGCATCATCATCAATTATAAAAATAATTACTACATTGTGAGGAATCCAGTTGGATCCCTCCAACCTGTTTTCCCTGCATCCACAAATATTAGCACAACAATATATATATATCAATCCAGACTGATATAAATAAACATTTCAACCAATCACACAATTATTTAAATATCAACTACTTAAATCAGCTAACATTCCAGATGTGAGCGAGATTAACTCACCTTGAGTTTCGGCGAGCGTTTGAAATTTAAATTAAACCGAACGACGTTCTATTTAACCCAAATTTCTTCTTGTCCGGAATGGTTCCGGATCTGCACCATCTTGTAATACTCTTTTCTGCGATTCCGACGCGGCAAATTTTGTACGAATCAAAATACACGGCCGCATCCTTCTTCCACCTTTCAAACGTAAACAACAGGACCCAAACGCGAACATGAACCCATCACGTGGCACTAGGGTTCAAAATAGCCTCCAAATCGTTCGCCTTCACGTCGATCAGAACCTCCCATCTCGAAGAGCGCCTCAACCTCCACCCTCGCCTGAAACGACGCGACGTCCGGTCGCCCCTAGCTCCACGAAAACGACCACGATTGGCGGCCCTTCCACCTTGATTCGTCGGCCATCTACACATCCATGTACGATCGCCACCGTCCATCTTAAAGATCTTGACATCCCCTTCATTTCTCTAGTTGGAGATTTCGTGAATAAGTGCGTGGATTGAGAGATTTTTGGAGTGGAAACGAGGTGATTATCGGCCATGGAATAAGAAGGAACGGCGGCTCTGAGATAATGCTAGGGTTTTGGATAATTAACGTGAATATTTAAAATAGTTAATATTATTTAATTAATAAAATTTCTCAATTTAACCGTTTACGCAAACGACCTCCAAACTTCGCGATCCAACAGGCGATTCTTGGGTTTTTCCACGTTCCGGACACAATGGAACAGGTTTCGTAAACTAATTTGATCGTATGTGTGAGATATGGAATTAAACGATCAATTTAAAATCAAACCGATTAAAACGATTTCGATGCGTTTCGAGCTGCCACGGTCAAACGACAATTCCGATTGCCACAAAAATTAAAATCCGATAATAACTAACTATTACGGATCCAATGGAACTGGTTTCGTCGAATTCCGAGACTGTTCCAAGGAAGGCTACTTTAACTCGTCTATTAAATCGAGCGATTTTCATAATTGACGAAAACGCTTAAAATTTCACTTTTAAAATTTTAATAACTTAATAATAAATCATATAAAATTTATAAACACAAATGAAATCATTCTGGCTCATTCCGGACCAAAATCTGATTAAACTGCATTTTAATAATATTAAATTCATTTTTAAATTAATATAAAATCCCAAATATTAATTTATCAACTTTAAAATTATTCTAAAATTCCCACCACGCTATTTACACTCAAATAACTCAAAATAAATTTTAAAAAACATTTTTATCACTATTTACATCCAAATTTACTTTTATTTAAATTTCGAATATTTAAATTATCATTTTCCCATTATCCAAATTCAACCCGAATTACTATAATTAAAAATTATAGCTTATTTCATTGATCGAACCCGAATCCATCCATTTACAAAATCAATTAAGAATACACATTAATCTTTAAAACGAATTAAATATTCAAATTCAATGGCTTAAAAATACGGGATGTTACATTCCTCCCCTCTTATAAAAAGTTTCGTCCTCGAAATTTGCTAAGGTAGAAAATACTCTCCAACCAATTTACTTACCCAATTAGCTTAGTTAAAAGCTTATATACTCCTCCCAAAATCCTTTAGTTAAATCCCCAAACTCATTTGCTTTACTTATTCTAAAGCTTTAATTTTAACTTGTAACTTTCCAAGTTAATTACAAATTTTCAAAATTCCCAAAAAAAATTCTAACCAAAATTTTCGGAAAATTTTGGCAGGGTCTCCCCTGCACGGAGGAGCTTTCGCGATATCGCAATATAGATAAATATATATATACATCGACCCACACGGTCGAAAACCAAAATATATCACAATATATATATCATTTTCCCAATTATATTTGCGTAGGCGTACCTTTTTAGCAAATTTTAAAAGCAAGTAGCTAATATATAATGCATATACGTGCTCCAACTCTCTCGAACGCCTCCCGCACCTGTACTATACTCAACAAACTCATTAGTTTTCAAAGATATGAACTTTTTAACAACATTTCCAATATAAATGTAAGCCAAACATAACCATTTCATAATCCAATCAACAATTTGCATGATTCCATAAGTAAACCATATTTTACAACATGCACAAGTTCCTTTTCTAATACCAAATTCCATTTTATTTCACACAAAAGATTTACAAACAAGTTTTGCCATTCCAATTCATACTTTACCCAATTTTTGAATTGATTCACCAAGCAAATTTTACTTCAATTTGCTACATTTGCATTTCTATTATGATTCACTTACATTTACACTCAAATCCATTTACCAAGATTTTTAACCCATTCTAATTTCATCCAAACTAACCTCATTTATATTAATTACAACCAATTCATTTCTATTTCAATATGATTAATATATGCTTCACTAACATCAATCTATTTCAATTCAATTCCAAATTGATTTACAAACCAATTTTATTTTCAATTTTGAAGCATTTTCATTTCTTTTATAATTCATTTTCATTCTGATGCAAAAAAAATATTACTTAATAACATTTCAATCCATTCCATTTTCTTCAAAACCAATTCATTTGTTGTTTAAACAACTCAATTCTGAATACATGCAAATATTCATGTCATTCAAGCCAAAACTAATCACCACTTAAACTCATAACCATTAAATTAATTCTAGTTTAAATTTACATTAATTGTATTCCATTCTGAATCATCCATTTCAATTTCTAAATAACATTCTTATTCTCACTCCAAATTCATCATTTTACTTAAGTTTATAATAATATCATTCCATCCTGGATTATTTACAACTCATACATCCTTAATTAATCATAATAATTAATTAATATCATTTCACTTGCAATTCAATTTCATTATCTAACAAATTTCATTCAAGATTACATAATAAAGCTCATCCATCATTATTGTTTCCAACTTGCTTATGTTGTTTAAATCATAAAATATTTCCATTATCTTCTTATATCAAATTTTTTTTCTTCTTTCATTTGATTCTCATTTAATCAAATTCCATTAAACTTGATTGGTATATTCAGCCAATTCTAGTTTATATCCAATAATTTAAATCTTTTAGTGGTAATGAGGTCACTTCAAATCATTTCACACACTTCAATTTATTTGTCATCACAAATTTGAATTCCATGCCACAATTGGATTTCTATTTACCTTCCAAATTTTGATTAACTATCAAAATTCTATCCATTACAATACAAATCCCAATTAATTTGTAATTCAATTAGTCTCTAACCCAATCCATATTAGGTTTTAATTCACTTCCTCAATACCCTCTGAATTCATTTATAATATCACCATTTTCCAATTATTTCAGTTAGCAAATTTAAATTTTCTACCCTTCCTTTCCACTCCTTTAAATAGGATCTAAATTTCCTTCAATATAACTTATTACACAACTGAAACTAAATTTCAATTTCATTATTAAAACATATTTTTTTTTTCATACATAAATTCAAAATTTATTTGCTACTTAAGAATATCCACCTTTATATTCTCACTTTGCTTCATTACACTTTACATTTCATTTATGGTCAAATTTTGAATTTGCCACACCATTCAACTCTTTCCATTAATGAATTACAATTTCACTTCTATTCAAGAGTTTAGATTGCTTATTTAAGTCCATTTCCAATTTATAATCACAAATTTAAATTATAACACTTAATAACTTAAGAATATGAATTTCATTATGCAATTCTAAGCAATTTACATTCCACCTTATATCCAATTCAAATTCTCAATTTTAATCTCCATATACAAGTTCAAAACATATTTACTAACTTAAGTTCATTCACTTCTTTTATATCTCACTTTACCTTATTTCAATTTACATTTTATTTGAGACTAGGTTTGAATTCACCATGCCATTTAACTATTCCCGTTATGAATTACAATCCCATTTCTATTCATGAGTTCACCAACTTATTTATTTTAAAGCTCATATTGCTCTTTGTAATCCATCTACATCATATAATCACAATTTCAAATTTTATATATACGTGTATCACTGAATACTTAAGGATACAAATTTTCTTCCAATTTAATTCTTTGCAAACTTCAAATCCACAACCTCAAATTATAAGCATAATACTTAATAGCTCATGGGTACAATTTATTTCTCAATGACCCACAATTTCAAAGCCAACTTACATTTTAATTTAACCCAAACCAATTTAATTCTAAGCTCAATTTATTTAACTTATCCCAAGTTAAATTCAACATTCCATTCATTTCAATAATTTCATGTACCTCCATTTACCCCAAATTAATTTTAATTCCAGGATTAAAGTTTCATTCTCTTTCTTACTTAATATCAACTCCAAATTTTTTTTTCCAAATCAACTTTATTTACAAGTTATATAGTTGATTCATTTTAACTTTCACATTTTTATTCTAAACAGAATCTCCAGAATTCAATTTACCCGGATTTTGTTTCAAAACCAATTTGAAATATTAAATAACTCATACACTCCTGGTATCAAATCAAATCTCCAAATTCCAAAGCGCTTGGTTTTATTAACACAAATTTCCCTTTGAAATTTATAAAATCACTTATATACCCAACAGATAAAACAAATATCACAACCAATCACTATGGTAGCAATCCATCACTTTAGAAACTCGAAAATGAATTCTAATGATGTGGCCAGCATCATCAGAATTATTTTCCAGCGACTGAAGTGAGTTCAGTGCTTCTTTACTTTCCTACATTCATTCCAAACAGTTTCCATTCCAACATATTATTCAAATAATATTCCATAACTGCCTTCAAACATTTTGGAAAACATTCCCAAACATTCCTAAGATGTTAAATTTCCGAACTTGGTTTTCAATACATTTAAAATCCTTCCCAAAACTTCCGGGATTTAAATTCTGGTCCAATTCAGATTTAGTTATTCTTCCTTTTATATAATTTATATTTGCAGAATTTTATTTTCATTATAACTATTTCAAATTTCAGATTAAATTTTCGGTTCTTATTTGATTTAGACATTAACAACCAATCATCCAAATATATATATATATATATATATATATATATATATAATAATTTCAGAAAATTATTTCTTTTATACCAAAATATAATTTGGGTAAAATTATTTCATTTACCCACTTTTAAAACGTTACTATGTCGGTTTATCTTGTTTAAGAGTTTAGAAACCCCTACCGATACGGTTGTACTTCCCGCACCAACCAGAATTCATAAACACTCAACCGATAAGCCAACACAGTATAAAAACAATTTTATATTCACTAACAAGTACGCTCTCATATTTATTAATACACTCAACTCATTGTAGAGCACCGTCGACTCTGTTTAATGAGTAATTACTCCACCAAAGCCTAGGTTATCGCCAACCTAAGCTCTGATACAAAGTGTGACAGCCCGCAAATCCGTACCCCTTGAATCAACATTATTCTACCTCTATTAACTCAAGTGGCACAGAATTACGAACCATTAGGGTTAAACAAGAAGAGATAGAAGAAGAAGAAACTAAAATAATATCAGAATCTCACAGTCGCAGCGGAATAAACTACAATAATAAATATAGAACTTTACACAAAATGAATTCTATAAAAATAATTCTACATCATATCATCAGAGTATCTCATACATCAACTATTACCAATCAGACATACCATACAATTCACAGTAGCGGAATATACATATATATAGGTATAGATAGTACGCCTCGGACTCCTGCTCCTCTGCTGCTCCAAAGCACCATGTCCTATACATATAATACTCGGTCTGACCCGAGCATTATAATGAAATAACACCCGAGTCAGTCTGGAATACCAGCTGATACTAAATATGCATCCAACTTGATTATTACAGTTTCAAAAATCCTTTGAAAAACAAAAGCATCTCGTAAGACCACGCCACAAATAAACATGTCGGGTTTTTACCTTACGATAGCTAAAACACTTTTATAGAAAACCCTCTGATATTATAATAGGGTCTATTTACAAATACTTATAAAATAGCCGAAATTGTTACATCTATTAAATTCCAGCTACTAGCCACAAAAGTGGGTAATACAAACAAAACTCGTACAAGGCTCGTAGGGAGAATGGATTTCCATCAATGGCTGGGCTACTGGAGTACCGCCCGTCACAGTACCTGGTCTAGATTAGAGTACCGAGGAGTACGCCCGCTCCCCTGCAACACAAGGCCGGAACCATTCCTTACTGAACAGTCCCGAACTAGATAACCTCGTGGTTGGCGCGACCAACCACCCACTAAGCCGAATATAAAGGGACATCTAGACAGGGGAAAATCTTGTCCTGCTTGGGCATGACCCACCTAACCTTGCCGCACCTCCCCTGTTTTAGCCATTCCCGGTTGATGAGGCTTGAGGTTAAGCGTTACCTTTAGAACGTTTCACTTAAAATGCCCATCGCCCACCTGACGATGTTTCGCAAGCATTCGTCCATACAAGTCCGTCCCGGGTTCGAACGGAACCGAAGGCACTACTCCTACTACATCCATTTTGGAAATATCCTCAGAATTAGTAGTGACTAGCCCTTGCACTTCACTGCTCCTTCTTCGACTCTGAACACGTTTTTCGCACGAAACGTACAAACCGGATCGAAGTGGTTTTCAAGAAATAAATCTCGATCTCGGACTCTTCGAAACGATCAACGCATTTGTCCAATATTGATAGTCGGTGATTTAACTATCAATTTATATTCATAAACATCCATAAGCATCCATCATACAATAAATAATTCCCACATTATTTATTTGCCTCAATATCTTTACAAGATATACTTCCAATTTTCAAAGCTCATTTGAAACAGTTCCCAAAGTTCTTCCTTTACAAGGTAAATCCTTTACCATTAATTCCCATTGGAAATAACCAAGTTCAAAACATTTAGATTTAAAACAGTTAAAATACTTTATACTGAAATATACTTTAAAATAGGTAAATTACTTCTATTTATTTACTCAAGACTATAAATTTAAAATATGTTAAGAAAAACTATTTATTAAGATATAAACTTTGATTTAAAATAAAGGTTTTGTTAAACTAAATTCAAAGGTAGTGTTTTAAAAAGATTGATACTATTTCAAATAACTTAAATCAATACCAGCCTTTAAATAAATCTATTTGTAAAAATAATTGCTAATGTATTCTCAAATCATTACTATTGCCAAATTATTAATTTGTTACTTTAAAATAACAATTTTTCTTAAACCCTAAACTTTCATTTAGTAAAATCTATTTAATATTCCAACTTGATTTTCCAGGGAAACTCACTCCTATTCGAACAAACCAGATAATCCTTCTTGAAATTTAGCCGATTGGTTCCAATTCAGATTTATGTTAAAAACATAAATTTTCTTCCCAGGGTTTAAAACAAAATTCTTTGGAGTTTAAACACAATTTCCATAGAATTCACTTCCAGAAATCTATACTTCTCATTTATCGATTGATAAATTTTCCACGGTGTTTAAAATCCCAAATTTACCAATTTTCATTTTCCATCCAAACAGATTCTAATTATTATATTCTTTTAAATTCCTTATTTCTTAATTTCTTTTAAGACCCAATTTAATTTCTTTATAATTAAAACTCCAAATTTTCTTTATAATTAACATTCTGGGTCTATAGTTTATCCCACAATATCACAATGCAATTTAATTCCAAATTTATCAATCACAATATATACACAGGCATCATCATCAATTATAAAAATAATTACTACATTGTGAGGAATCCAGTTGGATCCCTCCAACCTGTTTTCCCTGCATCCACAAATATTAGCACAACAATATATATATCAATCCAGACTGATATAAATAAACATTTCAACCAATCACACAATTATTTAAATATCAACTACTTAAATCAGCTAACATTCCAGATGTGAGTGAGATTAACTCACCTTGAGTTTCGGCGAGCGTTCGAAATTTAAATTAAACCGAACGACGTTCGATTTAACCCAAATTTCTACTTGCCCAGAATGGTTCCAGATCTGCACCATCTTGTAATACTCTTTTCTGCGATTCCGACGCCGCAAATTTTGTACGAATCAAAATACACGGCTGCATCCTTCTTCCACCTTTCAAACGCAAACTACAGGACCCAAACGCGAACAGGAACCCATCACGCGGCACTAGGGTTCGAAATAGCCTCCAAATCGTTCGCCTTCACGTCGATCAGAACCTCCCATCTCGAAGAGAGCCTCAACCTCCACCCTCGCCTGAAACGATGCGACGTCTGATCGCCCCTAGCTCCACGAAAACGACCACGATCGGCGGCCCTTCCACCTTGATTCGCCAGCCATCTACACATCCTTATACGATCGCCACCGTCCATCTTAAAGATCTTGACATCCCATTCATTTCTCTAGTTGGAGATTTCGTGAATAAGTGCGTGGATTAAGAGATTTTTGGAGTGGAAACGAGGTGATTATCGGCCATGGAATAAGAAGGAACGGCGGCTCTGAGATAATGCTAGGGTTTTGGATAATTAACGTGAATATATAAAATAGTTAATATTATTTAATTAATAAAATTTCTCAATTTAACCGTTTACACAAACGACCTCCAAACTTCGCGATCCAACAGGCAATTCTAGGGTTTTTCCACGTTCCGGACACAATGGAACTGGTTTCGTAAACTAATTTGATCATATACGTGAGATATGGAATTAAACGATCAATTTAAAATCAAACCGATTAAAACGATTTTGATGCGTTTCGAGCTGCCACGGTCAAACGACAACTCCGATTGCCACGAAAATTGAAATCCAATAATAACTAACTATTACGGATCCAATGGAACTGGTCTCGTCGAATTCCGAGACTGTGCCCCGGAAGGCTACTTTAACTCGTCTATTAAATCGAGCGATTTTCATAATTGACGAAAACGCTTAAAATTTCACTTTTAAAATTTTAATAACTTAATAATAAATCATATAAAATTTATAAACACAAATGAAATCATTCTGGCTCATTCCGGACCAAAATCTGATTAAATTGCATTTTAATAATATTAAATTCATTTTTAAAATGAATATAAAATCCCAAATATTAATTTATCAACTTTAAAATTCTTCTAAAATTCCCACCACGCTATTTACACTCAAATAACTCAAAATAAATTTTAAAAAACATTTTTATCACTATTTACATCCACATTTACTTTTATTTAAATTCCGAATATTTAAATTATCATTTTCCCATTATCCAAATTCAACCCGAATTACTATAATTAAAAATTATAGCTTATTTCATTGATCGAACCCGAATCCATCCATTTACAAAATCAATTAAGAATCCACATTAATCTTTAAAACGAATTAAATGTTCAACTCAATGGCTTAAAAATACGGGATGTTACACTAGATCTGGAATCCCACTCATCTGCTCTACTATACCTAGAAGTCGATTTCACCAATTGATGCTCCGATCAAAAACCTCCAAATTACCCCTTCTTTGACTTCGTCGCCATCCCCTTTGACCACGATTTCCGGTTGATCCGGACGTTGTTTTCAAAAACGATCACCACACGCTGACTCCATTCGTCGAGAGCTTCGAAACGGTATATTATATGATATGATTTGAAGAGTTTGAATTTCAACCACTTTATTTGATTTGCTAATTGCCATCAGAATGCAATTAGGGTTGATTTCGGGATTAGGGATGAAAAAATGATGTGGAGGTTGCTGCTAGGGTTTATAACAAGGTATAAATAGGCGAAGTTGAAATAGGATGGATCAGATAAGATAGATGCATGCGCTAACGACAAAGTGGCCCAAAAAGCCCGTTCTGACTCCGAAACGAAATTGGGTCAAGCCATATAACAAAATAGATGTTTAAAAATATTTTAAATGCAATGGAAAAGGTTTCAGGTTCAAATTGTGTCGCATGAAGAAGTTATGCTAAAATCAATATTTTCATATTGATTTCAATTGATTTCAATTGCATAAATTTCAAGGCGTTTCGAGTCCGTACGATCAAACGACAAGTCCGATCGCTACGAAACTTGAAACACTATTATAGTTCACCGTTACGGATCCGATGAAACTGGTTTCGTCAAAATCCGAGTCAGTGACCAAAATGGCTATTTTTATACTAATTAAATAAATTTACAATTAATTAAATCAAATTTCGCGTTAAAATTTTTGAACTTTGCAATCTTTATCACTTTAAAATTTTCAAACATTTACAATGATTTAACAAATTTTTAAAAGTCAATTTATTAAGGATTAATCAATAGAAATCTTCAATTTCATAAAATTCAAAATTATAGATAAATTTCGATTAAATTGAATTTACCCATAATTATTCCATTCATAGTTTCAAATACAAGGGTTTACCATTTGTTTTAAAAATTATCACACAAATATTTCCCGTTTTCAACTTAATTTTTATATTAACGTAATAATTACATATTTGATTTCATTCATTTACAATAAATCCAACTATTGTAAATTAAATAAATAAGCTCACTATTTAAGATTCAAATTCTATAATTCATAAATTTCATCATCTTGATTTACTTATTAATATATAATTCTTTAAACCAATTCTCATCTCAATTTTAAAGTAACTTAATTCATCCATTATAGAATTTATTTCAATTTCTTAAAATAACCCCTTTATTATAAATTGAATCCAATTTATTTTAATAAGTTTCCAAATAAATGGATTAGATTCAATTTCAACCTTTAACTTACACTTAAGTTTAGGTCATAATCAATTTATAACATGTTACTTTCATAGTTATTTACATACTTCTCGTATTCATTTCTCAATTGATCATAATTATTAAAGTAACGCTAATTGTTAATAACGACATTATAATTACTCAACATTTAAACGAACGTTATTTCATTTTTCATTAGTGTAACATTCATTTATTTTATTATCACTTATTACAAATTCTAATTCCATTAACAAATAAGCAGGTAATTTATAATATATGTTACAAATTTTGAATTGATCATTATTCATTATTATTGAATTTAATTTAGCATAACTTACCTTGCATTAACATTGTTACTTAAAATCCCTATTTGATTGCAATTAATATTCTAATGAATACATTTACTCTTTTCCGTTATGTTATTAATTATCATCAAGGCACATCTAATTATCTTTATTGGTAAATGAGTGAATTTAGTAGTAACCCACTATTAAAACCTTTAATATACTTGTATATTTATTCTTCACAAAAACTACTACCTATCAATATTATTTCGCCCCTAAATACAAAATTTGCAATTGTTCTTATTATCATATTCCATTTACTAAGTCATAACATTTGAATTAATTTATTAAATTGAAATGTTCATTCAAGTTTATAAATTATTAACTTGAAATAACGTATCCCTAAATAAAAATCAATTACTGTAACAATGTATCCTTACATTTACTAATTTAATGTCTACCTTATATTCTCCATATTCACATTATATCCAGGTATATTACTTACCCCATTTCATTTGTTGAAATTTATTCAAATTTCTAGTAAATAGGTATTAAGTCACCATTTATATATTTTAATTTAGCGTTCATTTCAATATTTGTTTTTAAAGTTTTTTTTTATTTCTACTAAATTAAATTACAAAACTCATTAATTCAACTAAATTAAATCACGAAATTTACGGGTCGTTACACTCTCCCCCACTCAAAACTTTTCGTCCCCGAAAAGGAAAAGAAGGGAAACGAAGAACTAAGAAATCAATATACCTTATGCAAACATTAACTTTATGAACAATTAAATTTATAAAATAAGTTAATTTAGATAAAATATCTCAATTTATTACCATTAAATCTTTTCATACTTAAATTACTAAAGTTTGGCAAACATTTTCAAAATATTTCTAAGTTCAAAATTTAACGGAAAATTTTGGCAGAATCTCCTTTGTACGGAGAGACTCGGGAGAAAATATAATATTAAATATAACAAAATATCACATATAATACCCAAAATATTATATCCCAACACGGGAAAATATATAAAATAGCGCTATAAACCGTAATCCGAAAACGTACCTATTTGTCGGGTAATTTACGCTTAATTTATGGAACCAAAAGCAGTAGCAATTGCTTCCATAACCTGCATTTCACTTATAAAATCCAAAGGGTTAACAATTTATTTAAAGTGAAATATTTAAGTGGTTTCAATCACTAACAACAAATCAATACAACAACCATCAATTTCAACAACCAGCATACACAACAAATACAAAGAAACCATTCAATCAAAGAAACAAATAGTTGTTTGGGTTCAAAACCTTTAAATTGTACAGAATGAAGAATAAACTACTAGCGCATCATTTACTCAACAGTCTTAGATAAAACTAAATAGATTATTCAATCACCCAAATCCAATTTTAAAGTATCCTTACCCAACAACCATCACTAAACAACAACAAATCCAAACGACAATCAACTTAACTTATTATTAATTTCATTTCATACCTTTGTCGATTGATTTTCTTTTTATTTATACAGTGGTTTATCTTTTAATTTACATTTACTCATTAAATGTTTGCTTCATTTACTTTTACTTAATTTCGTTTATTACAGTATTCATCTTTCTTTTTATCAAAATAATTAACTTTAACATTTACTTATATAATATCTATTAAATTTTCTTATTAACATTTTCAACTTTTTATATCTTTTGGTAAGTTATATATATGCCTTTAAGAATGTAATTGAAAGTTATACAAATTCTTTTTCTCAATTCTTTTAATTAATTAATGGTTCAATAATTACATCTTTGTTTTATAAGTTACAAATTTCAAATTACCTTTAATTCCTTTTATTTATTTAATGCTTACATTCTATTGTTTTTTTAATTATAGTAACATTTTAATTACACTTAAATTTATAACTTTATAACATCAATTCTTATAAATAATGAATTTCATTAATTCATTTACTAAGGTTTGCAATCATTTATTTACATTACTTATCTCCCTATTATATTAATTTTTTACTTTAATTAAAGGTTCCAATTATTAATTACTAACCTTTCATTTCACTACAATAATTGAACAATTAATTAACGGAAATTTTAGAATTAAATATCGGGTTAAATTTTAAATTATTGTAAAATAATAGATAAATATATTCTTACAACTTATATATCTCTAATTATATTTAAAACAATTCAAACTTTATATTTTTCTATCAAAACGAGTATGCAGTAAAACTACTACAGTGGCCTTCCTCCTTCGAAACTCGAAAATGAAAGTCAATGATGCGGCCGCCATCACCGAAATTATTTTCCAACGACAGAGAGGAAAGTGTAAAACTTATTTTCTCCAAAATCTTCTTTGAAACAATTCTTCCGAATTATATTGAAATATTTATATCAGAAAATATTTAGAAACAATATTATTATATTCCAAAATTTATTCGAAAGAAATTTCAAAACCTCGGAACTTAAGTTCTAAATTTCCAAAGTTCATTTATTTCATTTTTCAATATTATTTCTATTATTATTATTTATACACTTTATTTCCTAACAACCAATCTATTTCAGCCAAATATAGATATCATTTGGAAAAAAAATTATTTTATATATATAGAAAATATAACAGGCAAAATTATTTCATTCACATTTATTAAAAACAAATAATGTCGGTCTATCCTATTAAGTGTGTAGAAATCTCTATTGATGTCATAGCGTCCCATGCATCAACCGGAATTTATAAATGCGAAACGGAACAAATTAACACAATACCAAAACCTTTTTATAACACTAACAAATACGCTCTCTCATATATATACTCTCAGCAACTCCCATAGGGTATTACTACCCTATTAGTAAAGAGTCAAACCCCACAAAGCTAAGGTTTATCGCTAAACCAAAGCTCTGATACCAGATGAAACGTCCCGCCTTTTCGCACGCTTTAAATCGACACACGTGCCAATTCAAACCATACAGAAGAGTGGATTGTTATGGGGTAAATAAGAAAAACAGGGAAAGAAAAAAACAAAATAGAATCTCACAGCGGAAGGATAAAATATAAAAATAAATATACAATTCATAAACTGTTTACAAACATTTGATTCTTCTTTATACAATAAATATCAGAGTTCACATACCAATAATAATCAATGCAGCGGAATTAAAAAGTGTAGTGGAATATAATTAATAATAATAATAGAAATCTCCGTCTTCGTCCTCCAGAGCTAAAGTCTTCGATCCTGAAGCGCTTGGACTGACCCGAGCGAATTGAAAAGACAAAACATTCGAGTCAGAACTAAAAGATCTTAAGTAAGTTAAATTAAGTGAAATAAATATGAGTGCAGTAACTCAAAAGATGCGCGGGATTTACATCTCTTAAGGATCCGTTAAACTATTTACTATGTAGTATATTTCGCTATTATAATAGTGTTTAATTGTAAAATAAGCTTACTTTTTAATAGCGTTAAGGGGTTACCCATATAGCCCTTAACACAAATAATGCCAATAGTCTATACGGTACCGTAATACCTCCTGATCGGAAGGCTACCAGAGGATACTCCATAGGTACGACACAAATAGAAACTCATAGTAAAGGCTCGGTATGGTAGGTGACACGGCACAACTAGGCAATGCCAGGGTAGATATATCAATTACGCAACCGGGCTGGTGGAAACGCGTAGCGCGCAGCTACCGCCCACCTCTAACAAACTCCCCCAAAATCACAAATAAAGGTGGCCACCGAATCAATCCAAAGTCAAAGTATAGTATCGAATAGGAGTGTCTGATCAGAGGAACGACCTCATTGGCCCGAGAATCGCTCCTGTTTTAGCCACCTTATGCCGACTCATGGGAGTCGGGTCCACGTATTTACCTCAAAGGAAACGCCGCCACCATCCTACTTCATTCTGGAATCTCCACTGCGTATACGGTTGTTAAAGTCGTTTTCGGAGTTGGCAGAGAGTATGACAACTTCTGATCCCGGTCTCTTCAACAACCAAACGTTATTATAACACCGCGGTCTTTAAAAATAGTTTGTACTTTAAAAACCAGAATAAAATTTACCATTTCAAACCCATAAATACGATATCATTTCCATTTCCAAAAAAAATTCATTTTGATATTATTCTCATAAAACCCAATCAATGATATCATTTATTTTAAATATATTTCTCTTCCAAAATCATAATGCTTTAAAAAAATTAATATCTGGAAACCAAACAGTTGAATTATAGCTTTCAAAACATAATACTGCGAAATTCATAGCTTTAAAACCATAACTTCTGAAACGTGAATGGTTTGGATATTCAACGGTATATAGAATAAAATAGTTGATTTTATATTACTTTATGAAATAATTTCTGCAACTTCACAATTTATCCATTTAAAATTTTAGGTCTAAACCCCATAAATTTAGATTCACCTTTAGTTTCAATAAAACCCTTCGGTTTCAATATATTCAAACTTCGAGTATTTAATAATTTCAAAACTAAGGTTGGAATTTATATTCAACAATTTATTATCCTATTATTTAGTTTTGAACAGTCATAAAATAAATCCATAAAATAAAACTCAAATTTATAACAGTTTAATATTTCCTTCAATTTAATTATACTAGAAATATTCATTTAATTCATCTTGAATAGAAATCCAGTTATAAATATCATACCCTTTTTTTTAAATTTCTAAGCTTTGATAAGTTTTACATCAACTTATGGAGTGAAATTTTTTAAATAAGTTCCATTCAAATAAATTTCAAATTTACCTTCCAATCTTATTTGATTTAAACCATTAAACTCCATTATTCAACTTATTTATTTTTTCTAACAATTTCATAGCTTAAATTCAATAATTTAACTATGTATGTATATAAAATAAGAGTTTATATAAGATCAAAATTTAATATTTATTAAACCGTATCCTATCCAAACCATAAAATCATTTCAAAAATAATTATATATATATATATACCGCGGTGCCTGTATATAATATTCTATCCTATGGTCAAGTGATACAGATATTTATCATTTCAATCCGCAATTTAAAAAAAATAAAAATGCGGTTGTATATCATTTCAAACCACGGTCCTGAATGAGATGAAAATGCATAATAACTTGCAGTTTATACAAAATAAGAAAAATAGCATCCATTCATCCAAATATCAATCATCAACCATTTTTTTTCCGATCATCATCTAATTTAAACAAACATCAATATAGAGCGTATAAAATATAACAGGTAATAAATAAAAGGTATTAACCAACAGTTTCAATAATAAATTTAATAACTATTTAACTAGCAGTTTATATGCAAATAAATAAATTATAACTGTCAATTTATACGCAAAAATAAAATTAGTTAACAGTTAAACTAAATAAATGCGATTTAACTGAGATGATGAATAAAACATGACAAACAGTCATAGATAAATTTCTACTCATATCCTAAATCAATTTAACGAACATAAGGAATTTTAGAAGTTGTGAGTGGGTTAAAACACTCACCTTTTGAATTTAAATTGAATTTGAATCCAATTTAAACCCAAGAATTTGACCGTCTCGGAATTCGTCTAAACCAGCATTATCAAATTCGGAATTTCAATATGATCTCAATGAAAGAAACCGCGCGTCAATCAGAGCTCGTATGCAAAGGTTATTCAAGTTACAATAAATATTATTAAAATAATATTTGGTACACATTTAATATTATAAAAATCAAAAATTAACTTACTTCATGCGCGCATCAGGCGAACAACGTAACCGCCCACGCACGCTGCAACTTTGACGGTACACTAGCTAAGCCTAGATCGACTGAAGCCACGAAACCACTTGCAATCGGAAGATCATCGTCTTCTCCACTAGCGTCAACCAACGCCGCCGCCTAATTCGATGTCAGTCGTCGGAATTTGTGCCCCAAAGTTGGCGCAACCATGACCTTTCGGGGACAATTCCCACTGCATCGCTGCTCCAATCGTGTGACAGCCCGCAAATCCGTACCCCTTGAATCAACATTATTCTACCCTAATTGACTCAAGTGGAACAGAAATACGAACCATTGAGGTTAAAAGAAAAGAGATAGAAGAAGAAGAAACTAAACAATATCAGAATCTCACAGTCGCAGCGGAATAAAATATAATAGCAACTATATATCTTTACACAAAATGAAATCTATAACTGTTTATACAACATATCATCAGAGTAACTCATACATCAATCATCACATAACAGACATACCATACAACATAGCAGCGGATATATATATAGGTACATATAATACGTCTCGAACTCCAGCTCCTCTCCTGCTCCATAGCAACCTATCCTGAACATATAATACTCGGTCTGACCCGAGCATTATAACGAAATAACACCCGAGTCAGTCTGGAATACCAGCTGATAATAATGCACACAATTGATTATTAAAGTTTCAAAAATCCTTTTGAAAACAAAAGCATCTCGTAAGACCACGCCACAAATAAACATGTCGGGTTTTTACCTTACGATAGCTAAAACACTTTTTATAGAAATCCTCTGATATTATAATAGTGTCTATTTACAAATACTTATAAAATAGCCGAAATTGTTACATCTATTAAATTCCAGCTACTAGCCACCGAAGTGGGTAATACAAACAAAACTCGTACAAGGCTCGTAAGGAAAATGGATTTCCAACAATGACTAGGCACTGGGGTACCACCTGTCACAGTACGTGGTCTAGATCACAGTACCGAGGACTACTCCCTTCGTCCCCTGCAACACAAGACCGGAATCACCTATGGGCAATTCCGAATAAGATCACCCCGCGGTTGGGATCAGCAACCGCACCACTAAGCCGAAATAAAAAGGAACCTCTAGACAGGGATGACCTTACTCTCCAGTGGGGGCTACCCACGAAGCCTTGCTGCATATCCCCTGATTTTCAGTCATTCCCGGTTGATGAGGCTTGAGGCTAAACGATACCTTTATAGCACATATCCCTTAGAATGCCCATCGTCCGCTGACGATGTCACGAAGCATTCACCCATACAAGTCCGTCCCGGGTTCGAACGGAACCGAAGGCACTATTCCTACTACATCCATTTTGGAAATATCCTCAGGATTAGCAGCGACTAGCCCTTGCACTTCACTGCTCCATCTTCGACTCCGAAAACGTTTTATCGCACGAAAACGTACAAACCGGATCGAAGTGGTTTTCGAGAAATAAATCTCGATCCCGGTCTCTTCGAAACGATCATCGCATTTGTCCAATATTGATAGTCGGTGATTTAACTATCAATTAATATGCATAAACATCCATAGCATCCATCACACAATAAATAATTCCCAAATTATTTATTTATCTCAAATATCTTTTTAAAGATATATTACCAAATTTCCAAATCTCATTTGAAAACACTTTCCCAAAATTCTCCATTTACAAGGTAAATCCGTTACCATATATTTCCATTGGAAAATATCCAAGTTCAAAACAGTTTAGATTTAAAACAGTTAAAAACATTTTAATTTAAAATATACTTTAAAATAGGAAAATTAACTACTAATTATTTACTCAAAATGTAATTTCAAAATATTTAAAACAAAACTATTGTATAAGATATAACTTGATTTAAAATAAGGTTTTAGTTATACTATAATTAAAAATTTAGAGTTTTTAAAGGAATTAATAAAATTCAAACAACTATATTCAAAAACTATCTTTAAGCAAAATCCATTTGTAAAAATAATTATTAAGATATTAATAAAATTTTACTATTGCTAATTTATAAATAAACACTTAAAAAAATAATTTTTTTTTAAAACATTCTTTAAAACCAGTTTAAGCTTTTAAAACTTTCTTTTTATAAAATCAATTTAAAACTCGAATTTGGATTTTCCCTAGGAAATCTCATTTCTACTAAATCATCACAGAAATCCTTCCTTCGATTTCTGTCCAATTATCTCAATTTAGATTTATGGTTTTATAACATCAATTTATTTTTCCCAAATTTCCAACTAATAACATTTATCTTTGATTATCATTCTAGATGTTACAAATTTTAATTTCCATTTTAAATAGATTTCAATTTTTTTTTTTATCCTTTTAAAATTCATTATTTAACAATATCCTTTATCTCTCTAAAATTCAATTTACCTATTTATAAATTAATTATGGAATTAAAATTTACTCAGCAATATTCCAAATCTAACTTTATTTTAATTTCCAACTAATAGATTCCAATTTTCATATTCTTTAAATTTCTTATTTATCAATTTTCTTGGTTTCTTATGAAACCCAATTTAATTCCTTTATAATTAAAACTCCAATTTCTTTAAAATTATCATTCAGGATTTACAGTTTATCCAACAACACCACAATACAAATTAAACCCAAATTTATCGGTTACAATATAAACAGGCATCATTATCAATTATAAGAATAATTTCTATATGTGAGGAATCCTGTTGGATCCCTCCAACCTGTTTTCCCTGCATCCACAAATATTAGCACAACTATATATATATATCAATTCAATTTGATAATAATCAACATAAACAACTAAACATCCAAACAAACAATCAATACTAACTGTCTACTTTACTAGTATCCAGATGTGAGTGAGAATAACTCACCTTGGGTACTTGACGAGCGTTATAAATTTTTGAATTAAATCGGCCGCGATTGATTTAACCCAAAATTCCGCCAACTCCGATTGTCACCAAATCTAGCCTGCAACGTAGATCGCGTCGCTGCGATCTCGGCGCTTCTCGTTCCGTCGAATTCTGCTAATGCATGAAATAGTTACACGGTTTCAAAGTTTTAACTAAAATTTATATTAACAAATTTAATTTCTATTTATTGATTATTAATCTATACCGTAGATCACAGATCAAGGCCGAAACCATCTCGCTCTCGTTCACGAACGCAAACACACCGCAAAACCCATCAGGTCGTTTCTTCCTAGGCGTGCCGTTCCTCCCACGACCATCGGAATTCCCATCAGAGACCGTCGCTCGAAAGCCTCCTCCTCCCTCTACCCTTGACCACAAACCGCACCCCCAAAACTCACTCATCGATGCGAAAACCTCCATGGAACGGCACTCAAACACGGCAGCCTAACGACCCCAATCGATGATTTCAAGCAAGATCTACCGTTGATCTAGTAGAACTCGGCGAGCACAACACTTCTCTAGTTGGAAATTTTTAACAGAACTGCCTAGGTTGAGAGAAAATGACGGAGATAGCACGGTGATTTTCGGCCATGAAATGCCTCAGCAGCGGCTGGTGAATCAAATTAGGGTTTAGTGTTGTTAAACGTGCTTTATAACGTTAATTAATATTATTTTATTAATAAATATCTCAATTTAACACTAAATGCAAACGACCTCCAATGCTCACGTTCTAACAGGCTGTCCTAGGGTTTTTCCACGTTCCGGACACAATGGAACAGGTTTCGTAAGCCAATTCGGTCGTATGTACGAGTTACGGAATTAAACGATCAATTTAAAATTAAATCGATTGAAACGATTTCGGTGCGTTACGAGCTGCCGGGGTCAAACGACAACTCCGATTGCTACGAAAATTGAAATCCGATAATAACTAACTATTACGGATCCAATGAAACTGGTTTCGTCGAATTCCGAGACTGTCCCCCGGAAGGCTATTTTAACTCGTCTATTTAATTAGCGATTCTCGAGATTATCGAAATCACTCAAAATTTCCACGTTTAAAATTTTATTAACTTAATAATCATTCATATAACATTTATAAACACATTAAAAATCATTCCGGCTTATTCCGGACCTAAATCGGATTAATTGCAATATTTAATAATATTAAATTCATTTTAAATTCATATAAAATTCCAAATAATAATCTATTAACTTTTAAATTCTTCCAAAAATCCCATAATATCAATTATGTCCAATTGAACTTAAAACACATTTAAACATCATTTTTATAACAAATTCACATCTAATCCCCATATTCTCTCAGTCCAATACTTAATTATTATTATTCAATTTCTAATTTAATTTCCCGTATTTGAAATTTCGACTAATTTTATTAACTTAACCAAAGTCATCTATCTCTAAATTCAAATTATAATTCATATTCAACATTTAAAATGAATTAAATGTTCAATTTGAATAGCTTAAAAATACGGGATGTTACATTCCTCCCCCCTTATAAAAATTTCGTCCCCGAAATTTGCATAAGGTAAAACATACTCTCAAACCCATTTACTTAACTCATTTGCTTAGTTAAAAGCTTATATTCACTTTCCAAAAAGTTTCAGTTCCATATCAAAACCATTTGCTTTATTTACCCTAAAGCCTTAAATTTCAACTTATAACTTTCCAAGTTATTTAACTTTTCCCAAAACCCCAAAAATATTCTAACTCCCAAAATTTCCGGAAAATTTTGACAGAGTCTCCCCTGTACGGAGGAGCTTCTGCGATATCGCAGGACACACAAATATATATACATCGGCCCACACGGCCGGAAACCAAAATATAACACAATATATATATCATTTTCCAATTATATTTGCGTAGGCGTACCTTTATAGCAAATTTTAATGGCAAGCAGCTAATATTATGCGAATACGCACTCCAACACTCTCAAACGCCTCCCGCACCTGTGCTAAACTCAACAAACACATTAGTTCCAAGATATAAGTATTTTAACCACATTTCCAATGTAAATGCAAGCCAAACATATCCATTCCATAACCAAATCAAGCAACTTTCATAATAATGCATGCAAATCACCCTTAAAAGCAATTTCACAATTTCGACATTGTTTTAAACTCTCTTTACAAACTCATGCTTCATAGTTTAACAATATTACCATCAAGATGTTAATTGTTTTTCAAATCTCTTATTCAAGTCCAACTTCACTTTATTTCACTTGAATTGTTTAATTTCAAGTTCATCACATACAATACATATTTATTCCAACCAATTCATTGTTATTTAACATATAGTTAACATGTGCTTCACTAACATCTTTCTACACCATTTCAATATCAAGTTGATTTACAAACCATTTTTTTTTTTTTTTTTTTTTTTTTTTTTACTTCAAAAATTTGAAGCATTTGCCTTACTAGGGTAATCCATGTTTCATTCATAAGCAAAGTCACTTAATAATTTCCAATCCCTTCCAAACATTTCAAAAACCAATTCAATTTTGCATACAATAAGACCACCCATTCCTATTCACTTTAATATCATGAATAAGTGCTTTAATTCATTTATATGCAACATTATTTAAATTTGATTCACAATCAAATTCTTATTACCAATGTGAAGGACTCACATTTCCTTTATGCTTATGTCTATTCATATGCATAATCACCAAGTTTGATTGCATTAATATACAACCCTTAGGTTATATTCCAATCCAGCTCAATATATTTTAAACCCAAATTCAATTTCATAATATCTCAATTCTTTCTTGCATACCAAATTTAGTTTCATTTTAATTTGACTTCACTTAATCAAATTCCAATTTATCCAAAACCAATTTAGTTGTTTAAACAACTTAATTCTAAATACATTCAAATATTCAAGTCATTCAAGCAAAACAATTGCCACTTAAGCTTATAACCATTTAAAATTAATTTCAACTTAGATTTATATAAATCTTACTCCATTACCAGGTTCACAACCCAAACATTTTTTTTTTCTCATTCCAATGTAATTGTTAAATTACATTTCCTTACATCTTTATTTCTTTAACCAATCCCAGTTTATATTAATATCATTTCTTCCTGGATTATTTACATCTCTTATATCCATATCTCAATATTAATTAAAACCATTTCCACTCGCACTTCAACTTTATTACCCAAACAAAATTTATACAAGACAACATTATAAAGCTTAATCACAATTATTATTTAATTTGCTTAAATGCTTTCACAATATTTTCATTATCTTCTTATATCAACTTTATTCTATTTCCATTTGATTCTCATTCAATCAAATTTTCAATTCATATACACATTTAATGCTCTTTGTTTAGTTATCCAATCCATTTTAGATTTATTTTATTAACAAAGAGACCATTTAAATTATTCCACTCATTTGAATTTTACTTACAATTCAAATCATCATTAATACATTCAAATCCCATTATTCATTCGCCCTTCCCATAATTATTACCAAAATTAAATCCCAATTCAAACTGGATTTTATTTACCTTCAAATTTTGACTGATTATCAAATTCTATCCATTACAATACAAATTTCATTAATTTGTAATTTAATTCAGTCAATAACATAATCCATATTAGTTTTCAATCCACTTTCTTAATTTACTCTGAATTCATTCATAATTTCACCATTTTCCAATTATTTCATTTGGCACATTTAAATTTTCTCCCTTTCCTTTTTATTCCTTTAAACAGAATCTAAATTTCTTTCAATATTATTTATTACACAACTGAAATTCAATTTCAATTTCATTACCAAACAAATCTTATTCTCCCCATACATAAGTTCAAGACTTATTTGCCACTTAAGAACATTCACATTTATGTTCTCATTTTGCTTCATTAGACTTTGCATCTCATTTATGGTCAAAATTTTAATTTGCCACACTCTTCAACTCTTCCCATTTCATAATAACATATTCAAATTATAACACTTAATAACTTAAGAATATGAATTCCTTTATGCAATTATAAACAATTTACATTTTACCTTTATATCAAATTCAATTTAATTCAATTCTAACTCATTTAGATTTAATTTAATTTCAAATCCTCAAATTTTAATTTTCCATTTCATTATTTCTCATTGTGATTATAATTTCTATTTCTATTTTATAAGTTCACCAACTTATTTATTTTAAAAACTTATATTGCTCATTTTACTCCACCAACATTTTATAATCACAATTCTAAATTCCATATGCATATATATATATATCTGAATTCTTAAGGATAAAAATTCCCTTAATTTATTTCTTTGCAAACTTCAAATCCACAACCTCAAACTATAAGTATAATACTTAATAGCTTATGGGTATAATCTATTACACAACAACCCAAATTTTCAAATCAACTTACTTTTGATTTAAACCCAAATCCATTTAATTCTGGGTCCAATATATTTAACTTGTCCAAGTTAAATTTAAATTTCCATTCACTTCAATACCCTTCATTTACTTCAATACATTTTATTCACTTCCAATTACTCAAATTAAATTTTAATTCCATGATTAAAATTTCTCATTTCCTTCTTATTAGCATTAGCACCACTTAACAAATTCAATAGTTGATTCATTTCAACTTTACTCATTATTTAATTAGAACTTTCCCAGAATTCAATTTACCCGGTTTTATCTCAAAACCATTTTGAAATATATCAAATATATATACCCATTTGGTATATCAAATCAAATTTCCATGTTTTCCAAACCAATTTGTTTGTACCCAAAACAATTTGTTCATATCCCAAACAAATTTCCATTTTTGAAATATCCAAAACAACTGTTATCCCCAACAAATCCAAACAATACCATAACCAATTACTAGGGAAGCAATCCATCACTTTAGAAACTCGAAAATGAATTCTAATGATGTGGCCAGCATCATCAGGATTATTTTCCAGCGACTGCAGTGAGTTCAATGCTTCTTACTTTCCCAAATTTATTTCAAAACAGTTGCCATTCAAAAATATTACCCAAAACAACATTCCATTATTGCCTTCAATACATTGGAAAACATTTCAAAACTTCCCAGGATTTTAAATTTCCAAATTTTTATTTTCAATCTATTTAAAATCCTTTCCAAAACTTCCGGGTTTTTAAATTCTGGTTTAGTTTAACTTAAGCTATTCTCTTTTGAATAATTTTTTTTTTTTATCCACAGTACTTATTTGGTTATAGACCATGTTAATATTTTATAATCTTATTCACTTATCATTTCAATTTGGTCAAATTCAAGATTCTTATTTGATTTTCAATATTTGGCAACCAAACAGTCAAATATATATAATTTCCAGAAAATTATTTCCTTTATATCAAAATATAATTTTGGGTAAAATTATTTCATTTACCCACCTTAAAACAATACTATGTCGGTTTATCTTGTTTAAGAGTTTAGAAACCCCTATCGATACGGTTGTACTTCCCGCACCGACCAGAATTCATAAACACTCAACCGATAAGTCAACACAGTATAAAAACAATTTTATAAGCACTAACAAGTACGCTCTCATATTTATTAATACGCTCAGCTCATTATAGAGTACTATTGACTCTATTAAATGAGAAATTACCCCACCAAAGCCTAGGTTGCCGCCAACCTCGCTCTGATACCAAGTGTGACAGCCCGCAAATCCGTACCCCTTGAATCAACATTATTCTACCCTAATTGACTCAAGTGGAACAGAAATACGAACCATTGAGGTTAAAAGAAAAGAGATAGAAGAAGAAGAAACTAAACAATATCAGAATCTCACAGTCGCAGCGGAATAAAATATAATAGCAACTATATATCTTTACACAAAATGAAATCTATAACTGTTTATACAACATATCATCAGAGTAACTCATACATCAATCATCACATAACAGACATACCATACAACATAGCAGCGGATATATATATAGGTACATATAATACGTCTCGAACTCCAGCTCCTCTCCTGCTCCATAGCAACCTATCCTGAACATATAATACTCGGTCTGACCCGAGCATTATAACGAAATAACACCCGAGTCAGTCTGGAATACCAGCTGATAATAATGCACACAATTGATTATTAAAGTTTCAAAAATCCTTTTGAAAACAAAAGCATCTCGTAAGACCACGCCACAAATAAACATGTCGGGTTTTTACCTTACGATAGCTAAAACACTTTTTATAGAAATCCTCTGATATTATAATAGTGTCTATTTACAAATACTTATAAAATAGCCGAAATTGTTACATCTATTAAATTCCAGCTACTAGCCACCGAAGTGGGTAATACAAACAAAACTCGTACAAGGCTCGTAAGGAAAATGGATTTCCAACAATGACTAGGCACTGGGGTACCACCTGTCACAGTACGTGGTCTAGATCACAGTACCGAGGACTACTCCCTTCGTCCCCTGCAACACAAGACCGGAATCACCTATGGGCAATTCCGAATAAGATCACCCCGCGGTTGGGATCAGCAACCGCACCACTAAGCCGAAATAAAAAGGAACCTCTAGACAGGGATGACCTTACTCTCCAGTGGGGGCTACCCACGAAGCCTTGCTGCATATCCCCTGATTTTCAGTCATTCCCGGTTGATGAGGCTTGAGGCTAAACGATACCTTTATAGCACATATCCCTTAGAATGCCCATCGTCCGCTGACGATGTCACGAAGCATTCACCCATACAAGTCCGTCCCGGGTTCGAACGGAACCGAAGGCACTATTCCTACTACATCCATTTTGGAAATATCCTCAGGATTAGCAGCGACTAGCCCTTGCACTTCACTGCTCCATCTTCGACTCCGAAAACGTTTTATCGCACGAAAACGTACAAACCGGATCGAAGTGGTTTTCGAGAAATAAATCTCGATCCCGGTCTCTTCGAAACGATCATCGCATTTGTCCAATATTGATAGTCGGTGATTTAACTATCAATTAATATGCATAAACATCCATAGCATCCATCACACAATAAATAATTCCCAAATTATTTATTTATCTCAAATATCTTTTTAAAGATATATTACCAAATTTCCAAATCTCATTTGAAAACACTTTCCCAAAATTCTCCATTTACAAGGTAAATCCGTTACCATATATTTCCATTGGAAAATATCCAAGTTCAAAACAGTTTAGATTTAAAACAGTTAAAAACATTTTAATTTAAAATATACTTTAAAATAGGAAAATTAACTACTAATTATTTACTCAAAATGTAATTTCAAAATATTTAAAACAAAACTATTGTATAAGATATAACTTGATTTAAAATAAGGTTTTAGTTATACTATAATTAAAAATTTAGAGTTTTTAAAGGAATTAATAAAATTCAAACAACTATATTCAAAAACTATCTTTAAGCAAAATCCATTTGTAAAAATAATTATTAAGATATTAATAAAATTTTACTATTGCTAATTTATAAATAAACACTTAAAAAAATAATTTTTTTTTAAAACATTCTTTAAAACCAGTTTAAGCTTTTAAAACTTTCTTTTTATAAAATCAATTTAAAACTCGAATTTGGATTTTCCCTAGGAAATCTCATTTCTACTAAATCATCACAGAAATCCTTCCTTCGATTTCTGTCCAATTATCTCAATTTAGATTTATGGTTTTATAACATCAATTTATTTTTCCCAAATTTCCAACTAATAACATTTATCTTTGATTATCATTCTAGATGTTACAAATTTTAATTTCCATTTTAAATAGATTTCAATTTTTTTTTATCCTTTTAAAATTCATTATTTAACAATATCCTTTATCTCTCTAAAATTCAATTTACCTATTTATAAATTAATTATGGAATTAAAATTTACTCAGCAATATTCCAAATCTAACTTTATTTTAATTTCCAACTAATAGATTCCAATTTTCATATTCTTTAAATTTCTTATTTATCAATTTTCTTGGTTTCTTATGAAACCCAATTTAATTCCTTTATAATTAAAACTCCAATTTCTTTAAAATTATCATTCAGGATTTACAGTTTATCCAACAACACCACAATACAAATTAAACCCAAATTTATCGGTTACAATATAAACAGGCATCATTATCAATTATAAGAATAATTTCTATATGTGAGGAATCCTGTTGGATCCCTCCAACCTGTTTTCCCTGCATCCACAAATATTAGCACAACTATATATATATATCAATTCAATTTGATAATAATCAACATAAACAACTAAACATCCAAACAAACAATCAATACTAACTGTCTACTTTACTAGTATCCAGATGTGAGTGAGAATAACTCACCTTGGGTACTTGACGAGCGTTATAAATTTTTGAATTAAATCGGCCGCGATTGATTTAACCCAAAATTCCGCCAACTCCGATTGTCACCAAATCTAGCCTGCAACGTAGATCGCGTCGCTGCGATCTCGGCGCTTCTCGTTCCGTCGAATTCTGCTAATGCATGAAATAGTTACACGGTTTCAAAGTTTTAACTAAAATTTATATTAACAAATTTAATTTCTATTTATTGATTATTAATCTATACCGTAGATCACAGATCAAGGCCGAAACCATCTCGCTCTCGTTCACGAACGCAAACACACCGCAAAACCCATCAGGTCGTTTCTTCCTAGGCGTGCCGTTCCTCCCACGACCATCGGAATTCCCATCAGAGACCGTCGCTCGAAAGCCTCCTCCTCCCTCTACCCTTGACCACAAACCGCACCCCCAAAACTCACTCATCGATGCGAAAACCTCCATGGAACGGCACTCAAACACGGCAGCCTAACGACCCCAATCGATGATTTCAAGCAAGATCTACCGTTGATCTAGTAGAACTCGGCGAGCACAACACTTCTCTAGTTGGAAATTTTTAACAGAACTGCCTAGGTTGAGAGAAAATGACGGAGATAGCACGGTGATTTTCGGCCATGAAATGCCTCAGCAGCGGCTGGTGAATCAAATTAGGGTTTAGTGTTGTTAAACGTGCTTTATAACGTTAATTAATATTATTTTATTAATAAATATCTCAATTTAACACTAAATGCAAACGACCTCCAATGCTCACGTTCTAACAGGCTGTCCTAGGGTTTTTCCACGTTCCGGACACAATGGAACAGGTTTCGTAAGCCAATTCGGTCGTATGTACGAGTTACGGAATTAAACGATCAATTTAAAATTAAATCGATTGAAACGATTTCGGTGCGTTACGAGCTGCCGGGGTCAAACGACAACTCCGATTGCTACGAAAATTGAAATCCGATAATAACTAACTATTACGGATCCAATGAAACTGGTTTCGTCGAATTCCGAGACTGTCCCCCGGAAGGCTATTTTAACTCGTCTATTTAATTAGCGATTCTCGAGATTATCGAAATCACTCAAAATTTCCACGTTTAAAATTTTATTAACTTAATAATCATTCATATAACATTTATAAACACATTAAAAATCATTCCGGCTTATTCCGGACCTAAATCGGATTAATTGCAATATTTAATAATATTAAATTCATTTTAAATTCATATAAAATTCCAAATAATAATCTATTAACTTTTAAATTCTTCCAAAAATCCCATAATATCAATTATGTCCAATTGAACTTAAAACACATTTAAACATCATTTTTATAACAAATTCACATCTAATCCCCATATTCTCTCAGTCCAATACTTAATTATTATTATTCAATTTCTAATTTAATTTCCCGTATTTGAAATTTCGACTAATTTTATTAACTTAACCAAAGTCATCTATCTCTAAATTCAAATTATAATTCATATTCAACATTTAAAATGAATTAAATGTTCAATTTGAATAGCTTAAAAATACGGGATGTTACAAATCGTCAAATCGAAACTAGATCTGGAATGCACTCATCGAGCTCTACTATACCCAGAAGTCGATTTCATCAATTGATGCTCCGATCAAAAACCCCCAAATTACCCCTTCTTTGACTTCGCCGCCAGCCCCTTTGACCATGATTTCCGGTTGATACGGGCGTTGTTTTCAAAAATGATGACCACACGCTGACTCCATTCGTCGAGAGCTTCGAAACGGTATATTATATGATATGATTTGAAGAGTTTGAATTTCGACCACTTTATTTGATTTGCTAATTGCCATCAGAATGCAATTAGGGTCGATTTCGGGATTAGGGATGAAGAAATGAAGTGGAGGTTGCTGCTAGAGTTTATAACAGGTTATAAATAGGCGAAGTTGAAATAGGATGGATCGGATAAGATAGATGCACGCGCTAACGACAAAGTGGCCCAAAAGCCCGTTCTAACTCCGAAACGAAATTGGGTCAAGCCATATATCAAAAAAGATGTTTAAAAATATTTTAAATGCAATGGAAAAGGTTTCAGGTTCAAATTGTGTCGCATGAAGAAGTATGCTAAAATCAATATTTTCAAATTGATTTCAATTGATTTCAATTACATAAATTTCAAGGCGCTTCGAATCCGTACGATCAAATGACAAGTCCGATCGCTACGGAACTTGAAACATTATTATAATTCACCATTACGGATCCGATGAAACTGGTTTCGTCAAAATCCGAGTCAGTGGCCAAAATGGCTATTTTTATGTTAATTAAATAAATTTACAATTAACTAAATCAAATTTCGCGTTAAAATTTCTGAACTTTGCAATCTTTATCACTTTAAAATTTTCAAACATTTACAATGATTTAACAAAATTTTAAAAGTCAATTTATTAAGGATTAATCAATAGAAAGCTTCAATTTCATAAAATTCAAAATTATAGATAAATTTCCAAAATTTCCTTTAAATTGAATTTACCCATAATTATTCCATTCATAATTTCAAATACAAGGGTTTACCATTTGGTTTAAAAATTATCACACAAATATTTCCCTTTTTCAACTTAATTTTTAAATTAACGTAATAATTACGTATTTGATTTCATTCCTTTACAATAAATCCAACTATTGTAAATTAAATAAATAAGCTCACTATTTAAGATTCAAATTCTATAATTCATAAATTTCATCGTCTTGATTTACTTATTAACATATAATTCTTTAAACCAATTCTCATCTCAATTTTAAAGTAACCTAATTCATCCATTATAGAATTTATTTCAATTTCTTAAAATAACCCCTTTATTATAAATTGAATCCAATTTATTTTAATAAGTTTCCAAAGAAATGGATTAGATTCAATTTAACCTTTAACTTACACTTAAGTTTAGGTCATAATCAATTTATAACGTGTTACTTTCATAGTTATTTACATACTTCTCGTATTCATTTCTCAATTAATCATAATTATTAAAGTAACGCTTATTGTTAATAATGACGTTATAATTACTCAACATTTAAACGAACGTTATTTCATTTTACATTAGTGTAACATTCATTTATTTTATTATCACTTATTACAAATTCTAATTCCATTAACAAATAATCAGGTAATTTATAATATATGTTACAAATTTTGAATTGATCACTATTCATTATTATTGAATTTAATTTAGCATTACTTACCTTGCATTAACATTGTTACTTAAAATCCCTATCCAATCGCAATTAATATTCTAATGAATACATTTACTCTTTTCCGTTATGTTATTAATTATCATCAAGGCACATCTAATTATCTTTATTGGTGAATGAGTGAATTTTACTAGTAACCCACTATTAAAACCTTTAATATACTTGTATATTTATTCTTCATAACAACTACTACCTATCAATATTATTTCGCCCCTAAATACAAAATTTGCAATTGTTCTTATTATCATATTCCATTTACTAAGTCATAACATTTGAATTAATTTATTAAATTGAAATGTTCATTCAAGTTTATAAATTATTAACTTGAAATAACGTATCCCTAAATAAAAATCAATTACTGTAACAATGTGTCCTTACATTTACTAATTTAATGCCTACCTTATATTCTCCATATTCACATTATATCCAGGTATATTACTTACCCCATTTCATTTATTGAAATTTATTCAAATTGCTAGTAAATAGTTTTTAAGTCACCATTTATAGATTTTAATTTAGCGTTCATTTCAATATTCGTTTTTAAAGTTTTTTTTTATTTCTACTAAATTAAATTACAAAACTCATTAATTCAACTAAATTAAATCACGAAATTTACGGGTCGTTACAGAATGCACGACTTAAATGTAAGAATATGGAGGGGAGTTACACTTGAAAATATGAAGAGGTTTTAGGCTAAGAGCATGGTATTGGTTCAACAAAGAGGTTCGGCCATGGGGTGTTTGGGCTCAGCCAGTGGGGTGTGGGTTTGGACAGGGTAGGGGAGTGAGTAAAGGTCTGGACAAAGGTGGTGGTGGGGGCCTAAGGTGATGGTGGTGGAAATGGAAGTGGTGAACAAGTAGTGGTCAAACAATATGTTTTCAAGGCTTTAGGTTGCATTTTGGTGGATTTTTGCACCCTGGTGGGATCAGCCTTGGTCAAGACCAGTGGGTTAGCTGGTGATGATGGCAGAGAAGAGGTGTAGGAGGTGGTGGTTATGGCTATGGAGGAGAGGCCGAGCAATACACATGAGAAAACAAGGAAAAATATACGAAAAATAAGAAGAAAATGAATAAAAGATGATGCCATTACCAAGTTTTTCTCTCTAGTCGTTAAGAACGATGAGGAAGATGTTTTTGTGCGTGAAAGATAAATGAAATTCATGGCTAAGAAACAAAAATGCACGGCCAGAACAGAAAGTAATGAAAAGTTACAGAAAATTAAAAGTCTAGCATATTAAAAGCCATAGGAAAAGGAAGAGTCTTTGTCTCTTCAATTTCCCATTTCTTTAAAAACAAATGTTACAAAATAATTTCAGTAAATACATTTAAAAACCGAAACAAAGTGAAATAATATGAAAATAAAAAATTTAATTTAAATAAAATAGAAAAAGAATAAAAGAAATTGCTTTAAAATTCAAAACAGGGTTCAAAATTACAATTAAAACATCACTGGCTTTGGAAAGATATCTACTTCATTTTAAAAATATTCTAAAGCAAAATTTTGAAATAAAATAGTTTTTAAAACATATTCAGAGTGAAATAAATAATTAAATTTAAAGAAAATATAAAAAGAACTAAAGAAATTGTTTAAAAATTCAAAACAGGACTTAAAAATTTACAAATAAAATATCACTAGTTTTAGAAAAAATTCTATTTCACTTTAAAACAAATAAAAAGTCAAATAAATATATAAATGGGGAACAAAATAAAGTGGGAATGAGTATAAAATAAGTTTTTAAGAAAATAGAAAAATAAATAAAGTATTCCTTAAACAAATTGAAGCTGGAAATTAGAAATTGTAAAACAAAATACAACCGACACTGGAAAATGTCAATTACACTTTCAAAAATGTTTTAAAACCAAAATATATACAATACATGTTCTTTACCCATATAAACATAAATTAGAACATTACATGACTGTGATACCCCGGAATTTCAAGGATTTAAAATGGATAATCTCTTAATTAAATTGTTTAAAATTGATAAAATTGTTATTTTCAAATATAAATAGCCAAACAATTAATAATGTGATGTTTCAAATTATGATTATAGATTGATTTTAAATAAAATAAATTATTTATAAATAATAATATGCTTGTTTAAAATTGATATCTATATTTATTTGAATTGACTTTAAATTTGGACTTTAAACTGACTTTGAATTTGAATTTAAAAATGGAATTTAAAGGAATATATATATATATATATATCTTAAAATAATAATATATTTTGGATTTGAAATATATGGAGAAAGATTTTATTTAAAAATAATAATAATATTTGTTTTATATTATTCTCTTTAAAGAAATTTATTTATAGAAATTTGGAAAAGTATTTATCTATTAGGAATACATACAAAGGCTTTTTGTATTAGCATTTAAAAACGAGTTTACAATATTATATATGATTTATTTAAAAGATAATTGGTTTATATTTTATTTTCTTTCGAAAGTTTTAGTTATTTAAAATTAGAAAAGCATTTCTTAATTTATAAATGTATTTGTTTATTAGGAATTTAATAAAAAATCTTTTAAAATCATTTACAAATAATATAAAAATAATGTAAATATGGATTATTACAAGTGTTAAGATCTAAACTACTTAAGTAACAAGTGTTTGATAATTAATAATGGTATGAGACAAGTGTCATTACTTGTTTTATTTTCTTTAAAATTTTAATTAAACCAAAATTTAATCTACATAAAACACTTCCACTTTCTTCCTTTATTCCTTTTCCATATACTTTCATTTTCAAACCAAGAAACTATGGCCAGACCTGTAAAACATTTCCTCTAAAACAAATGAAAACCAGAAATTTTCATGCAATTCAAAAACCTGTAATACATTTCCCAGTTCAAACAACTTTCAAACCTGGAAGTTCCTCAAAACCAAAATCAGTAAATATTTTCAAAATCTTTTATCATCTTCTCTGAAACAAATCAAAGCCTGAAATTCAGTTCTCAAACCAAATTGCAAACCTGAAATTCATCCCCTCAAAAACAAATGCAATCCAGAAATGAATTAAAAGCCTGTAACCATTTTATTAAGAAGTTTGTAACATCTTCAAATGCAAACTGCCTCAATCAAGTTTGAACCCTCATCGGCATGTTCCAGTTAATCAATCAAGCTTCAAAGCATTTCTGTCTTAATGTTTCAAGCAATTCAAGTTTTTGAAATCAAATATCAAGATGCCGTTTTCAAATTTTCAAAGTTTCAATCCAGCTGTAAGTTTTCATTCCAGTTTCAAAAGCCTTTTGCTTTTCAAAAGTGAGTAAACTTTTAAACTAAAATTTAGTAACAAATATGTGTTGCTTATGAATTACTATGTTTGATGGTTGATATGCATGAATGCTTATATGTGAGCTTCTGTGTGTGCTTGTCTATTGATTTTGAAAGCATCTCTGTTCCTATTTTTAAGCCTCTGTTTTTAAATTTGTAATCATGAACCACTTTAAATTTGATGCACTGACATATGGTTGAAGTAAATCTGTGATGTAAGTTTTAAAATGTGCTTGCATGATGATTTTAAGATTCTAGAACATATTTATATATGAAGATGTTGTGTATGGATTGTGCATGCCTAAATATCAGACAAATGAAACTTCCTAAGCTTACGGCATCAGATATGTTCATAAATCATTTCCCATTTCTACAATTTATTTTAGAAAATAATTTCTAAACAAAAGATGTTAATTTAAACAAGATTCAAATTTTGAAAATAATTTAATGTTAAACAAAGCAAAGTTTCTCTAGAATTTTGGGAGTTTACAGTCAAGATTCAAAATAAGTTAAAATTCAAACATCATAATTTGATGTTTCAAGATGATAACTCGAATCCATTTAGAAAGATATGATTTTTAAAACTAAAATCAAGAATTTTAAAAATGTTTTGAGTATGAAATTTGGTTTTGACTGGAATTTGATGTAGAGGCTTCCTCTGGCGATCTAGAAGTGGAGAAGCCACGGGGTTTCTTCTGGAGATGGTTGTAGTTGTCAAGTGCTTAGGAAAGTCGCCAGGAGATGATTTCGATCATCGAGGCGACGTGGAGGAGGAGATTTAGGATTTTAAACCTAGTTTGTTCGAACTGGAAAATTTGATCACTGCTACTTCACTGATGCATCGAGTTCGTGGGAACTTCGGGAATGGGTTCGTGGATGACTGGAGGAGGTGTGACCGTGATGGCGCGATTTCCGATGATCGGCGTTGTGAGTTCGAGGTGGATGTGGCCATGACCGTTGGTTCCAGTTTTCAACTGGGTAGTTCGATCTTGATCGATGGCTTGTGCGAGTGTTTTGGTGATTGGACTTGTGTTGCATCATTGCTGAGTGACGTGCCGGTGAGTTCGTTGAAGGCCGGAGGTGATTCCGGCACTGGTGCATGCGCACGAGAATGTTTTGGTGTCAGTAGAATTTTGGTGGTTGGGTCAGGATGTGACTCGAAGACATGCTCGTGTGTTTGAGTTTGTGTCTCGAGTGTGAACTCGAGTAGTTCCTTTGATGTTTAAAAACCTGTAACAGTTTTGATTCCAATTTTTTTAAATTTAAACTAACTTTTGGAATTTAAAAAAAAGTGATCTTGGAATGACTCGAGTGGTTCTTGGGATTCAAATCGAAGTGGTTTGATTTAAAAGAAATTTTCAAAAGTTTTTATAAAACAAATTTCAAATTTGAATAAAGGAAGTTTTTAACCTTTGAAATAAATATGGTTTTTGAATTCTATTTTTTAATATAAATGTTTTCTTTAACATGTTATTAAAAAGTTTGAAGTTTGTTAAATTTAAATCTCGTTAAGTAAATTTAAAGTAATTTTAAAATTAAGTTAAGAATTGGAATTTTTAAAAGGTTTATATAAAAAGTAAGTTTTAAATTCAAACTTAATTCTAGCTTTTAAAAATATTAGCTCATAAATGTTTAAGCTATTTTTTAAGTTATGTCTAGATAACTTTAATTTATCAAGGTAAGATGATTATTTTATTTTAAAAAAAATCTTAATTATTGATTTAATTAAGTATAGTTGACTATTAAGATATAATGGTTTAAAGGTGTAAATGTTAATTAAGGCATAAATAAGATAATGTTTTATCTTAAGATAATTAAAGTATTTTTATCTTGAAATTAATTAAGTTAATTAAGGAAATTAGATATGATTTATTAGTTTAATTAATAATAAGTAAGGATTAATTAAGGAATTAATTAGGAATAATTAATTAATTTAATTAATTAATGATTAAGAATTAATTAATTTAAAATTGAGGGTTACAAATAATTAATTAAAGATTAATTAATTGTAATTAAGGATTATTAATTAAGTAACTAAAGATTAATTAATTTGTAATTAGAAATAAAGTAATCAAGTAATTAGAGGTTGATTTATAATACTTAATTAAGTTTTATTAATTAATAATTAAGTTTTAATTAATCTATAATTAAAGATTTATTAAGAGTTAATTAACTGTAATTAAGGATTATTTAATCTATAATTAAAGATTAATTAATTAATTTAAAAAGGGGTAATTAAGGAACGAATTACCCAATTATAATTAATTAAATAAGTATGATTAATTTGGGTTAATCAAATGGATTGGTTAGTTAAAGTTAATCATTTGGTGATTGATTAAGTATAATTACTAAATGAGATGGATAGGGTAATTACTTAAGGTAAGTAATTAATGTATAATTACTGGATGTAATTAATTAAAGAGAATTAATTAATGGAAAGTAATTAAAGGGTAATTACTTGGAAGAATTAATTAAAGATTAATTATTTAGTGTAATTAATCAAAGGATTAATGTAATTAATTAAGGAGTAATTAATTAAGGTAAGTAATTACAGAATGATAATTACTGATTATGCTTAAGATTAATGGGAGTAATTAATTAAAGTCTAATTAATTAATGTAATTAATTAAGAATTAATGTAGTTAATTAATTAATAAAAGTAATTAATTAAGAAGCATTAATTGATGTAATTAATGAAAGTAATTAAAGGTTAACTACTGTTAATGGTTAAGTATAATTAATTTGTCAAATTAATTAAAAGGTAATTACTTTATGTAATTAATGAATAATTAATCAAGGATGATTAAGTAAGATGGATGGATGATTAATTAATTAAAAGGATGTAATTAATTAATGTTTTATTTAATCAAGGTTAGAGATTAATTCTTAAGTAATTAATTTGATTTAAGTTGATTAAATTAATTATAATATGGATTAATAATGGTTGCTTATAGATGATTGTTTGAGTTGAATATCGAATTTGGTAAATATCTATTGGATGATATGCTATGATATTCTGTGATGTGATATTGGATATATCTATGATAAATGTGTGATATTTATCTATGTTAATGCTGTGTGAATTCAAGTATTGAATTGAATTGAATGGTTTAACCTTAAACAACTTGGACCTAGGATTTCGATGATCTGGGATCGGGTTTCCAGATTTGGATATCTGAAAACCACATCGATCCAAATTTACGATAGGTCATGAATCTCAAGTGAAGATGAAGATTCAGAGTGCAAGGGTCATTGCCGTTAACTCTAAGGGTGATTCCAAAATGAGTGTAACGAGATAATGCCTTCGGTTTCGTTCGAACCCGGAACGGACTTGTATGGATTGAATGCTTTCAGCACATCGTCAGGTAGACGATGAGCATTCTAAGTGATGTGTTCTATAAAGGTAATCGTAGCCCCAAGCCTCATCAACCGGGAATGGCTAAAATAGGGGAGGTGCAACAAGGCTAAGTGGGTCATGCCCAAGTAGGATGAGATGAACCCCTGTCTAGAGTCCCTTTTTATTCGACTCTGTGGGCGGTTGCTAGCTACATTCGTGGGGTTATCTTATTCGGAACTGTTCAGTAAGGAATGGTTCCAGCTTTGTGTTGCAGGGGATTGGGAATAATCCTCGGTACGGTGATCTAGGCCCCGTACTGTGACGGGCGGTACTCCAGTAGCCCTGCCATTGTATGGAATCCAAACTCCAGTAAGCGCCCTCGGATTTGATTGTATTACCCACTTTTGTGGCTAGTAGCTGGAATTTAATCATGTAACAATTTCAGCTATTTCTTACTTACTTGAAAATCCTAGACCCTATTATAATATCATAGAATTTCCTATCAAATGTTTTGGTTAGCGTAAGGTAAAAACTTACCCATGTTTATGTGTGGGGAGTCTTACGTGATACCTTTTCTTTCCAAAAAGTTTTTGAAATTAAGCAACTTTAACCCGTTTACTCACATTAGACCCATGTCTGACCCGGAGTTTATTCTGTTTTTCTCAAACTCTTGGGTACTCAAATTTTTACGAGCAGCCAAGGGAATCAGGTTACGTTTGATGAATTTTGGAGTTGCAATGGAGCAGGAAGCTTCAGCGTATAGATATGTAGTATTCCGCTGTGTGTTCTCTAAGTCGTTTGTCTGTATTGTATATTGAGTTGTATAACTAGACAGGTGTTTATAACTATCTAGTGTACCGACCCAAAAATTTCTGTCAATTAAAATTCGTATATTTAATTAATTTTAAATATTAATAAGTGAAATTTATAAGTCGAATAATTTATTTTTCGAATATCTGGATTTAATTGGATAATTAAATCGATAATTTAATATTGAAAATAAGAAATAATTAGAAATTGGGTTTAATATGATTGAAAATGATTTGTAAAATTTTATTTAATCATATTAAAGTTAGAACAATGTTTGTAAACTTTTAAAATCGAGTTAAAAGTTAATTTGTGAAAATTAAATATTTTAATATTTAATTGACGAGTTAAAATAGCCATTTTTCAAATAGTCTCGGATTTCTACGAAACTAGTTTCATCGGATCTGTAATGTTAAATTATTATATGGTTTCAAATTTCGTGTTAATCGGATTTATCTTTTGTCCGGGGCAAGCCAAAATGCCTAGAAATTAGTTTAAATCGGTTTAATTTAAATTGATCGTTTATTACTGTAACTCGCACAGATGATCGAATTAGCCTCCGAAACCTATTCCATTGTGTCTGGAACGCGGGTAAAACCGTAGAAACGCTAGTCATCGCGCGAGATTTGGAGTTCGGAATATCGGATGAATAGCGATTTTCGGTAAAATTTCTATAAAAGGAACCCCCCTCTTCAATTTTTGCAAACCCTAACCCTAATCAATAGCCGCCGCCATTTATCTCGAACGGCCAGAATTTTGTCCCCTTCTCCTCCAATTTCCTTCCAATCCTTGAACATTTAGCAAAAATCATCAACTACAAAAATGAAGAGCATCACGAGTTCTACGATTTCAACGGTCAAGATCGTAAACGGGGTTGTGGATTGTCGGCAGTTCGACGTTGAAGCCGTGTCGTTCAACTTTGATTTTGTGCTAAGGAGGCGACCGAGCTGTCCATGATTTGGGGCGGTGATGGAGTTGGCGACAGCCTTCGATATGGTGGTGCTTGATCGTTGTGTAGAGGGTCGGAATGGTCACGATAATTTGCGAACGCCGGCGGCCGAGTGGGTTAGGTTGCGTGTTTTATCTGGGGGAGAAGAAGGTGGGCCGAACGGCCTTGACCTTGGGACAAAGTAAATGGACGGCCATGATGAAATCTGGGTATAAAAATTAAAGGAAATAATGAATTATTTTATATTATAATGTGTACAATTTTTAAAAATGCGTAACTTTTTCATACGATGTCGAAAATGCATGAAACGAATTGCGTTGGGTTCGTTTTGTCGAGAAATACGCAATGGAACTTGTTTGGAGTCGATTGGAGTAAGTGAAAAATTTGGGTAAAATTAAACGCGCGTTTAATTTTATTCGAAATAAAACGCTACAACTGATATTGCAAACTCAAGGTGAGAACATCTCACTCAATCGAATAGTTTCGATTTAAATTTTAAATAGTTAGATTTAAAATTGCTTGATTGTATGCCTGGATGATAAATTATTATCTATTGATTGTTAAAATAGACATTATACACCGTATATTAAGCGGATGTTATTTATTAAAAACATATACCGCGATAATTCCATCTTGATTGGAATTGGTATTATATATGTACTTGGAGTTGATTTTCCCGCATTATATAGCGGATGAGACCCTATTGCACCGCATAATAGCGGATAATATTTTATAAATCCTATATACCGCGATATTCCGTATTGGAACGGAATTGGTATTGTGCTAACATCTATGGATGCAGGGAAACAGGTTGGAGGGATCCAACTGGATTACTCACCAGTATTTATTTGATTACAGATATTGTGATATTTGTTGATTATCATATACTGATATATGATTTCTTTGTTGTCGTGATTGACTATTTGGTGTGTTGCATCATTGGGCCAATTTTGGAATTATAAAAAGATTTTAAAGTGATGATTTTCAGATTTAAAAAGGGTTTTAAAGTGATTTTTGAAAATATACGTTTTATTAAATTTTTGAATTGATTCATTTTAAATAAATTAACGTTATAAAATTTAATATTATAAAGATTTATGATTTTTGATAAATATAGTTAAAATGTGATTTTTGAAACATGGAGTTAATGAATTTTATAAAATAGTTTAAATTGAGATTTTTGGATTTTTATAAATGGTTTATATAAAAGATTTATAAAATTGATATTTATAAATTAAAAATAATAGAATTATAAAACGAGTTTTTATAAGTGTTAAAATGAAATAAAAAAATGGATTTCATAAGTGAACGAAATTTATAGATTTATAAATTGGGATTTTGTCATTCTAATTGATATTTTCGAATTAGTATAAATGGTTTGTAGATGAGATTTATAAAATATATATTATATAAATCGAAATAATGGAATTATAAAAGGAGTTCTGTTAATGCTGAAAATGAGGTTATAAATGGAATTTTATAAGTAGTAAGATTTTTAAATTTTGTAAATTGAAGTCTTTATAAAATATAAATGGGAATTTATAAACATTGTTTTATAAATTCGAAACTGACTTATTTTGATAGGTCAATTATTTTAGATTTTTAAAGGAGATATATTCACGATTTTGGACGGTGGATAATCCTTTAAAAAAAATGGGTAGAAAAATGTTGAATTTGGTTAACCAAGAATATTCACGATTTTGGGACAGTGAATAATATATTAAAGTGTTTTGGGGAAGTGATATTTTAAATAGAATTAAAACGATTTGAAAATTGTTTTAAAATGCATTAAGTGTCGAAACCATAGATTTCAACATTTATTGTTGAAATAGACGTTTTCGAGAAATAGGAGGAAATAGTGGACTACAACACAGTTGTTATAGTAAATGATTTCCGAAAGGAATGGTTTTTGTATAGTATTGGGATTTATATATCTATTTTAATTTCGAATCCCTATACTAGTGATTTTGAGTTGTCGTAACGATGTTTTACGCAACATTGGTTTTGACTCAAATAAATGTGTTAAGAGAATGTTTTCCTTAAAGAATAAAATATATACTTAATTTCGATTTAAGTATATTGAATATTTTCCAAGTGTTGAAAATAAATGGATTTGTGAATTACTTATTATTAAATAAGTATGGAAATGTTTTCCAATACGAAGTAAATATATTGAGATTTTATCTTTTAAACATAAATTGAAAATAAATATTAGAAATCGATTTAAAAATCGTATATTCATATATATTTTGGAATTGTAAATCACTATGGAATTTATAAAAGGAAGAGAAATTTGTTTAAAAATAAACGTTGATTTATTTTTGAACTGTGGAAATGAATTTATAGATTTGGAACGTAAATTTAAAGTAAATCGGTAAGGATTTATTTAATTGGTTTAAATGAACCATTTTGAAATGAAAATGAATAAAGATTTGTGAATATATCCCGTGTAGGAAAACGATTTGAAATTTGTTTTCAAATGTTGAAGTGTGGAAAATATATATCTTGTAAAGATATTTTTGGAAAATAAATAATTTGGAAAATTATTTGGAACTTGGTGATGTTGTGCATACTTATTGATAGTTAAATAACCGACTATCAATATTTACCTTTGAATGGGTATTTGTTGTGATTTGCTTGAATTTGAATGCCACACTTATTTTAAAAATAAGCGCTCACTATTCGGGTTAGCCGGGAAAGGACCTTGGGGTCGTATAACCCATTTCGAATATGTGACACGTCGTTATGGATTGCATTTGATGACCGGTGTTGAAGACCGGATATTTTTGAAAACGGAAGGATTACCGTCGAATGACTCTGCATCGGCTGATCTCCGATATAGAGGTTTTATCACCCTTAGTGACGAGAAGTCCGGACATGATTAGTGAATATCCGGATTGCAAGGGCTTCTTTGGAAGTGCCTTCGGTTCTGTTCGAGCGCGGAACAGAATTGTATGGATTGTATGTCTGACATTACAAATTGAGATATAAAGCTCATTTCTTTCAAATATATTTCCGTTGGTGGCGGAGAATTTATTCTCTTAGCTTAACACCCTTCTCTGAGACGTACGAGCTCAGAGGTTATATAGTTGAAGGTTATTAGTGATATACTCCCAATTTGGTAGTGTGATATGCTAAGTGTTGTTGAGCATTTGTTGAACAAAGCACGGCTTTTGTATGAAGCGTAGCTTTGTGGACGAGACTTCGCCGGACCTCACACCCCGAAAATGGTCCAGGAAGGATGCAGCAAGGTTATTAGGGGGTAGCGCCCCTTTAGTGTATGTCATTCCTTCTGGATAGAGGTGGTATTATGGTATGGAGCCAAGATACTTAACCTATGTTGTTGCTGCAAATTTATTACTTTGTGGTTGTTGGAATCGAGGATCCTTGGATATAGATCGGTTACGGTCGGGGAATGACATATTCGTGCCAGTAGTTACCAGTTTGAAGGGTAACCCGGCCTTGTGTTGTTGGCAGAGATCCGGTTAGGTTCTCAGGTCGTCTTTCCAGAGGCGTACCTATGTGGCAATGGGAAGTTCCTTGGCCTGACCATTTGTTGGAAAATCCAAAAAAACAATACGAGCCTTGTACGGTTTTAGTTGTATAACCTACCTCCTCAGGAGGTAGCTATAGCAGGCATAATATAATGGTACCTATGCTGGCTAAGATTTATATTCTACTTTCGAAATGTTTTCTACACTATGCACTAATAATAATATCAAAAATGATTTGATTTTTTGTAGAAAGCATCTTTGACTAACATAAGAAGAAATCTCCTCCAAGTCTACGTTTGCATTGTGTGCGTGGTGGGAGGTCTTATGGTAGTTACATTTTCAAAAAGCATTGCGAATTGACTTCAAAAATTACCCTGTTGTTTGTTTTTAAAGATAAACTGTTTTAAGTTCTTACACCCGTCTCATGACTGACCTGGAGTTTATTGTTTTCCTTCCTAAACTCTGGGCGCCCACCAATTTTCACACGGGCAGTCAAGAGTCAGGTTTATCAGGATATTCTGGAATTCAGGAGTTGCTGGAGGCAAGCTGGATGGAATGGCGTATTCACCAGTATATAGTATTTCTTTTCCGCTGTTTGTTGTTGTACACTTTGATGATGTGATGTAATGTAATATGATGTAATGTAATGACTGACATAGTTCTTTGTTTAAAGATTTTTCATTTACCTATAATATGTTGTTCCGCTGCGATTGTGAGATTCTGATATTGTTCTGTTATTTCATTCTGTTCTATCATTTTCTCTCTTCTTCTATCTTTTTCTTCTTCTTTAACCATAACGGTACGGTTTTTCGGCATTCGATTGCTCGGCAGTTGATACAGTGGATGTATTAATGTCGATTTTCGAGCGTCGAAAAGTTGCGATCGTTACATTTGGTATAACTTTCAAAATTTTCTCAAAATTTTTCTAACACTATAAATTTTCGAAAAATTTCACCAGCGTCTCCTTTGCGCGGCTAGCTCGGTACGACTACAAAATGGCACAATAGGCCCTCAAATCCCAAAAGAAAACGAAAAGCCAAGCGGCTGGACAAAAAAATCGTCAAATTTCATACTGAAATTGAAATACGTACCTTTTTGTCGACCAATTCAATTTTATCTTTGAAATCAAAATCTCAATTCCATTCCTTTAGTACACCTGTATATCCTGCTAGCCATAATATCCAATTACAATATTCAAACCACTTTGCCAATTCCATTACAAAATCTCGATAATTACTTCTAATACATTTTTACTTCACTATTGAAGTTACATATCCATTTTCATTCAATTTTGCATTTCAATTTCATTTGAATTCAATTCACAATTTCAATTCTATTTGAATTCAATTTATCTTCTATTCTGAATATTGAATTTTTATCTTTCAATTATAAATGATTCATATTACTATTTTAAATTAGTTTCATTGACTAATTTACTACAATTTGCAAATGTAAATGGGATATGGATAAAAAATGTAACGAGCGCGACTTTTCGTCCATGAAGGTCGACATCAATACGTCCACTGTATCAACTGCCGAGCAATCGAAGGTCGGAAAACCGTACCGTTAGGGTTAAAGAAGAAGAAAAAGATAGAAGAGGAGAGAAAAAACAGAAAACAATATCAGAATCTCACAATCGCAGTGGAACTACATATAATAGATAAATGAATAATCTTTAAACAAAGAACTATATCAGTTATTGCATTACATCATATTACATAACATTATCAGAGTGTGCAACAACAACAACAACAAAAAACAGCGGAAAAGAAATACTATATACTAGTGAACACGCCATGCCATCCAGCTTGCCTCCAACAACTCCTGAATTCTAGAATATCCTGATAAACCTAACTCTTGACTGCCCGTGTGGAAATTGGTGGGCACCCAGAGTTTAGGAAGGAACCAATAAACTCTGAGTCGGTCATGGGACTGGTGTGAGAACTTAAAATAGTTTATCTTTAAAAACAAAGAACAGGATAATTTTTGAAATGGATACGCAATGCTTTTTGGAAAATGAGACTACCATAAGGCCTCCCGCACACACACACACAATGCAAACGCAGAATCGGAGGAGATTTCTCCTTATGATAGTCAAAGATGCTTGATACGCATTAAAATGAAACATTTGATATTATTACTAGTGCATAGTGTAGGAAAACATTTCGAAAGTAATGATATAAATCTTAGCTAGCATAGGCATTTCGCACTTATGCCTACTATAGCTACCACCTAAATAGTGGTGACCACCATAAGTAAATGGTTAGTTCTACGACTAAAACTGTACAAGGTGCGTATTGAAGTTTGGATTTCCAACAAATGGTCAGGCCAAGGAACTTCCTATTGCCACATGGGTACGCCTCTGGAAAGACGACCCGAGAAGCTAACGTTATGGTTAGATCTCTGCCAACACAATGCCGGGTTACCCTTCAAACTGGGTAACAACTGACACGAATATGTCATTCCCCGATTGTAACCGATCTACATCTGAGGATCCTCGATTCCAACAACCACAAAATAATAAATTTGCAGCAACAACATATGTTAAATATCTGGGCTCCATACCATGATACCACCTCTATCCAGAAGGAATGACATACACTAAAGGGGCGCTACCCCCTAATAACCTTGCCGCATCCTTCCTGTTTTGACCATTTCCGGGGTGTGAGGTCTGACGAAGTCTCGTCCACAAAGCCACGCTTTATACAAAAGCTGTGCTTTGATCATCAAATGCTCAACTGCACTTCGTATGCCATATTACCAATTTGGGAATGTATCACCAGTAACCATAAACTACATAACCTCTAAGGGTGTTAAGCTAAGAGAATAAATTCTCCGCCACCAACGGAAATATATTTGATAGAAACCAACTTTACATCTCAAATTGTAACGTCAGACACACATCCATACAAGTCCATTCCGGGATCGAACGGAACCGAAGGCACTTACAAAGAAGTCCTTGCAATCCGGATATTCACTAATCACGACCGGACTTCCCATGACAAAGGGTAATTAATTTCTATATCGGAGATCAGCCGATGTAGAAACATTCGACGGTAATCCTTCCGTTTTCATAAATATCCGGTCTTCAACACCGGTCATCAAATGCAATTCATAACGACGTATCACATATTCGGAACGGGTTATACGACCCAAGGGTCCTTTCCCGGCTAACCCGAATAGTGAGCGCTTATTTTAAAAATAAGTCTGGCATTCAAATTCAAGCAAATCACAACAAATACTTATTTAAAGGTAAATATTGATAGTCAGTTATTTAACTATCAATAGTCATGCACAACATCATCAAATTCCAAATAATTTTCCAAATTATTTATTTTCCAAAATATCTTTACAAGATATATAATTTCCACACTTCAACATTTAAAAACAAATTTCAAATCATTTTTTTCATCTTTCAAACTTTGAAAACAAATTTCAAATCGATTTCCTTAAACGGAAACACTTCCAAATATTTATCCATTTCAAATTTAAAATGGTTCATTTAAATCAATCAAATAAATCCTTACCGATTTATTTTAAACTTACGTTCCAAATTCGTAAATTTATTTACACACTTCAAAAAAAATCAATGTTTATTTTTTTAAACTAATTTCCCTTTCTTTTATAAATTCCATAGTGAATTTACAATTCCAAAATATCTATGAATATACGATTTCCAAATCAATTTCTAATATTCATTTTCAATTTATCTTTAAAAGATAAAATCTCAAAATATTCACTTTATATTCCATACTCTATTAATAATAAGTAATCCACAAATCTATTTATTTTCAATCATTTAGAAAATATTCAATATACTTAAATCGAAATTAAGTATATATTTCATTCTTTAAGGAACATTCTCTCAAACACATTTATTTGAGTCAAAACGAATGTTGCGTAAAACATCGTTACGACGACCCAAAATCACTAATATAGGGATTCGAAATTAAAATAGATATATAAATCCCAATACTATATAAAACATTTCCTTTCAGAAATCATTTACTTTAACAACAGTGTTATAGTCCATTATTTCCTTCTATTTCTCGAAAACGTCTATTTCAACAATAAATGTTGAAATCTATGGTTTCGACACTTAATGCATTTTAAAACAACTTCAAATCGTTTTAATTCCATTTAAAAGATCACTTCTTAAACATTCCTTTAATATATTATTCACTGTTCAAAATCGTGAATATAAATCATTAACCAAATTCAACACTTTTACATATTCAATTCAAAAATTATCCACTGTCCCAAAATCGTGAATATACTTCTTTAATAAGCTATAAAAATTTACTTATCAAATTCAATCAATCTTGAATTTATAAATCGATGTTTATAAATTCACATTAATATATTATAAAAACTTCAAGTTATAAAATTCCTTTGTTAACCAATTCCATTTAAATCTCATTTAAATGCCAAAAATCCAATTTTAAAGTTAATTATTTATAATTTTCTATTTTACAAAATCTATCCATTTTATGACTTCTCAATTTATAAATCTATAAATTTCATTACTTACTAATCCATCCATTTACTATTTCATTTTAACACAAAAAAACTCGTTTTATAATTCTATTATTTTTAATTTATAAATATCAATTTTATAAATCTTTTATATAAACCGTTTTATAAAAATCCAAAAATCTCAATTTAAATTATTTTATAAATTCATTAACTCCATATTTCAAAAATCACATTTTAACTATATTTCTCAAAAATCATAAATTTTATAACATTAAAATTATAACGTTTATTTATTTAAAATCAATCAATTCCAAAATTTAATAAAATGTATATTTCCAAAAATCACTTTAAAAGCCTTTTATAATTCCAAAATTGGTCCAATGATGCAACACACCAAATAGTCAATCACGACAACAAAGACATCATATATCAATTTTTGATAATCAACATATATCGAAATATCTGTAATCAAATAAATACTGGTGAGAAATCCAGTTGGATCCCTCCAACCTGTTTCCCTGCATCCACACATGTTAGCACAATACCAATTCCGTTCCAATACGGAATATCACGGTATATGGGATTTATAAAATATTATCCGCTATTATGCGGCGCAATAGGGTCTCAACTGCTATATAATGCAGGAAATCAACTCTAAGTACATAAATAATACAAATTCCATACAAGTTGGAATTATTGCGGTATATATTTTTAATAAATAACCTTCGCTTAATATACGGCGTATAATGTCTATTTCAATCAATAACAGATAATAATTTATCATCCAGGCATACAATTAATAATTTTAAATCTAACTATTTAAAATTTAAATCGAAACAATTCGATTGAGTGAGAAGTTCTCACCTTGAGTTTCCGATAACAGTTGTAGCGTTTTATTTCGAATAAAATTAAACATGCGTTTAATTTTACCCGAAGTTCTCACTAGCTCCATACGACTCCAATCTAGTTCCATTGCGTAGTGCTTTTCAACACGATTGCAACGCAATTCGTTTCGTGCGTTTTCGACCTCGTATGAAAAAGTTACGCTAGTTTAAAGTTTACACGAATTATAATATAAATAAATTACCAGTTTTCTTTTATAATTTCAACCTAACAAATCGTGGCTGTCCATCCTTAAACCCTCAAATCCTGGCCGCTCCCCTCTCCTTCCATCATCACGTTCGTTCCCAGGTGAATGTCGTGCTTTTGAACCAATTGTCGTCCCCTTCCATTGAATTTTTGCGACCACCACCTTCATCTATACTTCGATCAAAGACTTCCATTTGATTGCCCTCGACGAGAGCTACCTTCGGATGCAACAACAACGAGGTCGGCCTCATCTTTGCCTGGGAAAATGTGCACGTTCGTGCGACTTCACGGCCAAAATCGAACCCCCCACGACACTCCATCGTTGATCATCACCGTATGGAATCGAAGCTCTCGTTACGCTCTTCGATTTTGTAGTTGAACACTTTACGTAATTGTTTACGGATTGAGAGAGATTGGGGAGGAAAGAAAACGAGTTTCTGGCCATTGATAATAATGGTGGCAACTAGGGCTGAAGGTTAGGGTTTTGTTGCAAAATTGTGAAATAGGGGGCCTTTTATAGAAAATTTCTCAAAACACTATTCATCCCAAATTTTCCGAACTCCGAACGAAGCGTTCCGGCTGTCGTTTCTAGGTTTTACCCCGCATTCCCAACACAATGGAATAGGTTTCGAGAGCCAATTCGATCATCTGTGCGAGTTATGGCACAAAATGATCAAATTTAAATTAAATCAATTTAAACTAATTTCTATGCGTTTTAGCTTGCCCCGGACAAACGGTAAATCCGATTGACACAAAATTTGAAACCATAAAATAGTATACATTACGGATCCGATGAAATTGGTTTCGTCGAAATCCGAGACTGTTTGAAAAATGGCTATTTTAACTCGTCAATTAAATATTAAAATATTCAATTTTCACAAATCAACTTTTAATTCGATTTTAAAAGTTCTATAACATCATTCTAACTCCAATATGATATAATAAAATTTTACAAATCATTTTCAATCATATTTAACCCAATTTCCAATTATTTCTGTATTTTCAATATCAAATTATCGATTTAATTATCCAATTAAATCCAATTATTCGAAATAAAATTTGTTCGACTGTTTAATTTCACTTATTAATATTTAAAATTAATTAAAATATACGAATTTTAATTAATAAAAATTCTGGGTCGTTACAAACTTCCCCTTAAAAGAATTTCGTCCTCGAAATTACCAAGTAAGAAAATTTTACAGAATCCATTAACTTTCCCAAAACAAACCGTTCAATTTAGATTTTCCAAATCTCTTAAGTGTTTAACTTTCCCAAAATTCAATAGTTAAATCTCTTACAATAACTTTACTAAGTTTTCAAATCATACTTAGTAATAGTTTTCAAAATTTTCCAAAATTCCCAAAAAAATTCTAACGCCTTAAATTTTCGAAAAAATTCGCCAGAGTCTCCTTTGCGCGGCTCGATCCAAAAGAAAAAAAATGACAGTATATATATCACAAATATACATCTCATCAAGTGATGAGGCATCCCGCAGGGAAAAAAGTGTAAAAGTACGATATTTAATCCGAAATATGTACCTTATATATTGTTAGCGAGCGTATACGGCTAATATAGCGCGAAAGCGAGCTCCAAAGGCGAAGCAAGCAAAATCCGCGCCTACTAAGCACTCAACAAACCATGAGAAACATGTACATATGAAAGTAATATCAGTATGCAACATATAGTAACATAAGAACTACATGTGCCAACATAGCAATTCATTCAATCAACAAATGCAACCATCAAACGACTATCCAACCAATAAGCATCCAACAATCAATGTCTATCCAAATCAATTCATAACCAAATCAATATTCTTTCATTTCTCATTAATATTCAATGAATTGGTTTTCCAATTTAAATCACATTTGATTCATTTACATTGGATTTAATTAACATTCATTCATTCGTTTCCAATTAGTTTACATTCACTAATTAAATTCACATTAGTTCACTTTCAATCTGAATTCAATTACATAGTTTTTAATTCCGCTAATTCAATTACATTAACACTTAATGAATTTTACACAATCAACTAACAAGCAAATAACAACTAATGTTTATTCAACATAACCAAATTTATTCAATTTACATTCAATTTGGTTCAACACTCTTAATTCCAATTGGTTGATATTAAATTATCTTCCATTCAATTTATTCAATTTCTCAACTTCATTAGCTTCTAATGAATTTACACTTACATTCATTATTCCATATCAATTTGTTTTACATTCAATTGATTAATATTTCATCCATTTATCAATTCAATTGCTAATTCCTTTAACAATATAAGGTTTAATTTCATTAATATAACTCAAGTTCATATTCATCACTTCTCTTGATTAATTTACTTCGATACCAAAATCAACTTTATTCAACTTCACTTAAGTTATATTCCATTTCAAACATCTTATCTAATCCAAATCAATTTATTTAACTTTCCTTAAATTTTCACTTATAATCCAATTCAGATTCCAATTCTAAAGTAAATTCCATTTACTTTTACCAAAGTCAAATTTATTATCTCATATTATAAGTTCAAAACTCTTTTCACTTATATTCAATTCAGATTTCATTTCTATTTAACTTTTTACCAAAGCCAAATTTTCATCACTTATTCAAATTCAGGTTTATTTTGCTTAACAAATTGTTTAACCATTTTAATAATTGGTTTCACTCAGATTTTATCATTTTATAAGTTATACAACTTATATTCAACAATTACCACTTGGATTTTATTGACTTACTTATACTTACTTTAATTTAACTCCATCCTTTAAGTTAAATTTATACTATCAAAATTCAAATTGTATAAGTTATCAACTCATTTATCATTCCCATAATATTTTAAATAGGATTCCAGAGTCTTTTCAACCTTTCAAAACCATTTTTGAAACCAATTCAAATTATCTTCTGAATTTCCAAAACCAAATCCAAATTTTCTAAACAACTTTCATTTAAAATAATCTGGCAGCAATTCCTCCTTTGGAAACCCAAAAATGACAACCAATGATGTCACGATCATCATCAGAATTATTTTCCAGCGACCGAAAGAGTTTAGAGCTTTAATTTCTCCAAAACAATTTTCCTAAATATCAAATCCTTTCAAAACACTTCTCTGGAATTTTGTTTTTAAATTATAAATCACATTTATAAATCTTTTACTTATATAATTTCACTTCTTATATATAAGATTATTTCACAATTGTAAATCATATTAATTACAGTTCCATACTTATAATTCTTCGCTTATAAAATTTATTCTTTTACAATATGTTTCATTTAACTTATTCAAACAACCTTTCAATTAACTTATATATATTCTTACATTTCAACAACCAAACAATCAATTTTATATACACTTTAATAATTCTGAAAAATTATTCCTTTATATATAAAATATAATCAAGGTAAAATTATTTCATTTACCCAGTTTAAAATGATACTACGTCGGTTTATCTCGTTTAAGAGTTTAGAAACCCCTATCGATAATATGGCGTCCCATCTACCGACCAGAATTCACAAACAGCTCAATGGATAAGCAAACACAGTATAAAACATTTTATATTCACTAACAAATACGCGCTCATAACTATTATTACACTCACACTCATTCTAGAGTACTACTGACTCTATCTCTAATGAGTAACACCCAACAGAGCCATGGTTGTCGCTTAACCATATGCTCTGATACCAAATGTAACGAGCGCGACTTTTCGTCCATGAAGGTCGACATCAATACGTCCACTGTATCAACTGCCGAGCAATCGAAGGTCGGAAAACCATACCGTTAGGCTTAAAGAAGAAGAAAAAGATAGAAGAAGAGAGAAAAAAAACAGAAAAAAATATCAGAATCTCACAATCGCAGCGGACAACATATAATAGATAAATGAATAATCTTTAAACAAAGAACTATATCAGTTATTACATTACATCATATTACATAACATTATCAAAGTGTACAACAACAACAAATAGCGGAAAAGAAATACTATATACTAGTGAATACGCCATGCCATCCAGCTTGCCTCCAGCAACTCCTGAATTCCAGAATATCCTGATAGCCTGACTCTTCACTGCCCATGTGGAAATTGGTGGACACCCAGAGTTTAGGAAGGAAACAATAAACTCCGAGTCAGTCATGGGACTGGTGTGAGGAGAATTTAAAATAGTTATCTTTAAAAACAAAGAACATGATAATTTTTGAAATAGATACGCAATGCTTTTTCAAAAATGAGACTACCATAAGGCCTCCCGCACACACACACAATGCAAACGCAGAATCGTAGGAGATTTCTCCTTATGATAGTTAGAGATGCTTGATACGCATTAAAAAGAAACATTTGATATTATTCTAGTGCACAGTGTAGGAAAACATTTCGAAAGTAAAGATATAAATCTTAGCCAGCATAGGCATTTCGCACTTATGCCTACTATAGCTACCATCTAAACAGTGGTGACCACCATAAGTAAATGGTAGATTCTACAGCTAAAACCAAAATAAGGTGCGTATTGTTTTGACCATTTACCTTTAATATAAATTGGAAGTTCATTACTCATATGAAAGCTTTTATTGTTTGAAAACAACTGTTTTTATTTTGGAAAATCCGACTTTATTTACACAAGTCAAAATCTTAGGGTTAATTCAAATTCTCACAACAATACTTTAAAAATGGTTTAAAAACCTCCAATTCTGCATTTGCATGGTGTGTGTGGCGGGAGGCCTTATGGTAGTTCCATTTTTGAAAAGCATTGCGGTTATCAAATTTAAATCTTTTTGATTGTTTTTATAGACAAACCGTTTTCTTTGTTTGCTCATACCAGCCCCATGACTGTATAAGCTATGTAACACTGATATATATGATACTATGTAATATCAATGTGATTAATACAATTTATTCGTTCCACTGTTGAGATTCTGATGTTGTTTTTTTCTTTCTTCTCAATCTTTTCTCTTCTCTATCCCTTTCTTTCTTAATAATGATGCGTCTTATTGTGGAGAATAAGACGGGTCGTTTCACTTAGTATCATATCATAGATTGAGTGAATACCTAGGTTCTGGAGTGGTGTCTTTCTTGAGAGAGCCTACTTGTAATTTTTATATATAACTATATATATATATATATATATATATATATATATATATATATATATATATATATTCCTACTTATCTGTTGGGTTACCTGTTCAGGTTTTCCAACATATGTTATAAAGGTAGATAGGGTAGTAGTGTGTAGCATGACTACCAATGGTTGGAGTTTGATTGTTTGAGGTTGGGAGTGTATCTGTCGAGATTGTAGACCTAAAACCGTCTCGAGTAAGCTTTGCAGTTTGGTGTAAGGATTTCATTAATCTTTGAAGGAAACCTGTTAAGGTTCGGAGTCTATCATTGAAGTGTAAGTTCGATCGCACTTGTATGAGCGGATTTTTGAGAGTTTGGATCTGTCGGTTTGGCAGAAGCAAGTGATGGTATCTTAGCAACCTCAGGAAGTAGTGGCTGCATGATGAGACGCAGTGACTATGGATTTCTCCAAAGATGTTTTCTTTTGGGGCGAGTTTAAGGAAGTGTGCATGCTTCGGTATTGTAGCTGCGTTCAGCAGGATGTATGTGTTTGGTTGGAGGTCCAAGTTTCTCACGAGCTTTGGATAAGAAGTCTTTAACATCTGTGTCAACGGTGTAGCTCGGAAATGTTTTGTGTTCCAGCAGGAATCTTTTTGGCTTAGCAGTTTCCTAGAGGTGGAAATTAGAAGCGGCAGAGAGGATCCATTTCTTCGATGGATTAGTTGCTCAAGGATAAGCTGTTCTGATTGACGAAGAGAGAACAGTATCTTTGAAATTTAGGTTGGGTTGATCGCAAAAGTGACATGCGATAGTTTGGGTGATTACCTTAGATAATCTTTTGCTTAGGTTTGAGGCATCTCTAGAGGATGTAGGAGTTATGGAATTGTCGAAGATTTTCTGGATATCTTCGGGGAAGATAGAGATTTGGCCGCATTGAGGATTGAGTTCCGTATTGACTTGGTTCATGAAGCTACCAGTAATTCAGCTGGGTAGAAGGATGTCTCCTAGGATAGGGTTTTGGTGAAGCGGCTCTGTATTTCTTGGAACTTCTGTTGAACCTTATTTTTGGGATGTGCTGTTTAGTCTGTGCTCGTGTTCATCGACGACATTCTCATCTGCTCCAGATCAGAGTGGTGTAGCAAAGCAACGTGGTAGCTATTCTAGAGTGGAAGCAACCGGAAGTTGTTGTGTTTTGGATTAGAGAGTTTCTACTAGAGTTTTTCAGGATCTAAGGCAAGTTGATGAGTGATCATGTTCAGACTTTTCCGAATAGGAGAAGTAAGTGTGAAGTCTACGGATGTTTATGGAGTAGAGTTTGTGATTTTGATTTTGGCTAGATCTTGAGAGAATCTTTGTGTTGGCTTGTTTTTGATCCAGTTTGTTTCAAGAAGCATCAGTGAAGGTTGAGCCGATCGGAAAGGATCTGTAAATAGCGCAGGATCGTAAGTAAAGTTTGAGGTTAAGAGACGGAGGAATTTGGAATCCGAAGTTGGAGACTTTAGTTCTGTTGATATTTTCTCCGGTGGAAGGAAGCAGTAAGATTTGGTATGATTATGAGTTTAGCTCCGAGGTATATTGGATTCTTTTGAGTTTTTGTAAGATCAGTGCTTTGGTCTGAAGAGTTGAATTCCAGTTTGGAAGATCGGGATTCAAGATATTTCACGTGTCTCCAAGGGAGTACGTGTCTGGTCCATCACTAGTTTGGAACCAGTAGTCCTAAAGGATTTAATTGTTGATCAGTCTTGTCTGTGGTCTGATATCTTATGCAGATTATAGATCTAGATGTGTAGGAGCTCAGTAGCTTAGTAGTATAGCTAGTTTGGATTTAGTATAGCGAGTATTCTTGTGTCTGTACCTAGGAAACTCGAGATAATTGTAGGAAGCTTATCCGGATCTGTGTCTAGATAGCTAGAGTTGTTTGATTGAATTGTTTGTTTGGATGAAATTGTTTCATTGGTTTTATATGGATGATATGTATGTTTGAATTGGTTGAAATAAAATAAAACTTTGGATTATCTATGTTTTAAATTTCGAGGACGAAATTCTTTTAAGGGGGGAGGAATGTGATATCCCGGAATTTCAAAGAATTTAAAATATGATATTCTCTTGATTAAATTGTTTAAAATTGATAAAATTGTTATTTTCAAATATAAATAGCCAAACAATTAATAATGTGATGTTTCAAATTATGATTATATATTGATTTTAAATAGAATAAATTATTTATAAATAATAATGTGTTTGTTTAAAATTGATATATATTTATTTGAATTGACTTTAAATTTGGATTTTAAACTGACTTTGAATTTGAATTTAAAAATGGAATTTAAAGGAATATATATCTTAAAATAATAATGTAGTTTGGATTCGAAATATATGGAGAAAGTTTTTATTTAAAAATAATAATAGATTTGTTTTATATTATTCTCTTTAAAGAAATTTATTTATAGAAATTTGGAAAAGTATTTATTTAATAGGAATAAGTGCATAGGCTTTTTGTATTAGCATTTAAAAATGAGTTTACAATATTATATATGATTTTATTTAAAAGATAATTGGTTTTTATTTTATTTTCTTTCAAAAGTTTTAGTTATTTAAAATTAGAATAGCATTTCTTAATTTATAAATGTATTTGTTTATTAGGAATTTAATAAAAAAGCTTTTAAAATCATTTACAAATAATATAAAAATAATGTAAATATAAATTATTATAAGTGTTAAGATCTAAACCACTTATGTAACAAGTGTTTGGTAATTAATAATGGTATGAGAAAAGTGTCATTACTTGTTTTATTTTCTTTAAAATTTTAATTAAACCAAAATTTAATCTATATAAAACACTACCACTTTCTTCCTTCATTGCTTTTCCATATACTTTCATTTTCAAACCAAGAAACTATGGCCAGATCTGTAAAAACATTTCCTCTAAAACAAATGAAAACCAGAAATTTTCATGCAATTCAAAAACCTGTAATGCATTTCCCCGTTCAAACAACTTTCAAACCTGGAAGTTCCTCAAAAACAAAATCAGTAAATCTTTTCAAAATATGTTATCATCTTCTATGAAACAAATCAAAGCCCGAAATTCACTTATCAAACCAAATTGCAAACTAAAATTCATCCCCTAAAAAACAAATGCAATCCATAAATGAATTAAAAGCTTGTAACCATTTTATTTAGAAGTTTGTAACATCTTCAAATGTAAACTGCCTCAATCAAGTTTGAACCCTCATCAACATGTTCCAGTTAATCAATCAAGCTTCAAAGCATTTCTGTCTTAATGTTTCAAGAAATTCAAGTTTCTGAAATCAAATATCAAGATGCAGTTTTCAAATTTTCAAAGTTTCAATCCAGGTGCAAGTTTTCATTCCAATTTCAAAAGCCTTCTGCATTTTCAAAAGTGAGTAAACTTTTAAACTAAAATTTAGTAACAAATATGTGTTGCTTATGAATTAGTGTTTTTGATGATTGATCTGCATGAATACTTATATGTGAGCTTCTGTGTGTGCTTGTCTGTTGATTTTGAAAGCATCTCTGTTCCTATTTTTAAGCCTCTGTTTTTAAATCTGTAATCATAAACCACTTTAAATTTGATGCATTGACATATGATTGAAGTAAATCTGTGATGTAAGTTTGAAAATGTGCTTGCATGATGATTTTAAGATTCTAGAACATATTTATATATGAAGATGTTATGTATGGATTGTGCATGCTTGAATATCAGACAAATGAAACTTCCCTCGCTTACAGGCATCAGATATGTTCATAAATCATTTCCCATTTCTATGATTTATTTTAGAAAATAATTTCTAAACAAAGGATGTTAATTTAAACAAGATTCAAATTTTAAAAATAGTTTAAAGTTAAACAAAGAAAAGTTTCTCTAGAAATTTGGGAATTTACAGTCAAGATTTAAAATAAGTTAAAATTCAAACATCATAATTTGATGTTTCAAGATTATAACTCGAATCCATTTAGAAAGATATGATTTTTAACACTAAAATCACCAATTTTAAAATGTTTTGAGTATGAAATTTGGTCTTGACTAAAATTTGATGTGGAGGCTTCCTCTAGCGATCTAGAAGTGGAGAAGCCTCGGGGTTTCTTTTGGAGATGGTTGTAGTTATGAAGTGCTTAGGAAAATTGCTAGGAGATGATTCCAAACATCGAGGCGACGTGGAGGAAGAGATTTAGGATTTTAAACCTAGTTTGTTCGATCTGGAAAATTTGATCACTGCTACTTCACTGATGCATCGAGTTCGTAGGAACTTCGGGAATGGGTTCGTGGATGACTGGAGGAGGTGTGACCGTGTTGGAGCGACGTCCGATGATCGGCATTTTGAGTTCGAGGTGGATGTGCCATGACCGTTGGTTCCAGTTTTCAACTGGGTAGTTCGATCTTGATCGATGGCTTGTGCGAGTGTTTTGGTGATTGGATTTGTGTTGCATCGTTGCTGAGTGACGTGCCGGAGAGTTCGTCGAAGGGCGGAGGTGATTCCGGCACTGGTGCATGTGCACGAGATTGTTTTGGTGTCAGTAAAATTTTGGTGGTTAGGTTAGGATATGACTCGAAGAGATGCTCATGCGTTTGAGTTGGTGTCTCGAGTGTGAACTCGAGTAGTTCATTTGATGTTTAAAAACATGTAACGGTTTTGATTCCAGTTTTTTGTTAAATTTAATTTAAACTAACTTTTGGAATTAAAAAAAAAGTGATCTTAGAATGATTCGAGTGTTTCTTGGGATTCAAACTGAAGAGGTTTGATTTAAAAGAAATTTTCAAAAGTTTTTAAAAGTTTTTATAAAACAAATTTCAAATTTGAATTAAGGAAGTTTTTAACCTTTGAAATAAATCTGGTTTTTGAATTCTATTTTTTTAATATAAATGATTTCTTTAACATGTTATTAAGAAGTTTGAAGTTTGTTAAATTTAAATCTCGTTAAGTAAATTTAAAGTGATTTGAAAATTAAGTTAAGAATTGGAATTTCTAAAAGGTTTATATGATAAGTAAGTTTTAAATTCAAACTTAAATCTGGCTTTTAAAACTACAAGCTGATAAATGTTTAAGCTATTTTTTAAGTAATGTTTAGATAACTTTAATTTATCAAGGTAAGATGATTATTTTATTTAAAAAAATCTTAATTATTGATTTAATTAAGCATAATTAACTATTACAATATAATGGTTTAAAGGTGTAAATGTTAATTAAGGCATAACTAAGATAATGTTTTATCTTAAGATAATTAAAGTATTTTTATCTTGAAATTAATTAAGTTAATTAAGGAAATTAGATATGATTCATTAATTTAATTAATAATAATTAAGGATTAATCAAGGAATTAATTAAGAATAATTAATTAATTTAATTAATTAATGATTAAGAATTAATTAATTTAAAATTGAGGGTTACAAATAATTAATTAAAGGTTAATTAATTGTAATTAAGGATTATTAACCAAGTAATTAGAGGTTGATTTATAATACTTAATTAAGTTTTATAAATTAATAATTAAGAGATAATTAATCTATAATTAAAAATTTATTAAGAGTTAATTAACTGTAATTAAGGATTAATTAATGTATAATTAAAGATTAATTAATTAATTTAAAAAGGGGTAATTAAGGAATGAATTACCCAATTATAATTAATCAAATAAGTATGATTAATTTGGGTTAATCAAATGGGTTGGTTAATTAAAGATAATCATTTGGTGATTGATAAGCATAATTACTAAATGAGATGGATAAGTGTAATTACTTAAGGTAAATAATTAATGTATAATTACTAGATGTAATTAATTAAAGGGAATTAATTGATGGGAAGTAATTAAAGGGTAATTACTTAGAAGAAGTAATTAAAGATTAATTACTTAGTGTAATTAATCAAAGGACTAACGTAATTAATTAAGGATTAATTAATTAAGGTAAGTAATTACAGAATGATAATTACTGTTTATGATTAAGATTAATGGGAGTAATTAATTAAAGTTTAATTAATTAATGTAATTAATTAAGGGTTAATGTAATTAATTAATTAATTAATGAAAGTAATTAATTAAGAAGCATTAATTGATGTAATTAATGAAAGTAATTATAGGTTAATTACTGTTAATGGTTGAGTATAATTAATTTGTGAAATCAATTAAAAGGTAATTACTTTACGTAATTAATGAATAATTAATCAAGGATGATTAATTAAGATAGATGGATGATTAATTAATTAAAATGATGTAATTAATTAATGTTTTATTTAATCAAGGTTAGAGATTAATTCTTAAGTAATTAATTTGATTTAAGTTGATTAAATTAATTATAATATGGATTAATATTGGTTGCTTATGGATTATTGTTTGATTTGAATATCGGATTTGGTTAATATCTATTGGATGATATGCTATGATATTCAGTGATATGATATTGGATATATCTATGGTAAATGTGTGATATTTATCTGTGTTAATGCTGTGTGAATTCAAGTATTGAATTGAATTGAATTGAATTTTTTAACCTTAAACAACTTGGACCTAAAAGATACGTTCGGGTTTCCAGATTTGGATATCCGAAAACCACATCGATCCAAATTTACAATAGGCCGTGAATCTCAAGTGAAGATGAAGATTCAGAGCGCAAGGGTTATTGTCGTTAACTCTGAGGGTGATTCCAAAATGAGTGTAACGAGATAATGCCTTCGGTTTCGTTCGAACCCAGAACGTACTTGTATGGATTGAATGCTTTCAGCACATGGTCAGGTGGACGATGAGCATTCTAAGTGACGTGTTCTATAAAGGTAATCGTAGCCTCAAGCCTCATCAACTGGGAATGGATAAAATAGGGGAGGTGCAGCAAGGCTAAGTGGGTCATGCTCAAGTAGGATGAGATGAACCCCTGTCTAGAGTCCCTTTTTATTCGGCTATGTGGGCGGTTGCTAGGTACAACCATGGGGTTATCTTATTCAGACCGTCAGTAAGGAATGGTTCCGGTTTTGTGTTGCAGGGGATTAGGAGTAATCCTCGGTACGGTGATCTAGGCCCCGTACTGTGACGGGCGGTACCCCAGTAGCCCTGCCATTATATGGAATCCAAACTCCAATAATCGCCCTCGGATTTGATTGTATAACCCACTTTTGTGGCTAGTAGCTAGAATTTAATCATGTAACAATTTCAGTTCTTATTTGCTTGAAAACCCTAGACCGTATTATAATATCACAAAATTTCCTATCAAATGTTTTGGTTAGCGTAAGGTAAAAACTTACCCATGTTTATGTGTGGGGAGTCTAACGTGATACCTTTTATTTCCAAAAGTTTTTTAAAACTAAGCAACTTTAACCCGTTTACTCACACCAGACCCATGTCTGACCCAGAGTTTATTCTGTTTTTCATAAACTCTTGGGTATTCAAAATTTTACGAGTAGCCAAGGGATTCGGGTTAGGTTTGACGAATTCTGGAGGAGCAATGGAGCAGGAGGCTTCAGCGTATAGATATATAGTATTCCGCTATGTGTTCTCTAAGTCATTTGTCTATATTGTATATTGAGTTGTATAACTAGAAAGGTGTTTATTACTGTTTATTATGTGTTGTATAAGCTGTGTAACTCTGATATATATGATACTATGTAATATCTATGTGATTAATATAATTTATTCGTTCCCCTGTTGAGATTCTGATGTTGTTTCTTTCTTTATTTCTTCTCAATCTTTTCTCTTCTCTATCCCTTTCTTTCTGAATAATGATGCGTCTTATTGTGGAAAATAAGGCGGGTCGTTTCAATGACCAAATAAAATATTATTTATATAATTTAAAATAAACAATTTCGTTAAATACAACAAATTACACACAATATTTAAAAAGGCATAACTTTCACATTATAAATCAGATTTCAACGAAACGAAAAGCAGTGTTCTTAAAATTTTATTTACTTTCATAATAAAAGATAAAATTCAAATTTTCAAATTTTAAATTTAAAAGTCAAAGTTTGACCATATTGACCAAAATACATTGTTTTTAAATATTCTTTTAGTCATGTTTGGAATTCTAATTCATACCAAAATCAAAATTTATATTTAAAATAACAACATTATTTACTTTAATAAATATATATAAAGTTTTTAAATCAAAAATTCAATTAAAATAATTAAAATATACCATTAAAATAATCATAAAATACAGGGTTGTTACAACACCTTTAAGATCCTCTTCAATTTGGAAACAAAGTTCACTAATCTTTAACAAATATTCATTAATAGCTTTCAAAACAATTCCTTTTAAATCTGAAATCCTTTCAATGAAAACTGGAAGTTCCTTCATCGTATGAAAGCCATTATCATTTGAAAACAAATATTTTCGTTTTAGAAAAATCCGATTAAATATGCATAAGTTATAGCCTTTAAAGTATAAACTTGGGTTAAATTTAATTTCCCAAAGTAATACTTTTAAAATACTTTAAAGATGGTTTTAAAATCCATATATATATATATATATATATATATATTATAACTTGTATTACCACTTTTCAAACCATAGTTTTCAAAATAATTTCAAAACTTAGATATATAAAAATCAAACTATATTTCAATTTCAAATTCCCTTTCCAAAAGCTATTCATATTCAATCCAATTCCATTTCTAAAAGCATTTGGATTTAAAATTCAACTTTAAAAACCATTAAATTCAAATATCTGTGACTTAACCAATTCCCTCATGCAATCCACATTTGTTTGTGTATGGTGTAGTCCAGGGGTTTTACACAATAGTGCAACAACATCAATCATTACAATGCAAACACAGCAATATCGATAAGCGGTATAATCCTATAACGCTTATCTTCATTAACAGATTCACAGATAAATAATATGAATTCATCACAAATAAATAAATTACATTCATCACAGCTCAAATCAAAAAAATTACATCACAAAGCATCACCACATCAGGGATATCAAACAATTCAACATTCAATAGAATCCAAACATCCATAGTAAGATCAATTAATTATTTGATTAATTTAAATCAGATTAATTACTCATGAAAAAATTACTAATGTTGGTTAATTAACATTAGTTAATTTCAAACCATTTTAATTAATTGTTCTTTAATCATTTATTAATTAACCTTTAATAATAAATTAATTAACCTTTAATTATTAATTAATCAACCTTAATTAATAAATTAATCAACCTTTAATCATTAATTAATTAATCATTAATTAATTAATCATTAATTAATTAATCATTAATTAATTAACCTTTAAATTATTTAATTATTCTTTAATTAATTATCTTTAATTAATTACATTAATTAATTAACCCATAATTAATAACCATTTAATTAATTATCCTTAATTAATTTCAAATAACTGATTATCCCTAATTACAAATTAATTTTAATCACTTGATTAATCAACTTTGATCATTTATTGATTACTTCTAGTTAATTAATTATCTTTAAATAATTAATTACCCTTAATTAATTGTAATTAATTAAACTTTACTTGTTTAATCATTCTTTAATGTAATTACATAGAGTAATTATCTTTAATTAAGTAATAGTTTTTTATTAATTAAAACAAGTAATTATACTTAATTGATTTTATTAAGTAATCATCCTTTAATTACTCATTATTTATTAATTAATTCTTAAAAAATATATTAATCCCTGATTAATACTTAACTATCATTAACATATTTAAAAACATTTTATCTTTAAAAATTAACTTATTTTAAAATAAAATAAACATTTAACCTAACCATATTAGGTAGAACAAGTTATAAACTTCTTTTAATCAAGTAATTTAAAACATTATCATATAATAATTTAAACTAAATTTAATTTAAATTTATACTTGCTTTTATAAAATCATAAATCAACATAAATCTTTAATTAACCCACGCATGAATACATATTGTATAAAATGGTTAAATTAACAAATTTTTTTAAAACCTGATTTAAACTTTGAAGACTTGTTTTAAAATTTTAAACTTTTACAGCTATCACCATGAACCCGAGTCAAACCCTTGTACCCGAGCTACACTTTGGGTAACTTGCCTCTATCTCTTGCTTCGAGTCTACCCGAAACAAACTCAAACCAAACTCGAGCGAAAAGCTTCTTCCCCTCAACCCAAACCTGATACATACATACACACACATTCACGTGTACAACCAAACGAAGCAACTCCGACCACCTACGCCCCCTCCAGCACGTCGCCGATGACTTATCTACATGCTACGACCACCCAGGTTGACAGACTTGACTAGAATTTAAATCGAACAACTGAACACCTATAAACCAAAAAAACTGGTCAACACAAACGCCTTGTTTCTCCACCCGAGATCGCAAAAGGTCATGCGAACTCGTTCAGAACCTCGCTGTGACACCACGCGTTGATCCACCCACATGCGATCGCGTATAGATCGCCATCAACGTCGAAATTGCTTCTTCTTCATCATTTGCCAAAATGGGTTGTTAAACCCTAAATTCACGTCATGACACTCCTACGATCATCTAAAAAATATCCGTCCATTTTTCCCTTGATCCCCCTTATTCAAGCTACCACCAGCCTCAAACCCCATGAGCAACTCGTTGAGGATCATCAATATTCGACGAAAAACAAGACTCTGTTCAACTACCAATTTTACATCCAAAATCGAACAAAAAATCTTGATTCCTTTATCATAATTCATGATTTTCAAAATGATTTTGGATAACATAGGTGAATCAAAAAATCATGATGCTCAAAATTTATATTTTCCAAAGTTTCTACTGTAATATCTTTTCTTTTCAAACATATTTCCTAATTATTTCCACTTGGGATATCTTTTAAAAATAATTTCACATTCATACCCTCATTTCATCTTTAATGATCTTACTCTAATAATGATTATATAAGGAGCGGTTAATTTAATTTTTTTATGTTTTAGTGGCCTTAAGCCTGTAACTAGAAAGAGAGATGAATATATCCATTTACAGATACATACACAATAATTATCTACCTGTATATATAGATATACATTTATATTTACACTTAAACAAATAAAATTCACAGCATACACAGGCATCAACCCCAAATATCAATATATATGAAAAAATCCAAGTACAACATGGTAGTTTTCTCACCTCGGAATAAAGAACAGAGGATCAGGCTTTGAATATTTTCTTTAAACCTGGAAACTTGAGTTGATGCAGAGGTGATCTTGCTCAGGTTTAGAAATTGAATTGTTATCTTCAGATTGAAATTTTTGGTCTTATTTGATTGCTGATGTAACAACCCGGGATTTTGGAGATTATTGTTAATATTAAATTGTAATGCAAATTATAATTTAATATTGTGTTTAAAAATGAATTGGATAATAAAATAAGGGATTGTAGTATTTATTTTATATAAACAATATCTTGATGAATATAATTTGGGATTTGAAATTTAAATAAGTCATATTATTTTGTTTGAAGCATGTTTCAACGTTTGATTGTTTGATTGTTGAAAAAAAGTGTAAATGAATGAAATAAAGTTTGAAAAACTTTATTTGTGGATTTGGATTGAAAATAAATAATTGTGATGGTTTAATTTTAGTTAATTAGTAATATTGAAAATTTATCCCAATGTTAGCCTTTTATTGTAAAATAAAATGAATAATATGAAAAGGTAAAATTTAGAAGTGTAATTAGGCTTGGAATGATGTATTAATGTTATTAAAATGTTAAAACATTTTTATACACTTCATTAGACTTAAAAATATATTTTATTCGTTTGAAATGGATGAAAAAAGTGATTTTTTCACTAAAATGGAAATATTGTTAAAAAAAATTTATGGGAAAAATAATATTTTAATTGGAAAATAAAATTTTGACGTCACTAACATGTTCTGTTTATTAAAACATGAACAATGCAACTTATTTCAGGTGATTTGGAAGTTTTATGCAAAAGTTATGTGTAAATTACTAAAACACATATGCATATTTACTCTAAATATTTTTTAAGTGTGAGAATTGGGCTTATAAGGTTATTTTCTGTCCATAAACCCAATTTATAGAATGTTAAAAGAGATATACATTCATTTCTCTCTGACTATTTTTTCATTTAAACACTTTTCTTCTAAAAACTTCAATATTCTAATCAATGGCCTCCATAAAAAGAGAAAATCAATGGCTTCCTTCGTATAAATCAATTTCACTCAAAATATCTCCAAACTAAGAAATTAAATCAATCAAATAGAGAGATAAGAGAAAGGTTATCTCCAATCTAATCTATCTTAGAATCTATGTTAACCCCAGATTGGTTTTCTATAAATTTTGTTTTGATCAATTGCTTCTTTACATGTACTGTATTTTTTTATTTTCAGATGTTTAGGGCTCCAATTTTGTGTTAAAGGTTCAGTCTTGCTTGCAAATCCTCACTTATTCACTGCAAATCAAAAGTTAAGTGTAAAAGCTTACAAATGCTAGCCAAAATCAAAGTTTTGAGTTGAATTTTCGTGTTAATAAGGTTATGTTTCATCTTTGTTATTTTTTGTTTTCTACCGCCACATTATTTTGGCCATAACCTTCTTGTTACCAATCGGAATTTAGAAATTTTTGAAGTTCTAAAAAACTTATGATTTAGGGTATAATTCATCTTTTGAATTTTCTGCAATTTTGAAGTTAAGTATGTCCAAATCTAATTTTTCTACTGCTAACCCAAGAGCAAAACCAATATTTGCTCTGTCCTTGAAGCTGAAACAAAATTGCCATAACCTTTTCGTTTTTAACTGATTTTGATAATTTTAGATGTTCCCGAAAGAATAAATCATGTGTTACAACTTTTTTGTTTTTAGTTTTCTGTAATTTTCAGGTTAGCTATGTCAAAATCTAATTTTTCTATTGCTAACCCGAGAGCAAAATCAATATTTGCTCTGTGTTTGAAACCGAAACGAATTTGACCATAACTTCTTCGTTTCTTAACCAAATTTGTTAACTTTGGATGTTTCGAAAATCTTAGGTCATGTACTGCATGTTTTATTCATTATATTTTCTAGAATTTTGAAGTTTGCTTGGTCATAAATATGGTTGTATGTTGTTGTCCTGAGAGCAAAATGACAGCAACAACAATCGTTGACCTTAGAATGTATTAGCTCGTTTTTGCTCTCATTCTCTTCGGTTAGGATGATGTTTTTGAGATATTTTGAGAGCTATGATGCCTACCAGTTGGCTGGCTATATTCAGAGAATTTGAAATTCAAATTTAAATGGAATTAGAATTGATTTTGAGTTAAATTAGAATTGAATTCGTATTGAATTCAAGTTATCGGTTTTGAGATATCCCTCTTAGTTTTCATTGCTTTCGAGAACGGTTTTCACTAAACCATTTTTGAAATACATGGACATTTCAAATTATTATTACGTAGTATTTTTTAATTATTTTTCTAAATAAAGATTGATTTATTTCTTATAATAAAGGAATTTCAAATATCGGTTTTAATAATCGTTTTCGGAAAATCGTTTTAAATTTCTATTTCTCTTATAAAATTATTTTATAACTAAAATTACTTATTTTTATGAATTTCGGATGTATAAGGAGGACAATTAAACGATAAACTGTAACATGTGGTATGAGACACATGGATTTGCTTTATCGCTTAATATTGGACTTACACGATCGAAACCCTTTCGATGAACTATTTGAGACGATTTAAGATGTTATTAAATTTTGGGTAGATTATATGGTCAGAGAACTCCAATTTAGGAGTATATTCAATGAAGGACCATTTTAAGATGTGTTTCTTAATCATCGATGAAATGAGATGAATTAAGAGCTAGAAATTCCTATTTGGAATTATGGTTATAAATAACCATCTAGATGTTATTTTTACTTGCCAAAGAGATAGGGTTTATGATGATTTTACGATGTTGAGATGTATTATGATAGTTTTTACTTGTCGATGAGAAGAGACAAGTCACGATGCCCCTAGTACTCGTCAATGAGACGAGACGAGCATAGATATGTATTTACTCGCCAATGAGACGAGGTCGAGTATATTTTCTTGATGTTTATGATGTTTTACTAGTGTGGTACCAACTAACGGCTAGTAAACCATTAGGGGCGAACGTGTGGTATGGGACGTACGTTAACACCTATTGGGTTCCTATCCGAGAAGTTGAGACACATTCACGATGTTTACTAGTACTACGGGCCATGAGTACTCGATTGGAGTCATCGCGATGTAGTTGCTACTTTGATCATCACGATGTTATTAACTCGGGTTTTGTGACTGGGAGTCATTATGGTGTTATAGACTATAGTCATTCTTGATGTTCACGATGTTAAGATGTCATTTGACTCCAGTCATCACGATGTTTATGGTACCAAATGGTAGTACTAGTCACGATGTAGCGTGCGCAACATTGCTTGGGCATGCAATCGAGGATTTGGCCAATCCGGGATTTCTTTGAGTTTTGATGTTTTAGACTTCACAGTCTTTAGATGATTGTTACATTGATAGCCTAGTGCCAGATAAGATGTATACATATACGGTGGAATCATTTATGATGTTACTCTTTGATTGAGTTAATTGCATTATGGATTGATGATTTGATGATTTTATAGACTACTTGATGTTAAGATGGAGTTGAGATGTTTTATATATTGATACCAATGAGATGAGGTATAAATGATTATGAAGAATCTTTTATGATGAGTTTTAGTGATGGATCTGAGATGTATTTATATTCATATCGACGAGATGAGGTATGAATAAGTATGATGCTTCTTTTATGATTGGGTTTTATATTTCCTTGAATGATCCTTGGGATGTGCCAATGAGATGAGGCACATCCATATGCGTTTTATTCTATGTATGAAGGATATGCACCTTTGATGTATTTTTATATTGACAACCACTTCTAAGAAAATAGTTGAATCATTTAAAATCATTATCCATGTTCCTTTTTATTGCCGATGATATGAGGCGAAAGCGATGTTTATTGAGTCTTATCTTTAAAACTTTGCTCACCGATGTTCCATTTGCTTAAGTGTCAGTTATGCCACTTAAGTACGACTTTATCATTATTATCTCTTCTACTTGCCAAGAAGAGATGTTGTTCTTTCTTATGATGTTGAAACCCTGTTTAGGGCATGGCATCCTTTAAGAAAAAGGATACCATAGTTTTCACCTACTTATCCATATCGATTATTCTATTTAACTAATGATTTTAGCTAGCCTGACCCGTGTGTTTTCACTCGGGTTAGACCGAGTTGTTTCAGGTATCCTCTATTGGACTTAGCTTGAAGTTGATGTTGGATATCATCTCTTATTTCGCTTGAGTAGTTTATTTCTTCCGCATACTTCAATGTTTTTATATTTTATTTTATGTATATGGTGTGGTCGTGCACCACCTTTATTGTATTCGTATTGTATTTTACTGAACTGTATCAGTGTATACATATATATATATGATGTTGTTTACTATTCTATGATGTGATTTACATTAAGTTATTGTATTTTGTTCTGATAGATCCATTAGCCACCTATAGTTTTGGATTAATCATTTATTGGGTATGTCGATCCACTTGAGATAGAAAAAAATTATATTGCATTTATCGACGTATTCAATAGATGTTTAAGAAAAAATTATAGATGGTCGCCCTTAACCAGCCCAATTCTCCGCTTTAGTAGATAGAATTACTTGCTAATTCTCTTTGCTAAGGTGGGTCTCGGGGTGGGGCATTACAGCTGAGATGATTTTGCTTCTTTGATTTTCACTCTGGTTTTGATTCTCAGGCTTTTGAATTTGACTTGAATTAATTTCCAGATTTTAGTTTTGCTTTGAATTTCATTCCCTGGTTTTTTTTGATTTTGATCTGTTTTATTTTTGTTTCCAGGTTTTCTTGTTTTTGAGAAAACAGTTATTGATTCTCATTTCTGGTTTTAGAAATCTCAAGAGGTTTAATTGCTTTAGTTTTAATTTTCTTCTTTCGGGTTTTGATTTTGAGTTTCCAGGCTTTCATTTTTTTGAAGATGTGAAGTTTAAATCCTGGTTTTCTCCTCTTGCTAACATTATATTTTGAAATTAAATTTTAAAAGAAAAATAAAAAATGCACCTGTCTTTGTTAAGCTAACACTTGTTAAAACATGTTTTATATATTTTACATTTGTCAAAGACCTTTTACTAATAATTTACAAATGTTAAAAGTATTTATTTTTATGTTAAATCCTTATTTAGTTTTATATTTACAAATGTCGTAAACCATATTTCTTATGTTAACAATGTATTATATTTTTAAATGTACGAATTTTTGTATTTACACAATTTCTATTATTGTATAACTTTTTAAAGAAAATAATTTTTAAAATCTAATTATATGCTATGAATAATCAAATATACACATATACACATATGTTTAGATTCTTATTTATACATTTTTATTATTATTTATATTTATACAATTTAAAGAAAAATAATTTGAAATCAAATTATATATTGAAAAATAAACACACATATTTATACACACACACACACACACACATATATATATATATATATATAAGTTCTTAATTATAGAATTTATATCAAATTCAAAATATTACATATGTATATCATAATTAGGAAACAAATTCTTATTAATGAAATTTTAAAATCCAATTTATTCTCAATACATTTATATTTTAATTACCAGTTTAAATTCGACTTAAAACCAGGATCGTTACATTTTACTGAATTACTCCTCTCGTTTTCTGTATATACCTTCTTATCTCTACACAATCTTCCATTACGCCATCATTGCCATATTCATTTCTATCCTCTTCATGTCTGTAAGCTCATCCAGAGCTTCCAAGAGAAACTCCTGAGCTAAAATTTGTGAATACACTTCTAAAAAATCAAGTTAAATTGGCAAACTTCATTTCCAAATACCAATACTCTCCAAAAAAATCGCTACACCTCAAAATTGCCCTAGACCGAGCTTAATTATGCCTTTGGCTGACGCATTTATGCCATAGAAGGTCATAATAAGTCATATTTTCAAGCTCAAGCGGTTTTCTAGTGTTGTATCCAAGTTCTGTGGAAGTTTAATATTGTTTATGTGTAACAACCCGGAATTTTCAATCACGAAAACTTCAGATAGTTAGGAAAGAAGAAAAGAGATAGAAGAAAAAGAAGAAACAGAAACACTAACATCTCACATTCGCAGCGGATAAAATATAATAACAAATAAGAACAGTTATACAATGAAAAACTATATCAGTTAATTTACATACAATACATCAGAGTTTTCAACATTTACACAAACACTGGACAGTTAAACATAACTTGTCCCCGATAAATAACAATATATCACAGCGGAAAACACTCCATACGTTCCTGCCATCCATTTTGCCGCCTGAGCTCCAAAACGTCCTTGCCTGAAAATCTGTAATACTCAGTCTGACCCGAGCATTACATTAAAGTAACACCCGGGTCAAGCTGGGAACCAGCATGAGTAAACTCATCTAAAATGAAATTCCAATGCATAGAACTTATTTAAAACCCGGGGTAACTCGTTCATCACTCAAGTTCACAACTTGTTATAGTCAACAGTTATATTCATAAATCAATCCCTATGTACCTTTACTTAGTTTTAAATGGTGCATTAGTTTAAGTTATTCCATTTCATCCTATTGATTTCACATATCAATCTATTAAGAATCATAATATATTTCAAATCGAAGTGGGTTCGGGTATTTACTGATACCCGACCCTGGACTCTTCGAATTCAATACCATCTTAACGCAAGTTATTCAAGTGAAACACAATTCAACTTTAAATACAAGATGTCACTTTTTACACAACAATTCACCATGATTAGATAACCACATTATCAATGTCCACCCAAACATATCATGTCACAAAAAATTTCATATTAGAGATATCAACCAATTCAAGGCGTTTAACATCATTCAATCATTCATAAGCAAGATTGATCACTTCTAAAATTAATTAATTTATCTCTGATTAAACTAATTACTAATCTTTAATCACTTGGGTTACCTTTACTAAACATTAATTAATTTGTAACGACCCGAAAATTTCGATCCTGAAAATTCTAGATAGTTAGGAAAGTATAAAAGAGATAGAAGAAAAGAAACAGAAAACCAACTCAGAATCTCACATTCGCAGCGGATCAAAATATAATATCGAATAATATCATTTATACAAAGAAAGCTGTATCATTTAATTACATTTAAATACATCAGAGTTACAACATATACACAAACACTAGACAGATATAATTAACATGTCCTAGACAAACTACAATATATCACAGCGGAATACACTACATACGTTCCTGCCATCCAGCTCGCCTCCTGAGCTCCAGAACGTCCTTCCTGGAAATATGTAATACTCGGTCTGACCCGAGCTTTACATCAAAGTAACACCCGGGTCAGGCTAGAAACCAGCATGAGTAAACCCATTTAACAAGAAATACCAATGCATAATACTTATGTAAAATCCTAGGGTAACTCATACTTTCTACGAGTTGTTACTTACCATAGTCAATACACATCATACATTCATATATAAGTATTATTATCTAAATTAAATGACCAAGCTTACATTATAATTCCATTTCAGCATATTCATTCCAATGTCAAATTCCATATAGAATCTTTGTATATTACAAATCAAAGTGGGTTTGGGTACTTACTGATACCCGACCCTGGTCTCTTCGAATCCAATATCATTCTTTAAGTCAAATTATTAAGTTTAAACATTTACAATTTATATTCAGGATATCATATCCACACAATGGTTCATCTCAGATAAATAACCCATATTAACACGGTTCAACCAAAATATCTCATACTACAAAAGCATCACAAATCTCACATCAGAGATATCAATAATCAGGGCACCCAATAACATTTAATCCTTTATGAGCGAGATTGTTTAGTCACACAATTTCTAATTAATTTAAAATAAAATTTAAATTAATTACTTCAAATCACCTTTAAATCACGCTTACCTAACATTAATTACAAATAAATTAATCAATCATCCTTAAATTATCATCTTTAATTACATTAAGTAATTAATCTCTAATTAGTTATACAAATTAATTAACCTTCAACCACTCACCTTGAATAACCCTTTAATTTCTCTCATAAAGTAATTTACATTGATCCTTAATTAATTACTCAAATTAATTATTCTATATTCACCTATATTGATTTATTATCCTACAATTAATCACATTAATTACTAACCCTTAATTTTAAAATTACCTTAATTAATCCATACTTTAATTAATTATGCTAAGTAGTTAATCCTCAATTACTTCCATTAAGTATTTCCCTTTTATATACTTTCATCAAGTAATTGTTCCATTGATTGATTATCCTCAATTAATTTACCTTTAACTATTTATTAATTCAACCTTTAATTACAAATTTAATTACTTATTCCTTAACAAATTAATTCTTTAAATTACTTACATTAAGTAATTATCATTTATTAAATCTCATTTAGTAATTACCCGTTAACTACCTACATTAATTAATGACATCTAGTCATTATCATTAATTAATTATATTAAGTAATTGATCCTTAATAAATTTATCATCTTTTAATAAACTGCCGTAATTAATAAATCAATCCCTTAAATTGATTACATAACTAATCAACTCATTATCTTACTAATAATATTAATTAATTTTTCTGTCAACTGGTTGCATAATTAATTTACCATCCGTATTAAATAATTTATACTTATTCAATTTCATCATTTAAATCATCTTAATAAAACATGTAGGAATTAACCTACTATATAATCACTTAAAAAAATAATTTCAAAACATTTGAAATTTTGAAATCTTGTTTTAAACTACTACTACCTGTTTCAGATCTTGGTTTAAAATTTCTTTTGTAAATTCACATTTTTGATCAACTTGAAAACCTGATTGATTAACAACAATCAACTAGAGACCACACCAGTTTCCTGAGTCCTACCTGATAGACAACGTGAGCAATTCATAAAAACTACTTGATTCTAATCCTTCTTCTATCTGAGTCAAATCGAGACAAAATCCCATCACCACAACCCAAACTCAAATGCACAGAAAATCTGGTGCATGCGCACCCACCTACGGCGATGCTCCGGCCATACATCCTACCTTCGACAAGCCACCGTTGTCCTCCTTTATCAACACCGACCATCAATTTCCCAGAATAATCATGAAATCAAAAATCGATATGATCGAACCCATCAGAAAAAAACACTCCGACCTATAAGCGCCTCGACACTCCAATTCCGGGAACCAGAAATCATAATCCTTCGCCCTAAGCTTCGCCTACCCACCATGCTTCCGTTGCGCCATGACCGATCAAGTCCCATGCCCCAGAGATAACACAACAGAAAAATTTCTAGCCTCATCCAAAATGGTGCCCAAAACCCTACTCCGACCAAGAACCTCTGCCACGTTTGTTAATAAAATCAACCTCCATTTTTCCCACACTCGCTGTAACGACCCGTAAAATTTCAATAATTAAAAATGTTAATTTAATAAGATTTCATGGTTTAATGTTGAAAGAAATAAAAATTTGTAATTTATGTATGGTGATAATAACTAGAATGAAATGCAACAAATTTTATCTAAGCTAATTATTTATGAATTGAATGAAATCCCAAATCAATTGAAATAATATGTAGTCAACGGTAATTGAATGAATTTGTATTATATAGGTAATTGTGACACTTGTTTGTAAATAATAAACTTATAAGTGTAATTAAAAGTTAACGGTGATAATTATTTAAGTTACCTATTCATTTAGTTAGTCGAATTGAATTTGTGAACAAATTGTAATTGAAATGAAAGTTTATATATTAGTTGAGTGCATTATCTCTAACTGTAGTTAAATAATAATGTGGAATTCATTTGATGTAATAAAGTAATCGACTGATAATGAAATTTTATTTAAAAATCCAATATTGAAATCCATCAAATATTGAACAATTAAATTGTTTAAATTTAATATTTGGAATTTATTGAATAATTGAATAACGGGAATTGAATAACTATTTTAATGGAAACGGTTGTTCGATAATTTGAATTTGTTAAATTTTATAAGTTCGTTTTTGAATATTTCAAAAGATAGTGATTTAAGAATAATCAAACTAATTTAAAATTAATATTACAAATGTTTGAATAATTAAATTCCCAATATGATATGATTAATTTGATATTGAAATTTCATATATGAAAATAGAGTGAATAACTGAAATTCGATTTAATATGATTCAAATTGGTTTCCAAAGTGAATATAGGTTATATTTGGATTATGATAGAGTTAATAAGATTTTAAAATTGGAATATTTAGCCATTATGTAAATTTTGAAAAGTCGTCGATTTAATCAACGAGTTAAAATAGCCTTCCGGGGCGCAGTCTCGGAATTCGACGAAATCAGTTCCATTAGATCCGTAATAGTTTATTATTATCGGGTTTCGGTTTCCATGGCAATCGGAGTTGTCGTTTGATCGTGGCAGCTCAAAACGCTTAGAAATTAATTTAATCGATTTAATTTAAAATCTATCATTTATTTCCGTAACACGCACATACGATCAAATTAGGCCCTGAAACATGTCCCATTATGTTCAGAATGCGGGTATAACTTTATAAATGCCTAGTAGCATGCCTCGAAAGGGGTTCGAGATTTTAAGCTACGAGAATCAAGACGTTTTGAAATTTAATATATATTTTGACTGGTCAACCCTTCTTTTCAGCTGTAAATTCTACCTCGTCCCTGTAGCATTTCATTCACGTTTCCCTCTCCTTTATTCTACACGCAATGGCTGAAAAGAAAGAATAGAAAGAGTGAAAAAAAATGGGAACTTTGAAAAATCATAACTCTATTTCTACTCAAGTAAAAATCGCGAAACCAATTTTGAAAATCAAGATTCTTCGTCAGCTTCATTTTGGTATGCTCGTTGGAAGGTGCGGCTTCGATCTGGGTTGCTCGACTATGAAGGTCGAATAGGCAGTGAGCTAGGGTTTTCTAAATCGAATGATTTAGCGATCGATTCGCGGATTGGAGTGCGTATTTGAGCTTGTCATCGAAGATAGCATCTCGGAACACGTTTTGGTGGTGTGCGGCTGTGGGTTGGGACGTGCGACTTTCCACGTCGTGCATGCAGGAGGTCATTGGTCGCGACTTCCAGGGAGAGGTCGTGCTCGAAGTTGGTGGTATGCGGAGGTGGAGCATGCGGAGAGAAGAAGTTTGGCGAAGACGACATGTCGAACGAAGTATCGAAGCTCCGTATTATCGGAGATTGGTGCACGGCAATGGTGGGTTTGTGCATTTTCGTGTGCAGGCATTGGCTAAGGATGGGAGAAGAAGCTTAGTAGTTGGGTTGGGCCTCTTTTTCTTTGGGTATGAATTTATTTTAAATACCAATATAAATTGTTTTATAAATTCAAATGTCGATAACTTATAAAATGTATAACTTCTACATACGAGGTCCGATTGGAACGAAACTTTTTGCGTTGCGATCATAATGACAAGAGCTTCGAAATGAAACTGGTTTGACGAATTTGGAGACAGTTTAAATTTGGGCTAAAATCGGGAGACGTCCGGTTTAGTTCCAAACCGGAACGTCTCGGTGACAACGGAAAATCAAGGCGAGTGTTTTATAATGCTCAAAACGTACTGAATATCTTTATGGTAGTTAAATTTGATATTATGAAGTGATATGAATTTTATTTGTCGTTGTTTGATAAAATTCAACTGTCATATAGATTGTCATTTGAATTCACCGTTGAAAATTAAGTTGACAGTCAAATTGAAATTAAAATTGAATTGCGATTAAATTTCCTGATATTGATAACTATGAAATTGCAGTGAATTGTATTGTCTATTGGATGATGTATTTCGATGGATGCTATTGGTTGATATTTAAATGTTTGGATGTTTATTTGCTTATATATATCCTGTTATGCATACATATGACACTGTGATTTAGTTTAAGTGATATATATTCATCCCTGACATTTAATTAGAATAAATAATCACTTGGCCATAGGATAGAAAATTATATACGGACACCGGATTGGTTAAATTAATAAATTTTTAAAAATCGTTGATTTGAATTTTATTTAAATGTTTTGATTTAAAAGGTATAAATAAAATCAATTTATAGAAATCAAATTTAGCACAAAAATTGGGTTTGGAATGTTGAAATAAATTTTGGTTAAAGAAATTGTTAAATAAATTAAGTGGAGACTTTGAAATTAAAAATTTGGATATTATCGAATTTCGAAAATTTATTTGTTTTAAAGATTGAATATTATTTCGAGCTTTGAGTATTACTAAGTAAAAGTGATATAAAAATGATATTTTGAAATTGAGCTTGGAATTGAATCATATTTGAAATTTGGATTTAAATTATATTGAAGGATAATTTTGTTAAGTGTTATAAATTGATGTTTGGAAAAAAATCAAGCTCCAAATCGATATAAATTGAAATTGAATTAATTGAAGGTGAATGTAGAATTGAATTAATTTGAAGTCAAGGTTGACGTTGATTTGAATTGAAATCAAAATTGAATCGGTAGAATGGAAATTGAAATTGATTTGAATTAGGAAGTTATAATTGAAATGGATTTGTTTGGAAGCTGTTTCATTTTGTTTTCTAAATTACTCTGTTATATAAACCATCTTTAAATACTTAAACTATTTTAACCTATATTAACTATATTAAATTATTTTTTAACCCATCTTAAACCATGTTAACTTACTTTAATCTATTTTAAATCTACTTAACCCAATTTAAATTATTTTATACTAATTATCTATTTGAAATCCATTTAAAGATTTTAAGTATTCGTAACTATTTTAATTATTTAAACTACTTAAAACTATTTTCTAAAAATTTCAAGCTGGTCAATAAGGTGAAATGTTTATGTTTAAATCTTGAATTTAAATACGAATTGGGTTAAATGTAGTTGACCTAAATTAAAATTCGAAATAATTTTGAAATCGAAATGAGATATTGAGGCAAAAAATGATTTTGAAAAGGAACCTTACATTTTGAATAGATATGATGATGTTTGAAAATGATTTGATTTTTTTGAAGCGAATATGATATTTTGATATAAATTATGAATCGATTTGAAATGTAAAAGAGCCATCGGTGTAATAATACGTAGTTATTAAAGAGACCGGGATCAGATATGGACATACTCTCTATCGATACTGAAAACAACTTTAATAACGATTATACGCGGAGTGTTGATCCAGATTGAAGTGGATGTTTGGTGAACGCGTTGATCGAAGAAAGAGAACGATATTGGATGACCCCTGACATGACTAAAACAGGAGCCGCGCCGGGCCATTGAGGTTCGCCATCTCTAGCGGACACACTTCTTCGATACCATCTATTACCTTTTGTGATTCGAGTTGGGTGCACCCCTTGATTTGGGAGTATTGTTTCGTGGTGTTGAGGTAGCTGCTGGCTATGCTCAACATCAGTCCGGATCACGCAACTACTAGTATCCTAGTTGGTATCGCCTCATGTACCTTGTCATACTGATTATCCTACTTGTGACCACTACGTTTTGTTTTGTGTTATACCTATGGGGTACCCTCTGATAACCACCAGTTTACGGTGGGGTTTACGGTTCTGTATAGACTATGGCATTATAAAAATGTGTTAAGGGGAAATATGGTAACGCCTTAACACTATTTTAATACTTTACTTTACTGTAGACATATTATAATAGCGTATTGTACTGCATACTACATAGTTTAATGGATCCATGAGAGATGGAAAATCCCATAACATCTCTTGAGTTATTGCATGCACATTGACACTGGATATGAGATGTCAAACCACATAAACATCTCTGACGCCGTTACACTCATATATATTTACGATTGATTTAACTTACATGAGGATATTTTAGTCCTGACTCGAGTGTTTTGTCTTTTCATTATGCTCAGGTCAGACCTGAGTTTTTCAGCTTATTGAAGATCTATTCTGGAGGACGAAGATTTGGTGTACTATTATTATTATCTTTACATCATGCTATCTGCTGCATTATTTTATTTGTTCTGTTGTATATGTATAGCTCTGATAAAGGTTGTGTAAATAATGATCAAAGTATTGTAAACAGCTTCATGAACTATTTATTTGACTATTATATTTTATAGTTCCGCTGCGAGATTCTGTGTTATTTCATTTCCTTTATTTCTCTTTCTTTTCTTTTCTTATTTACCCCAATAACCATCTGCCCTTTTGAATGGTTTGGAATCGGCACGTGTATTGGATCGTCGGTTTAAGCTGTCCAAAAAGGTGGGTCGTTACAGTTGGTATCAGAGCTTTTGTTTAGCGATAACCTTAGCTTTGTGGGGTCAGACTCTTTATAAATAGGGTAGTAATACCTTATGATGAGTCGCTGAGTGTATTTATATGAGAGAGCGTATTTGTTAGTGATATAAAATGTTTTATATTGTGTCGGTTGATTTGTTGAGTGGCTTATGGATTCCGGTCAATACGAGTAATTAACGTCATTGATAGGGATCTCTAAACCCTCGAACAGAACAATTCGACGTAGTATTGTTTTGAAATTGGGTAAATGAAATAATTTTGCCCTAATTATATTTTGTATATAAAGAATTTATTTTTAAAAATTATTGTGATCTATCTAGCTTATTTGGTTGTTGGAATCGATAATATTGATTGTTATCATTAATTAGATATTGTGTTTTAATAAATAAGGTTTATTGAAAAATAAACAATAATAAAACACTAGTGGAATGTTTAAAGAAATAAAATTTTTAAGAATATTTTATAAAGGTGACTTATAAATTAAAATAGATTTAAATTGAGAAATATTGAATTTAAGACCCGGGATTTTGAAAATGGTTCTCAAAGCTCTGAAGAAATATATAGTAATATTAGTTGGAAAATGTTTATGGAAATATTTTGAAAGGATTTTTAAGAAGGAATGAATTAAGTACTCTTCTGTTCTGTCGCTGGAAATTAATTTCGGTGATGACTGCGCAACATCATCGACATTCATTTTCGAGTCTCAAAGTGTGGAAGACTTCAGAGAAGCTTTGCTTTTCTTCGAAATTATTTTGGGTAAATGGGTTTTGGTTTAAACTCCAAAGGTATGATTTGATATATTGAAGATATAAGTGTATATATTTGTTTCAAACGATTTGAAAAGAACCGGGCATTTAAATTTGTAAGTTCTGTTAATTAATAATTTTCAAATTATTTGAATGAAATGTGAATAACCAGAATTTATAGAATAAGAGGATTTAAATAAATTAAATTTGTGAACATTCTAATTAAGTAAAATGAAATTCTATAAATTTGTATAATACCAAATTACATTCTGATGACATATAAAAAGTCTTACCTAATGTTAAAAGTTAAAATGATGTTTTGGATTTGTAATGAGATATTGTACAAATAAACTGAACCTGAAAGTAATTAAAATATACAAGTAAGGAAAACTCAAAAGAAATTAAAATGTATATAAATGGAAAATTTGGTTGTGATAAAAATGTTATATACTTAAATATAGCATGAAATGATGAATGGATAAATGGAACAAGTAAGTGAACTTAAGAAAGAAGGCCATTGAGTCAAGCAATGTCTTTGTAAACTGGTTATAGAATTAAATATAAATTTGCAACAATATATATATATATATATATATATGAACATAAATTTGTAACTTTTGAGATAACTGTAAACTAAGAAAAGTCGTATATAAGAAGTTAGACTTTATAGAATGACTATAAACTAAAGTGATGATTAATAAAATGTTCCACAAATAAATTTGTTATTAACTGAAATTATGAAATTGAAGTAAATATAAACAAAAGAATTTGGTATAGCTAAGAATCAATTGGAAAATGTAATTGAATTTAACTAAGTTATATAGAATGTTTAAAATGAACTTGAGTAAGCAAATTCTATGATATGATGTTTAAGAAAAGATAATGTTAAAGAATATGCTATGTAAAGAAATGAATATACTAACTGAATAATGAATTGTGAATAATTAATTGTAAAATAAAATTAAAGCCAATAAAATAATTTAGTATAGATAAATTGGATAGAAATCCTTTGGAAGGTAATACGTGAGTTGTACGTATAATTTTGTTCGCATAACACTTTGATCCAAAATTCGAGCACAAAATTTCGAGATGATTTATATCGATCCAAGATAGGATTTTTCACTCGATTCTCGATGGCGAACCCAGGATATGGATTTTTGATTTGATTCTAGAATTCTCTATCATAGTATATGGCTATGCGAGGAGAGTAACAGTTTCCAATCAAGGGACCAAACCTTTGTCCACACTAGAGAGTCGTGTGAACGATACTAGTTGGAAGTGAAATTGTGTGATTGAATAAGCGATTAGATTTGATATTGCTCACGGATGATATATGTACGGCTTACGGACTTAATTAAAAGCTAATAATGGAAATTGAAGATTCCAAATATAAAATGATCCTTTTAAATTGTATAATTGGTTATCATTGGTAAATAAGATGCAGGTATTTAAAATCAAGGAAATTTGGATTGCCCGACAAAAGGTATATGTTTATTTTGTCATTGGATTTGGTGATTTTTGATGAGCCACTTGGCTTTTGATTTTCTTTTGATGGTTTGGGGCCCGTAGTGGCATTTTGTAGCTGTACCGATCGAGCCGCGCAAAGGAGACTCTGCCGAAATTTTTTCGTAAATCCGGGTGTTAGAAATTTATTCAAGTTTTAAAATTTTATAACTTGTTTTGATAACTAACTTTAAAGTTAGAAAGCCGTTCAGAGTAACTTAGTAGAAGCATAGTTATGACTTTATAAATGAATTTCATTGTTTTATAAATTGATAATTTTGAACAAAATATATCAAACGTTGAATTCTTTACTTAGTTTCTTTTCCCATCTTTTTCCTTTTCGAGGATGAAAATTTTTAAGTGGAGGAGAGTGTAACGACCCGTAAAATTTCAATAATTAAAAATGTTAATTTAATAAGATTTCATGGTTTAATGTTGGAAGAATTAAAAATTTGTAATTTATGTATGGTAATAATAACTAGAATGAAATGCAACAAATTTTATCTAAGTTAATTATTTATGAATTGAATGAAATCCCAAATCAATTGAAATAATATGTAGTATAACGACCCTGACTCGACCTTCGAAAATCGGCACCGAATACGACACTCGTATTCAAATGCCGCAGATCCAAACGTCGAATCTGGTTCGCCGGAGCTTATAACACATTAAGTATAACAACACAGCGGAAGAAAAAGAATAGCATGTACAACATTTGATACAATATCTGACACAATATGATACAACAGATGATACAATGAATATCAATATACATCAGAGATATGATACAAGACAATAGCAGCGGAAAGAAAAGATAACACAACAGCGGAACAAAAATCTCTAATATGGTCTTCAAGGAAGAGCTCCATCTTCAAAGCACCAATCCAGCGATAGATCGAACTCTCAATAATGATGCACAAAGCTAAGCAAGTGCAGTCCCGATCCAAAGACGGAACTAGCTCCAGATAATCTACTAAACCTGACTATATGAAAAAACCAACTCTAGACTGCCCGTGTGGGAAAATAGTGGGCACCCAGAGTTTAGGAAAGGAACAATAACTTCAGGTCAGTCGTGGGACTGGTATGAGCAAACAAAAACATTTGGTCTTTTAAAACAAACTACAGAATTTAAATTCGAAAATCCGCAATGCTTTTTAGAAAATGAAACTACCATAAGGCCTCCCGCCACACATACAATGCAAACGCGGACTTGGAGGAGATTTCTCCTTATGATAATCAAATATGCTTGATACGAGAAAATTTCTTTGATATTATTACTATAAGTGCAAAGTGTGAAAAACCATTTCGAAAGTATAATATAAATCCTAACCAGCATAGGTACCATGATATTATGCCTACTATAGCTGCCATGTTAAATGGCAGGTTCTACAACTAAAACCGTACAAGGCACGTATTGGATGAATGGATTTCCAACAAATGGTCAGGCTAAGGAACTTCCTAATGCCATATGGGATCGCCTCTGGCGGGACGTCCCGAGAACTAACGTTACGGTTAGATCTCTACCAACACAAGGCCGGGTTACCTCTGTAACTAGGTAACTACTACACGAATATGCCATCCCCCGGTCCTTTGGGACCTTTATCCGAGGCGCCTCAAAGCAACAACCACACAGTAAATGAGATTGGAGCAACCACATGAGTAAATATCTGGGCTCCATACCATGATACCACCCTTTACCAGAAGGGAATGACAAACCCTAAAGGGAGCGACCCTCATAACCTTGCCGCATCTTTCCTGTTTCGACCATTTCCGGGGTGTGAGGTCCTGATGTAGTCTCGTCCACAAAGCTACGCTTTGGCACAAAGCCATGCTTTGGGTCAACAGATGACCAAAGCAATGATCACAAAGATAAATGATCAAACAAATGATCATATCACCAATGATCAACCATTGATCATCACACAGCAGCACTTAGCATGCCACATTACCAAATTGGGAATATATCACTGATAAATATCAACTACATAACCTCTGAGCTCGTACGTCTCAGAGAAGGGTGTTAAGCTAAGAGAATAAATTCTCCGCCACCAAGCAGAAATGTACTTGATAGAGATCAGTTTAATATCTCAAAGTGTAATGTCGGACATACAACCATACAAGTCTGTTCCGGGTTCGAACAGAACCGAAGGCACTTCCGAAGAAGCCCTTGCAAATTCGGGTATCCACAATCCCGATCGGACTTCCCATCACTAAGGGAATCTCTATACCGTAGCTACTCGGTGCAGAGACAATCGATAGGTTATCCTAACGTTCTCGAAGACACCCGGTCTTCAACACCGGTCTTAAAATGCAATCCATAACGTCGTATCACTATTCGGAATGGGCTATACGACACAAGGTCCTCTCCTGGCTAAACCGAATAGTAAGCGCCATATTTAAAAATATATGGATATGGGATTTCGGTTAAGTCACAACTTAAAAATCCAAAGCTTTTCTTTCAAATGGTTAAACAAATTACCATTTTTTAAATCATTAAATAAAAAGATTTATTTCACAAAGTTTCACCCAGTTTCACAAAGATCTGTCCATAGATTTCAAAACAATTTCCATTTTAATTGGATTAACTCATTAAATCTTTAAATTGAAGATTTGATTTATAACTTTCAAAATACGTTTCCAACGATATATCTATAACTTGGAAAACCATTTTCATTTTAGACTTGAATCCTTTTAACACCAATTGGAAGTTCATTTCTTATGTGAAAGCTTTTATTATTTGAAAACGACAGTTTTCGTTTCAGAAAAATCCAATTATATTCATACAAGTTAAAACCTTGGGTTAAATTTAAAGTCCCAAAACAACACTTTTTAAAATGGTTTAAAAACTCATATAAACCTAATTATATGTTGAATACCCTTTTTTAAACCTTAGTTCCAAATCATAGAATTCAATTTCAAATATTTAATTCAAATTTAAATCAAATTATTTAAATTTCAAACTCAATCAAGTTATTCAAAATAACTTTTATTTTTGAAATTCATTTTCAAAAGCTTCAATTCTAATTCCAAAACTATTTTGGATTTAAAAATTCAATTTTAAAACAATCTCAAAAATCTGTGACTTAACTCATTTCCACGTGCAATCCATATTTGTGTGTGTATAAGTGTGGTCCAGGGGTCCAACACAATTGTGCACAACATCATCATCACGGATTCAATCATATCGATAAGCAGTATAACCCATAACGCTTATCTATATTCACAAATTCATAGATAAAGTAGATCATCAATCACAAAGATTCACTAATATGATTCGATGTGGGTTTCGGATAACCAATTGGAATCCGACTCCCTGTCGCATCGAAATTCAAATTTCGTTTTACGGGTCAAGGGGTTTTTATATATATTCATACGACAGTATAAACATCACAAATATAACAGCTCAGCATAAAATATCACATAGCATCACATCATATATCAAATATATCAATCTATCACAAAGCATTCAAAACCAATTAAACCACTTTGCTTAAGGTGAATAAATCGTATGGTTTTAAATTTATTACTTACATAATTACTTCATTAGTAATCTTTAATCAATGATTATATCATGAACTTCAATTGATTAAGTTTTAATCACCTTCTTTAATTAATTCTCTTAATTAACCCTTAATTGTAATTAATTGAATCTTAATTACTGTTACTAATTAATTATTCCTTAGTTAATCACTTTAATAAATAAACCCTTAATTATTAATTAAATCTTAATTATAATTAATTATCCTTAATTGATTAATTTACAGATTTATCATTCCTTAATTGATTACAATAATTAATTACTCCTTAATTAATAATGATTTCTTAATCACTTTTAGTTAATTAACCTTTAATTAATTATTCTTAATTTGATTACCTTAATTAATTAACCACATTAATTAATTATGCTGCAAAGTAATCCACCCTTAATATTTGACTAATCAACCTTTAGTCTTTAATTATCTATTCTTAATCACTTTCACTAAGTAATTATTATTTTTATTTAACCATTCATTAACTATTTGATTAACTAACTTAATAATTTAATGAACCCAAATCATTAAATTCTATTTATCTTTAAGATAAAACATTTCTTATTTAATCAAAGCTTTTGAGAACAATTTGCTTTCAAATTAACTTTTAATTGATTAATTATTTTCAAATTAATTACCTTTATTAATTAATCACATTAATTATGTTATCTAATTAATTAGCCTTAAAATACTTGATTATAAACCTTTAAAACATTAATTATTCATCCTTAATCACCTTCATTAAGTTTATTATCTTAAAGAAAACTTATTTTAAAATCATTAGTTAATCCCAAGATTAAATAAGAATTTGTTATTTTGAAAGGAAGTGGTTTTTTAAGAAAAATTATTAAGTAAAAATTGATTTATTTTAAAAGTTCAAAACTGTTTCATAGTGAAACCAACAGACCCGAGCTATTTTTCAATTCCCCGGGTATGACTTTGAGACCTTTGCAACGATCCACCGCTTCGAGTCAAACGCTGTACTGCACGCACGCGAACTCGAGTTCCTCACCTTCTTCTTCTCCTTCTTTTCTTCCAAACTCCAAAATACTAACACCGTGCACGGCGAAGAAACGTGCACATGCACCGGCCTCTGGTGATCTCCAGTCATCGCCGAAAACTTCCACAAATCACCAACGACTTCGACAATCCACTGGAACACCCAAATTGCCCAATTCGACAGCAAAACAAATTTTCGATTATGAGTCGAAAACTGGAACGAGCACGAACAACAAAAACCCATGCCATTGTGGGTCGCGTTGACGGGAGTCCATGGCTTTCCTCCCAGAGCAACACTGCATCACCTCGCCGTTGTTCCCCCACGGCCGATCGCCTGAAACGCCCCGGTGGTGACGCAGTCCTTCTTCAAAACCATCCACGTAAAACTTGCTTTAGAACCCTAATTCCACATCGATCCACAGCCTAAATTGTTTAAAAATTTCATTCGTATTTTTCCTTTGATCTCTGATGCTCAAGCTATCCCCCAACCCAAGAACGACGAACTTAACCTCACCGTTCAACGTAATTTGATGAATATATCGTTTCCGTTCAACCCTATATTCCTCATCAATCAATACACTAAAAATCCTGAAATAACTTCCTAAAATCATCATTTTCGATTTCAAATCGAGTTATAAAATCGAATTATAAAGTTAAGCCATTCGAATTTCTTATTTTTTTTCTTTCTTTTTAGAGCTTCACTGTAACTTGAATTGCTTTTGCAGAAATCACTGAGTATAAGTATCTAAAACTATTATTAAAGACAATGTTGTACTCTTATAATCGTTTTCTGTTCATAATTCAAAGTCTAAAATAGATTAGATAGGGTGCAGTTTGAATTTTTTTTCCTTTTACTTTAATGGCTTTAAACCTGAGATTCAATAGGGGAATGATTGAAATACTTAACAGATACGCACACTACCTACATACCTAAACATCCAACATGAAAACCAGAGTAACCTATATCGGAGAAGAGAGTAGATGCAGGCATTCATACAAACATAAGGCAAGTTTGTTCACAGTTGATATATTTTTTTTTTTTTTTGAAACTGTAAAATGTAACAGAGAATTTTTTTTTCAATCAACACACACACTATCAAAGCATCACTCCAAGCATAAGTGGATAAAAGGGATTAGTAAACCCATAAACAACAATAACAAATTCGAAGTTGAAGGTTGTGCTCACATTTTTTTCCTTTTTAATATTAAACAGAAAAACAGTTTCAACCTTTCTCTTTTTTTTCTTGATTCCAGAAGATTCCCACCCTATTAGGCTTGAACCCATTTTTACATCTTAATTTATGTAAAACAAACCTTTCACTTTCAAAAATCAAAGCCCAAAGTCGTATATTTGGAGAGATATGGGTTTATTTGTACTGATTTTGCTTATAATTGTTTTAAACAGAGATATAAATTCCTGTAACCATTGATGCATGCAATTTTACACACATATATTTTTATAAACAGGCAATATCATCCTTCATGCATGATGCAACCACATTACTTCATGAACCAATCACAACATCAAGCTATAAGAGGTTAAGTTTGCTCACAAACAAAAATAAACAAATTCAGGGAGGAGATTTGCTCACTTGTTGATTTGCAGCAGAGACAAGAACAGGGACAGAAAAGATTGTTTTGAGTTTGCAGGCTTTTAATTTTTCCTTATTTTGATTTTGATTAGTCTTGCCTGAGGCTGGAGTCTGGAACTTGTGAATAAAAACTTTTGTTTAATCACTGTTGTATTTGTTCATTTAATTCATCAAACCTAACAAATTTAATTCTACTTACTTACAGTTGACTGTATATAACAGAGAAGCCTTTTTATCCTCTCTGCAACTTGAAAACTAGAGATAGATAAAATCTCTGAGCTTGATTTCTTCTGCAATTTATTAAATTTATTGATCATATCCTTATTTTACTACTGACTAACAACATAAAATTCAAATCTTTTCAAAAGAATTTTACTTAACTTCATTTATTTCCAGAGAATCTTGCTTACTAGCCAAAACTAAAGCTCCCCCTTTACAATTCTGCAGTTTTTATTTTGAATTTGTTTTATGTTAAAACTTTATTTTGAAATCACAAATCTATTAAACTTTAAAGTTTAACATTTGCCTGAGAGAAGGAACATAAGTTACAGCTTGATTTGTTTCCTGATACTTGAACTGAAAATGCTTCTGTTTTGAAAGATCTGGAACACTTGATCTGGTTGTTTGATTTCCAGGTTTTTGTTTTGACCCTTTTGTTTTAATCTTCCCTGCTTTGCTTAAGATTGAGGTTGAAGCTTTGCTTGTTTTCAGATTTTTAAGGTGTTTTGAAATTTTTTTTTTTGCTTGCCTGAACTTGCATGTTTCCCCTTTTTTTTCTTCTTCTGATTTTCCCCTTCCCATCATTTTTTCTTTTGGATGTTGAGATTTGAAATGCCTCAAATCTTTTACTGTTGTTCAGATTTGCTGAGTTGTTTTATGAATGCATGTTGGGAAATGGAAAGGTTTCTTGTAATTTTAAATTTTATTAATTTATTCAATTAATTATTTTTGATGCCATTTGTAAGACATCATCATATGATCAAGATTTTGTCAATTATTCTACTCTACCTTCCATGTGCAATGTATGTTTAGCCTTTGATGTTTACAAAGCAAAAGAAAATTTTATATCTATATCTTATACATTTTAAAAATAAATGTATATCTTTATTCTTTTGTATATATATATATATACACATGTGTACAAAGTTTAAAGAAAAGTTGTTTTGACCATTGTATACTTTATCTCCCAATGATTTTAAATGCTGCTTATTTTCAAAACACTTAAAATTTCAATTTCAAATTTAAACTTGAAATACAAACATTTATGTCCATTTGTTATATTCACACATATCCTAAAAAAAATTTAAATTAATTTCCAATATGTATTCAATTTTCTCATATATGCAGAGTACCAATGTATAAGATTTTAAATTTAAATAACATTTTAAAAACATTTATTATTTCAATATTTTCAACTCAAAAAAAGATTGGAATTTATTTACATATCATTTTCACTTATTTTATTTGTTTAAGATATTTCTCTCAATTTATTCTCAAATTAAATTCCAAGAGTTTAAATATATTAAATTTATTTTAATTGATAATTTTGGGATGTTACATTTTATTTATAAGATATTAAATATCCAATTTAAATTTTAAAATCAATGTCCAAATATACTATTTAATTTGAAAAATTCAAATTAATCTACCATTTTATTCAAAAATTTATTTTAATTATCAATTTAAATTTAATTAAAAATCAGGATCGTTACATGTAGTCAACGGTAATTGAATGAATTTGTATTGTATAGGTAATTGTGATGCTTGTTTGTAAATAATAAACTTATAAGTGTAATTAAAAGTTAACGGTGATAATTATTTAAGTTACCTATTCATTTAGTTAGTCGAATTGAATTTGTGAACAAATTGCAATTGAAATGAAAGTTTATATATTAGTTGAGTGCATTATCTCTAACTGTAGTTAAATAATAATGTGGAATTCATTTAATGTAATAAAGTAATCGACTGATAATGAAATTTTATTTAAAAATCCAATATTGAAATCCATCAAATATTGAACAATTAAATAATTTAAATTTAATATTTGGAATTTATTGAATAATTGAATAACGGGAATTGAATAACTGTTTTAATGGAAATGGTTGTTCTATAATTTGAATTTGTTAAATTTTATAAGTTCGTTTTTGAATATTTTAAAAGATAGTGATTTAAGAATAATCAAACTTGTTTAAATTTAATATTACAAATGTCTGAATAATTAAATTCCGAATTTGATATGATTAATTTGATATTGAAATTTAATATATGAAAATAGAGTGAATAACTGAAATTTGATTTAATATGATTCAAATTGGTTTCCAAAGTGAACATAAGTTATATTTGGATTATAATAGAGTTAATATGATTTTAAAATTGGAATTTTTAGCCATTATGTAAATTTTGAAAAGTCGTCGATTTAATCAACGAGTTAAAATAGCCTTCCGGGGCGCAGTCTCGGAATTCGACGAAACCAGTTCCATTAGATCCGTAATAGTTTATTATTATCGGGTTTCGATTTCCATAGCAATCGGAGTTGTCGTTTGACCGTGGCAGCTCAAAACGCTTAGAAATTAATTTAATCGATTTAATTTAAAATCTATCGTTTATTTCCGTAACTCGCACATACGATCGAATTAGGCCCTGAAACATGTCCCATTGTGTTCAAAAAGCGGGTATAACCTTATAAATGCCTAGTAACATGCCTCGAAAGGGGTTCGAGATTTTAAGCTACGATAATCAAGACGTTTTGAAATTTAATATATATTTTGACTGGTCAACCCTTCTTTTCAGCTGTAAATTCTACCTTGTCCCTGTAGCTTTTCATTCACGTCTCCCTCTCCTTTGTTCTACACACAATGGCTGAAAAGAAAGAATAGAAAGAGAGGGGTAAAATGGGAACTTTGAAAAATCATAACTCTATTCTACTCTAGTAAAAATCGCGAAACCAATTTTAAAAATCAAGATTCTTCGTCAGCTTCATTTTGGTATGCTCGTTGGAAGGTGCGGCTTCGATCTGGGTTGCTCGACTATGAAGGTCGAATAGGCAGTGAGCTAGGGTTTGCTAAATCGAGTGATTTAGCGATCGATTCGCGGATTGGAGTGCGTATTTGAGCTTGTCATCGAAGATAGCATCTCGGAGCACGTTTTGGTGGTGTGCGGCGGTGGGTTGGGACGTGCGACTTTCCACGTCGTGCGTGCAGGAGGTCATTGGTCGCGACTTCCAGGGAGAGGTCGAGCTCGAAGTTGGTGGTACGGGGAGGTGGAGCACGCGGAGAGAAGAAGTTTGGCGAAGACGACATGTCGAACGGAGTATCGAAGCTCCGTATTATCGGAGATTGGTGCACGGCAATGGTGGGTTTGTGCATTTTCGTGTGCAGGCATTGGCTAAGGATGGAAGAAGAAGCTTAGTAGTTGGGTTGGGCCTCTTTTGCTTTGGGTATGAATTTATTTTAAATACCAATATAAATTGTTTTATAAATTCAAATGTCGATAACTTATAAAATGTATAACTTCTACATACGAGGTCCGATTGGAACGAAACTTTTTGCTTGCGATCGTAATGACGAGAGCTTCGAAATGAAACTGGTTTGGACGAATTTGGAGACAGTTGAAATTTGGGCTAAAATCGGGAGTCGTCCGGTTTAGTTCCAAACCGGAACGTCTCGGTGACAACGGAAAATAAAGGCGAGTTTTTTATAACGCTCACAACGTACTGAATATCTTTATGGTAGTTAAATTTGATATTATGAAGTGATATAATTTTATTTGTCGTTGTTTGATAAAATTTAATTGTCATATAGATTGTCATTTGAATTCACCGTTGAAAATTAAATTGACAGTCAAATTGAAATTAAAATTGAATTGCGATTAAATTACCAGATATTGATAACTATGAAATTGCAGTGAATTGTATTGTCTATTGGATGATGTATTTTGGATGGATGTTATTGGTTGATATTTAAATGCTTGGATGTTTATTTGCTTATATATATCATGTTATGCATACATATGACACTGTGATTTAGTTTAAGTGATATATATTCATCCCTGACATTTAATTGAAATAAATAATCACTTGGCCATAGGATAGAAAATTATATACGGACACCGGATTGGTTAAATTAATAAATTTTTAAAAATAGTTGATTTGAATTTCATTTAAATGTTTTGATTTAAACGGTATAAATAAAATCAATTTATAGAAATTGAATTTATTGCAAAAATTGGGTTTGGAATGTTGAAATAAATTTTGGTTAAAGAAATTGTTAAATAAATTAAGTTGAGACTTTGAAATTAAAAATTTGGATATGATCGAATTTCGAAAATTTATTTGTTTTAAAGATTGAACATTATTTCGAGCTTTGAGTATTACTAAGTAAAAGTGATATAAAAACGATATTTTGAAATTGAGCTTGGAATTGAATCATATTTGAAATTTGGATTTAAATTTAAATATTGAACGATAATTTTGTTAAGTGTTATAAATTGATATTTTGAAAAAAATCAAGCTCCAAATCGATATAAACTGAAATTGAATTAATTGAAGGTGAATGTAGAATTGAATTAATTTGAAGTCAAGGTTGACATTGATTCGAACTGAAATCGAAACTGAATCGGTAGAATGGAAATTGAAATTGATTTGAATTAGAAAGTTATAATTGAAATGGATTGTTTGGAAGCTGTTTCATTTTGTTTTCCAAATTATTCTGTTATATAAACCATCTTTAAATACTTAAACTATTTTAACCTATATTAACTATATTAAATTATTTTTTAACCCATCTTAAACCATGTTAACTTACTTTAATCTATTTTAAATCTACTTAACCCAATTTAAATTATTTTAAACTAATTATCTATTTGAAATCCATTTAAAGATTTTAAGTATTCTTAACTATTTTAATTATTTAAACTACTTAAAACTATTTTCTAAAAATTTCAAGCTGGTCAATAAGGTGAAATGTTTATGTTTAAATCTTGAATTTAAATACGAATTGGGTTAAATGTAGTTGACCTAAATTAAAATTCGAAATGACTTTGAAATCAAAATGAGATATTGAGGCAAAAAATGATTTTGAAACGGAACCTTACATTTTGAATAGATATGATGATGTTTGAATATGATTGATTTTTTTGAAGCGAATATGATATTTTGATATAAATTATGAATCGATTTGAAATGTAAAAGAGCCATCGGTGTAATAATACGTAGTTATTAAAGAGACCAGGATCTGATATGGACATACTCTCTGTCGATACTGAAAACTACTTTAATAACGATTATACGCGGGGTGTTGATCCAGAATGAAGTGGATGGTTTGGTGAACGCGTTGATCGAAGAAAGAGAACGATATTGGATGACCCCTGACATGACTAAAACAGGAGCCGTGCTGGGCCATTGAGGTTCGCCATCTCTAGCGGACACACTTCTTCGATACCATATCTATTACCTTTTGTGATTCGATTTGGGTGCACCCCTTGATTTGGGAGTGTTGTTTCGCGGTGTTGAGGTAGCTGCTGGCTATGCTCAACATCAGTCCGGATCACGCAAGTACTAGTATCCTAGTTGGTATCGCCTCATGTACCTTGTCATACTGATTATCCTACTCGCGACCACTACGTTTTGTTTTGTGTTATACCTATGGGGTACCCTGTGATAACCACCAGTTTACGGTGGGGTTTACGGTGCTGTATAGACTATGGCATTATAAAAATGTGTTAAGAGGAAATATGGTAACGCCTTTACGCTATTTTAATACTTTACTTTACTATAGACATATTATAATAGCGTATTGTACTACATAGTAGATAGTTTAACGGATCCTTGAGAGATGGAAAATCCCGTAACATCTCTTGAGTTATTGCACGCACGTTGACACTGGATTTGAAATGTCAAACCCCGTAAACATCTCTGACGCTGTTACACTCATATTTATTTACAATTGATTTAACTTACATGAGGATATTTTAGTCCTGACTCGAGTGTTTTGTCTTTTCATTACGCTCGGGTCAGACCTGAGTTTTTCAGCTTATTGAAGATCTATTCTGGAGGACGAAGACGAAGATTTGGTATACTATTATTATTATTATCTTTGCATCATGTTGTCTGCTGCATTATTTTATTTGTTTGTTGTATATGTATAACTCTGATAAAGGTTGTATAAATAATGATCAAAGTATTGTAAACAGCTTCATGATCTGTTTATTTGACTATTATATTTTATCGTTCCGCTACGAGATTCTGTGTTGTTTCATTTCCTTTATTTCTCTTTCTTTTCTTTTCTTATTTACCCCAATAACCATCTGCCCTTTTGAATGGTTTGGAATCGGCACGTGTATTGGATCGTGGTTTAAACTGTCCAAAAAGGTGGGCCGTTACACTCACCAACCTCCTAGCTACCTCCGGTGGCGATTCCGACCATCCCGAGTCCCCTAATCACTAGAAAGACCCTAAAACCCAAAATCTGGTCAACCTCAATTTCCACGCTCGATACAACACTATAAATTGTGATTTTTCTTTTAAAAATCCTTGTTTCCAAAGACGACTCAGGTGAAATGCCTGAATCAGCAAAATCATAATATTTGATTTTAACATATTTCCAGGTTTCCACTGTCTTGCATAATTTCCAGATAAAATTCCAACAAATTTTACTTAAATATATTTTAAAAACTTAGTTTAGTTTTAAAAAATCACAAGTCATTTGAATATCAGGACTTATAAGAGATTTGATAAGGAGTATTTGAATTTTCACTAGATTTTTAAACCTGTAACTTAGAAACAGAGGTGCACAGATAAATTCAAACATGCACACACATATTACTTTATATTTATAACATGTAGGTTTAAATTCACATATGCAATCTATTACCACATCATTATTCCATAAAATCATCATATACACTAAATTAAAACCAGATGTTGTTTTGTTTACTCACCTGATTGATGAAGAAAAGAGAAGCAGACTTTGTAGATTTAAAAGACAGGAAACTATTTTTGATCTGAACTTGATTTTAATTATTTGATGTTCGAGATGATCTGTGTAACATTCCTGGAATATTAGCCGAAATATTCAATAATTAATTTATTTTTTAAATTAAATTGTGGGATTATTTGTGAATTAATTAGAGATTTTTAGAATAAACTTAAAGAATTTTAGATTTTAAATAGAAATTTGATTTTTTAAAAAGGTATATTAGTTTTGATTCAAAAAATATAATTAACTAAGTATTAAAATAATATTTGCTTAAAAAATATATATTATAAAGATTGATATAAATAAATTCTACAAAAAGCTATTTAAAGAATTTAATTCAATTACATACTTATTTATTCGTTTTGATAAAAAGATTTAAAAATACATCTTCTTTTGAAAAACAGTATAATTTAAAATTTAAAAACATTTACAAGTATTAGAGACATGAGATATATATAGTGCAAATTTGTCTTATGTTACCAAAAAAAAGAGGGAGAACAATTCTTTTAAAAACATAAGAATATTGTATATGTGTATATACAAATAAACGTAAACATCCATTAACATCATACATATCTATATACATATATATGAACAAATGGCATCATCATTTTTTTTTTTAAATAGTCAAATTTGGAATTTCAAGAAGCTTTTCATTTTCCCATGTGTAATCATGGCTATCTTAGCAAATCTGAGAATAAGATTTGCCTCCACAATTCTCAATATCAAAGCTGTTCAAAAACAAAACAATTCTGTTTTTTTAAAACCAAAAGAAAGAAACCAAGCTGAAGATATCTTATCTTCATTTGCTAGGAGATCTGAAACTACAAATAGAAAAAAAATCAGATCAAACTTCAAACTGGGAAGGCAAATGCAAGTTCGACTTAGCTTAAATCAAGGCAAAGTTTAAAAGCAACTCTCAGTTTCTTCAATCATAAACATCTCCAAATAAGTTTCAGATTCAACTACAAAAGCCTGTAAAATTTTGGAGCTTGAAGCATCCTCAACCTGGAAAGCATGTAGTGGATTCCTAAAGCAAATTCAAGATCAAAGTAAACAAATGCAAATGCAGCCTGAAAGCAGGGTCGAAACAATATTCATAGCCAATTTGAAATCCCTCCTCTTCAAAAAAAAAAATGAAACCTGGGAATATTAAGATAAAAACAATCTTCAAGCTTTGTTTCCATTTCTCAGGTAAGCTTTTAACTTCATAGTTTAATGAATTTATGGTTTCAAAAATAAAGTCTTGACATAAACAAATTCAATAAAATGCAGATTTATAAAAAAATATAGTGCTGCAGTTTTTTGGCCAGAGCAGTGCAAGCACTCTGGATGATAAATAAAGGCAAGTAAAATTCCTTTGAAATATTTTAGTTTGAAGTTGTAAATCAGTAATGAAGCAAGGATTTAAACAATTATATTAACCGGTTCAGGATACAAATCAAAATCAAAGTTTAAAAGACAAAAGTTCCAGTTCTCAAAAATAAGATGCTTCTGCTCTGTCTCTATCTTTCTTCATCAAGATCCAGGTGAGCAAACCCTCTTTTAACTAGCCTTCTTTATTTCTTCCTCCTGTGAGCAAATTTTCCTTTAAAGCCAAATTTTATTGATACATTGTGATATTATGATGATTGTTTGATTGTGTATATGAATGAATGCAAATGTGTCTGTATATGCTCATATATATGCAAGTGTTGTTGCATGTCCCTGTTGTTAGATTACAGGTTAAAACAAATCAACTTCAAAACCTATCCCATAATATATTTTTTGGGATCTAATATCTAAATGGAAACTGGTTGTTAAACTATAATCTCCATTTTAAAAATGACTTCAAACAAGTTATATTAAGTAATTAGTTAAAAAAAAAGTAAAAAGAGTTCCTGGACAAACTTAAATTTGTTCTCTGTCTCTGCTTCTACAATGTGAGTAAACACCATGCTTTATTTTATTATTTGTGTTTTAATTCCTGCATGAATGTGAGTAGCTTTTGCTTGCAAATGGATTGCTATGCTTGAGTTTTTTTGCCTGGAAATGTGATTTCTACTTCCTGTTTTGATACTGGGTTTTAAATTTTAAAAACAAAAATGCCAGTTCTCTTTTATATGATCATTATTAAACCTTGCTTCAACAAATTAGATGAGTTTAATTTAAGCTAAGATTTAAAAATATGTTTAAATGTTTTAAATTTAAATATGTTTCAAAAAAATCTGGAAGTGAATAAAGCCTGGGAATAAATATAAGCCAACAGACAACCTCAACAAAAAAAAAAATTATGTGAAACCTGGTTATTTGTTTGTATCTGGAAATAGGTGTTTTTGTGTGAACATATACAAGTATGTAATTGTCAGTATATATGTATAATTGTAGAGGTTTGTGCAGGCCTCTGTGTTTCTGTTTTTCCCAGAATCATAATCTTTCTTCAAAAAAAAAAAGAAACACCAATTCCTATTGATCTGACCCTTGTCGGGGTTTTAGATTCAAACAGAAGTTGTTTGTTTCAACATACATTATTGATTAAGAATTATAATTAAGTAAATTAAACTCTAGATATCTCTAAAAATCAAAAAGAACCGAACCAGACTGATATTAGTGGGAACTCACACATTTTAATTTGGCAATCCAGTAATATTTATTGAAACCTTATCCCAAAATACGATTTTTAGAAGTGAAATTACAATTTTTAAAGTTAGCATTGGAGAGCACTTCAAGTTGAACTGGGTTTGGTATTTTGAGTCCCCTCTGACGATTTACTCGATCGGGATACTCGTGGTTCTTTCTGGAGATGCAATGATGATCGGAGAATCAGGGAAAAATATCAGAACGGTGATCAAGTGAGGGTGGCGTTGGCGGTCGATCTGGGAAGTTCATAGACCTAGTTTGGATAGGTTGAATAGATTTGATTGGCACGACCTCAATTGATGATCGAGTGCTACCAATCTCTGGGAAACAAAAGTAGGGGTGTTGACGAGACCATGGACGGAGATTCAGGAATTCTAGTGGTCGGAGGGTCGTGTTCGAGGCGTTGCTAGGTTTGGGTATGTGCAGTAATCACTTTTGTTTGGTGAAGGTGGGTTTTGGTTTTCTCGAGTTGGTTTCACGTGTAACTCGAAGTAAGGTGATGCTTTGCTCGAAGCAAAATAGGTTAGCCTCGGGATGAAATTTTGTTACAGGTTTCAGAACAAAACCTGTAATATTTGTTTTAAAAATCTAAACTGAAGTTTAAAATAAAAGGAAAAGTTTCAAACAAGTTAAATCCAAGTTTTAAATCTGGTTCAATGTTAGCTTGAATCTCAGTTTAAAAATAAAATAAAGTTTTCAAATTTAATTTGTTTTAGCTACTTTAAAATGGGAAGATGGTTTGAATGTTAAAGCTTTAAAATGCAAGAAAGTTTTCTCTTAAATCAAAGTTAAATCTGGAATCAAGACTTAGTCTGAATTCCAGTTTTAGAAATTAAAGAGAGTTTAAATAAATAAAAAAATGATTTAAATAACTTTGAATATTTAAGTGTATTTTTTTTAAAAATTGATTTGAATTAAGAAAATGAATTTGGTTTGAATTCCTTTAAAACTTCTTTTATAGAATAAGTATTTCCTTAACATAAATTTTCAAAATGTGTTTTTAATTGTTTTTAACTTTAATTTGCGCTCATTTTATATTTTAAATTTAAAATGAAATTTGCAAATAAATTTGAAAGAAAATAGTTAAAATACTTTATTAATGATAAATTTAATCATTAATAAGAATAATGCTTTCCTTGAAATTTAATTAGGAATTAACGATTTGAAATTTATTAAATTATTAAGTTAATTAAAATGAGAAATTTCTTTTCAATTAATTTTTGATTTGGGTTAACTAAATAAGTAATTAAAGGGTTAAATTTATTTAATTAAGATTTGAGATTAATTAATTAAAGGATAATTAATTAAAATGATTAAGAAAAAAAGATTATTAATTAAAGGTTAATAATTTGTGAAAGTAATTAAAGGATGTTATTAATTAAAAATTAAGTTATCTTGTGATTAACTTAAGGTTAATCAATTGTTGTAATTAAATAAGGATAACTAATTTGACGATAATTAATTTAGGGTTGATTAATTAATTAAAGATAATTTATTGAATGGTGAATTAAATAATTAAGGTTAATTATTTAATAATTAAAGGTTAATAAATTATAATTAAGGGTTAATTAAATTATCATAAATGGTTAATTAATAAATGATTAAAGAAAAGTAAATCAAAATGATTTGTAATTTATTAATGATAAATTAACCAGGATTAGTTGTTATTCATAAGCAATTAAAATTGATTTGAATCAAACAATTAACTGATCTTACTTATGGATGTTTGATTGTTAGATGATATGTGATGGATTGATGTATCTGTTATGTGATGTGATGTCATGTAATGTTTTGTGCTAAGCTGTTATATCTGTGATGTATATATTGTTATGCAGACCCTTGACCCGTAAAACGACATTTGAATTTCGATGCGACAGGGAGTCGGATTCCAATTGGTTATCCGAAACCCACATCGAATCATAATAGTGAATCTTTGTAATTGATAAATTCAGTTTATCAATGACTTTATGAATAAAGATAAGCGTTATGGATAATATCGCTTATCAATATGATCGGATCTATGATGATGATGTTGTGCACTATTGTGTTGAACCCCTGGACCACACTAGACACACATAAATATGGATTGCACGTGGAAATGGGTTAAGTCACAGATTTTTGAGATTGTTTTAAAATTGAATTTTTGAATCCAAAATAGTTTTGGAATTAGAATTGAAAGCTTTTGAAAATGAATTTCAAAAATAAAAGTTATTTTGAATAACTTGATTGAGTTTTGAAATTTAAATAATTTGATTTAAATTTGAATTCAATATTTGAAATTGAATTCAATGATTTGGAACTAAGGTTTAAAAAGGGTATTCAACATATAATTGGGTTTATATGAGTTTTTAAACCATTCTAAAAAGTGTTGTTTTGGGACTTTAAATTTAACCTAAGGTTTTAACTTGTATGAATATAATTGGATTTTTCTGAAAACGAAAACTGTCGTTTTCAAATAATAAAAGCTTTCACATAAGAAGTAAACGTCCAATTTGTGTTAAAAGGATTTCAAGTATAGAATGGAAAATAGTTTTTCCTAGTTATGAATAAATCTTTGGGAACGGTTTGAAAGCTAAAAATTAAATCTTTAATTTAAAGATTTAATGAGTTAATCCATTTGAAATGGAAATCTGTTTTGGAAATCTATAAATGGACCTTTGTGAAACTTTGTGAAATAAATCTTTTTGTTTAAAGATTTAAAATGGTAATTTGTTAACCATTTGAAAGAAAAGCTTTGGATTTTTAAGTTGTGACTTAACCTAATCCCATATCCATATGTTTTAAAATATGACGCTCATTATTCGGTTTAGCCGGGAGAGGACCTTGTGTCATATAGCCCATTCCGAATAGTGATACGACGTTATGGATTGCATTTGAAGACCGGTGTTGAAGACCGGGTGTCTTCGAGAACGATAGGATAACCTGTCGATTGACTCTGCACTGAGTTGCTCCGGTATAGAGTTCTCCCTTAGTGACGGGAAGTCCGATCGGTATCGTGGATACCCGGATTTGCAAGGGCTTCTTCGGAAGTGCCTTCGGTTCTGTTCGAACCCGGAACATACTTGTATGGTTGTATGTCCGACATTACACTTTGAGATATTAAACTGATCTCTATCAAATACATTTCTGCTTGGTGGTGGAGAAATTATTCTCTTAGCTTAATACCCTTCTCTGAGACGTACGAGCTCAGAGGTTATGTAGTTGATATTTATCAGTGATATATTCCCAATTTGGTAATGTGACATGCTGAGTGCTGCTGTGTGATGATGATCATTTGTTGATCATTTTTGATCAAAGCATGGCTTTTGTATAAAGCGTAGCTTTGTGGACGAGACTGCATCAGGACCTCACACTCCGGAAATGGTCGAAACAGGAAAGATGCGGCAAGGTTATGAGGGTCGCGCCGTTTAGGGTGTGTCATTCCCTTCTGGTAAAGGGTGGTATCATGGTATGGAGCCCAGATACTTACTCATGTGGTTGTTCCAATCTCATTTACTGTGTGGTTGTTGCTTTGAGGCGCCTCGGATAAAGGTCCCAAAGGACCGGGGGATGGCATATTCGTGTAGTAGTTACCTAGTTACAGAGGTAACCCGGCCTTGTGTTGGCAGAGATATAACCGTAACGTTAGTTCTCGGGACGTCCCGCCAGAGGCGATCCCATGTGGCAGTAGGAAGTTCCTTAGCCTGACCATTTGTTGGAAATCCATTGATCCAATACGTGCCTTGTACGGTTTTAGTTGTAGAACCTGCCATTTACTTATGGTAGTCACCACTGTTTAGATGGTAGCTATAGTAGGCATAGTTCGAAATGTCTATGCTGGCTAGGATTTATATTTTACTTTCGAAATGGTTTTCCACACTTTGCACTTATAATAATAATATCAAAGAAATTTTCTCGCATTAAGCATATTTGACTATCATAAGGAGAAATCTCCTCCAAGTCTGCGTTTGCATTGTGTGTGTGGTGGGAGGCCTTATGGTAGTTTCATTTTCTAAAAAGCATTGCGGATTTCAAATTTAAATTCCTTTGTTTGTTTTAAAAGACCAAATATTTTTGTTTTCTCACACCAGTCCCACGACTGACCTGGAGTTTATTGTTCATTTCCTAAACTCTGGGTGCCCACTATTTTTCCACACGGGCAGTCTAGAGTTGGGTTTTCCAGATAATCAATAGTAGGTGTAGATTCGATAGCTTTCAGCCTAGGATTTGGCAATCACTTTCGGACGAGACTTGCTCATCTTTGTGCATCATCATTGGGGGTTCGAGCTATTTCGGGATTGGTGTTCTGAAGACGGAGTTCTTTCTTGAAGACCATATTAGAGTTGTTGTTCCGCTGTTGTGTTATCTTTTCTTTTCCGCTGCTATTATCTTGTATCATACCTCTGATGTATATTCATTGTATCATCTGTTGTATCAGATATTGTATCAAATGTTGTATATTGATATATGATATTCTTTTTCTTCCGCTGTGTTGTTTTACTTAATGGTGTTATAAGCTCCGGCGAACCAGATTCGACGTTTGGATCTGCGGCATTTGAATACGAGTGCCGTATTTGGTGCCGATTTTCGAAGGTCGAGTCAGGATCGTCACATTTGGTATCAGAGCTGAGGATTAAAACTTTAGCTCAGGAGTATAACACATTAAGTAGCTCATTAGAGATGGGGTGAAGTATACCCTAGAATGAGTATATCCCTAAGATATCCGTTCGAACGCCTCTGTAAATTCTCTTACTATCCACTGATAGTAAGTATGAGTGCGAGAGGGGGACGAGATAGGGGACAGAGAAGTACCACTACAAATGGTCAATACCCTGCAATAGTGGAAACAACTTTCTTCTCAAACTCCTTTGATTCGATTCCAAAATTCTTTTGATTGCTTCTTGTCAGCTCTGGAAAGAAGTTTCGGTGCGATGGTGACCCTACAAATCTTTGTAGAAATCCTTACTTCGTATCTTCATCGATTTCTTACCAGCTTTTCGATCTAAACTTTAATGAATTTGAATATGAATTTGAAATTGAAAATTTAAATTAAATAAATTGTAAATTTTAAATTAAGTAAATTGGTTAACTAATAGGAAGCTAAATTTGAATTGTATCGATAAAATGATTTCGTTTAAAAACAAATTGGAAATTCTATCATAATTTCTTGTGTATATCAAAGCCCGAAGTGGGACAAATTGATATATATTTTGGGATGTTCTGACCTGAATTTGGAATCCGTATCTAGTGTTTGAGAGATTGTAAAAGATTGAATCCATCTATTTATTCTCTGGTATCCAATATATTCTACGAACGATTAGTTATCCCTTTGAACTAATCAATGCCCTCGTATATTCGTAGACCAATGGACCCAAATTTCTTGTGCAATATTGTATGAGTTTGTTCTCATATTGTCGATATTCTAATTTGGTAAGCCAAATACAGAATTGTTACCCAGTTTGATTTGGAAAGATATTTCTCTATCTTTCATCTTTTCTTTGTTGTCTTCCTTGCAAATTTCGGGGACGAAATTTCTTAAGGAGGGGAATCTGTAACATTCCTGGAATATTAGCCGAAATATTCAATAATTAATTTAATTTTTAAATTAAATTGTGGGATTATTTGTGAATTAATTAGAGATTTTTAGAATAAACTTAAAGAATTTTAGATTTTAAATAGAAATTTTATTTTTTAAAAAGATATATTAGTTTTGATTCAAAAAATATAATGAACTAAGTATTAAAATAATATTTGCTTAAAAAAATATATTATAAAGATTGATATAAATAAATTCTACAAAAATCTATTTAAAGAATTTAATTCAATTACATTCTCATTTATTCGTTTTGATAAAAAGATTTAAAAATACATCTTCTTTTGAAAAACAGTATAATTTAAAATTTAAAAACATTTACAAGTATTAGAGATATGAGATATATATAGTGCAAATTTGTCTTATGTTACCAAAAAAAAGAGGGAGAACAATTCTTTTAAAAACATAAGAATATTGTATATGTGTATATGCAAATAAATGTAAACATCCATTAACATCATACATATCTATATACATATATATAAACAAATGGCATCATCATTTTTTTTAAAAATAGTCAAATTTGGAATTTCAAGAAGCTTTTCATTTTCCCTTGTGTAATCATGGCTATCTTAGCAAATCTGAGAATAAGATTTGCCTCCACAATTCTCAATATCAAAGCTGTTCAAAAACAAAACAATTCAGTTTTTTTAAAACCAAAAGAAAGAAACCAGGCTGAAGATATCTTATCTTCATTTGCTAGGAGATCTGAAACTACAAATAGAAAAAAAAAATCAGATCAAACTTCAAACTGGGAAGGCAAATGCAAGTTCGACTTAGCTTAAATCAAGGCAAAGTTTAAAAGCAACTCTCAGTTTCTTCAATCATAAACATCTCCAAATAAGTTTCAGATTCAACTACAAAAGCCTGTAAAATTTTGGAGCTTGAAGCATCCTCAACCTGGAAAGCATGTAGTGGATTCCTAAAGCAAATTCAAGATCAAAGTAAACAAATGCAAATGTAGCCTGAAAGCAGGGTCGAAACAATATTCATAGCCAATTTGAAATCCCTCCTCTTCGAAAAAAAATGAAACCTGGGAATATTAAGATAAAAACAATCTTCAAGCTTTGTTTCCATTTCTCAGGTAAGCTTTTAACTTCATAGTTTAATGAATTTATGGTTTCAAAAATAAAGTCTTGACATAAACAAATTCAATAAAATGCAGATTTATAAAAAAATATAGTGCTGCAGTTTTTTGGCCAGAGCAGTGCAAGCACTCTGGAAGATAAATAAAGGCAAGTAAAATTCCTTTGATCTATTTTAGTTTGAAGTTGTAAATCAGTAATGAAGCAAGGATTTAAACAATTATATTAACTGGTTCAGGATACAAATCAAAATCAAAGTTTAAAAGACAGCAGTTCCAGTTCTCAAAAATAAGATGCTTCTGCTCTGTCTCTGTCTTTCTTCATCAAGATCCAGGTGAGCAAACCCTCTTTTAACTAGCCTTCTTTATTTCTTCCTCCTGTGAGCAAATTTTCCTTTAAAGCCAAATTTTATTGATACATTGTGATGTTATGATGATTGTTTGATTGTGTATATGAATGAATGCAAATGTGTCTGTATATGCTCATATATATGCAAGTGTTATTGCATGTCCCTGTTGTTAGATTACAGGTTAAAACAAATCAACTTCAAAACCTATCCCATATTTTTTTTTTAGGATCTAATATCTAAATGGAAACTGGTTGTTAAACTATAATCTCCATTTTAAAAATGACTTCAAACAAGTTATATCAAGTAATTAGTTAAAAAAAAGTAAAAAGAGTTCCTGGACAAACTTAAATTTGTTCTCTGTCTCTGCTTCTACAATGTGAGTAAACACCATGCTTTATTCTATTATTTGTGTTTTAATTCCTGCATGAATGTGAGTAGCTTTTGCTTGCAAATGGATTGCTATGCTTGAGTTTTGTTGCCTGGAAATGTGATTTCTACTTCCTGTTTTGATACTGGGTTTTAAATTTTAAAAACAAAAATGCCAGTTCTCTTTTATATGATCATTATTAAACCTTGTTTCAACAAATTAGCTGAGTTTAATTTAAGCTAAGATTTAAAAGTATGTTTAAATGTTTTAAATTTAAATATGTTTCAAAAAAATCTGGAAGTGAATAAAGCCTGGGAATAAATATAAGCCAACAGACAACCTCAACAAAAAAAAAAAAAAAAAAATTATGTGAAACCTGGTTATTTGTTTGTATCTGGAAATAGGTGTTTTTGTGTGAACATATACAAGTATGTAATTGTCAGTATATATGTATAATTTTAGAGGTTTGTGCAGGCCTCTATGTTTCTGTTTTTCCCAGAATCATAATCTTTCTTCAAAAAAAAAAAAGAAATACCAATTCCTATTGATCTGATCCTTGTCGGGGTTTTAGATTCAAACAGAAGTTGTTTGTTTCAACATACATTATTGATTAAAAATTATAATTAAGTAAATTAAACTCTAGATATCTCTAAAAATCAAAAAGAACCGAACCAGACTGATATTAGTGGGAACTCACACATTTTAATTTGGCAATCCAGTAATATTTATTGAAACCTTATCCCAAAATACGATTTTTAGAAGTGAAATTACAATTTTTAAAGTTAGCATTGGAGAGCACTTCAAGTTGAACTGGATTTGGTATTTTGAGTCCCCTCTGACGATTTACTCGATCGGGATACTCGTGGTTCTTTCTGGAGATGCAATGATGATCGGAGAATCAGGGAAAAATATCAGAACGGTGATCAAGTGAGGGTGGCGTTGGCGGTCGATCTGGGAAGTTCATAGACCTAGTTTGGATAGGTTGAATAGATTTGATTGGCACGACCTCAATTGATGATCGAGTGCCAGAAGTAGGGGTGTTGACGAGACCATGGACGGAGATTCAGGAATTCTAGTGGTCGGAGGGTCGTGTTCGAGGCGTTGCCAGGTTTGGGTATGTGCAGTAATCACTGTTGTTTGGTGAAGGTGGGTTTTGGTTTTCTCGAGTTGGTTTCACGTGTAACTCGAAGTAAGGTGATGCTTTGCTCGAAGCAAAATTGGTTAGCCTCGGGATGAAATTTTGTTACAGGTTTCAGAACAAAACCTGTAATATTTGTTTTAAAAATCTAAACTGAAGTTTAAAATAAAAGGAAAAGTTTCAAACAAGTTAAATCCAAGTTTTAAATCTGGTTCAATGTTAGCTTGAATCTCAGTTTAAAAATAAAATAAAGTTTTCAAATTTAATTTGTTTTAGCTACTTTAAAATGGGAAGATGGTTGTAATGTTAAAGCTTTAAAATGCAAGAAAGTTTTCTCTTAAATCAAAGTTAAATCTGGAATCAAGACTTAGTCTGAATTCCAGTTTTAGAAATTAAAGAGAGTTTAAATAAAAAAAATGATTTAAATAACTTTGAATATTTAAGTGTATTTTTTTTAAAAATTGATTTGAATTAAGGAAATGAATTTGGTTTGAATTCCTTTAAAACTTCTTTTATAAAATAAGTATTTCCTTAACGTAAATTTTCAAAATGTGTTTTTAACTTTAATTTGCGCTCATTTTATATTTTAAATTTAAAATGAAATTTGCAAATAAATTTGAAAGAAAATAGTTAAAATTCTTTATTAACGATAAATTTAATCATTAATAAGAATAATGCTTTCCTTGAAATTTAATTAGGAATTAACGATTTGAAATTTATTAAATTATTAAGTTAATTAAAATGAGAAATTTTTGTTCAATTAATTTTTGATTTGGGTTAACTAAATAAGTAATTAAAGGCTTAAATTTATTTAATTAAGATTTGAGATTAATTAATTAAAGGATAATTAATTAAAGTGATTAAGAAAAAAAGATTATTAATTAAAGGTTAATAATTTGTGAAAGTAATTAATGGATGTTATTAATTAAAAATTAATTTATCTTGTGATTAACTTAAGGTTAATCAATTGTTGTAATTAAATAAGGATAACTAATTTGACGATAATTAATTTAGGGTTGATTAATTAATTAAAGATAATTTATTGAATGGTGAATTAAATAATTAAGGTTAATTATTTAATAACTAAAGGTTAATAAATTATAATTAAGGGTTAATTAAATTATCATAAATGGTTAATTAATAAATGATTAAAGAAAAGTAAATCAAAATGATTTGTAATTTATTAATGATAAATTAATCAGGATTAGTTGTTATTCATAAGAAATTAAAATTGATTTGAATCAAACAATTAACTGATCTTACTTATGGATGTTTGATTGTTAGATGATATGTGATGGATTGATGTATCTGTTATGTGATGTGATGCCATGTAATGTTTTGTGCTAAGCTGTTATATCTGTGATGTATATAGTGTTATGCAGACCCTTGACCCGTAAAACGACATTTGAATTTCGATGTGACAGGGAGTCAGATTTCAATTGGTTATCCGAAACCCACATCGAATCGTAATAGTGAATCTTTGTAATTGATAAATTCATTTTATCAATGACTTTATGAATAAAGATAAGCGTTATGGATTATATCGCTTATCAATATGATCGGATCTGTGATGATGATGTTGTGCACTATTGTGTTGAACCCCTGGACCACACTATACACACACAAATATGGATTGCACGTGGAAATGGGTTAAGTCACAGATTTTTGAGATTGTTTTAAAATTGAATTTTTGAATCCAAAATAGTTTTGGAATTAGAATTGAAAGCTTTTGAAAATGAATTTCAAAAATAAAAGTTATTTTGAATAACTTGATTGAGTTTTGAAATTTAAATAATTTGATTTAAATTTGAATTCAATATTTGAAATTGAATTCAATGATTTGGAACTAAGGTTTAAAAAGGGTATTCAACATATAATTGGGTTTATATGAGTTTTTAAACCATTTTAAAAAGTGTTGTTTTAGGACTTTAAATTTAACCCAAGGTTTTAACTTGTATGAATATAATTGGATTTTTCTGAAAACGAAAACTGTCGTTTTCAAATAATAAAAGCTTTCACATAAGAAGTAAACATCCAATTTGTGTTAAAAGGATTTCAAGTATAGAATGGAAAATAGTTTTTCCTAGTTATGAATAAATCTTTGGGAACGGTTTGAAAGCTCAAAATTAAGTCTTTAATTTAAAGATTTAATGAGTTAATCCATTTGAAATGGAAATTTGTTTTGGAAATCTATAAATGGACCTTTGTGAAACTGGGTGAAACTTTGTGAAATAAATCTTTTTGTTTAAAGATTTAAAATGGTAATTTGTTAACCATTTGAAAGAAAAGCTTTGGATTTTTAAGTTGTGACTTAACCTAATCCCATATCCATATGTTTTAAAATATGACGCTCATTATTCGGTTTAGCCGGGAGAGGACCTTGTGTCATATAGCCCATTCCGAATAGTGATACGACGTTATGGATTGCATTTGAATACCGGTGTTGAAGACCGGGTGTCTTCGAGAACGATAGGATAACCTGTCGATTGACTCTACACTGAGTTGCTCCGGTATAGAGTTCTCCCTTAGTGACGGGAAGTCCGATCGGTATCGTGGATACCCGGATTTGCAAGGGCTTCTTCGGAAGTGCCTTCGGTTCTGTTCGAACCCGGAACATACTTGTATGGTTGTATGTCCGACATTACACTTTGAGATATTAAACTGATCTCTATCAAATACATTTCTGCTTGGTGGCGGAGAAATTATTCTCTTAGCTTAACACCCTTCTCTGAGACGTACGAGCTCATAGGTTATGTAGTTGATATTTATCAGTGATATATTCCCAATTTGGTAATGTGACATGCTGAGTGCTGCTGTGTGATGATGATCATTTGTTGATCATTTGTGATCAAAGCATGGCTTTTGTATAAAGCGTAGCTTTGTGGACGAGACTGCATCAGGACCTCACACTCCGGAAATGGTCGAAACAGGAAAGATGCGGCAAGGTTATGAGGGTCGCGCCCTTTAGGGTGTGTCATTCCCTTCTGGTAAAGGGTGATATCATGGTATGGAGCCCAGATACTTACTCATGTGGTTGCTCCAATCTCATTTACTGTGTGGTTGTTTCTTTGAGGCGCCTCGGATAAAGGTCCCAAAGGACCGGGGGATGGCATATTCGTGTAGTAGTTACCTAGTTACAGAGGTAACCCGGCCTTGTGTTGGCAGAGATCTAACCGTAACGTTAGTTCTCGGGACGTCCCGCCAGAGGCGATCCCATGTGGCAGTAGGAAGTTCCTTAGCCTGACCATTTGTTGGAAATCCATTCATCCAATACGTGCCTTGTACGGTTTTAGTTGTAGAACCTGCCATTTACTTATGGTGGTCACCACTGTTTAGATGGTAGCTATAGTAGGCATAGTTTGGAATGTCTATGCTGGCTAGGATTTATATTTTACTTTCGAAATGGTTTTCCACACTTTGCACTTATAATAATAATATCAAAGAAATTTTCTCGTATTAAGCATATTTGACTATCATAAGGAGAAATCTCCTCCAAGTCTGCGTTTGCATTGTGTGTGTGGTGGGAGGCCTTTTGGTAGTTTCATTTTCTAAAAAGCATTGCGGATTTCAAATTTAAATTCCTTTGTTTGTTTTAAAAGACAAAATATTTTTGTTTGCTCACACCAGTCCCACGACTGACCTGGAGTTTATTGTTCATTTCCTAAACTCTAGGTGCCCACTATTTTTCCACACGGGCATTCTAGAGTTGGGTTTTCCAGATAATCAATAGTAGGTGTAGATTCGATAGCTTTCAGCCTAGGATTTGGCAATCACTTTCGGACGAGACTTGCTCATCTTTGTGCATCATCATTGGGGGTTCGTGCTATTTCGGGATTGGTGTTCTGAAGATGGAGTTCTTTCTTGAAGACCATATTAGAGTTGTTGTTCCGCTGTTGTGTTATCTTTTCTTTTCCGCTGCTATTATCTTGTATCATACCTCTGATGTATATTCATTGTATCATCTGTTGTATCAGATATTGTATCAAATGTTGTATATTGATATATGATATTCTTTTTCTTCCGCTGTGTTGTTTTACTTAATGGTGTTATAAGCTCCGGCGAACCAGATTCGACGTTTGGATCTGCGGCATTTGAATATGAGTGCCGTATTCGGTGCCGATTTTCGAAGGTCGAGTCAGGATCGTCACAATCTGCATTTCGTTTTTCTGATTTGAAACTTATCTTAAACTTGAATCTTCATCTGCTTCTAGATTTTGATTTGCTAAGCTTGATAAACTTGAAGATGCTTCGGGTTTGAAAACTAAAATTTGCACTTGAGTTTGAACCAGTTTTGAGATGATCGGATCTAGCTTAAATCTTGAGGTGATTTTGCTTACGGTTTGCAACAGTTGAAAAAAAGTTGATTGCTGTTTTAATTTTCTTTTTTGATTTAAAGTTGTTAACATGATTTAGGTTTTCTTTTACAACATAATGTTTGTTACTTCATTTCCAAAAAAATTGGCCACTTGTATCCTTTTATTACATTACAAATGTACTAGAATGCTTAAATCATTTTAAAAATGTCCAATCTTGTTTTATATGCTTACAAATGTCTTAATCTTCACTAAATATAATATTTTTCCTTAATCACTCATGCTTTATTACACACACACACATATATATATTAATTTATGTTTATATTCTTAAACAAATTATATTTTATATCATGCTTAACTCACTATTTCGAAAGAAATAAATATATACACACACAGACACAACTATATACTTGTGTATGTACATACTTAAAATTTCCATATTATAAAGTTTACATATATCTATGAATATAATTAATAATTTACTATAGGATTCATTATTTTAATCCACTTATATACATATCCATACATCCTTAATTATCAAATCTTATTTGTTTTAATTTACAAATTATTATTTTAATAAACAAAACCCTACTAATTACCCATTTAACAGATGTCCAAAATTCTGGGTTATCACATTCTCCCCCCTTTGTATCTATTTGTCCTCGAAAAGGAACGAAACCAGAATTTATTAAAATACTTAATATCAGATAAATCACCTTTTGATCATTCTTAAAACACTTTAAAATCTATATAATATTGCCAAAATAATTTTATAAAAATATCATTTTATAACTGTAACAACCCTGTATTTTGTGATTATTTTTAATTGTATATTTTAATTATTTTAATTGAATTCCTGATTTAAAAACTTTATTTCATTTATTAAATTGGATAAATTTTGCTATTTTAAATATAAATTTTGATTTGTATGTGAATTATAATTCGAAACATGAATAAATAGAATATTTTCCAAAAATGTGAATTTTGGTCAATATGGTCAAACTTTGACTTTTAATTTAAAATTATAAAATTTGAAATTTTAAAATTTATTTTTCTTTTGTGAAAGTAAATAAAATTTAAGCATACTACTTTTCGTTTCGTTAGAATCCGATTAATACTGTGAAAGTTATGCTTTTTAAACTATTGTATGTAAATTGTTTTATTTAACAAAATTATTTATTTTAATTTATATAAATAATATTCTTGTTTGTCATGTCATGTTCTAATTTATGTTTACATGTGTAACTTGACATGTTATGGATATATATTTTATTTTAAAACATTTTTAAAAGTATAGTTGAAATTTTCCAATGTTAGTTGTATTTTGTTTACAATTTTTAATTCTAGTTTCAATTAAATAAAGTGTTTTCTTTATTTATTTTCAGTTTTACATTATTATTTTTTAACTTTTTATTTTATTTACTTAATTTGTATTTGTTTATCTTGAATTAAAAGAAACGGAAATTCAAAGAGACAAAGCTTTTCACATTAACTTGTGACCTTTCCTTTCTTTGTCTTTTCACGTGCTTGGCTTTTCATTTTCTAGTTTTAACCGTGCAATTTCTCATTGTTATTCACGTGACAAACTCCTCATCACTTCATAATTCACGGCATTCCATTTCTAAAATATTTTTTAAGTTTTAATGGCTTCTTTTTTCCTTACTTTTCCTCTTCTTTTCCATAGATTTTGACTTTGATCTCTCTTGTGTTTGCTCAGCCATTACCACCATCATCTCCACCGACCACCACCATGACCTTCCCCTTATCATCCACGGCATCAACCACCTCCTCTTCCCTTGTCTAGATCTGGCTGTGACCACCATATGAAGCAAACACCACAAACTTTGCAAAAACTCCTTGAAATGCCTAGCTGAGCCCCTAATTTCACCATCCCCTTCATTTTTCACCTCGGCCATCACTCCTAGAACCACCACCACCTGCTGACTTCACCTTTGGCCATCACTTCAGCACTGACCTAACCCGTACCTAACCATGGTTGATCCAAATATTGGCATAGGTCGAACCTATGTTGCAAACCTTCCATCCCTTGACCCCTGCATACCTTTGCCTCTCCATGCCTTTGCCTTACATTTTCATGTCCATAGCCTTGTCTCATGACTCATGGCCGAGCATACATGACCTAGGCCGAGCATAGGTGTGGATAGATCAAGCCTACTTACATTTCGGTCCAGCTTATATTGTCGTGTACAAGTCTTTTGCTCCTAAGGTTTGGTTATCTCTCTTGTTTTGCAATTTCTTTGCAAACAAAAGTTGTTGACTTTATTTGTACATCAATATTTATATTTTTCTTATCTAATCGTGCTTATCGTGCTTTTGAAATCGTTCTTGAGTGTTGTTTTAGGTCTCTAGCTTTGATAAAGGTGAGTCCTTCTCACTCTGACATTATTACTTATGACATGGTAAATGGTTGACAAGTGATTAGTAATGAAAATGTTTATGCAAGTTAATGATGATTATATGTTATGTTATTTCATGTTATTACCATGTTAACTTTGTTAAATTATCACCTGACATATGGTATATGACAATATATTGTGACATTGACATGTTAGTATAATTATTTATATTGTTTATGCATATACTCACACTGCAAGTTCCCTATTAGAATAGAATCACTATGGTTTGAAATGATACATACCCGAGTGGACAGTAGAATAGGGAAAAATCATTATGAGATGAAATGATTGGCTCAAGTGATTTTTATTGTATTTTATTTCACTTGGGATTGCGGGTTTGAAATGATAGAACCCGGGTTTTCTTTTTAAATTACGGATTGAAATGATGCATATTTGTATCACTTGACCTAGGATAGAAAATTATATATAGAACCCACGGTATATTTTAAAATGATTTTTATATAGATATATATTTTTAAAGTATGAAATTTTGATTTAAAAATGTATATTTTTTTCTTTAAGAAAGTTAAAGATTTGAATTGTGAATTTAAATATGTAAATTTAAAGTAAATGTGATTTTTGACTTTAAATTATATTTTTTAAATGTAAGTAAATAATGGAAATTAAATTTAAAGTTTTGAAATGTCATTTGAAGTAAAATGTAAGGTTTTGTTAAATTTATAAGTTAAGAAATAGTGAAAATTTGACTTAACAAATGAATCGAGTTTTTAAATTGGATATTTAATTATAAAATTTTGTTGTGATATATCATATTTTAACATGATTTAAATGTGAAGTTTTGAAGCCTTAAAATATGATTTATGAGTTTAAATTTGCTAAAATTGAAGTTTTATTGTTTCTGAAAAGTTATAATAAAATCTAGAATTTTATTCATAGCATTTCCAAAAATGCTGTGGTTTTACGATGGCATTTGTTAAGTGCTATCATTTCTGAAATTTAACTAAGTTTTGAAATAACTAAATATCTATTACGGCATTTATAAATGCTGTTGTGTCTGAACTGATCTATTTTGGAAATTAAGTATCTATCATAACACTTTGTAAATGTTGTCATTGCTATAATTTGACAATGTTTTGAAGTGTTATAGATTTTAACACTATTTGAGTTATATTTTAAAGTGTTAAATGATTTAACTTTTGGAATTGATTATTTGTGAAATTTAAGGAGTTTTGAATATATTTTAATATTTAAATTTGAATTTTTAAGGAACTTAAATTGAATTTAGATTTAAATAATGGTTACTTTGTTATTTGTTAAATGGAAAGAAATGAAAAGAGATAAATGAATTTTTGAATGGAATCTTGAAATGTGTTTTAAAGTGATATTTGAAATAATAAATGAATGACATATTTAAAATATTATTTAAATTCAATATTTAAATTGATAAAGGATTTGAAAGAAAATGAATTTGAAATGGTTTTAAATGACATGATCTTTATTTTGATAAAGAATGTGAATTTGGAATGATATTTGATTTTGATTTATTCGATTTATTAGATAAATGAATATTTGAAGTTTATATTAGTATGAAAGGATATTTAGTTTATTTGTAATTTGGATTTATTTAAATGATATTTAGTTTATTAAGTAAATATTTCGAAACTAAATACTAGTAAATTAAATTAAGATATATATGAAATTATAAAATTTAGTTTTGAAATGTGGGATATTAAAGCTTGGAATTATACTAAAGATTGAATATTTTATTTAGTGGATCAAATCTATATTTGAAATTGATAAGATTTAAAAGGGTTTGTTTGGAAACTGAATTGAATTGAAACTGATGGATTGAATTGAATTAAATTGGAAATTTGAAAATTCGAGTTGATTGGAATAAATTTGAAAATGTAAAGAATTAAAGGAAGGTGCCCTGATTTCAAATGTACGATTCCGAAAAGTTATGAATTTCTAAGTGTTATGTTTTGAAAGTGTTATAATTTCAAGTGTTATAATTTCGAAGTATTATGATTTCCAAATGATAACTTACCCAAATATTATGACTTCAAAGTGCTATGATTTCAGAATGTTATGATTTCCATAGTGTAATGATTTCAAGTATTTTAGTTTCGAAAGAGTTATAACTTTGAAAGTATTATGCTTTTTGAAAGGTGAATATATATTTGAAATGGAAATGACATTGCATTGATTCAGACATAGTTCTGAAATAAAAATGGTTTTGGTTTCAAAGTATAAACTATTTTGAAAGGAATACAGTTTTGAAATGAAATGATTTGATTTTTTCTGTAGTAACTATTTTGAAATGACTTCGGCGTTATAATAACGATTGGTTGTTAAAGAGACCGGGTCGGAAGTTTTCATACTCTCTGCCAACTTCGAAAACCACTTTAACAACCGTGTGCGAGATGGAGTTTCCAAAATGAAGTAGGATGGTGGCGACGTTCTTAAGGCATATTATGTGGACCCGAATCCCATGAGTTGGCTTAAGGTGGCTAAAACGGGAGCGATCTCGGACCAAAAGGGGTAGCTCCTCTGGTCGGACACACTTCTTCGATACTATACTCTTGCCTTGTGATTTATTTGATGGCCATCCTCGATTTTGATTTGGAAGTGTGTTCCCATATGTGAGTAGTAGCAGCTACGTTACTGCCAGCCTGTGTGTGTAATTGGTATATCTATCCTGAAATTGCCTTGCGTGCCGTGTCACCTACCATAGCGAGCTTTACTACGAGTTTGATTTGTGTCGTACCTATGGAGTATCTTCTCGTAGCCTCCCGATCTAGAGGTATGCAGATATTGTGTAGTCTATTAGCACTATTACGTGTTAAGGGCTATATGGGTAACCCCTTGAAGCTATTTTAAAGTATGTTTATTTTACTGTAGATATTATTATAATAGCGAATATTACTACATAGTAAATAGTTTAACGGATCCTTAAAGGATGTGCGATCCCAAGCATCCTATAAATTACTGATGCATTTTGTTACTGTTCACTTGAGTTGATTTACATTTCATAAGTATGTATGTCCGGACTCGAGTATTTTGTGTTTTGCTTTACGCTCGGGTCACACTGATTGATTCAGCATTCAAGACTCACCTTCGGAGTTGGAGCTTTGCTTGAAGATCCAGCCATCTATTTTGTTTTCAGTATCCGGTGATTTCAGTGATGTATATGGATTTATACCTAATGTATCTTGTTACTCTTTTGTTGTATCTTATTTAACTCTGATGTATCTTTTATATATATATATATATAGTGGCATCATGAACTACTATCGCTTTTACTTCCTCTGCATTATTATTTTCTCTATGTCTGTGATTATGTGATTATTTATTTACTGTATATGATGAGATTGCCAAATTTTGTTTACGACGTGGTATTATGTGCAATTCAAGTCCGCATGTGTGGATGTGAATGGTTGAAAATATCGGGTCGTTATAGTTCGTATCAGAGCTTTGGCTCTAGGCAAAACTTAGCATTTATAGTAAATTTATTTACAGAATCACTTTCATTCGAGTTTGAATCTCTTCCTCTTCGATTCGAATTTCCTTTGAATTTTGGAACGTTCCCTGCGGTTCCAAAATCTGTTATTGTCCCTCACTATTCGGCTTCTTTTGATTCTGGAGTATCCCATAACTCCACTTAGAATGATCTTTATAATGAGTCGGCGGTCTCGCCAATCTCAAATTGATTTGTAAAGGAGTAAAACTCCTTTACAATAGCATCGATTCACCAAAGATTTTATATTCTCGGTTTATATGCTAGTATCTCTTATTATCCCAAATTCTATCTCTTGAGATCGAATGTAGATTCACCCCAGAAAATCCACATCGATCTCATTCTTTAAGTCACGGTTGACTGGTTAGAGTTGCCTGTGATTTATTTAAGCCTATCCATCTTCCTATTCTGTTATTTAATCATCTCATCTTTATTTCCAACTTATCCTCAAATCATTCTTGAAGTGCATTTGTAAATTAATATTTAGAATGTTTTATATATTGTGTTGTTTGAGTTGTTGATGTTGATTTAGGTTTCTGCTCGATTCGTCTGATCAACGCTATCGATAAGATTTCCAAAAACACTTAAATGGAGCAAACTGACATAATATGGTTTTTCAAATTTAGTAATGAAAAAAAAATTGTAAATACATTATAAATTTTTGTTGGATTTTTTTATTGAAGTGGTTGTTAAAAAATAATATTTGATTTTATATAGCATTATCTCTTGTTTCATATATAAATATTTGAACTATAAAACATGGTTATAAATTTATTTAGAAATTTAAAACGAATTTAAAACAAGAACTTGAGAATTTAATTTCCGATGGTTTCAAACCTTGTGTTTGAAGTTTTAAAAGATATATTATTTAATGTATTTTGAATATAAATTTGTTACCAAAGAATTCTAAAGTTTAAAATTAGTGATCTTCTCTTTGTCGCTGGAAAATAACTTCGATGATTACAGCAGCATCATCGACATTCATTTTTGAGTTTCGAAGTGAAGAGACCGTTCTGTAGTATTGCTACAGTTTTATTTTAGGGAATTTAATTGATTTGAATTTCTAAAATAAGACTGGATTTATAACATGTGCTAATATATGATTATAATTTGAATGGATATATATATATATATATATGTATCCGTGTGCATTTATTTATCTCTAAATAGTTTGGAATTTATCGAAAATTTAATTCCTAAACTTTATCTTGAAAGATAATTTCAATTATTTTTCAAGATTTGGATAAATATTCAAGCTTGAAATGATTGAATTAGAAAGTTTTGTTCACATAATACACAATTTCATTCCAATATAACTTACCTAAATTATATAGAAGATGAATATGTAATTGGATAATATACAATATAAAAAGATTTTATAAATAAAATTTGAGTGGTTATAATAAATGTTATACACTTAAACTTCAGTTATAAAAAGATTAATAGAGGTAAATAGAGAAAAAGGGTAATGGAATAATTTACAATATAAAATGATGTTAGAGGAATTAAGGATAAATTAAAGCAGTTATAATAAATGTAAATATATTTAACATAGGTGATAAAATATATTGAGATTTAATTTTAATTAGGAATAAAGAAGAATTAAATTTATTGAGTACATTATGAGTATAATAAATGATTTTTTTGCAAATCCTTGATTTTAGAGATTGTTAATTTAAGATAATTGGATGATAAGATAATGAAATTAGAGATAGTTAAGATTTATTTAACTTATGTAAGATTAATTATCAATTTAAGTTGAAAATTTCAAGGTTTCAAATTTATTATCTTATTTTGTTTTTCAAACTATTTTTGGTTGTCCTTATTTCCCTTATCTTGCTGCAGAATGGGTAAACTATTGGTTATACTCATCTGTTTGGAAACCTTTCTATAATATTTGGTACTCATTTTGAATTTGAGCACTGTTGGCTATCCGCAGATTGTCGGTCAAGCGAAAAGTGTGAATTAGATTCAAGAATATATTTTTTCGTGCTTGTGGTCTTGATTGTGGAAGATCTTGGGAAGATTATCTCCACCTTGTTAAACTTACCATATATCAACAGTATCTGGTTAATCTTCTTGTCATCTTGTCTTAATCCTATTTCATTCTATCTTTTCTGTGTTTTCCCGTACCACATTCCTTTTCGGGGACGAAAAGTTTTGAGTGGGAGAGAGTGTAACCACCCTGTATTTTGTGATTATTTTTAATTGTATATTTTAATTATTTTAATTGAGTTCTTGATTTAAAAACTGTATTTCATTTATTAAATTGGATAAAAAATTTATCTTAAATGTAAATTTTGATTTGTATGTGAATTATAATTCCAAACAAGAATAAATAGAATATTTTACAGAAATGTGAATTTCGGTCAACATGGTCAAACTTTGACTTTTAGTTTAAAACTTTGAATTTTGAAATTTTGAATTTTTTTTTATGAAAGTAAGGAAAACTTTAAGTATACTGTTTTTCGTTTCGTTGGAATCCGATTAATATTGCGAAAGTTATGCTTTTTAAACTATTGTATGTAAATTGTTTTATTTAACAAAATTGTCTATTTTAATTTATCTAAATAATATTGTTGTTTTCAATGTCATGTTTTAATTTATGTTTACATTTGTAACCTGACACATTATGGATATATATTTTACTTTAAAACAGTTTTAAAAGTATAGTTGAAATTTTCCAATGTTAGTTGTATTTTGTTTATAATAGTTTCAATTAAATAAAGTGTTTTCTTTATTTATTTTCTATTTTTCCTAAAACTATTTTTTTTTCAGTTCTACTTTATTATTTTTTAACTTTTTATTTTATCAACTTAATTTATATTTGTTTATCTTGAATTAAAAGAAGTGGAAATTCAAAGAGACAAAGCTTTTCACATTAACTTGTGAGCTTTCCTTTCTCTGTCTTTCATGTGATTAGCTTTTCATTTTCTAGTTTTAGCTGTGCATTTTCTCATTTTTATTCACGTGAGAAACTCCTCATCACTTCATAATTCACGCCATTCCATTTCTGAAATATTTTGTAAGTTTTAATGGCTTCTTTTTTTCTTCTTTTCCTCTTCTTTTCCTCTTCTTTTCCATTAATTTTTCCTTTGATCTCTCTTGTGTTTGCTCGGTTATTACCACCATCATATCCACCAACCACCACTATCACCTTCCCCATATCATCCACAGCAGAAACCACCTCCTCTTTCCCTGTCCAGATCTGGTCGTGACAAACATATGAAGCAAACACCACAAACTTTGCAAAAACTCCTTGAAATGCCTAGCCAAGCCCATAATTTCACCATCCCCTTCATTTTTCACCTCGGCCGTCACTCCTAGAACCACCACCACCTGCTGACTTCACCTCTGGCCATCACTTCAGCACTGACCTAACCTATACCTGACCATGGTTGAGCCAAATATTGGCATAGGCCGAGCCTATGTTGCACCAAAACCTTCCATCCCTTGACCCATGCATACCTTTGCCTCTACATGCCTTTGCCTTCCATTTTCATGTCCATAGCCTTGTCTTATGACTCATGGCCGAGCATACATGACCTAGGCCGAACCTAGGTGTAGTTAGATCAAGCCCACTTGCATTTTGTTCAAGTTTATGTTGTCTTGTACAAGTCTTTTGCTCCTAAGGTTTGGTTGTCTCTCTTGTTTTGCAAACAAAAGTTGTTGACTTTATTTGTACGTCAATATTTATGTTTGTGCCTATGTATGTTATATTTTGTGTTGTTTACAAGGCTCTCCATCCATTCAAATCTAATCATGCTTTTTGTGCTTTTAAAATCGTTCTTGAGTGTTGTTTTGGGTCTCTAGCTTTGATAAAGGTGAGTCCTTCTCACTCTGACATTATTACTTATGAAATGGTAAATGAATGACAAGTGATTAGTAATTAAAATATTTATGAAAGTTAATGATGATTATATGATATGTTATCTCATGTCATTACCATGTTAACTTTGTTAAATTATCACCTGACATATGATATATGACAATATATTGTGACATTGACATGTTAGTATAATTGTTTATATTGTTTAAGCATATACTCACACTGCAAGTTCCCTGTTAGAATAGAACTACTGTGGTTTGAAATGATACATACCCGAACGGACATTAGAATAGGGAAAAATCATTATGAGCTGAAATGATAGGCTCAAGTGATTTTTATTGTATTTTATTTGACTTGGGATTGCGGGTTTGAAATGATAGAACTCGGGTTTTCTTTTTAAATTGCGGATTGAAATGATACATATCTATATCACTTGACCTAGGATAGAAAATTATATAAGGACCCCGTGGTATATTTTTAAATGATTTTTTACATAGATTTGTATTTTTAAAGTATGAAATTTTGATTTAAAAATGTATATTTTATGTTTTAAGAAAGTTAAAGATTTAAATTGTGAATTTAAGTATGTAAATTTGAAGTAAATGTGATTTTTGACTTTAAATTATATTTTTTAAATGTAAGTAAATAATGGAAATTAAATTTAAAGTTTTGAAATGTCATTTGAAGTAAAATATAAAGTTTTGTTAAATTTATAAGTTAAGAAATAGTGAAATTTTGACTTAACAAATGAATCGAGTTTTTAAATTGGATATTTTATTATAAAATTTTGTTGTGATATATCATATGTTAATTTGATTTAAATGTGATGTTTTGAAGCCTAAAAATATGATTTATAAGTTTAAATTTGGTCAAATTGAAGTTTTATTGTTTCTGAAAAGTTATAATAAAATCTAGAATTTTATTCATAGCATTTCCAAAAATGCTATGGTTTTACGATGGCATTTGTTAAGTGTTATCATTTTTGAAATTTAACTAAGTTTTGAAATAATTAAATATCTATTACGGCATTTATAAATGCTGTTGTTTCTGAACTGAACTATTTTGGAAATTAAATATCTACCGTAACACTATGTAAATGCTCTCTTTGCTATAATTTGACAATGTTTTGAAATGTTATAGATTTTAACACTATTTGAGTTATATTTTAAAGTGTTAAATGATTTAACTTTTGGAATGATTATTTGTGAAATTTAAGGAGTTTTGAATATATTTTAATATTTAAATTTGAATTTTTAAGTAATTTAAACAGAATTTGGATTTAAATAATGGTTACTTTGTTAGGTGTTAAATAGAATGAAATGAAATGGGATAAATGAATTTTTGAATGGAATTTTGAAATGTGTTATAAAATGATATTTGAAATAATAAATGACTGACATATTTAAAATGATATTTAAATTGAATATTTAAATTGATAAAGGATTTGAAAGGAAATGAATTTGAAATGATTTTGAATGACATGATCTTTATTTTGGTAAAGAATGTGAATTTTGAGTTATATCCGATTTTGATTTATTCGATTTATTAGATAAATAAATATTTTAAGTTTATATTAGTATGAAAGGATGTTTAGTTTACTTGTAATTTGGATTTATTTAAATGATATTGAGCTTACTAAGTAAATATTTCAAAACTAAATATTAGTAAATTGAATTAAGATGTATATGAAATTACAAAATTTAGTTTTGAAATGTGGGGTATTAAAGCTTGGAAATATAATAAAGATTGAATAGTTTATTTTGTGGATCAAATCTATATTTGAAATTGATAGATTTGAAATGGTTTGTTGGGAAACTGAATTGAATTGAAACTAATGGATTGAACTGAATTAAAATGGAAATTTGAAAATTTGAATTGATTTGAATAAATTTGTAAAATGCAAAGAATTAAAGGAAGGTGCCATGATTTCAAATAGTTATGAATTTCTAAGTATTATGTCTTGAAAGTGTAATAATTTCTAGTGTTATGATTTCGAAGTATTATGAATTCCAAATGATAACTTACCCAAATTATTATGATTTCAAAGTGCTATGATTTCAGAATGTTATGATTTCCATAGTGTAATGATTTCAAGTATTTTAGTTTCAAAAGAGTTATAACTTTGAAAGTATTATGATTTTTGAAAGATGAATATATGTTTGAAATGGAAATGACATTGTATTGATTTGCATATAGTTCTGGAACAAAAATGGATTTGGTTTTGAAGTATAAACTATTTTGAAAGGAATATAGTTTTAAAATGAAATGATTTGATTTTTTTGTAGCATAAACTATTTTGAAATGACCACGGTGTTATAATAACGATTTTTTGTTAAAGAGACCGGGATCGGAAGTTATCATATTCTCTGCCAACTCCGAAAACCACTTTAACAACTGTGTACGCGGTGGAGTTTCCAGAATAAAGTAGGATGGTGGTGATGTTCTTAAGGTATATTACATGGACTTGACTCCAATGAGTTGGCTTAATGTGGCTAAAACAGGAGCGATCTTGGGCCAAAAGGGGTAGCTTCTCTGGTCGGACACACTTCTTCAATACTGTACTCTTGCCTTGTGATTGATTTAATGGCCATTCTCGATTTTGATTTGGGAGTGTGTTCCGATGTGGGCGTAGTGGCTTACCGTTAGCCCGTGTGTGTAATTGGTATATCTACCTGGCATTGCCTTGTGTGTCGTGTCACCTACCATAGCAAGCTTTACTACGAGTTTGATTTGTGTCATACATTTAGAGTATCTTCTCGTAGCCTCTCGATCTGGAGGTACGCAGGTAATGTGTAGTATATTGGCATTATTACGTGTTAAGGGCTATATGGGTAACCCCTTGATGCTATTTTAAAGTATGCTTATTTTACTGTAGACATAATTATAATAGCGAATATTACTACATAGTAAATAGTTCAACGGATCCTTAAAGGATGGGCGATCCCAAGCATCCTTTATGTTATTGATGCATTTTGTTACCGTTCACTTGAGTTGATTTACAGTTCATAAGTATGTATGTCCTGACTCGAGTGTTTTGTGTTTTGCTTTACGCTCGGGTCAGACTGAGTGATTCAGCATTCAAGACTCACCTTCAAAGTTGGAGCTTTGCCTGAAGATCCAGCCATCTATTTTGTTTTCAATATCCAGTAATTCCAGTGATGTATTCGGATTTGTACCTGATGTATCTTGTTACTCTTCTGTTGTATCTTATTTAACTCTTATGTATCTTATATATATAGTAGCTTCATGAATTACTATCTCTTTTACTTCCGCTGCATTATTATTTACTCTGTGTCTATGATTATGTGATTATTTATTTACTGTACATGATGAGATTGCCAAATTTTATTTACAACGCCGTATTCTAAGCAATTCAAGTCCGACATGTGTGGATGTGAATGGTTGAAAATATCGGGTCGTTACAATAACTCGATGTTTCAACAAGTCTGTCCTCGTTCTCATAGAAATTCGGTCATACGTTGATTAGGCGTAGGACTGAAAATCTATAAGTACTTGGTAAACCCGCTTTCAATACCTAGTGAAAATACTTGGAAAATATTTTTATTGAAAATATAGAAAACATTTTTTAATAGAGGGGACATCTTTTGGTGAGAATACTCTGGAAATCATCACCCCCATCCGTGGTCGTAGTTAACCCGATGTTTACGTTGCCTTCTCGTCAAAATCCATAGATAACTGTAGGCACTCCACGCCCCTCGATTACGCCACGGAACCCGCTATAGATCGCAGCTACAACCAGGGTGACGTTGCTATCACAGCAAAAACCTATATAACTGTAAGCATCTGCTCCCTCGAATTTCACTGCCAAAAGAATGAAACTTCTCCACTCCTACATAGGACGTAGACTAATCAGTCAAGTCCCAATGTAGCCTTAGGCTCTCACGGCCTCTCGACTTTTGCTATGTCTTCATAGATCGCAGTCTATCGATGTTACGTTGTCATATCGGCAAAATCAAACGTAGACCGTTGGCTCTCAGCAGCACACACGACTTTCGCTATGGTCCGCAGTAGATCGTAGTGACATCAAGCTACACTGTCGTCACAGCATAACCCAATGTCTCTGCAGGCATCAGCGTCCTCGACTTTCGCTACCCACACACATAATCCTTAGGAACTAGTTTGTCCAGACTCCTCATAGGATCATCTTTTGAACCCCCTTTAGGGTTCAAGGCAGTACCACCCTGTGACACTCCTGAGAAGTTCATTTCAAGGGAGCGCCTTTTTCCCCAGAGCCAATCTCAAAACACTTTATACTATACTCTTATAGTATTTTCCAAATCAGACATCTAGTATAAATCTCATATAAAGCTCCTTTTCTCAAAATCGATTATCCCAAAATCGATAATTCTCAATCTAGGCTTTCCAATTCCAACATCGATTTTCTCCAAAATCAAAAGCCTTTCCAAAATCCATAGGTTCCAAAAACCATTCCTCAAAATCATTCTCATAAAATCCTTTATACATACATATATATATATGTATGTATGTATGTATGTATGTATAGATATATATATAACCTTGAAAAATCTTTGGATCACTTCATATTTGTATAAATTCTCTTTTTATACTTCAAATACTTTTCAAAAACCGTTTTCTTCCGGCAAAAGATTCAACAAATGGAGTTTTATCATATGAATAACGAAGATATATAACTTTGTTTTTTCAAATCAAATATTCAAATTTGACTTCTTTTTTATAAAATTATTAACCATATTACTTACTTCCATAATGAAAATTTCTACCATAGAAATATCCAGTTTCCACTTTATTTCATCATATATTTCCCAAAATATACTTTCCATTCCAAAAATCATTTACAGTTCTTATCCACAAATTTTCAATATCAATTTCATTCAAACCTGTACGATGTACGCATATCATCCGTACGCTATATCAATCTGATCGCTCACTCGATCACACTTTCACTTTCGAACTAGTGTCATCCACCCGACTTCCTAGTGCGGACTCAGATCTGGTTTCTTGATTAGGAACGTCATTCTCCTTGCATGGCCATAACTATGATAGAGAATATCCAAAACCAATCAACAATCCATATCCAGGTTTTCCGTTGAAAATAGAGTGAAAAATCCCAACTCGGATCGATATATTATCTCGAAATTTTGTGCTCGAATTCGGATCAAATCACTATGCGAATAGAATAATATATGTACATCCTATGTATTCATCTTCATTGATTATTAACCAAATCAATCCCCTTTCTATTCACCTTCACTTTGATTTTCTTCACTTGTTCACAATTGCTTCAAATCCATTTAGATTATCACTTTAATCCTTATCTCAATTGGTAATTAATCATAAACAGTTTACACTTTGACCAGCTTAAATTTAGAGAATAGCTTAAAAGTAAAAAATAGATAAGTAGTTGAAAAACAATTATTAGTTGCAAAATAGCTGTAAAATAGTTAAGTAATTATAAAATAGTTGTAAGATAGTTAGATAATTTCAAAATAAATGTAAAATAGTAATTAGTTATAAAGTAGTTGTAAAATAGGGATTAGTTTGTAAAACAGATGTAAAATAGAAATTAGTTTTCAAAATAATTGTAAAATAAGTATAAGATAGTTTGGGGTTTAAAAAGAAAGGTTGTATATTAAATAGTTAGGAAAATAGATGTTACCTAGTGGCTTGGCCAGGTAACCAAAGACTTGATGTGGAAGGCTTGTTCGGCACAACTGGGCTCGTTCGGCACAACTAGGTCATTCGGCAAATATGTCTTGACCGGCATCCAGCATCGCTCGGTATCCAAGTGCCATTCGGCATCATCCTCGATTCGGCACAGCTAGGTCGTTCGGCATAACTAGGTCCTTCGGCATAACTAGGTCGTTCGGCACAACTAGGTCGTTCGGCAAAGAAGTCTCGATCGACATCCAACATCGCTCGGTATCCAAGTTACGTTCGGCATCTAGCCTCGCTCGGCATCTATCCCCGATTGGCATAGCAGGGTCGATCGGCATTTAGGCCTCGCTTGGCATTCCAGCCACGTTCGACATTCCATCCTCGTTCGGCATAGCAGGGTCGACTGGCATTCAGGCCTCGCTCGGAATTCCAGCCTCGCTCGGCATTCTAGCCTCATTCGGCATTCCAGCCTCATTCGGCATTCATGCCTTGTTCGGCATCTCCCCTCGATTGGCATCGGATCTCGTTCGGCTTACGTATTTCACTCAACAACTGCCTCGTTCGACTTAGAAATATAGCTCAGCATTTGCTGTTCGGCATTTTTGGCTCGACACATAGAATTTCACTCACCACAGGCCGAGGTATCTTGCTACTAAGCCAGTTGGGAAAGTCCAACCCATCTTTGTCTATAAATAGAAGGGCAGGGGCACAGTGAAATGGATCTTTTTTCGAGAATACTGGGGAGACTCTGCCGCATTCAAGACTCATTCAAGACTCAATCTTTTTTACTTAGAAATTGTATTCAAGTGATTGGTTTGCGGATTGTATCTGTAATCAACTGTTGAGTAAAGTAATAAAGATTAACTTCAAAGTGGATGTTGGCAATTACGCCGGACCACTATATATCCGGTGTTCTTTTTTTCTGCCTTTAATTTAGCTTAGTATTCTCTATTTAAATTTACTTTTTTCATTAATCTCTTTACACAATCTTTCTCAAAGGGTGTTACTGACCAATTCTGGTGCTTTCACTGAGAATCGAATTCTCAGGCCGCTAGGATTTTTTTTTGTAGCTACTAGATTGAATAAATCCCCCAAAGGAGATCCAAATCATTCACAAGACGTCTGTTTATTCTACTCAGAGATCCAATCAATAACTCTACTATGGGAAGACCATGAACTTGATCAGCCTCTCATAACACGGACGTCAACGAAACTGCTAGTGTACAACAGATAGGACCTAGCAACCAACAAGCAAATCAAGGTGCAGGAACCTCCACCCAAAATCAAACGGAAGTCATTACCCGGACAGAGTTCAACGACTTAATAAGAGAACTCATGGAAAGCAGAAAGCAACTTGCTGAGCAGATTCAAGCCAACGCTAACCTCATGACTCAGCTTACTCAGCAGCAACATCAGAATGCTGGAGGTAGCCCTGCTCCTTATTCTTCGTCCGATAGCTCGACTTCATATGATAAAACTCCCAGGCGTAGACGCCGTAAAACTGAAACTACACAGGCAGGTGCTACTGATCGATCAACTAGGGATCACTCATATTTTGGAGACCACACACAAGCCGGAGCAGGACACTTAGGAGATGGAGCCCGAGTGGAGACCGGACGACCAGCCCACCAGGACCCGAATGATGCTGGACTTCAAGATGCATGTTTGACGGATCGCCAATAGAATGCACATCAAATCGAGCGATCCGTAGAACAGAGTATAACCTCCCATCTTTCATACCTACCCCAGACATATCGGCAATGGTTAGACAGTTGATGAGAGAGAACCAAGGCTTGACTAATGAGGATTGAGGAGTGTCCAGGACTCATACTCCCTTTACAGATACTATTCTACAGGCTGAGTATCCCAGGAAGTTTAGTATGCCGACTACCCCAGCTTACGAAGGGAAGACTGATCCCAGGCAACACGTGATGAGGTACGAATGGATGATGGATTCCGCAAGAGCGAATGATTCGACAAAGTGTAGGTGCTTCCCAATTACTTTGTTCGGAATCGCCACCATGTGGTTTACTCGACTTCCTCCATGGTCTATATCCAGCTTTGACGAATTGGCAATGAAATTTGTAGAATAATTCAGGATACATGCTACTCGTCCAAAGGATGTGATGTCATTATCAAGCGTAATCCAGGCTCCGGGAGAGTCACTGAAAGCGTACTTGCAGAGATTTCATGTTGCTGCTACTGAAGTTAGCAACCCTAACGACCATGCTATTTTGATGGCGGTAATACCCGGAGTGGATCCAGATTCAGAATTGGGAGATTGGTTGGCAGGAAAGCCTCCGGCAATGCTGGAGCGTTTCTATTCAAAAGCTCATCAATTCATAAGGGGGAGGAAGCTCGATGACAAGACAAGATAAGGCACCAGGGCCTGTTCAGGAGCTGTGAAAAGCAACATCGCCGTGAAGCAATCCGGCGACAACTCAGGAAAAGTTCAAGTCAACGTCCAAAACAAGCTTGGGCAGTCTAAAGGATTCGGAGGTGGAAATCTCGGAAAGAAAAGAGATGCGGGAAAATGGAAGCCAAGAATTGCGACCTACGATGAACACACCCCACTGAATGCATCTCTTGAGAACATTTATCTATCAACTTGTAATACCTTTCAATACAGAAAGCCGCGTCCAAAGGAGTCAATAGAGGAACAGAAGCGGACTGGGAAGTATTGCCGCTTCCATGAGTCTTATGGGCACAGTACAGAGGAGTGTAGACACCTCCATGGCGCCATAGAAAAGTTAATTAGACAGAAAAAGCTACAAGAATTTGTCAAGAACCCATAGGAGGGTAGGCAAGGAACGTCAGACCCCGGACGCGGGCCGGCTCCTCGCCAACCAGAGGAACCTGCCCGAACTGTGGGTAGATTGGTCATAAATACGATAACATGCGAACCTCATTCTGCAGATAAGAATTGGCAGGAGATGGAGCGATACGCTAACTCTTTAAGGCATGCGAAGTACGAGTGTTGCTTGAATATGGAGGATGGGACCCCCGCAAGCAATGCATGATGAAAGATGTTATAGTATTTAGGAGCCGAGATGCGGACAAGGTGGAGGCTCCTACCGTCGACCCGATGGTCATATCTGCGACAATCATGTCGGCATTCGTGAAGTGAATTTTGATTGATTGTGGAAGTTCCGTAAGCATCATCTTCAAAAAGGCGTACGACCAACTGAAGATGGAGATAAAGGATTTGAAGCCATCTAAAGCGCGTATTCATAGCTTTATTGGCACAACGACTGATGGAGTTTAGGGCAGCTTTGGCTCCATGGTGGAGTTTAGGGCAACTTTGGCCCCATGGTGTTTAACGTTAAATTTTCCGACAGACAAAGGAGTTGGTGTGGTGCATGGCGATCAGGCGACCGGTCGTGTATGTTATGTGGCTGAGCTAAGAGAGGCTCAATGGGGAGACAAAGGAAAGGTTGCGGACAACCCCATCCATATCTTAAATACTAACAATTGACTAGTAGTGCCCGAGCCCTAGCTAGGGTGACATTCTCGGATCCTTAGAGACATAGATCCGAGAGATGATGATAGGGAACCCAGGGGAGCGAATGTAGCACCGGCTGAGCTGACGATTGACATTCCAGTAAGCTGGGATGACCCATCGTGAGTTCTTAAGATTGGATCACAACTCGACCCTTCAGTGGTTGAGGATCTTACTGATTTCCTCCAAGCGAATCTGGATGTTTTCGCTTGGACACATTCTCATATGTGTGGGATTTCTCCCGCTATCGCAAGTCATATGTTGAACATAGACCCGAAGTATGTTTCTGTGAAATAAAAAAGGAGAGGCATGGACCCGAAGAGGTCTGCTGCTCTCAGAGAGGAGGTGGACAAACTCCAAGCCAATGGTTTCGTCTGCGACGCCCTCTACCCTGAATGGGTGTCTAACCCCATGCTCGTAAGATAAGCAGATGGGAGGTGGAGAACTTGCATTGATTACTCTGATTTAAATAAAACATGCCCAAAGGATAGTTTCCCTTTACCCAGAATCGACCAGCTCATCGACTCTACTGCCGGACACGAGTTATTGTAATTTATGGATGTGTATGCGGGATACAATCAGATCCCGATGCACATTCCAGACCAAGAACACACCAGTTTTGTCATAGATTAGGTCTATATTGCTATGAAGTGATGCCTTTCGGATTGAAAAACATGGGAGCAACTTATCAGCGTTTGGTGAATCGAATGTTTAAAGACCAAATTGGTAGAACGATGGAAGTCTATGTGGATGACATGCTTGTGAAGTCACGACAGCCAAATGACCACATTCGAGACTTAGCGGAGATGTTTGATATACTCATGCACTATGGAATGAAAATCAATCCCTTGAAGTGTTCATTTGGCGTTGTGTCGTGAAAGTTTTTAGGTTTCATTGTAAATGCGCGAGGAATCGAAGCTAACCCGGAGAAGATTCAAGCTATCCAAGACATACAAGTGCCCAAAACTACAAAGCAGGTACAAAGCTTGAATGGAAAGTGGCTGTGTTGAGTCGATTCATATCCAGAGCTACAGAAAAGTGTATTCCTTTATTCGATGTAATAAAGAAAGGAAAGAGAAATTTCGAGTGGACATCCGATTGTGAGGAAGCATTCCGAGCTCTGGTAAGAAATTTAGAAAGTCCCCCGGTGTTATCGAAACCGATTGACCATGAAATGTTGTATGTATACTTGGCTATATCCCATCATGCTATCAGTACGGCTTTGGTTCGCGAGGAGGACAGAGTTCAAAAGCCAGTGTACTATGTCATCAAACGTTTAACGGGGGCAGAAAAAAATTATCCAAAGATTGAGAAACTAGCCAATTGCTTGGTGATTTCATCACGCAAGCTTCGTTCATACTTTCAGGCACACTCAATCAGTGTTTACACTGATCAACCCTTGCGACGGGTACTTTAATGACCGAAAACTTTTAGAAGGATGTTAAAATGGAATATCGAGTTGAGTACCGTGAAGGGCCATATAAGGGCAAGCACTAGCAGATTTCATTGCTGAATTCACCGTGCCAGACGAATCAAGCAGTCAGAATGTCATGCCTCCTGTTTAATGGAAGATGTACATGTTGAATATGCGCTTTGCGCTATATGATTTTTGTTTGATGATAATAAACATATATACATTCATATAAATGTATTTGGTAATGTACTATTTTATTTTTCATAGTTTAAATAAATATTTGTTGAATAAAATTAAATTACACAGAATTCGAATTTGAATTCAAACAGAACAAGTTAAACAGATTTTGAATTCAAACAGAAATTTTTATTCAAACAAATATTTATTACAAATTGTAAATAGTACAATTTCATGCTCTCACTATACATGTACATTTTTGATTACAATCACATCACATTTACATCACGACCTTACTACATATCTCTTACACTCATATTTTTGTCTTCAACTATAATCCGGTTTGAATCCAGCATCTGAGTAATCTGCAAAAATATTTTAAACGCAATAAAATTGAAAGAGAAATATTTTTGAAATTTGAAAGAAACGATGATTTTGAAAACATTGTTTGCCTCAGTTATTTGGGTTGTTCGTCATCATTTTTGACTGTGCAATATCTGTGCATATCGATATTTTTTTTATCAGGGACAGGTAATTACAAGTGGCTGCAGTACACACGTGTACATTCGTATACGTGTGCACTGCCTCGCCAACTCGTGTGCAAAAATCAAACAAAAGCACAGAAATCAAAAACAAGGTCAAACCCAAGATAGGTTCAACTCAAAGCATCACTGACCAGACATTGCAAACACAGTCTCAAGCATGAAACAAGGTGCACCAGACCAGATTGCAAAAATAATCAAATATACACAAATGCAGCCCAATAGACTACAGCAACACAGTAGTAAGACTGCATCCACAGAAATACACAACTACAAGGCATTTTCATTGCAACTGCATAGCTACACAACAAAGCAAAGACCAGAAACTCAAGCTTCAAAAAGCTACAGCAACAATGCACCAATAAAGTCGAGACAAAGCAACTGTTCTTAACAGCAAGTTCAAACCAAAGCACAAAAGTGCACAGCAACACAAAACTGCAGTGGACAGCAAAGATCACATGCCACAATATCAAAAAAAAAAAACAGCAAGAATATGAGTGCAAGCCAGAGTGAATGCAGACAAGCACATGAATACATAAAGCTACAAGTGATGCAGCATCAATCAAGAAGTGATATGGTGAAGCACTAACTCAAGATTACAGGGCAGTGGACAGTACAAGACTGACCAGAATACAAATGAAATCAAGTCAGGCATGAAGACAATGCCAACAACAAAAACAGCAAGTCAGTGGCAAGACCTCAGTGACACAGTGAAAGTTGCACAAGATATAGAGCCACAACAAGTCCAGCAACAAGTCCAGTTGCAACATGGTGAACAAGACACAGTGCTGAGCACATGCAAACTGCAATGAATAATGCAACATGACCAAATATACAAACTGAAGACTGCACGAAATGTATGCAAACATAATGCAAGTTTATATGTGCAGAAAGTTACAAGTATCAACGAATTGGATGAACAAAACTCGAGAGCAACAGTAAAGTGCAAATCATGTCAACAAGACAAATGTATGGATCAGTGCCAAAGTCGAAAAATAACAATGCAGACGTACAAATGTAACGCAGTGATAAAAATTCACGTACGAATACAGTATTGACGAAGTTCAACATTACAGAGATGATCGAAGTAAAATACTAATCAAGTCAGAACTCAGTGAAGTCAGTGAAGTCGAAAGCAACAGGGATGAACACTGTAAACATTGAAGCCGTGGATATGATTCAAGAAATCAAAACAGTGCAGTGATGATCAGGGCACAAAACCAAGTAAGAAATTCAAGTGTGTAAATTTGACAAAGTCAAATATCTCAAATCACCAAAATCAAATTCAAGCCGAGAACTCTCTACCGTGTCAACCAAGGAATCAAGTGCATACGAATTTGATTAAGTCAAAGAAATCTCAAGCATCAATACATAATCGAACGACCAAAGCAATTTTTTGAAATAATCAGTCGAACGCAAAAATAGGAAATCAAATCCTATTAAAACCCTAATCATCATCGGCATTTCAATTCGATCGAGTTCAAGTATCAAATTAGAGAAGCAAAAGGAGACAGCACATACCGAATTCACAAGCATCAAAACTCGATCGAGCAACTGCAAGCAAGCTAGGGCAACCAATCACAGATCAATTGAAGAAACCAGAGCCCTAGTTGCAACGAAGAGCCGAAGCCCTAACTGGATCAAAAGGGAACGAAGCCCTAACTGGAACGAAGCCGCCATTATTTCTCACGAACGAAGATAAAAAAAAAAGGGATCGGGTGAAATAAGGAAGTGGGCCGGTGTTCAAAAAACAAAAGGGGTTTCTTTTGTTATTAATGAATATTGTTAAACTTATATTAATAATGTTAATTAGTTTAGGGCTATTTTGTTCTTAATTATTGTTTTTTTTTATTCTACGAATCAAAGAGTTTAGGTAAATCACCACCTAGGTTTTAGGTTGTGTCTGATTGTCTATTTAGAGTTAGTTCAGTAAGCAGGGGTTGCGAGTTTGCAAAACTCTATAGGCGGTAGCAGGGTTTGCAAGTCTGTTAGAGTGTTTGTAAGCGTGATACTGTTTAATTCTAATAGAAATCTGGGAATGCAGCAGTAGGCAGGGGTTGCCGAAGCTGGGTAAATCTTGTGTGTGATTTACTTTTCAGTATATTTATTTCTGCAGTTTATTTTTGTGTTTAAATTAAGAAAATTTGCTATAACCCTATTCACCCCCCCTCTAGGGTTAATTTAGATCCTACAAGTGGTATCAGAGCCTGGTATTTTTAACTCTAGAGTCATGAGTCTACAAAATAATGCTTTTTCTGAGGGGCAATCTATTGCTAGGCAACCCATGTTTAACGGGAACGATTATGCTTATTGGAAAGTTAGGATGGGCATCTATCTCAGTTCTGTTGATTATGAAGTTTGGGATATTATTGAAACTGGCTATAAACCCCCCACTATAATCGTTGGTGATACTGAGATTCCTAAACCTAAGGATAGGTGGGATGCAAACGATAAGAAATTGAAAACGACAAATGCTAAAGCCATGAATGCTTTAATATGTGCTCTAGATAAAAATGAATTTAATAGAATTTCTCATTGTACAACAGCACAGGAAATATGGCATACTTTGGAGGTGACACACGAAGGAACTTCTCAAGTCAAGGAGTCTCGGCTAGCCCTGTTCAGCAATGAATACGAAAACTTTGTGATGGACAAAGGCGAGAGCATAAAGGATATGTTTGGACGTTTTTCAACCTTGGTATACAATGCTAGAGCGCTTGGGAAGGTATTCACTGAGGTAGAGCTTGTGCGAAAGATACTACGAGTTTTACCAATGAACTTTGAGGCAAAAGTCACGGCAATCCAAGAATCGAAAGATCTGAGCAAACTAAGCATGGAGGAGTTAATTGGAAACTTGATGACATATGAGCTTGAGCTAAAAGCAAAGGAAGAACGCAATAACTCCGAACCAAAGAAGAAGACGAGTGCCTTAAAGAGCAAAGAAGAAAGCGATGAAGAAGAAGAAGATCCAATTGAAGAGCTTGCAATGGCTGTCAATAATCTTAAAAAATGGTCAAGATTCAAGTCACGAAAGAAGAAAATAAGTGGTAATAAGTCAAAGAATTCTGACGATTCCGATAATGAATTGACATGCTATAACTGCAAGAAGCCTGGCCACTTCAAACAAAAATGTCCACTTCTCAAAAACAACAAAGGAAAGAGAAAGAAAAAGAAGGCTTTTGCAGCAACTTGGGATGATGAAGAAGGAGAGGAAGTTTCAAATAATAGCTCAGAGGAGGCTAACTTGTGTCTTATGTCAAAATCGGATTCAGAAGCAAGCTTAGAGGAATCTAGTGAGGTAAGTAACTATTCTTATAAAGAACTTGTTTCAATGTGTTGTGATTTTACTAAAATGATTGATACTCTTGAATCTAAAATTGAAAAACTAAAATCTGATAGGAGAGAACTTGTCCATGAAAATTCTAGGTTAGAAACTGAAATTGAAAATATTCAAAACCTAGAATGTAAAAAATGTAAGATTTTAGATTCAGAATTATCAAAACTGAGGAATAACTTTGAAAGTCTTGAAAGTGAAAACTTGAATCTTAAGGAAACCATCGACACTAGGAGAAAGGATTTTATTAATCGATGCACCTCACTTGTTACTGAAAACTCAACATTAAAAACCAAAGTCCAAAGTCTTGAGAAATCTTTGAATAACTTTTCAAGAGGCGAAAAATCTTTCAACATGCTATTGGGAAATCAAATTTTTGCTAACAACGGGAAAGGACTAGGTTTTGGGAAAACACAAGTTGATGATAATGCAAAATATAAGAATGTCTTTGATAGATGTGAAATATATAGATGTCGTGATGAAAATGATAGTCATAGGAACAAGAACACAAAATTTATACAAGTTTGGGTTCCTAAGAATTCTAAAAACAAATTTCACGTTTATTGGAATAAAAATAAAAGGACTAAACAAGTATGGATTCCAAAGGGATTTTTTATTCACAATGCTTCTATCACTAATAACATTGGACCTAAGAGTTTCTCTAGGTCATCTTCCTCTCTTCTTATGTAGGTCTGTTGGCGGGCTAAGGAACAACAAGAATGGTTTCTAGATTCAGGTTGTTCTAGACATATGACAGGTGACAAATCGAAGTTCCTTAGCTTAGAGAATTTTAAAGGTGGAAATGTGATCATGGGAGACAATAGCAAGTGTAAGATTATTGGCAAAGGTGAAGTTGGTAACGGTATTTTTTTCTTTGACTAATGTTTTATACGTTGAAAATCTGCATCACAATCTCATTTCTATTAGCCAACTATGTGACAAAGGTATGAACGTGATTTTTGATAGTGATACTTGCAAAATTATTGATAAATCTTCTAGTAACATTGTTTTTATGGGCAAAAGAAAAGGGAATGTTTACTCACTTTCATTTGATAATCTAAAACTTTCTAGATGTTTGGTAGCCACTGACGAAGAGGCATATTTATGGCATAGGAGACTTGGACATGCTAGCATGAGTCTCTTAGAAAAACTCGAATCAAAAGAATTAGTCAGAGGGTTACCACATCAGAAATTTAAAAATAATAAAGTGTATAAAGCATGTTCCTTGAGCAAGCTTAGTCGATCATCATTTCGTCCTAAAAACATTGTTAGCACATCAAGGGTCCTTGAACTAGTTCACATGGATTTATTTGGACCAAATGAAATTTCAAGCTTGAATGGAAAACGTTATTGTTATGTATTGGTTGATGATTATTCTAGATTTACATGGGTTTACTTTTTAGCCAAAAAGTCTGAATCTTTCGAATATTTTTCAAAATTTGCAAAACTTGTTCAAAATGAAAAAGGAGTTACAATTAAAACCTTGAGAAGTGATCATGGAGGCGAATTTGAAAATTTTGAATTTGAAAATTTTTGTGAAGAAAACGGTTTAAAACATGAATTTTCTGCTCCACGAACACCTCAACAAAATGGGGTGGTTGAAAGGAAAAATCGTACATTACAGGAATTGGCTAGATCCATGTTAAGTGAGTATAAGCTACCTCTAATCTTTTGGGCAGAGGCAGTGAATACTTCGTGCTATGTAATGAATAGAGTAATGATTAGACCAATACTTGGCAAAACGTCTTATGAACTGTGGCATGAAAGGAAACCTAACATTTCTTATTTTCGTATATTTGGGTGTCCTTGTTTCATTCTTAACACAGGTGATCAACTTGGAAAATTTGAATCAAAGGCTGATGATGGAATTTTCATGGGCTATTCAACAAGGAGTAAGGCTTACAGGATATATAACAAACGAACAAAGACAATTATTGAGTCAATCAATGTGAAATTTGATGAATCTGATCTGAAAAAAACGACTGAAAGGATGGTTGACGATGGAGTATATCCTGAAGGCACTGAAGAAGGGACATTTAGTAAGAAAACTGAAAGGAGGACTGTTGATGCTGATAAATTAAGGTTCAAACCTAATCATCCTCCTGAATTAATTATTGGTGATCCTACGGAAGGTATACGTACTCGTTCCTCATTTGATGAAAATTTATGTGCGTTTTGTTGTCATAGTGGTTTTATTTCTGAAATTGAACCTGATTCTGTTGAAATGGCTCTTAATGATGAAAATTGGTTTTTAGCAATGCAAAATGAACTTAATCAATTTGAGAGAAACAAAGTCTGGAATTTAGTTCCTAGGCCTAATGACTATCCAATTGTAGGGACTAAATGGGTGTTTAAAAATAAATTTGATGAATCAGGAAATGTAATTAGAAACAAGGCTAGGTTGGTTGCAAAAGGTTATAACCAAATAGAAGGCATAGACTTTGATGAAACATTTGCTCCAGTTGCTAGGTTAGAAGCCATTAGAATCTTGCTAAGTTTTGCATGTTACAAGGGTTTCAAACTTAAACAAATGGATGTAAAAAGTGCCTTTTTGAATGGTGATTTAAAAGAAGAAGTTTTTGTTGAACAACCACCCGGTTTTGAAAATCATGAATTTCCAAATCATGTGTATAAGCTAGAAAAAGCATTATATGGTCTTAAGCAAGCACCAAGAGCTTGGTATGACTGCCTCTGTACATATCTTTTGGAAAATGGTTTTAAAAAGGGAAGTGCTGACACGACTCTGTTTCTATTACATAAAGAACATGATTTTTTGATTGTTCAGATTTATGTGGATGATATTATTTATGGTGCTACTAATGAGCTTTTGTGTGAGAATTTTGAACAAGTCATGCAGGCTAAATTTGAGATGAGTTTGGTTGGTGAATTGAAATACTTTCTTGGATTTCAAATTAAGCAAAGCAGTGATGGTATCTTCATTTCACAATCCAAATATGTGTTGGAGCTATTGAAGAAATTTGGAGTCGAAAATTCCAAACCATTGAGAACTCCTATGAGCCCATCAACAAAGTTGGACAAAGATGAGAAAGGAATTGCAATTGATCAAAAGAAATATCGAGGGATAATCGGTTCACTTCTCTATCTTACTGCTTCTAGACCTGATATTATGTTTTCTGTATGCTTGTGTGCACGTTTTCAAGCTAATCCCAAAGAATCTCATTTAAAAGCTACTAAACGAATTTTGAGATATCTTTCACACACACACAAATTTGGACTATGGTACCCCTCTTGTGAAAATTTTGATTTAGTAGGTTATTCCGATGCTGATTATGCTGGTTCATTAGTTGACAGAAAAAGCACTAGTGGGACATGTTTCATGCTAGGACATTCATTAGTCTCATGGTCAAGTCGGAAACAGAATTGTGTTGCATTATCCACCACTGAAGCAGAATATATTGCTTTGGGAAGTTGTTGTGCTCAAATTCTATGGATGATGCAAACTCTTTCTGATTTTGGCTTAGTCTATAAACAAGTCCCATTAAAATGTGATAGTAGGAGTGCTATAGATTTGTCAAATAATCCTGTTCATCACTCTCGCACAAAACACATTGATGTGAGACACCATTTTCTTCGAGATCACATTGCTAAAGAAGACATTTGCATTGAATATATTTCAACAGAAACTCAACTTGCTGATATTTTCACAAAACCTCTCCCCGAAGACAGATTTTCCAAATTACGTTTAGATTTGGGAATTATAGAGGTTGACTAATCATTTTTTTTTTAAAAAAAATTTTGATTTTTGAATTTGATTCTAAATGACAATTTTTTAACTAATCTAACTCCCTAATGATTATCGAAAAGATGAATAGTGATTGAAAAAGTGATGAGTGTTGATATTTATCATATATTAAAACTCGAGAAAATATAATTAGGAAATTTCTTTAGAATTTCATAACAAGAGTTATAAAAACTTTTTGTTGGGTAATAATTCCATGACCATTTCTATTTCTATCATCTTTCTATCAAACATTACTCATCAAGATCATATTTAGTATGTAAATTTGTGGTAGTTTACAAAGGAAATCATTTGTTCTTCAATATCTTTAAATCAGTGAAGGAAATTATTTGTGCTTCAATTTATTATATTCAGCAATTAAAAATAAATACCCAAAGTATTCACTCTCATTTAAAAGTCCTCACGGTCATGCATGGGTGAATTACTTGGATTTTTGATTATGTGCTTCCATGCTCATTTAAAAGTCCTCACGGTTATGCATGTATGGAACGCATATTAAAAATAATTGATTTAATAGACAAGTTGATTCTAATCCCATTTAAAAGTCCTCACGGTCATGCATGGTTAGAAGATACTTGATTTCATTTTTTAAAATTAAATTGGAATACTACTAATCTCATTTAAAAGTCCTAACGGTTATGCATGATTAGTAGATATTCAAATTTCCAGAAATAAATATACCACAAATAGACATAACTATATGAATTTTTGATGATTCTATCTTCATCACTTCTGAAAGTGGAATATGCGCTTGACAAGGGTAATTATGATTTTTGTTTGAATTTTATTGAAATTTGATATTTATATTTAATTGAGTTAAATGTTTGATTCATGTCGATCATTTCATCCCTATTTTATAACACTATTATTCTTTTGCTGATAACAAAAGGGGGAGAGAAAAGTTAAGATTTTTGTCGAATAGAATCAAGCAAAGGTCAAATAATTTTCATTGTGCATATAGGCTCTCTTATATATTTCTATGCATATATGTAGGGGGAGCATTGTGTAGAGAGGGAGCATTCAAATAGGGGGAGCAAATGAAATTATCAAATACATTTAATATGTTCAAAATCTTAAATATATGTTTGTTATCATCAAAAGGGGGAGATTGTTGAATATGCGCTTTGCGCTATATGATTTTTGTTTGATGATAATAAACATATATACATTCATATAAATGTATTTGGTAATGTACTATTTTGTTTTTCATAGTTTAAATAAATATTTGTTGGATAAAATTAAATTACACAGAATTCGAATTTGAATTCAAACAGAACAAGTTAAACAGATTTTGAATTCAAACAGAAATTTTTATTCAAACAAATATTTATTACAAATTGTAAATAGTACAATTTCATGCTCTCACTATACATGTACATTTTTGATTACAATCACATCACATTTACATCATGACCTTACTACATATCTCTCACACTCATATTTTTGTCTTCAACTATAATCCGGTTTGAATCCAGCATCTGAGTAATCTGCAAAAATATTTTAAACGCAGTAAAATTGAAAGAGAAATATTTTTGAAATTTGAAAGAAACGATGATTTTGAAAACATTGTTTGCCTCAGTTATTTGGGTTGTTCGTCATCATTTTTGACTGTGCAATATCTGTGCATATCGATATTTTTTTATCAGGGACAGGTAATTACAAGTGGCTGCAGTACACACGTGTACATTCGTATACGTGTGCACTGCCTCGCCAACTCGTGTGCAAAAATCAAACAAAAGCACAGAAATCAAAAACAAGGTCAAACCCAAGATAGGTTCAACTCAAAGCATCACTGACCAGACATTGCAAACACAGTCTCAAGCATGAAACAAGGTGCACCAGACCAGATTGCAAAAATAATCAAATATACACAAATGCAGCCCAATAGACTACAGCAACACAGTAGTAAGACTGCATCCACAGAAATACACAACTACAAGGCATTTTCATTGCAACTGCATAGCTACACAACAAAGCAAAGACCAGAAACTCAAGCTTCAAAAAGCTACAGCAACAATGCACCAATAAAGTCGAGACAAAGCAACTGTTCTTAACAGCAAGTTCAAACCAAAGCACAAAAGTGCACAGCAACACAAAACTGCAGTGGACAGCAAAGATCACATGCCACAATATCAAAAAAAAAAAAACAGCAAGAATATGAGTGCAAGCCAGAGTGAATGCAGACAAGCACATGAATACATAAAGCTACAAGTGATGCAGCATCAATCAAGAAGTGATATGGTGAAGCACTAACTCAAGATTACAGGGCAGTGGACAGTACAAGACTGACCAGAATACAAATGAATCAAGTCAGGCATGAAGACAATGCCAACAACAAAAACAGCAAGTCAGTGGCAAGACCTCAGTGACACAGTGAAAGTTGCACAAGATATAGAGCCACAACAAGTCCAGCAACAAGTCCAGTTGCAACATGGTGAACAAGACACAGTGCTGAGCACATGCAAACTGCAATGAATAATGCAACATGACCAAATATACAAACTGAAGACTGCACGAAATGTATGCAAACATAATGCAAGTTTATATGTGCAGAAAGTTACAAGTATCAACGAATTGGATGAACAAAACTCGAGAGCAACAGTGAAAGTGCAAATCATGTCAACAAGACAAATGTATGGATCAGTGCCAAAGTCGAAAAATAACAATGCAGACGTACAACTGTAACGCAGTGATAAAAATTCACGTACGAATACAGTATTGACGAAGTTCAACATTACAGAGATGATCGAAGTAAAATACTAATCAAGTCAGAACTCAGTGAAGTCAGTGAAGTCGAAAGCAACAGGGATGAACACTGTAAACATTGAAGCCGTGGATATGATTCAAGAAATCAAAACAGTGCAGTGATGATCAGGGCACAAAACCAAGTAAGAAATTCAAGTGTGTAAATTTGACAAAGTCAAATATCTCAAATCACCAAAATCAAATTCAAGCCGAGAACTCTCTACCGTGTCAACCAAGGAATCAAGTGCATACGAATTTGATTAAGTCAAAGAAATCTCAAGCATCAATACATAATCGAACGACCAAAGCAATTTTTTGAAATAATCAGTCGAACGCAAAAATAGGAAATCAAATCCTATTAAAACCCTAATCATCATCGGCATTTCAATTCGATCGAGTTCAAGTATCAAATTAGAAAAGAAAAAGGAGACAGCACATACCGAATTCACAAGCATCAAAACTCGATCGAGCAACTGCAAGCAAGCTAGGGCAACCAATCACAAATCAATTGAAGAAACCAGAGCCCTAATTGCAACGAAGAGCCGAAGCCCTAACTGGAGCAAAAGGGAACGAAGCCCTAACTGGAACGAAGCTGCCATTATTTCTCACGAACGAAGATAAAAAAAAAGGGATCGGGTGAAATAAGTAAGTGGGCCGGTGTTCAAAAAACAAAAGGGGTTTCTTTTGTTATTAATGAATATTGTTAAACTTATATTAATAATGTTAATTAGTTTAGGGCTATTTTGTTCTTAATTATTGTTTTTTTTTATTCTACGAATCAAAGAGTTTAGGTAAATCACCACCTAGGTTTTAGGTTGTGTCTGATTGTCTATTTAGAGTTAGTTCAGTAAGCAGGGGTTGCGAGTTTGCAAAACTCTATAGGCGGTAGCAGGGTTTGCAAGTCTGTTAGAGTGTTTGTAAGCGTAATACTGTTTAATTCTAATAGAAATCTGGGAATGCAGCAGTAGGCAGGGGTTGCCGAAGCTGGGTAAATCTTGTGTGTGATTTACTTTTCAGTATATTTATTTCTGCAGTTTATTTTTTTGTTTAAATTAAGAAAATTTGCTATAACCCTATTCACCCCCCCCCTCTAGGGTTAATTTAGATCCTACAGTACACTGACGAAGCATCTAACGACCATTGCTCGGGGGCTGGCATAGTTCTTGTGACTCCTGAAAACCGATCAGTTTGTTATGCTTTGAAGAATTCCCAACGACAAACAACGAAGCCGAAATATACAAAAATCCCAAGAGCTCCGACGATGGAACTCACACAAATGGTTAGTCCCTGGCCATTTCTAATTTGGGGAATCAACTTAATCGGTTCCTTACCCATATCCAAAGGTGGTGCAATATATGCGATAGTTACGGTCGATTACTTTACTTAGTGGGCAGAAACAGAGCCTTTGGCCACGATCACCACCAAAAAGGTCATTGATTTCGTTGTACGAAACATTATATGCCGTTTTGGTCTTCCACGGACTATCATTACAAGCAACGGGACTCAATCCGAAAGTAAAGAGTTCAAAGAATTTTGCCAAAAATATGGCACTGAGAAAAAGTTTGCAGCAGTTGCTCATCCAAAAGCCAATGAACAAGTGGAAGCCGTGAACAAAATAATCAAGTCTAAATTGAAGAAGCGTTTGGAAAAGGCTAGAGGCAAGTGGGTGGATGAACTTCTAACAGCGCTTTGGGCTTATGGAACCACCCACAAGTCCGCGACTGGCCACACTCCATTCTCATTGGCGTATGGCATGAAAGCTGTTATACCCGTTGAACTCAAAGTTCCATCACATCGGGTAACTTATTACGACCCTGCGTCGAATCAAAATCTTTTACAGGAATCATTGGACATCATTGATGAAAAATGTAAAGAAGCTTATTTAAGAGCGGCTGCATACAGACACCGAGTCGCTCGATATTATAATGAAAAGGCCCGGCCGAGAATCTTTGATGTGGGTGACCTCGTTTTGAAATGTGTTTTTCCAGTCCCATAGCATATGATCCCGCATGGAAAGGTCCATATGTCATTGAAGGAAAGCTTGGAGAGGGAACTTTCAAGCTAGAAACCGTTGAGGTGCGACACTCCCCCGAGCATGGAATAGGAGCACTTGAGGCATTATTATACTTAGTTCATTTCTTTCATATTTTAGTTGCATTTATTTCTAGCACACTTTTATTTCTAGTTCACGGCATGTAATAAGAAAATTTAGCTTGTTTTCATTAATAAAGGCTTGAAGCCATCTTTTCCATGAATTACTGATGTTTTTATGTATGATAATTCTGTGGCAAGCAACTAGAGTTGTATTATTCTAATTGAAGTGCGAACATGCACGAACACTTAAATCTCCAAATCCCCTAAGTGCGGACTGGAGTACTCTGAGTCCCCAGAGTGCAGACTAGAGTATAAACGACTTACATCTCAAAGTCCCCTGAGCGCGGACTGGAGTACTCTCAGTCCCAAGAATGCGGACTAGAGTATAAACGACCTAAATCTCCAAGTCCCCAAAGTGCGGACTGGAGTACTCTGAGTCCCTAGAGTGCGGACTAGAGTATAAATGACCTAAATCTCCAAGGCCCTTGAGCGCGGACTGGAGTACTTTGAGTCCCCAGAGTGCGGATTAGAGTATAAACGACCTGAATCTCCAAGTCCCCTAAGCGCGGACTACTCTAAGTCCCTAGAGTGCGAACTAGAGCATAAACAATTTAAATCTCCAAGTCCTCTGAGTGCGGACTGGAGTACATTGAGTCCCCAAAATGCGGACTAGAGTATAAACGACATAAATCTCCAAGTCCCCTGAGTGCGGACTGGATTAATCTAAGTCTCTAGAGTATGGAATAGAGCATAAACGACTTGAATATCCAAGTCCCCTGAGCGCGGAATGGAATACTCTAAGTCCCCAGAGTGCGGACTAGAGTATAAACGACTTGAATCTCCAAGTCCCCTGAGCGCGGACTGGAGTACTCTAAGTCCCCAGAGTGCGGACTAGAGTATAAACATCCTAAATCTCCAAGTCCCCAGAGTGCGAAATGGAGTACTCCATGTCCCCGGAATGCGGATTAAATTACAAATGGCTGAAATCACTAAGTCCCCGGAGTGCAAACTAGGATACAAATGACTTGAAATCATCAAGTCTTTGGCGTGCGGACTGAAAAATATTCTAAGTATCCGGAGCGTAGAATAAAAAATGTACAACTTCAGAGAATTTCTGAGTCATATGAAAATGAATTGGGAGTTTATGTAACCCACAATAGCTTGGGTTTCAACCACAGTTATACAGAAAGCGAAACGACAAAAGTCTTTTGAAAAACAAAAGAACTAAGTTTTATTTATCCAAAACAAGGTTCTACTACAACTCCTTCAAAATCAGAGTCAAAAGTCTATTTACGTTGACTCTGAAAATAAATAAAAATAATTACATAATCTAAACTAACTGTGATATCCCGGAAATTTGGGGCGATATCAATTTAATAATCTGTGTTAAAAATTAATTTGATTTGATAATAATTGTTAATAATATTAAATTGATTTAATAATCTCCTTTAAAATAAATATTTAACTAATAATTTATGTTTTAAAAGCTAATTTAACGTGTTCTCCATTTATAATATATATATATTTGTATATATTGTAAATAGAAAGTTTGTTTTAATTTAACAAGTAAAACATATTTTCTTATTTTAATCTTTTTAGAAATTATAATTTGGGAATTTGATTAAATAATAAGTGGCTTTAAAATATACTAAAGATAAAGTTAAAATTTGTTTAAAGGATTTTAACTTAAATTTAAGTTTAACAAAGGTTGTTTGCTCTTGTTTTAAATATAGTTGATAAAATAAGTAATTTATTTATATGGTGATAATTTCTTTATAAATTATTTTAATAATGGGTTTTATTTATAATATAATATCTTCACAAGTAGATTTTAAAATAAATAGAAATTGTTATATATACATATACATATATTTGGAAGAAACTATGTTTTGAAGTTTAAAATAAAATCTTTTAAAATGTTTTAACTTAAGATAAACCTTATAAATATTTAGCATAAGTATAATAATAGATAATAATTAAAATTAGTATTTTATAGTTATGTTAAAATAAAAGAGAAACAAAATAAACAAAATATCTATACACAAAGATGCAATAGCTTAGAACAAAGAATCAAGGCAATGCAAATTTATAACCTGCAAAGTAAAATGTGCAGGCTAGTAAGAATGCTAAGGTAACAAAACAAATATGCAGGCAAGGGAATACAAATGCAAAGTAAAGTTAGCTTAAAAATAAGCAACCTGACAAAGTCATAAGTGTGTAGCCTGTAGAGTTTTGAAATATAAGAGACAAAATAAAGTAAGTTGTGAAACAAAACTGATTTAAAAACAAATAAGTAAAGCAAAATAAATAAAAGCATAAAGTACTCTAAAGCAAAGTAAAAATAGCTAGAAACAAATGCAAATTTGTGACTGTAGATAAGTATGCAGGCTGAAGCAAATACAAAGCAAAATAAAAAGAAAATATCTATGACACATGAAAAGATGTAATAAGCTAAGAGCAGACACAAGGTACTCCAACATTTAATGCAAGCAACATTTTAGGTCATTCGGAAGTTTTGAAAAATCTTTTCAGCCTCCCTAATATAACTTCTTGCCTGATACAAACAATATTTGTACCTGCAAACTTGCTAACCCAGTTATCACCTACCCCTGTAACTTCTTTATATGTATATCTTATTTTGTTCGTTCACTAAGACTTATCAAACCTGAAACATAGAAATTGTAGCAAACCAAAGAACAAGTAACCATTTTTCATTTTTACAACTTCAACATCATACAACTAACAAGCAAGCCTACATGCAACTGCAAGTTTGTAAATCACGGCATATTAAAGCAAGCTTTCAAATTTAAAGTGGCAATGCAGTTTCCAGTTTAAACAATCCCAGATTTTTATTGCTTGAAGTTTTTCACTGGCCTCTGTTCTTCAACATGTCTGGTGAGTAACTTAAATTTTAAAATACTTAAGTATATATGTTGCTTAATTATTGTCTGATATGTGTATATATCTTAATGCATTCCTGTGCATATGTGTTAATGCATGTATGTGTGTTGACATCCTGTAATCACCTCTGTTTTAAAGGGTAACATCATAATCTAAAAATAGTTAAGTGAATTTGTTCTGCTACATGCTTCTTTCTGGAATTCATTTGTTTGAGTATACTTTTGTTTAGTATATCTCTGTGTAAGTTTGGATATTGTGATGAACATTACTGTGTATCCCTCTGACCCTATTCCCAGGTTTAAGCACACATCAAAATTTATTTGTTCTTATTTTCAAGTGTTAACAAGACTTAAGTTTCGAACATAAGATGCTTGTATTATCAGAGACGTGAGCTTAAAATTGTTTAAAGAAAAACAGTTAGTATTAGTTCTGGAAAAAAAAATGTAAAAACAACAGTAGAAACTAAAGTAAGTTAAAATTCAACTATTATAATTCATGGATTCAGTCATTAGAATCAAAAGCTAATACAAAAATTTGAATTTTGAAACTAAAATCAAGATTTTTAGTGAAGGGGTTAGAGTACAGCTCTTGGTTCATCAGAGAATGGATATTTGGGAACCTCTGATGATCTATGAGACTGGAAGGGGCGGGGCTCTGCTGGATGATGGAGTAGTGAACGAAGTACCTAGGAAAAATGGTAGAAGAGGTGGATGATCACTGTGGTGTTGATGGTAGGCGTTTTCTGTTTTTAAACCTAGTTTGGACAGTGCTGGAAGTTTGATTGTCGCGAGGCCTAGGAGCGATCGAGTTCGCTGGAACTCTGGGGAATGGTTGCGGGGACATGGTCGAAGCTGCAGCCGGAAGTGGTGGTACTCCGGTGGTCGGAGTTTGACATGCGGTGTTGTTTCCAGGTTTCGAGGGGAACCTGACTTTGCGTTTCCAGGTTTGGATCAGGAGAACTCGATTTTGTTTCGAGTTGTTGTGATGGGTTTTGGTGGTCCTGTTGTCATCAGGTGATGGTCGATGAAGTTTGGAAGGGCTGGTGGCTGGCCGGAGATGGCCAGAGGGATGGTGCACGTGCACCGTGACGTTGAACTCTGGGTAGTTTGAGTGCAGTGTGCATATAGCCTGTAGCAATGAAATTGGAATTATCTTGTTCCAGTGAGTTGTTATTTAACCTGATGAGTTGCTTGAGCTTTTAAACAAATTCAAATGAAACTTTAAACTTGTATTCAAGATTTAAACAAAGTTTAAATCAGTTTGAAGTGTGAATTCAAACTACTTTTATTGAATTCAAATCTGAAATAAGGTAAAGGTCTTAACTATTTAAAAGGGAATTCCAGTTTTCTAACCTGATAGTTCAGTTTCTAAATTCAATTCAAATTTGAAAACTGAAATTCAAACAGGAATTAAACTATGTTTTAAATATTAAGTTAGAGTATAGATTCAATTGAATTTTTGAATCTAAGGTTTTAAAATGAATTTGGATTTTTAAAAACAAGAATTTAAAATCAAGGTGTTGAAAGCAAGTTAAATCAAAGTAGATTTATAGATACAACTTTTCACGAATTCGAATCTGAAATTTTAAAACAGTTTTTTTTATCTGAATGTTTAAATTAAGTAGCTAGAGTAAAGGCTTTTCTTGTATAAGTAATAAGTGTTATTTACAATTATTTTTAAGGATTTTTGGATAGAATTGGATCAATGAAAAAAAAAATGAATGATCATTTTGAAATTTAAATTCAAAATGTAATTTAAATTCATATTCAAGAGTGTAATGTTTTACACTTTAATGCTAATGAAATCATTATAAGAAATGGATTGTCTTAAAAATAATTAAGATATTAAAATGACTTAATGAGTAGGTTAAATTAAGGATGACTTCTTTATTTAATTAATAATTTAAAATTAGAGATAAATTAAGAAGTAAATTAAGAAATGTTTTTAGTTAATAAAGATAATTAACTAACGGATTATTAGGATTATTAATTAAGGTGATTAAATTTGATAATTAATTAGATTAATTAATTTAGATAAACTATTGTAAATTGTTAAAAGTAATTACTTGATAAAAGTAATTAAGAGATTAATTACTTATTGTAATTAATTTTGATGATATGATTTAATTAAGTTAATTAATTTATTTTAATTAATTTAAGCAAATCATTTGATGGTTTGATATATGAAATTACTTGGTGTAATTAATGGAGCAGGATTACTTAGGAAAGTAATTAGATGATAATTACTGAATGTAATTAATACAATATGATTTGTAAGTAAAGTAATTTGGGTAATTACTTTTGTAATTAATCAGGGGATTAATTAGTGGAGATAATTAATTATGGAATAATTAATTTATTAAATAAGTAATTGAGGGTAATTAATTACTGGATTGTTATTAATCAAAGGTGATTAATAATTGATTAATTACTTAGTGTAATTAATCTGAATAAAGTAATAAATTTAAATGTAATTAGAAATCATTTATTAATATAATGAAATTAAGAGTTGATAAATTAAGTAATAATAATGAAGTGATTAATTATTGAAATTGATTAAGGATAAATGTAATTAATTATATTTAATTAATAAATGAAGGAATTAAATGTTATTACTATGAATACTTTAGGATAATTATTTGTAAAATTTATTAAGGACTAATTACATATTGTAATTAGAGAATGATTAAATCAATGGTGATTAATCAAGATAAATACTTAGTGTATGATTAATTAATTAGATTTGTAATTAATTAAAGATTGTATAAGCAGGATTTATAGATGAAGTAATTAATTTAATTTACTTTAAATTAATTAGAGATAGAAGTAATTAATTTAATTCACTTTAAATTAATTACAAATGGTATGGTTATAAATCATTGCTTATAGATGAATGATATTGATATTTATTGAATGGTTGTAAACTCTGATATGAGATGAGTAATATGGATTATCTGTTTATTATCTGTTTGAATGATAATATGAATTATCTGTTTATGATAATGATGTGACTACCTGCTGAGATATTTGTGAATTATCTATCTGTGTATATATAGATAATGAATTGAATTGTTTTAAACTTTAAAACAACTTGGCCTTAAAAGATACGTTTTGGATTTCGATGAGACCGGGATCGGGTTTCCATATTTGGATATCCGAAAACCACATCGATCCAAATTAGCGACAGGTCGTGAATCTGAAGGGAAGATGAAGATTCAGAATGCAAGGGTTATCGTCGTTAACTCTGAGGGTGATTCCAAAATGAGTGTAACGAGATAATGCCTTCGGTTTCGTTCGAACCCGGAACGAACTTGTATGGATTGAATGCTTTCAACACATCGTCAGGTGGGCGATGAGCATTCTAAGAAATGTATTCTCTAAAGGTAATCGCAGCCTCAAGCCTCATCAACCGGGAATGGCTAAAACAGGGGAGGTGCAGCAAGGTTAGGTGGGTCATGCCCAAGCAGGACAAGGATATTCCCCTGTCTAGATGTCCCTTATTTTCGGCTGTGTGGGCGGTTGGTCATGACAACTGCCGGGTTTATCTTGTTCGGGACTGTTCAGTAAGGAATGGTTCCGGCCTTGTGTTGCAGGGGATGAAGGGAGTAATCCTCGGTACGGTGATCTAGGCCCCGTACTGTGACGGGCGGTACCTCAGTAGCCCTGCCATTGTATGGAATCCAAAATCCAATAAGTGCCGTACGAATTAGTTGTGCCCAACTATGTTGGAATGTGAGATGTAAGCATTTCAGCTATTTCTGTATTTTACTTGAAAACCCTAGACACTATTATAATATCATAGAATTTCCTATCAAATGTTTTGGTTAGCGTAAGGTAAAAACTTTTCCATGTTTATGTGTGGTGAAGTCTTACGTGATATCCTTTGTTTTCAAAAGATTTTTAAAGTTAAGCAACTTTAAACTATTACTCATACCAGACCCATGTCTGACCCGGAGTTTCTTTTTCTTTTTCATAAACTCTCGGGTACCCAAATTTTTACGGGTAGCCAAGGGATTCAGGTTAGCTTTGACGAATTCTGGAGGAGCAATGGAGCAGGTGGCTTCAGCGTTATAGATATACTTATAGTTCCGCTATGTTGGTATCTCTGAGTCATATTGTTGAGTTGTTTTGTGTATTGAATTGTATTAACTAGACAGGTGTTTATAACTGTCTAGTATGTGATGTATTATCTGTATAACTCTGATTGAAGTTGTATATTATGTAAATACTTATGTGATTATTATAATTTATTCGTTCCGCTGTGAGATTCTGATGTTATTGTTTCTTCTTCTCTATCTTTTCTACTTTCTCACCTCTTTCTTTTCTTAAAAACGATACGGTTTCCTGGGCATAGGAAGAAAGGTCGTTACAGTGGTATCAGAGCGCTAGGTTGAGCGAATACCTAGGCTCTAAAGTGTTTCTTTCTTGAGAGAGCGTATTTGTAATTTTGATCTATATTTATATATTTATTTCTACCTATTTGTTGGGTTACCTGTTCGGGTTTTCCAATATAAGTTATAAAGGTAGATAGGGTAGTGGTGAGTATAACACGACTATCAATGGTTGGAAGTGTATCTGTCGAGACTGCAGATCTATTACCGTCTCGAGTGAACTTTGGATGGTGTAAGGATTTCAGTGATCTCTGAAGTAAACCTGTTAAGGGTTGGAGTTCATTTTTGAAGTATAAGTTTGGATGAGCTAGATTTTGGATCTGTCGGTTGGACAGAAGCGAGTGATGTTATCTTGATACCCCAGGATGTATTAGCTGTGTGATGAGACACAGTGACTATGGATGTCTCCGAAGATGTTTCTTTGGAACAAGATTTAGAAGTGTGTCTGCTCGGTGTTGTGGCTGCGATCAACAGGGTACTAGTGTTTGGTTTGAGGTCCGAGTTTCTCGAAGAGCCTTGGATTTGGAATTTCTTGGCATTGGTGTCCGCAGTGCTGTTTGGAGTATTTTGGGTGTTTGCAAGGAATTCTTTGGCATTTGAGTCAACAGTGGCAGCTCGGAGTGTTCTATGTGCCGTCAAGGAAGTCTTCTGGCTTGGTAGTTTTTCTTGGGGTAATTTCACAGCAGCAGAGTGGATCCCATTTCTTCGATGGATTGGCTAGTTAAGTGTGGGTTGTTCTGTTTGGTGTAGAGAGAACAGTTTTTCTTGGAAGTAAGCTGGGTTGATCGCAAAAGTGACTTGCGATAGTTTGAGCGTTCTCTTGAGTTTCAGATAAATTTTTCTGGATATCTTTAGGAAGTCAGAGATTTTCCAGCATCTGGAGATTGAGTTTGGTATCAACTGGATTCCAGAAGTGATACCGATGGTTCCTGGAGAGTGAGTTAGGTGAAGCAGCTCAGTTTTGAAGTAGCTTCTGAGTTTTCTTTATGGAGCTGTTCTGGGATTGTGTTGTCCAGTCTGTGCTTGAGTACATCATCAGTATTTTCATCTGCTCAATCAGAGTTGCGCAGTGGAAGCATGGTGGCAGCTATTTTTAGAGTGGAGGCAACTGGAGTTGCAGTGTTTGGATGGGAGAATTCTATAGGAAATTTTTCAGGATTTAAGGCCAGATTGGCAAGTTCATCTGATTTATCTCTTCTGGATAAGAGAAGTGAGATTTGACTTCTGATTTTGGAATAGAGTTTGTGTTTTGAGTTTTGGTCGATCGTGGGAGGATCATTTTGTTGGATTGTCTTTGGTTCAGCAAGAGTAAGCTGATCAGAAGAGATGTACGCAGCACAGGATCGTCCGTAGAGTTTTGTGGATAAGAGAGGGAGATTTGATTTTGGATAAGTGTTTGGTTTTTAGAATTGAATTGTCAGTTTGGATAACTGAGATTCGTTGTGTTTCACGTATCTATGAGGGAGTACGTGTAAGATCTATCTCTGGTTGTAGAACCAGCAGTTCATGGAGTTTTGGCTGTTGTTTCAGACTTGTCTGTAGTCTGATATCCCGTTTTTTTTTTGAAGATCTAGATGAGTAGGAGTTCTGTAGCTTAGTAGTATTGTTGTTTGGATTCTGTAGGGCAAGTAACCCGGTATTTATACTAGGGGAAACTCGAGGAAATTCTATCCGGAATCCTACTTGGATAGTTAGATTTGTTTGTTTGGATGAATTGGTTGCTATGGTTGTTAGCTTATGATAGATATATGCTTGTGTTATAGAATATAATCTTTAACTAGATTATTAAATTACCTTCGTTTTAAATTTCGGGGACGAAATTCTTTTAAGGGGGGAAGAATGTGATATCCCGGAAATTTGGGGCGATATCAATTTAATAATCTGTGTTAAAAATTAATTTGATTTGATAATAATTGTTAATAATATTAAATTGATTTAATAATCTCCTTTAAAATAAATATTTAACTAATAATTTATGTTTTAAAAGCTAATTTAACGTGTTCTCCATTTATAATATATATATATTTGTATATATTGTAAATAGAAAGTTTGTTTTAATTTAACAAGTAAAACATATTTTCTTATTTTAATCTTTTTAGAAATTATAATTTGGGAATTTGATTAAATAATAAGTGGCTTTAAAATATACTAAAGATAAAGTTAAAATTTGTTTAAAGGATTTTAACTTAAATTTAAGTTTAACAAAGGTTGTTTGCTCTTGTTTTAAATATAGTTGATAAAATAAGTAATTTATTTATATGGTGATAATTTCTTTATAAATTATTTTAATAATGGGTTTTATTTATAATATAATATCTTCACAAGTAGATTTTAAAATAAATAGAAATTGTTATATATACATATACATATATTTGGAAGAAACTATGTTTTGAAGTTTAAAATAAAATCTTTTAAAATGTTTTAACTTAAGATAAACCTTATAAATATTTAGCATAAGTATAATAATAGATAATAATTAAAATTAGTATTTTATAGTTATGTTAAAATAAAAGAGAAACAAAATAAACAAAATATCTATACACAAAGATGCAATAGCTTAGAACAAAGAATCAAGGCAATGCAAATTTATAACCTGCAAAGTAAAATGTGCAGGCTAGTAAGAATGCTAAGGTAACAAAACAAATATGCAGGCAAGGGAATACAAATGAAAAGTAAAGTTAGCTTAAAAATAAGCAACCTGACAAAGTCATAAGTGTGTAGCCTGTAGAGTTTTGAAATATAAGAGACAAAATAAAGTAAGTTGTGAAACAAAACTGATTTAAAAACAAATAAGTAAAGCAAAATAAATAAAAGCATAAAGTACTCTAAAGCAAAGTAAAAATAGCTAGAAACAAATGCAAATTTGTGACTGTAGATAAGTATGCAGGCTGAAGCAAATACAAAGCAAAATAAAAAGAAAATATCTATGACACATGAAAAGATGTAATAAGCAAAGAGCAGACACAAGGTACTCCAACATTTAATGCAAGCAACATTTTAGGTCATTCGGAAGTTTTGAAAAATCTTTTCAGCCTCCCTAATATAACTTCTTGCCTGATACAAACAATATTTGTACCTGCAAACTTGCTAACCCAGTTATCACCTACCCCTGTAACTTCTTTATATGTATATCTTATTTTGTTCGTTCACTAAGACTTATCAAACCTGAAACATAGAAATAGTAGCAAACCAAAGAACAAGTAACCATTTTTCATTTTTACAACTTCAACATCATACAACTAACAAGCAAGCCTACATGCAACTGCAAGTTTGTAAATCACGGCATATTAAAGCAAGCTTTCAAATTTAAAGTGGCAATGCAGTTTCCAGTTTAAACAATCCCAGATTTTTATTGCTTGAAGTTGTTCACTGGCCTCTGTTCTTCAACATGTCTGGTGAGTAACTTAAATTTTAAAATACTTAAGTATATATGTTGCTTAATTATTGTCTGATATGTGTATATATCTTAATGCATTCCTGTGCATATGTGTTAATGCATGTATGTGTGTTGACATCCTGTAATCACCTCTGTTTTAAAGGGTAACATCATAATCTAAAAATAGTTAAGTGAATTTGTTCTGCTACATGCTTCTTTCTGGAATTCATTTGTTTGAGTATACTTTTGTTTAGTATATCTCTGTGTAAGTTTGGATATTGTGATGAACATTACTGTGTATCCCTCTGACCCTATTCCCAGGTTTAAGCACACATCAAAATTTATTTGTTCTTATTTTCAAGTGTTAACAAGACTTAAGTTTCGAACATAAGATGCTTGTATTATCAGAGACGTGAGCTTAAAATTGTTTAAAGAAAAACAGTTAGTATTAGTTCTGGAAAAAAAATGTAAAAACAACAGTAGAAACTAAAGTAAGTTAAAATTCAACTATTATAATTCATGGATTCAGTCATTAGAATCAAAAGCTAATACAAAAATTTGAATTTTGAAACTAAAATCAAGATTTTTAGTGAAGGGGTTAGAGTACAGCTCTTGGTTCATCAGAGAATGGATATTTGGGAACCTCTGATGATCTATGAGACTGGAAGGGGCGGGGCTCTGCTGGATGATGGAGTAGTGAACGAAGTACCTAGGAAAAATGGTAGAAGAGGTGGATGATCACTGTGGTGTTGATGGTAGGCGTTTTCTGTTTTTAAACCTAGTTTGGACAGTGCTGGAAGTTTGATTGTCGCGAGGCCTAGGAGCGATCGAGTTCGCTGGAACTCTGGGGAATGGTTGCGGGGACATGGTCGAAGCTGCAGCCGGAAGTGGTGGTACTCCGGTGGTCGGAGTTTGACATGCGGTGTTGTTTCCAGGTTTCGAGGGGAACCTAACTTTGCGTTTCCAGGTTTGGATCAGGAGAACTCGATTTTGTTTCGAGTTGTTGTGATGGGTTTTGGTGGTCCTGCTGTCATCAGGTGATGGTCGATGAAGTATGGAAGGGCTGGTGGCTGGCCGGAGATGGCCAGAGGGATGGTGCACGTGCACCGTGACGTTGAACTCTGGGTAGTTTGAGTGCAGTGTGCATATAGCCTGTAGCAATGAAATTGGAATTATCTTGTTCCAGTGAGTTGTTATTTAACCTGATGAGTTGCTTGAGCTTTTAAACAAATTCAAATGAAACTTTAAACTTGTATTCAAGATTTAAACAAAGTTTAAATCAGTTTGAAGTGTGAATTCAAACTACTTTTATTGAATTCAAATCTGAAATAAGGTAAAGGTCTTAACTATTTAAAAGGGAATTCCAGTTTTCTAACCTGATAGTTCAGTTTCTAAATTCAATTCAAATTTGAAAACTGAAATTCAAACAGGAATTAAACTATGTTTTAAATATTAAGTTAGAGTATAGATTCAATTGAATTTTTGAATCTAAGGTTTTAAAATGAATTTGGATTTTTAAAAACAAGAATTTAAAATCAAGGTGTTGAAAGCAAGTTAAATCAAAGTAGATTTATAGATACAAATTTTCACGAATTCGAATCTGAAATTTTAAAACAGTTTTTTTTATCTGAATGTTTAAATTAAGTGGCTAGAGTAAAGGCTTTTCTTGTATAAGTAATAAGTGTTATTTACAATTATTTTTAAGGATTTTTGGATAGAATTGGATCAATGAAAAAAAAAATGAATGATCATTTTGAAATTTAAATTCAAAATGTAATTTAAATTCATATTCAAGAGTGTAATGTTTTACACTTTAATGCTAATGAAATCATTATAAGAAATGGATTGTCTTAAAAATAATTAAGATATTAAAATGACTTAATGAGTAGGTTAAATTAAGGATGACTTCTTTATTTAATTAATAATTTAAAATTAGAGATAAATTAAGAAGTAAATTAAGAAATGTTTTTAGTTAATAAAGATAATTAACTAACGGATTATTAGGATTATTAATTAAGGTGATTAAATTTGATAATTAATTAGATTAATTAATTTAGATAAACTATTGTAAATTGTTAAAAGTAATTACTTGATAAAAGTAATTAAGAGATTAATTACTTATTGTAATTAATTTTGATGATATGATTTAATTAAGTTAATTAATTTATTTTAATTAATTTAAGCAAATCATTTGATGGTTTGATATATGAAATTACTTGGTGTAATTAATGGAGCAGGATTACTTAGGAAAGTAATTAGATGATAATTACTGAATGTAATTAATACAATATGATTTGTAAGTAAAGTAATTTGGGTAATTACTTTTGTAATTAATCAGGGGATTAATTAGTGGAGATAATTAATTATGGAATAATTAATTTATTAAATAAGTAATTGAGGGTAATTAATTACTGGATTGTTATTAATCAAAGGTGATTAATAATTGATTAATTACTTAGTGTAATTAATCTGAATAAAGTAATAAATTTAAATGTAATTAGAAATCATTTATTAATATAATGAAATTAAGAGTTGATAAATTAAGTAATAATAATGAAGTGATTAATTATTGAAATTGATTAAGGATAAATGTAATTAATTATATTTAATTAATAAATGAAGGAATTAAATGTTATTACTATGAATACTTTAGGATAATTATTTGTAAAATTTATTAAGGACTAATTACATATTGTAATTAGAGAATGATTAAATCAATGGTGATTAATCAAGATAAATACTTAGTGTATGATTAATTAATTAGATTTATAATTAATTAAAGATTGTATAAGCAGGATTTATAGATGAAGTAATTAATTTAATTTACTTTAAATTAATTAGAGATAGAAGTAATTAATTTAATTCACTTTAAATTAATTACAAATGGTATGGTTATAAATCATTGCTTATAGATGAATGATATTGATATTTATTGAATGGTTGTAAACTCTGATATGAGATGAGTAATATGGATTATCTGTTTATTATCTGTTTGAATGATAATATGAATTATCTGTTTATGATAATGATGTGACTATCTGCTGAGATATTTGTGAATTATCTATCTGTGTATATATAGATAATGAATTGAATTGTTTTAAACTTTAAAACAACTTGGCCTTAAAAGATACGTTTTGGATTTCGATGAGACCGGGATCGGGTTTCCATATTTGGATATCCGAAAACCACATCGATCCAAATTAGCGACAGGTCGTGAATCTGAAGGGAAGATGAAGATTCAGAATGCAAGGGTTATCGTCGTTAACTCTGAGGGTGATTCCAAAATGAGTGTAACGAGATAATGCCTTCGGTTTCGTTCGAACCCGGAACGAACTTGTATGGATTGAATGCTTTCAACACATCGTCAGGTGGGCGATGAGCATTCTAAGAAATGTATTCTCTAAAGGTAATCGCAGCCTCAAGCCTCATCAACCGGGAATGGCTAAAACAGGGGAGGTGCAGCAAGGTTAGGTGGGTCATGCCCAAGCAGGACAAGGATATTCCCCTGTCTAGATGTCCCTTATTTTCGGCTGTGTGGGCGGTTGGTCATGACAACTGCCGGGGTTTATCTTGTTCGGGACTGTTCAGTAAGGAATGGTTCCGGCCTTGTGTTGCAGGGGATGAAGGGAGTAATCCTCGGTACGGTGATCTAGGCCCCGTACTGTGACGGGCGGTACCCCAGTAGCCCTGCCATTGTATGGAATCCAAAATCCAATAAGTGCCGTACGAATTAGTTGTGCCCAACTATGTTGGAATGTGAGATGTAAGCATTTCAGCTATCTCTGTATTTTACTTGAAAACCCTAGACACTATTATAATATCACAGAATTTCCTATCAAATGTTTTGGTTAGCGTAAGGTAAAAACTTTTCCATGTTTATGTGTGGTGAAGTCTTACGTGATATCCTTTGTTTTCAAAAGATTTTTAAAGTTAAGCAACTTTAAACTGTTACTCATACCAGACCCTTGTCTGACCCGGAGTTTATTTTTCTTTTTCATAAACTCTCGGGTACCCAAATTTTTACGGGTAGCCAAGGGATTCAGGTTAGCTTTGACGAATTCTGGAGGAGCAATGGAGCAGGAGGCTTCAGCGTTATAGATATACTTATAGTTCCGCTATGTTGGTATCTCTGAGTCATATTGTTGAGTTGTTTTGTGTATTGAATTGTATTAACTAGACAAGTGTTTATAACTATCTAGTATGTGATGTATTATCTGTATAACTCTGATTGAAGTTGTATATTATGTAAATACTTATGTGATTATTATAATTTATTCGTTCCGCTGTGAGATTCTGATGTTATTGTTTCTTCTTCTCTATCTTTTCTACTTTCTCACCTCTTTCTTTTCTTATAAACGATATGGTTTCCTGGGCATAGGAAGAAAGGTCGTTACACTAACTCTCGTTGAACGAGAGTAATAAATACTTCTTCGACTTCCTCGGTTTCTTGTCCTCCTTCAACTTCTCTAACGACCCCTCCTCACGTTTTCTCTTGGAAGTTTTCCTTGATGGGGAGGTGACTACTGAGGAAGAACGAGGAACCTCTAATGGCTTAGACCCGCCAGTGAAAATGATCTTTAAGGGTTTGATCAGAGGATCGCCTGCGTCCACGACTTCGGGCTCGACTTTTACTTCAGCCGTCCTTTTCTTTTCCTCCGCGAGCTGCTCGTTCATGCTCATTTTAGAAGTATGTTTAGAGGCACTTGTGATTTCGATTTCATAACTCCCCTCAATAGGAGATGAAGTCTCAGACTTATCCTCATCAAGTGCCCCAACCACTTGAGCATCTGGACCGGGAGTCTCCCCTGCGTGAGTAGCCTCACTTGTTTTACCTTTCTTCTCCTTGGCGTCATCGCTCCGCGGAGTTGGTTCGGGATCAGAACGGCCTATGAAAAATCATGGAAAACAAACATTAGAATACAAAGATCTCTCTTCAAAAACGACGACTCTTGGAATTTTAAAATGAAGGGTTATATACCGGCTTCTGGCTGGCTCTCAACCGTCCGAGGGGTCTCACCCTCCGAAATGGGAGGTAGAATGTGAACGTCGGGGCCAGGGTCCTCTGGGTTATAAGCAACATGTTGCTCAAACAGATCAAGTATCGATCGATCAGCAGACTGAGTAGGAGCAAGAGGTGGAGATTCGGTTCCAGATGGACGGCCATAACATCTTTCCCTTTCGATGAGGGAGAACCTTTGCAGTAAAGAGCCTTCGTCGAAGATAGGTCTGAAGGCTCGTTTCCCTTAAGAAATTCTTTTATCAAAGCATCTTCATCGACCTCCTTAGTGCCAAGTTCGACCTTCCTGATTTTTATTAAAGTCTCCCATGCCTTAACTACGGATTCGAGGTAGCCCTCACCCAGAAAAGTTAAGTCCCAATGCGTGAGGGCACGAGCGTTGAATTCTACAATTAGTGGGTCGAACTTGCACTTGACCTCTTCTCTACCAGCCTCTATAGCCGTCTCGAGGCGAGAGTCAATCTCCACAGATGCTATTTTCTTTCCCTCTTCATGGGTTTCATCTTTCAGTATCCCGACTTTAGAAAGCTCGTCGTCGAGCTTCGCCTTCAGAAGTCACGTAGCAAAGATCTCGTCACAATACCGTTGTGACTCTTCTCGTATGGCAGTCTTCTCCTCTTTTTCTTTGCGGTGTTGATCCTCCAGCTCTTTAACTCGAAGGTCAAATGCATCCCTTTCCTTTTGCACTGAATCCTTCTCTAAAACCCGGGCTCCACAGCATTGGACCGCCCCGTCGATTTCTTTTTTATGGGTTGACTCTAGACGATTGACGGCCTCCGCAGTATCTTTGGCATTCTGCTGGGCGGCTTCGAGTTGACATTTGTATGCAGAGAGCTCCTCGTCCTGGGCTTTGATAATGTCTTTATCATGGATAGCCTCGATCTTCATGCGATCAATTTCATGCTGACGTTCAATGGAGACTTCTGAAACTTTTTCGGCAAAGTGCACGAATGCATCGTGCTGGACATAGACGTCGTTAGTACAAGCAATAACACTTTGCTTGACATGTCCTGGAATGTGGTGAATCGCCAAGAGAAATTTTAAGCCATCGAAGCATATCTTTAGGAACGAGGCTTTGAGCTCAGCAAGTCATTCTGCTACCGACGGATCAGATACATGAGCAAGAGGAGTCTACTTGGAGACTGTAGGTGTTTTGTCGGGATCTTAAGATTGCATATTACTTGATGAACCAGAGTGTTGATCTCGATGGGCCTCAAGCCGAGACCCCTTTTGTGTGGGCTTTTCTTTGCTATGCTCCGGTTGATAAGGAGGATCGCGAGGATATGAGGATTGGTTATAGGACTTTCTTCGGTAGGATGATTCTTGGTGGTGGTAGTCTCGATCGTCGGAATCATCTCAATCTCGGCGTATGCCGTAACCCGAATCCCGGCTGGATTGGAAAAATATAGATGAACCACGGAGACGATCGAGCTTGTGCGTGCGTCCCGTGTCACCTACACAAAATTTAAATAACGACGAGTCAGCAGAGAGTAGAGTGATGACAGAAATTTAAGTGCAAGGTGAAGTGCACGTGTTTGTGTGTGTCCTAGTATTTCCCCCCGACGGACCAGTTTCTTTACTAATAGGAGTTTTTTCTCCTTGATTTTGGGCTTGTGTGCTTGTATCGCCTCTCGTAGGCGAATGATGCTCAAGGGACTCTAGATCGTCGAAACCATAGTAGAGCAGATCATCAGGTATGGTAAGGTTCGACAGGCCTTTCGGGAAACTTTCTAAGTGCTGCGAGGAAGCTTCTTTCTCCGTTGGAATAAGGGTAACTTTAGAAGTTCCACCCACTGTTTTCTTCGTCGGCTTGTATGTCAGTTTCTTCTTCCTCTTCGAAGGGGAAGGCGACGTTTTAATGTCATGAACTTCAACTACCGGGTCCCGATATGGACTAACATTTTCACCCTGTACATGGGCGTTTTTGCTTTTTTAATCTCTCCCTCCTCTAGTGTGTCAGAGGCGTTACATGCTGAAGACTCGGCCCGTTTTTTCTCTTTGCCCGAAGCAGGCTTGGGTATGGTAACACCTTGAGGGAGGCTTATCCGACGACTTTCTGCTAGCAACCCAAACTTTGTAAGCGACTCATTTGAAATGAGATACCTGATGTCCCGGTCTTCTGCAAGGAGAGCTCGGATGGCTTCGACAGCTTTTGAATATCCGAGGCCCTCAGGACGTCGGTTGATACCTGTAGAAGTAGATGGAGAGTCAGAAAAGATGCAAATTTCACCAAATTCAAGTGTTGATCCAGAAAAGGAACTTACTCCCTTCTACCCATCTCCTTGCAAAGCCAGAAGGACAGCGCACATAGAACCACTCTTGCTTGTACTGGGTAAATTTGCTCCATGCCCCAGTCAGGATTTGGAATCTACTATGTGGCTCGAGGAATATAAAATATGGGCTATTTATCCGCCTCTTGAAGCGATAAATGTAGCGGATATCACTCAGAGTCGGAAGCCTGAAGAGGACACTCGTGAAGAGAATACAAGTGTCGTATATAAATGCGTGGCTTTTCGGATGCAATTGCGATGGGGCAATCTCGATATACTGCAACACGTCTCGAAGAAAGAAGTTTAATGGTGGCACGCTGTCAACCCAGCACATGAATCTGTTATAGGCTGTATATCCGACTGGGGGCAAGTGAGGACGATCATGCCCTGATGGAACTAACACATCGTCGAAGAGGATTCCATGGATTGAGCATATTCGACGGAGCATACTTTCGTTAATCTTTGAGGCTTGGGAATCGATTGGATCGTCTAAAAAGATCGCTGCCTTCAGAGCATCGGGAGCCAAGTCGACAGATGCGGTTGCAGGGCTTAGCAAGTCTTGTACAGGAGTAGTTGACGGATTAAAAGTTCCTACTACTTCTTGTTGAGAGGATGGCCTGGGTCTATCCGAGATCGTAGCAAAGCTCGATTTCCTAGACATCTCTAATGAAGATTATCTCTGACAAAGCATCTGTTTGAACTATACTTGAAAAACAATCGACGTTAAACTTAACAACATATATATTTTCCCCATGTGGTGTGTAAACTAGTGCGATCATTCAATACGTGCCAAGAAATGAAAAGCCATTAAGTTGATGAAATAAGTTTGCGCTTTGAATTGTCATCTTCGAAGACCGTCATCGCTGACCGTTGTGCAGTTAATGCGCACAGCAAATTCAAAGCGGTGGAGGTGCAAAAAGTCATAGAGGGGATACAGCAAGAATATAGCGGGATATAGCGGATGACTCTAAAATAGCATATAAAACTCGTACTTTATTTTTTTACACAGGCTGACCGTCCACTAGAGCTTGTCATAAGATGGTTCATGTCTTAAACTCGACATCACCGATGTATGTGAAAGGTTATTAACTGTTAAGCAAGTTGAGTTCAAGTCTGCAGTTGTTTAAACATGGGAGTTATCAGTCCGGATTTTCTGATATGCTTGGTTATTTAAGTCTGTGCTTGTCCACTGTCATATGTTCAGGCATAAAATATGTGTTGAGTCAATTATGCATTAGGTTCGACTTGTGTTGCTATTATACACAACCCTCCTACCTAACCACTTCATAGTTCGACATTCGACTAGTCATGCCGAACCACAATCATGCCGAGCCGCCCCGCTCGGCATTCTACCCTCAACACCAACACTCACGTACTACTCATTATCACCGTTCAGCATGCGGCAAGACATGCCGAACCGCAAACATGCCGAGCCACGCCGCTCGGCACCACACTCTCCCACTTCTTACTCTCCACCGTTCGGCATGCGGCAAATCAAGCCGAACCACAATCATGCCGAGCCCCATTGCTCGGCATTTTACCCCCGACAACAACTTTCTTCCAAACATCCTCCCTACCGCTCGGCATAGACAAGTTATCCATCAAGCTATGCTGAGCCGCCTCGTTTGGCACTCTGCCCACCTTTCATTTTTCACCTGCACTCCCACTAACATCGTTCGGCATAAAAGGATCATGCCGAGCTGTGATCATGCCGAGCCACAACGCTCAACACACTGAACCTAACTACGACTTCACTCTAGTGCCTCTTCTCCAGCCTCGTTCGGCACGAGGAAGTCATACCGAGCCACAACAACACGTCGCCCTCTTCCATCCTCCACTCCACTTAATCCTAAGGCAAACATTTTATTCCATCTTCCTCTCCATTCTACACGACTTCGCCTTCCTAATCTACACGATTGTCATCGTTTGTGGATTAGAGGAAGGACGTGGATTCAGGTCTTGTCCTAAATCCCTAATCAGGGAGAGTTAAACGTGTAAAGGGTTCGAACCTAGAATAGGGGATAAAGACTGATGGAATGCTCGAATTGGAAGTAGTGATCTACTCGGGCTTACTATTGAAGGCAATCGAGAAATAGCCAAGAAGACTCGGGGGCTAGAGGAGTTGTTGAAGTGTTGGCAAAGGTTTGGAAAGAGGCAAGTTCGTAAGTCCTGAAAAGCAGAGGAAAAAGTAGAGGGGAAGGGAGGTAGAGATATCGCCTTACATAGAGAGAAGAGGAGCTGAAGGGGTAGCGACCGGTAGAACTGGTCAAAGCACCTCCCTCGTTCGACATTAATGACGTTCGGCGTTTGTATGTCGCTCGGCATCAGCTAAGACGTTCGGCATTCATATGTCATTCGGCATTAGCATGTCGCTCGGCATACAATGCCTCGTTTGGTATTCAGGAGAAGCTACTATCGAAAAAACAAAGCAAGAGCTTAAAGGAGTGTATGGAGTGTTCATGATTCAAAGCATATCATGTTCGTCTACATGATACACTTTGGGAGCCAAGTGTCACCCAGTGGCTTGACCAGGTACACAGAGACTTGATGTGGAAGGCTCGTTCAGCATAAAGTCTTGTTCGGCACAACTAAGCTCGTTCGGTGCAACTAGGTCGTTCGGCACAACTAGATCGTTCGGCACAACTAGGTCGTTCGGAAAAGACGTCTTGACCAGCATCGCTCGGTATCCAAGTGTCGTTCAGCATCTAGCCTCGTTCGGCATCCATCCTCGATCGGCATAGCAGGATCGATCGGCATTCAGGCCTCGCTCCGCATTACAGCCTCGTTCGGCATTCCATCCTCGTTCGGCATTCCAGCCTCGTTCGGCATTCCATCCTCGTTCGGCATAGCAGGGTCGATCGGCATTCAGGCCTCGCTCGGTACTCCAGCCTCGCTCGGCATTCCAGCCTCGTTCGGCGTTCCAGCCTCGTCCGCATTCCAGCCTCGTTCGGCATATTCCCTCGATCGGCATCTCCCCTCGATCCGCATCTCCCCATGATCCGCATCGGATCTCGCTCGGCCTACACATTTCACTCAACAGCTGCCTCGTTCGACTTGGAAATGTAGCTCGGCATTTGCCATTCGGCATTTGTGGCTCGGCATACAGAAGTCACTCACCACGGGCCGAGGTATCTTGCTACTAATCCCATTAGGGAAGTCCAACCCATCTTCGTCTATAAATAGAAGGGCAGGGGAACAGTGAAATGGACCTTTTTTCGAGAACACTGGGAAGACTCTGCCGCATTCAAGACTCATCCAAGACTCAATCTTTTTACTTAGCAATTGTATTCAAGTGATTGGTGTATGGATTGTATCTGTAATCAACTGTTGAGTAAAGTAATAAAGATTAACTTCAAAGTGGACGTAGGCAATTACGCCGAACCACTATAAATTTGGTGTTCTTATTTTCTGCCTTTAATTTAGCTTACTATTCTCCGTTTAAATTTACTTTCTTCATTAATCTCTTTACACAATCTTTCTCAAAGGGTGTTAGTGACCAATTCTGGTGCTAACAATAGATTTAAAAATAGTTTATATTAAAACATTTTATTTGGAAAAATAGTTCAGAGCCAAACTGTTCACGTTCCCAATCTCCATTTCTAATCAATTTCTCATCCCATTAAATTGATTTAATTCCAATTCAATTTGAGTTAACTTCAATTTCAATCTCAAATTCAAATCAACTTCCATTTGAATTTAAATTCATTCAACTTCAATCTCATTTCCATTTAATTCAAATCAAATTTAATTTGAACTAATTTCACATTCCATTTCACTTTAATCCATCTCAAATTATATAAATTCGAGTAAAATTTTAAATGTTTATTTAATCCCTTAAATCAAGTTAACCTTTATTTTTAAATCAACAACCTAAATCTTTAAGCAAATAAATTCTGAGTCCAAATTTCAAATTTCCATTTTAAATTATCTTTACTTAACTTATTTCAAGATTCAAATAAGAGTTCAAAACAATTTAATCTTCAAAATTCAATTTATTACCAAATTTTATCTTCCAACTTTGAAACCGATTCTTAAGCAATTCTAATTTACAAGTTAAATTCTTAACATTCAAATCTTAAGTCCAAAGTGATTCCATATCCTTAGTTTCAAATTAAAGTTTAATTTCCCTTTTATCTCAATAATGGATATATTGCCACAATCCATTTCTTCAGTCATTTAAACAAATCCAATTCACAGTTTAAAGATTATTAATAACAATAGGGTAATATTATCCATTATTTTAAAACATCCATCCATTTCCAATTTCCAGATCTCAAACCCATTTTGAGATCACTCGAACTCCCAATTCAAATCAATCATTTAACTTCCCAAGTTAAATCTTAATTACATCTTGAAATTTCCAAATCAGGTTGATCATTCAAACTTATTTAACTTCTTCGAAGTTAAATTCACTTCAATTTAATCCCGTTAACCTTACTCAAATTTGAATTCCCACTTCAAATTTTAAACTTCAGATTAATAATCTTTCCACTTAAGTTTAAAAAACTTATTTCACTTTGGGTCTTGTTGGGTGCGTTTCCAACACGACCAAACCAAGAATAAGGAAGCAATCCCGAACCAAGCTCCTTCCCTACTACCGGACCAAGTTCTCACCAAACCAGACCAAGGCCAGTGATGCCGAACCATCCCTCGTCCATCCATCACCGGACCAACCTACCTCGCCTACCATCGAACCACCTTTTACCGGACCAAATCCCACCGAGTCCTACCAAGCCAAACTTCATCCACTCTCCACCGAACCAAAGCATACCGAATCAACACTGCCAAGCCAGATTGCATCAGCCCAGGCCCACCAGCAGCTATATACTTCCAGGACCCCTGCCCCCAGCCTCACTCTATAAATAGAAGGACAGGGGTACAATAATGGCGGACAAGTTTGAGAGCTCAAGCACGGATAAAACTTTCAAACAACTTTTAGTGACTTGTAATCAAAGCTTTGTACTTGTAATCTGAATAGAAAAGGAGAATAACATATAAAGTGGACATAGGCACGTTCTGGCCGAACCACTATAAATCTGGGTGTCTTTTACAGTTTAGTCCATCTACTTCATATATCTGTGTATATCATCCAAACCATTAAGAGCAACATATAATCAACAAAATCATACGACTTGGAGGTGTTTGCCCATTTTTTATGCAAACATTTTTGGTGCTTTCACTGAGAGCTCGAGCTAGAAGCTTCAAGCTTCTCCCACTCAACCCTTTTCCTATCAACATCGTTCATTGCTTGGAAAAAATGCCTCCCGGACGGAAGAAAGATGCTAACAAAGGAAAGAACATCGCAACTGGCAGTATCCCAGATCCAGCGATCAGAGACCAAGATAATCGTCCGGTTCTAACAGCAAATTTAAATCAGGAAAATCCGACAGCCCCTGCTAAGGAACAACCAATTACAAGGGCGGATCTGGACAGGGTTGTGGCTGAAGTAACTAACCGCTTCGCATCTCAACAAGAAGCCTTAGTGGATCAACTCATGTCACGCTTAAGGGATGTCGAAGAAACCAACCGCAACACTGAATCATGGGGTGAGTCCCAGTCTGGAGGATCTATGAGACGACAAGGGTCTTTCTTCTTCGAAGAGGCTAACAACAGAAACAGCTATGGTAGGAGCAGAGCCCGGACTCAGCCCGAATTCTGACCCGAGGAAACGCTTGAAACCGAACCCAATGGGGGAGGTACCAGGCAAGGGTCGGATGTAGTTGAGCCCGCCATGCTACCTAACCATGGAAACACCAAGGAACGGGGCCGAGCTGGAGTCCAGCCCGAAGTTGGACCCGAGGAAGTGCTGAGAAGAGAACCCAGCAGGGAAAGATCAAGGCAAGGGCCAACTGTGGCTGACCCCAGCATGCCCCTAGAAGACCAGAGGCAGCCATTGGAGAATGTTAGGAATGATAGACGATACCATCCGTACAGGTCATCTGGACGGAATCAATCCCGCCGGGAAGAACCAAACTCATTTCTATCCGCTCCAAGTTCTGATGAAAGGTTGGCGCGATTGTTCAGAGAGTGCGTCCAACGGGACCAAAGAGATAGAGGGATAGGCGCTAGGGTAACCATCCCCTTCACCCATAATATCGAAATTGCCATCACCCCCCGAGAATGGAAAATGCCAACAATGGAACCTTACAAGGGAACCTCTGACCCCGTCGTACACCTATAAAGATACACAGAGCATATTCTCATGAGCGGAGCAACAGAGGGAGCATTGTGTAAATGCTTCCCACTATTCTTGGCAGATCTAGCTACCTCCTGTTTCTGCCATCTACCCCAAGGGTCCATCAACTCGTGGGAAATGTTGAAAGAAAAGTTCATCAGCCAGTTTCGCGTTCATATGGAACAACTCAAGGATGCTTATTCCTTATCTAATATCAAACAGAAACCCGGAGAGACGGTGCAACAATATCTAACCCGATTCAACGCTGCGGCGGCCGCAGTCCAAGATGCCGACGAGAAACTTATCCTAATGGCCCTCTGCAGTGGTGTACATCCAGATACTAAATTTGCTAGAAGACTAACCAAGGAAAAACCAGCTACTTTACCTGATTTCTTCCATGAAGCTGGAAAGTATATGAGACTTGAAGACGCTGCCACTGAGAGGCAGTCAGGGCAACAGGCTAAGACAGCTCCAGACAGGGTTCCTGCTGCAGCAAAGGATGTTCAGAGAAGTGACTCTAGAGACAATGCTGGGGACAAGAAGGGAGAAAAGCGCTTATATCGACTAGGACCAAGATTTGACTCCTACACTCCTTTGAATGAAACAATCGAAAACATCTTCCTAGCCACTCAAGATGAAGTTAGATACAAGTGCCCCCCGCACAAGAAGGAGTCAGATAATGCACTCAAGTCTGGAAAGTTCTGCCGCTTCCACGAATCCCATGGACATGACACCAATGAATGCCACCATCTCTGGGACTTAATTGAAGAACACGTCAGAAGGAAGAGACTTGAACGCTATGTAAAAAGCCATAACAGGACTCTAGCTCCCGACAATGAAAACCCAGGGCTACCCCTCCCAGAAGTAGGCGGAGGAAATCGCAACACCAGCGGCTCTAGTCAAGAGAAGATAGTGGTCCATACCATATCAGGAGGACCACATATCGTCGACCGAAGCTGGGAAGAGATGGAAAGATACGGTAGGTCACTTAGAAACGATGAAGGCTACATTAATTCCGTTATGGAAGAACGCCACCCAGAACAGAAAGAGAATGACGACATCACATTCAGTAGGCTTGATCTAGAGGGAAGGCAGTACCCACACATGGATCCTATAGTCATCTCTGCCTGGTTTGGTCCAGCCAAAGTTCTCCGAATTTTAGTAGACATTGGAAGCTCGGTAAATATCCTATTTAAGCATGCTTTCGACAAAATGAAGCTGTCAATGAAGGATGTGTCTCCCTGCAACAAACCACTACATGGTTTCACTGAAGATGCGAAGATGCCCCTCAGGCAACTGGACCTATTTGTTGAAATAGGAAGTCATCCCCGCTCCGTTGTGCGAAAACAAACATTTGTACTAATAGAGAACCACTCGGCCTACAACGCCTTTTTGGGAAGACCAGCCTTGTCTGACTTCCAAATTGTCCTAGCCCCATGGTGCCTGAAGATGAAATTTCGAAAAGATAACGGAATTGGAGAAATAGAGGGAGATCAAGACGCTGCTCGAGACTGCTATATAACTGAACTTCGCAATAACCGCAGAAAAGATAGAAGGAAAAATGCAGAGACTACTCTCTGCATGAAAAGCTTGGAAGAATTGCAACTAAAGAAAGCCCTTCCTCTTCGATATACTAGTGATCCTTTTAATGAATTAGACCCCATGGACAAAGAGGAGGAGGCCACCGCCGAGCCTGCAGAGGCTATGGAATTCATAGGTGTAGACAAACATGACTCAAGTAGACTATTGAAAATCGGATCTCAACTAAAAGAAGAATTAAAGGATCAACTCATTGATTTTCTTCGCCACAACATGGATGTATTTGCATGGACGCACGCTGACATGACAGGAATCTCCCCAGACGTAGCATGCCACGTACTGAACATTGATCCCACCAAGGTGCCAGTAAAGCAGAAAAAGAGAAGCATGGGGGCAGAACGATCAGCAGCCTTCGGGGAAGAAGTAAAGAACCTACTTGCCAATAACTTCATACGAGAAGCCATCTACCCAGAATGAATCGCCAACCCGGTACTGGTGAAAAAGGCTAATGGGAAGTGGCGAACATGCATCGACTTCTCCAACTTAAATGACGCTTGTCCGAAGGACTGCTTCCCACTCCCCCGAATCGATCAACTCGTGGACAGCACAGCCGGACACGAACTCTTATTCTTTCTGGACGCATACTCAGGGTATAACCAGATCCCTATGCACTCCCCCGATCAAGACCACACTAGTTTCATCACTGACCGGGGATTGTACTACTACAGAGTAATGCCTTTTGGACTTAAAAACGCCGGAGCTACTTATCAGCGCCTCATCAACAAGATGTTTGCAAAACTAATAGGATGAACTATGGAAGTTTATGTGGATGACATGCTGGTAAAATCGAGGGAAGCCAACGATCATATAAACCACCTGGACGAGATGTTTCAAGTACTTCGCCAATATGGAATGAAGCTGAACCCTCTAAAGTGCTCCTTCGGAGTATCGTCGGGAAAGTTCTTGGGATTCATCGTCCATGCCAGGGGTATTGAAGCAAACCCCGAACAAGTTCGAGCTTTGCAAGATATCAAGATACCATCCACTCGAAGAGAGATGCAAAGCCTAAACGGGAAAGTGGCCGCCCTAAGCAGGTTCATCTCTAAAGCAACCGACAAATGCATCCCTTTCTTTGAAGCTCTAAAGAAAGACAAAGGAAAGTTCGAATGGACTGACGAATGCTCGACAGCCTTCCTTAACTTAATCGAACACCTCCAGAGACCACCAGTACTCTCAACTCCAAATGAAGGCGAGGAACTATACCTATACCTTGCTGTGCCGTCCCATGCTTTAAGCGCCGCTTTGGTGAGAGAAGACAACCGCGCGCAGTGGCCCGTATACTTTGTAAGCAAGAGATTTACAGGGGCAGAAGCCAGATACCCTAAACTTGAAAAGCTAGCATACTGTTTGCTAATCACGTCACGGAAACTGCGACACTATTTCCAATCTCATTCCATCAGAGTTTTAACCGATCAACCATTAAGGCAGGTACTCCACCGCCCCGACACTTCTGGGCGACTACTTAAGTGGTGCATTGAACTGAGTCAATATGATACGACCTACCATCCTCACACCGCTATCAAGGGGCAAGCCATAGCTGATTTCATTGCCGAATTCACTACTAACGAAGGTAAGGAGCAATCTGAAGTGGCAGAAAATATCAAGTGGAATCTCTTCGTAGATGGAGCATCAAATGAACAAGGCTCGGGGGCAGGTGTTGTGATAATCACCCCCAGGGGAAGGAAGCTGCACTACGCCCTAAGGTTGGAATTCGCTGCCACCAACAATGACGCAGAATACGAAGCAGTGATAGCCGAATTAGAACTTTCCCTGGAGATTGGAGTCGGTTCTTTATGTCTCCATAGTGATTCTCAACTTATTGTAAATCAGATACTGGGAGAATTCCAAACTCGAGGAGATCGACTCACAGCGTATCTAAAGAAGACCAAGCTGCTGCTCAATCGGTTGGATCACTATTTAATCAAACACATTCCTCGAGAAAAGAATCAGGAGGCCGATGAACTAGCAAAGCAAGCTAGCATGAAGGACGGCACCGTTTCCCGAACAATAACCATCTTACAGCAACTAGCCCCGAGTTATGAGACAATGAATATGATAGCTGCAATCGAAGAGGAAACTTAGATGACTCCTATCCGGAAATATTTACAAGATGGCACACTGCCCGGCGAGCGTAATGAAGCTAAGAAAATCTTAAGGAAAGCTTCCCGCTACACATTACAAGAAGGCATCCTCTATCGGCGCGGCTTCTCTAATCCCTTATTAAGGTGTATCGCTGGAAGGGAAGCCAGGGAAGTCTTGTCCAACATCCATCAAGGAAGTTGCGGAGATCACACCGGAGGGCAGACTCTAGCCAAGAAAACACTCCAATACGGGTATTATTGGCCCACTTTAAACAAAGACGCCTTAGACTTCGTCAAAAAATGCAACAGATGTCCGAAATTTGCTAAGATTCCTCGACTGCCAACAAATGAGATTACTCAAATGACTAGCCCTTGGCCCTTTGCAATATGGGGAATTGACTTGATTGGCGAACTGCCAATGGGCCGAGGCGGAGCCAAATATGCCAAAGTGGCAGTTGACTATTTCACCAAATGGGTGGAAGCGGAGCCTCTAAATAAAATATCTTCGGCAAAAGTTATTAACTTCTTGATCAAAAATGTTTTATGCAGGTATGGGGTTCCACTCAAAATCATATCGGACAATGGACTTCAGTTTGACAGCGAGGAATTCACCGACTGGTGCCAAGAGCACGGAATTCACAAAAGCTTCTCATCTGTGGCTTACCCCCAGGCAAACGGACAAGTCGAAGCTGTCAACAAAATCCTCAAAACCCTAATCAAGAAGAAACTTGAAAAGTCAAAAGGCACTTGGGTGGATGAACTTCCTACGGCACTTTGGGCATACCGCACATCTTACAGAACATCAACAGGGCATACTCCTTTCTCTTTGGCATACAGATCGGAGGCCATGCTCCCAGTTGAAACTATAGTGCCTTTCCACCGTAGGATCCACTACAGCCCAAAAGAGAATGAAGAACTCCTCCACATGTCTTTGGATCTAATTGAGGAGAGAAGAAATGATGCAGCACTCAAAGCAGCAGCTCACAAGCAAAAGGCAGCAGCACAATACAACTCCAAAGTGAAACACCGCAGCTTACAAGAAGGAGATCTTGTCCTCAAACGGGTCTTCCCGTGCCCCGGGGCGCTAGATCCAGTCTGGGAGGGACCCTATGTAATTCATAAAGATCTCTACAACGGAGCTTATATTTTGTCAACAGTGGATGGAGAGGTGTTCCAGAGGGCATGGAACATCCAACACCTTCGTCGATACTTTTCTTAACTTGTACTGCCCATATGAAGTGAATTAACAAAGAGAATCAGTGGACGTAGGCATTTTCGTGCCGAACCACTTTAAAAATCTTGTCTCATGTTAACTTGTTCCTTTATGTCTTGGCTACTTGCTGAGTTTTATCCTTTTCTGTTGAATAAAATCCTGCATTTCCATTCAAGACGCATCATAGCGCGGCTTCACCTGGACAAGACCTAACAGGTACTATACGAATCTATGCACTCGCCAATGAGACACTTTTGCTCCAGCATCCCTCTGCGTGGGTTAACTCATTGCTCGCGACTGCCCTCAAAGCCAACTGTAATGAGCCGATTATAAGCCATCAAGAAGGCCGACTATAGCCGATGGCGGCTCATTACGGCGTTCGGCTCGCCGGCAACTGTGAACCTACTTTAAGCCTCAACATAAGGTGTGGCCAGCCAGGGGTAGTTTACGGTTGACGATCGACACCCACGCTAGCCTGCCACAGTAAATCGAATAATACCCACGATTGCGGGCCATAATGGCTCGGGTAGTTACTGCGCGCGATCTCGGCTCCGATATGTCTTAAGTGCGGCTGTGGTAAAAAAGATAAACTCCCCGCGAAGGCGTAAGATGGGTGACAAATGTCTCCAAGACCCACAGTTAGGGAAAGTGACTACAAAACCCGTTTGCCACGAACTTAAGCATATCGACGGCCTTCCGTGATTGGAAGTTTTACTATTTCTTATATTTCCATTTTATTTATAAAAACTTTCCTCCTATCCTCTATAACGATCCCTAAAGTACAGGACACAGAATAGGAGATGCCCGCCGATGGAAATAGGAACTCGCAACTAGATGACATGACACTCAACTGCATTCCATACTCAGCTACACAAGACATTCAAAGCTACCATATACAGCTAAAACATGAACGGCGGTACTTTCTTCTCTTGTATATAAATATGTAGCTATAATTTATGTGCACATCACACTAACGCTACCAAACATAAGTTATAGTTTAGGCAAGAACTTAGCATTAAACACAATTGAATCACTAGCACATGCACAGCTATATTTCTTATGCAACACATCAAAGTAACAAAAGCATTCAAATATAGCAGAATCAGTTAATGTTATGAAATTACATGTCAAAAATAAAGCCGTTCATTACAAATGATATAATTACAACCCAAAAGTACATTAATGTTTTGGGACTAGTATATACAGGAATACCAAGTAGGCCAAAAAATAATCACCTACAGCAGGGCTCCGCCTCTATCGTGCTCGCCCTTCGGGATCTACTTGACCGCAGAGTCAGAACTCCCAGCATGCTGGCCAGGGGTCCCACCTGTCCGATTCAGGAAAAGAATCCATCAGATAAATGATACGCAATCAAGTTAAGGAAAGATTGAGAGGGAAGACTTACCAGCATCTGCTCCCTGATCATCATCACCTAGCAGCACGCCTACCTCATCCGCAGCAAGCAGCCGCATGCCCTCCTTAACCGCCACCTTCTCTTCCTTAGTGAATTGGGCCGTAACCACATCCATCCTGAAAGCCGCACCACCTTCTTTATCCGCCTCAGCCTTGGCCTCCTCCAAAGCCGGGAGATATATCCTAGCCATGACCCGGGGATAATCGTCCATCTAGGACAGGTCGCCCTGCTTCCAAGTACAGAAGTACATGTCTTGGAGCATCTCATCCATCATCCCCTCGTTCTCCTCAAACTCTTTCATCCGGGCCTCAGAAGCCGATAGCCGTGCGACGGTGGCATCTCTCTCCAATCGGTATCTCGAGCAGTCAGCCTGAAGGGATTTCCTCATCACTTCCATCTCCTCCTTCAGCTTGGCCTGAGCAAGTTCTGCGGCCTCAAGCCTCCCAAATAAATCCTCTACCTGCTCAAGATCCGCTCTCCGAACCTCATCCACCGTTGCGTTGGCCATGTCAATTCGTTCTTTGCAAACAACCTCCATTTTTCGCAACTCAGCCTTGCTAGCCTCTTCCATGGTTTTCTTTAGTCGTCTGGAGGCCGTCTCATGCTGGGATATCTGGATAACCTGATCGGCAATCTATTTGGCCTGATCAGAAACCATTAGCTGCAACCGAATGTTAGCACTTCAGATTTCCTCTCCAGCCTTGGCCAGTCGAGCGTGATGCTCCATTAGCCTCTTGGTCTCTTCAGCCACCCGATCGATGTTTGCCTTGGCCTCATCCCCCATGGTCACAATCTGAGTAGTAAGCAAATCGAGGTCTAAGGACTTAGCCTCATCAAGCACCCGTACCATGGGATTGCGGGGAAGAAGACGCTCACCGTGGCCTCGTCAAAAGAAATGTCATGAAAACTCGGGTCCAAATCCGGGTGGCCGGCAAATGGGTTGCGAACCAAACCAGGATGGTCTATCGGGGTGATGGTTGGATTTTCGGACGGATGTGGGGAAGGCATAAACTCAGTATCTTCCTCAGTAATATCATGGATAGGCTGGACTGGAGGCTGAGGGCCAGATGAAGGTTCAAACAAAGATCGGCCCCTCTTCCTCTTTTGCATATCTTCTTCAATAACCCCGAGAAGAGGGCGATAGCCAACCACATCTCCGGGACGGCTAGTTGACGGCTTCGGTTTGGCGGAAGCTTTGAGTAGCTTGTACTGTTCAAGGTCGTGCCGAATATCTGATGTCTTGGCCACCTTACCCGTTCCTGGAATAAAAACCAAGTGTTACAAGCATGTATGAAACTATAATCCGAGAAATATGTTAAGTTAAAAGGAGTAGGAAAATGCATTTATTTTACAAACCGTGAGGGGGAGTGGGATACTGCAATAAGTCCTGAATCTCATTCCAGGACGGGAGATGGCCATAAAATATTACTAAGTCCTTATCATAAAAGGAATCTACGGAAGTTAAGAATTCACCTTGAACCGCCGGAGTTGCCTTAGTTGAAATACTCTCATAAGATAGACTGGCACCCGTCCCGACCTTATCAGACTCCTTCGATTTCTCCACCAAGGCCGACCCTTCTTCCAACCCCTCAAAAGATTGGCGAAAAGCATCATCCGTCCACTCATGAATCTCACCTACTTTCCCCGAAGACAAAGCCTCGGTGCCATCACCGCTCCGCCCTTCGCCACCCTCATCCCCATGACCTTCTCTACCACTTCCCCCCTCCGCTTCACCTCCTTCATCCTTGCCTTCTCCCTCCTCCACATCCTCTTCCTCCGGAACATCTGGGCATGTCCTAGGGGAGGGTCCATCGGATCTCTTGAGCTTCTTCCCCCCGACGACTGGAGGTACCGAGAAAGGTCTCCTCTTGCTACTCTTTGCAGTGGCCCCGTCATTAGCTTTGGCAGCCCTCTCCTCGGCTGTATCTCTCTGCTTAACCACGGATTGACATGGCAGAATCAAGTTGTGCTCCAAGAGAGTAGCATTCCTGATCAGGTAAGAAGCCGACCTATCCCTTCCTGAGATAGCCTCTATCTCCGCAGCCATCTGTACTAGGCGATCATTCTTCATGACCGCAAAGCCACCTGTCGCTAGCAAGAAATAAAATCATATAAGAAGAAGCATTGCAGTCGGGACAAAGAAATTACAAATGGAATTCAAATTACAGCAAGAAGTGAAAAGGCGAAAAGAAACGGAGTCGTCCTTGATGAAGAACCATTCCTTCTTAAACATGGTGAATTTCGAGTATAAGTCCAAGACCGGCTTGAAGGACACGGCCGACTATAAACTAATGTACGGAGACCCCTTCTTGTAGCCCCTTAGATTATACAAATATCGGATTTCCCGATTAGAAGGGAGGCGCCCATACCTCCTATGGAAGATAACGAATAGACACACTAAGATGGCGTAGGAGTTAAGCTGAAGCTAGAAAGGATCCACCTTCAGGTAGGTAATGAAGCCGACTATCCGCGCATTGATCGGAGGAATGGCCCCGCACATGCAATGGTATCGGCTATAGGCAAAATATCCTTCAGGAGGATCATACGGCATCACACCATCTCCCGGCAGCAGCATGCACGCTCTGTCAATTCCGAAGGAGCGAGCGATGACATCAAGTTGTCCCTCTTTGAGGGAGCTCGAAAAGCAATCGGGAGGAGATTTCAGAAGCTCTTGAGGGCCATATCCATCCACTAATGACCTCGGGGAAGATCCATGTCACGCTGGTTCCAGCTGGACTGGGGGCACAGCGGGAGACTCTCTTCTGTCCATAGATTTCCTCTGTTTTTCTGATCGGGTTTCCACTTTGCGAGACATTTACCTACAAACACAAAAGCAGAAGACATGTTATTAGAACAAGGAGTTCATTCGGCAGTACAAGGCAAAACCTCATTCGGCATTCCAAGCATATAAGGCCCATTCGGCACTCAACGCCCAATCTCATTTGGCGGTCAAAGTCTTAAAGTCCATCCGGTAATACAAGAACATAAACTCATTCGGCGGAAAAGAATCTCACCTGATTCGACAAAGACAAGATCCTAGTTCGGCTAATATGTTTGATTCGGCAGAGACGAAAATGTTGATTCGGCGGAGACGAGAGTGTTGATTCGGCAAAGATAGGTGTCTGGAAAAACAAGAACTCTAGGCACATACTTATAGGCAAAAGGCGTTGGCCGAACCAACAGGTTCGGCACACCACACCGAATAAGGACGTCCCAACCAAAACAAAGTGCGACATATGCTGGCATATGCCTCACTTTGGGGGTCAAATGTTGGGTGCGTTTCCACCACGACCGAACCAAGAATAAGGAAGCAATCCCGAACCAAGCTCCTTCCCTACTACCGGACCAAGTTCTCACCGAACCAGACTGTCAGGACCCGATTTTTCGTTGCCGAAAAACCGAACACTGAGGGGGTTTTTAAGAAAGAAGAGAAAAGAAAAAGAGAGAAGAGTAGATAAGAAGATAGAAAATAGAGAATTTGAAAATAGAAAAAGAGAATAGAAAATTTTAAAATAGAACATAGAGAAGAAGGAATATAAAACAGGACAACAACATCAATATCTCACAATTCGCAGCGGAACAACATATAATAAATAAATAAATATTCTTTAAACAAAGAACTATATCAGTTATTACATTTCATCATATTTCATTACATCAAATCATCAGAGTGTACAACAACATACAACATCAAACAGTGGAAAAGAGATACTATATACTAATAATATGCTACGCCATCCAGCTTGCCTCCAGCAACTCCTGAATATCCAGAATTTCCTGATAAACCTAACTCTTGACTGCCCGTGTGGAAATTGGTGGGCACCCAGAGTTTAGGAAGGAAAACAATAAACTCCGAGTCAGTCATGTGACTGGTGTGAGAACTCAAAACAGTTTATTTACTTTAAAATCAAATAGAGGAATATTTTTGAAATCAATTCGCAATGCTTTTGAAAATGTAACTACCATAAGACCTCCCACCACACACACAATGCAAACGCAGACTTGGAGGAGATTTCTTCTTATGTTAGTCAAAGATGCTTGATACGCATTTAAAATAACATTTGATATTATTACTAGTGCATAGTGTAGAACAAATCCTTTCGAAAGTAGAATATAAATCTTAGCCAGCATAGGTACCATTATATTATGCCTACTAATAGCTACCATATTAAATGGCAGGTTCTACAACTAAAACCGTACAAGTTTCGTATTGCTTCTTTGGATTTCCAACAAATGGTCAGGCCAAGGAACTTCCCATTGCCACTGAGAATGCCTCTGGAAAGACACCCCCGAGAACCAAACCGGAACTCTACCAACACAAGGCCGGGTTACCCCTAACTGGGTAACTACTGACACGAGCACGCCATTCCCCGATCGTAAACGACCTTTTTCACGGGATCCCGATAACCAACAACCACAAAGTAATAAACTCGTAGTAACCACATAGGTTAAATATCTGGGCTCCATACCATGATACAACCTCTATCCAGAAGGAAATGTACATACCCTAAGGGGAGCTACAGCAACCCCTAATAACCTTGCTGCTTCTTTCCTGTTTTGACCATTTCCGGGATGTGAGGCTCGATGAATTCACGCCCACAAAAACATACTTTATACAAAAGCCATGCTTTGGGTCAACAAATGATCAACACAATGATCACTAGGATAGACGATCAAATAAACGATCCTATCACAAATAATCAACACAATGATCATTTCAGCATCACTCGGCATGTCACATTACCAAAATGGGATATATCGCTGATAACTTCAACTATATAACCTCTGAACTCGTACGTCTCAGAGAAGGGTGTTAAGCTAAAAGAATAAATTCTCCGCCACCAACAGAAATATATTTGAAAGAAATCGGCTTTATATCTCAACTTGTAATGTCAGACATACCATCCATACAAGTCTGTTCCGGGATCGAACAGAACCGAAGGCACTTACAAAGAAGTCCTTGCAATCCGAATAATTTCTAATCACGTTCGGATTTCCCATCACTTATGGAGATCTCAATACCAGGGATCAGCCAGTGTAGAGACAATCAACAAGAAATCCTTTCGCTTTCGAAAATATCCGGTCTTCAACACCGATCTTCGAATGCAATTTATCACGACGTATCACATATTCGGAATGGGTTATACGACCCCATGGTCCTTTCCCGGTTAACCCGAATAGTGAGCGCTTATTTAAAAAAATAAGCGTGGCATTCAATTTCAAACAATTCACAACAAATACCTATTCGAAGGTAAATATTGATAGTCGGTTATTGAACTATCAATAGATATGCCAACATCACCAGAATCCAAATAATTTTCCAAATTATTTATTTCCCAAAAATATCTTTAGAAGATATAACTTTCCATATTTCAAAAATAAATCAATATTTATTTTTAAACCTATTTTCCCAATTCCTTTTATAAATTCCATATTGAACTTATATTTCCAAAATATTTATGAATATATGATTTCAAATATCCATTTTTCAATTTATCTTCAAAAAGATAAATTGTCAACTTATTCACTTTATATTGGAAAACATTTCTATACTTATTAAATAAGTAATTCACAATCTTTTATTTTCAACACTTAGAAAATATTCTATATACTTAAATCGAAATTAAGTATATATTTCTTTCTTTAAGGAAATCATTCACTTAACCGTATTTATTTGGGCCAAAACGATGTTGCGTAAAACATCGTTACGACAACCCAAAATCACTAGTATAGGGATTCGAAATAAAATAGATATATAAATCCCAATACCATACAAAACATTTCCTTTCGGAAATTATCTATTATAACAACAGTGTTATAATCTATTATTTCCTTCTATTTCTCGAAAACATCTATTTCAACCATAAATGTTGAAATCTATAATTTCGAATCTCAATACATTTTTAAAACATCGTTAGATCGTTTTAACTCTGTTTAAAATATCACATTCCAAATAATTCTTTAACATAATATTCACTATACAAAAACGTGAATATATATTATTAATAAATTTTATTTCTTCTATTCCTTTTATTTTAAGGAATTATTCACTGTTTAAAACATGGATATAACTCCATTAATAAATTGCAACAATTTACTTATCAAAATAAGTAGTTTGCGAATTTATAAAACAATGTTTATAAATTCTATTTCTATTTCTTTTACAACAACTTTCTTTTATACATTTTCTTTATTAACCTATCTCAATTCATATCACAATGATATACTAAAAATTCATATTATAAGTCAAATACTTATAATTTATTTATTTACAAAATTGTTTCTCTAAACTTCACTAATCTACAAATCTTATAACTTCTAAGATTCATTTATTTATCCAAACTCATTCCTTTAATAACTTTATAAATTTTATAAACCTACTGCTTATAAAATTCTATTTATAACTTCACCGTTATAATTCTATAATTCCAATTTATGAAATTCATTTACAATTCTTTCTAACACTTAGAAAAGTTCGTTTTACACTTCTAATATTTTTAATTTACAAATATCAATTTATAAATCTTTTAATACAAATGAATTTGTATTATTATTTTAAAACATCTTTTGAACTCTTTTAGAATTCCATCATTTTGATTTATAAAATAATCCAATTTCATAAATCCTATTTTTAAACTTTTTATAATAGATTCAAAAATCTCAGTTTAAACTATTTTATAAAATCATCAATCCCTTATTTTCAAAAATAAATTTTTTTAACTATATTTCTTAAAAATATAACTTTTATAACATTAAAAATTTATAACGTTTATTTATTTATAATGGATCAATTCCAAAAATATTTAATAAACGTATATTTCCAAAAATCCTTTTTGAAATTAAAATCGTATTTTTTTTTTTATTTCAAAAATTGGATCCGATGATGCAACACATCAATAGTCAATCACGATTCTCACACATCATATATCATCCATGATAAACAATCAAATATCACAATATATGAAATCAAATAAATATTTGTGAGGAATCCAGTTGGATCCCTCCAACCTGTTTCCCTGCATCCACAGACATTAGCACAATACCATTCCGTTTCAAGACGGAATATCGCGGTATATGGGATTTTATAAATATATATCCGCTTACTAACGGCGCATAGGGTCTCATCCGCTAAAAAAGAAATGCGGGAAATCAATCAACTGCAATATATACATATGCCAATATATATATATATTGCTATATATATAATATAATACCAATTCCACTTCGAGGTGGAATATCGCGGTATATGTGTGTAATAAATAACCTCCGCTTACTAACGGCGTATAGGGTCTATTCACATCCAATATATATATATATATATAACAATCATCATTCAAGCATTCAATCAACACAGTCAATCAATTTTAAATCTAGCTATTTAAAATTTAAAATTAACAACAGAAATTCTTTTTGAGTGAGAAGTTCTCACCTTTGCTTTTATTAGCAATCCACTTTTCCATCTTGACTCGATTTCTTGATTTATACCTAGTATAAATATTTTATACAATTCAATTAATATTCGAATCAATCGAATAAATTAAATTTTCATTTAAAAATTTTTTATTCATCAGTTTTCTCCTTTAATAGTTTAAATTAACTGATAGTTTTATTTTTAAACCAATTTCTCGTTTAAACAAATTTATTTAACTAATTATTAAATTTTCTTTCTTTTAAATAAATTTAATTAACCAGTGGCCTTTATTTTTAAATCAATTCCTTTTAGTAAATTAACCTAACATTTAAATTTTATACTAATTTCCTTTTTATACCTACTCTTCACATTCTAAAAATAATATTCTTGTCTTTAAAATTTTAACTTCAACAATTTATCAAATCCACTTGAATATTTATTTTTATTTTCAATCTTCCTTTTATAAATTTAAATAACTATCGATTTAGTTCTAAACAAATGATTTATTTATTTTTAAACTAATACTTTTAAATTTTATCATCAAATTTGAATTCTTAATAAATTTTCTTTAATAAATTTAATTGTCTAACAAATTTCTTCTTAATAAATTATTTTAACTAAAATCTAAATTTTAAAACTAAATCCCTTTTATTTTAAATTTTTCTTTAGTAATTTAAATTTGATGAGTATGGCAAATATATTTATATGCTCATTATACTTTTAACCAAATCTTCTTCTACAAAAATATTTTTCATTTAAAACTAAATTTTATATTTAACTGATAATTTTGTTTTAACAATTAAATTTAATTTTAAACAATTTTTCTTCTTTAATAGATTATTTTAACTAAAAATCTAAATTTTAAAACAAATTCTTTTTAATACATTTATCTAATTAAACTTAAATTTAAACTAAATTTACTTAAATACATTATCCTTCCTTTTACAAATTATATATATATATATATATATATATTCCAAATAAAATTTGCTGTTTACTGCCTAAAATTTTTTTCTGTTCGCTGTTTTTTTTTTTCTATATTTATTTTATTTTATATATATATTAACTAAAAATTTAACAAAATTAAATTAAATTACCTTACTGGCGAAATCGTGTCCACCCCGCGTCGATGACATCGTGCCGCCATCATTGCGACGTCGTCGCTTGTCGCGCGCGGCCCACACCCCATCGTCTTCGAGTACCCCCCCCCCATTGCGCGAGCCCCAAAGTCTAACGCCGCCGTGTCTCGCGCTCGAGCGCGCTTCAACTCGATCGAACTCTCCATCTCCAATCGCGTGCCCCCAAACTGCGTCGCCCCACGCGTACGTGCGCGCCCTCCACCATGATTCGAACCACCCCACGGCGCCGCCTTCAACGTCGCGCGCCGCGCTTGCTTCCCCCACGCGCGATTCGCCTCGCCTCCTTCGGCCATTATTTAGTTTAGGTTTTTTTTTTCCCTGTTTGAAGTGAATTTTTTTTTTTGAGAGGAGGGATTCGGTGTTTTTAAAAGGGAAAGGGGAAAGAAGACGAGAGGAGAGGCTCGCGTGATTTGTTTGCTTTCGCGATTTTTAGGTCGCCATTGTTTTTATTTGAAACGAAGATCTTGTTTTCTGATTGAGATGAAGGGGGAGATATTTAAAATCTAACGCAGTATGCTTGGCACGATTTATTTCGTGATTTATCGGCGTGATTTTAGGCGTGAGAAAGGGGATGCTGTTGTTTATTTTAATTTAAATTTAAATTTAAATTAAATTCGTTTCGATACAAATTTCAACGCGTTTACTCACCGTGTGTTCACATAGCAACTCCAAAAATTATGAAATTTGAAATCCGGCAATAATTCAATATTACGGACCCAATGGAACTCGTTTCGTCGAATTCCGAGACTGTGCCTCGGACGGCTATTTTTAAATATCGATTCGAACGATTAAATTTCAAAACTGAACAAATCACTTTAAAATTCAATTCTGAAGCTTCTATAATCTTCAGTATTATCAATATGAATTTTACAAGCCTTTGAAATATCTTTAATTGGCTTAAATTTGAAGATTCAAATTTTTATTCAACTCCGATAGATTAAATTCTATAATTTAATCGTCAATTTCAAAGTTAAATTGAAAACTCAATCTAAACCATCATTCAAATATTTAAAATAAATTAAATATTTCCAAATTAAATTGTTTAAAATTCTGGGTCGTTACAATCTTTCCCTCTTAAAAGAATTTCGTCCCGAAATTACAAGTTAAGAAGAATGCCCTTATCCCGTCTATATTTTTTTCACAATCCAAATAGTTTTATCAACTTACTAACCTAAATCTTTTTACTAGAGATTCACTATCATTTCAACTAGCTTTTCAACTTCATTTATAGGTTTCAAACAATATTGTTTTACTAATCATTCAAATTTAAATTCAAATTCAAATTTCAAACTTTCAAATTTTTCTCAAAATTTTTCTAACACCCTAAATTTTCGAAAAATTTCGCCAGCGTCTCCTTTGCGCGGCTAGCTCGGTACGACTACAAAATGGCACCACGGCCCCTCAGAATCAAAAAGAAAAGAGAAAAGCCAAGTGGCTAGAGAAGAAAGTCATCAAATCTCATATTAAAATTGAAATACGTACCTTTTTGTCGAGCAATTCAATTTTTATCTTTGAAATTAAAATTTCCATTTCTTTATACACCTGTATAACCTGTAAAATCTGCTAGTAGTAGCATCCAAATCCAATATTCAAACCATTTTGCCAATTCTATTGCAAAATTTTCTACATATGTTTATTTATATGTTTTTACTTCACTATTGAAGTTACATATCTAATTCCATCAATTTTACATTTCAATTCAATTCACAATTTAAATTTCATTTGAATTCAATTCACAATTTTTAAATTTCATTTGAATTCAATTCTCAATTCTAGATATTGAATTTTAACGATTAACTTTCATTCAGTAATCCATATTACTACTTTCAATTAGTTTCATTCACTAATTCATTCCATTTGAAATTATTTTACTAATGAATAAATTATCAAGTTAATTTACTTGAATTCAATCCATTTTATTTAATTCCATATACTAATGATAATAATTCTATATTATCACTTCTAACAATCATGCAACCATATACTATAATAATTCATAGAAAATCATTTCTTTTCTATACAAAAATAGTTTTGGGCAAAATTATTTTATAATATAAATCAATTTTATATTCACTAACAAATACGCGCTCATATCTATTATTACACTCAAAATCATTCTAGAGTACTGCTGACTCTATCTCTAACGAGTAATACCCATCAGAACCATGGTTGTCGCTTAACCAACAGCTCTGATACCACATTGTCAGGACCCGATTTTTCGTTGCCGAAAAACCGAACACTGAGGGGGTTTTTAAGAAAGAAGAGAAAAGAAAAAGAGAGAAGAGTAGATAAGAAGATAGAAAATAGAGAATTTGAAAATAGAAAAAGAGAATAGAAAATTTTAAAATAGAACATAGAGAAGAAGGAATATAAAACAGGACAACAACATCAATATCTCACAATTCGCAGCGGAACAACATCTAATAAATAAATAAATATTCTTTAAACAAAGAACTATATCAGTTATTACATTTCATCATATTTCATTACATCAAATCATCAGAGTGTACAACAACATACAACATCAAACAGTGGAAAAGAGATACTATATACTAATAATATGCTACGCCATCCAGCTTGCCTCCAGCAACTCCTGAATATCCAGAATTTCCTGATAAACCTAACTCTTGACTGCCCGTGTGGAAATTGGTGGGCACCCAGAGTTTAGGAAGGAAAATAATAAACTCCGAGTCAGTCATGTGACTGGTGTGAGAACTCAAAACAGTTTATTTACTTTAAAATCAAATAGAGGAATATTTTTGAAATCAATTCGCAATGCTTTTGAAAATGTAACTACCATAAGACCTCCCACCACACACACAATGCAAACGCAGACTTGGAGGAGATTTCTTCTTATGTTAGTCAAAGATGCTTGATACGCATTTAAAATAACATTTGATATTATTACTAGTGCATAGTGTAGAACAAATCCTTTCGAAAGTAGAATATAAATCTTAGCCAGCATAGGTACCATTATATTATGCCTACTAATAGCTACCATATTAAATGGCAGGTTCTACAACTAAAACCGTACAAGTTTCGTATTGCTTCTTTGGATTTCCAACAAATGGTCAGGCCAAGGAACTTCCCATTGCCACTGAGAATGCCTCTGGAAAGACATCCCCGAGAACCAAACCGGAACTCTACCAACACAAGGCCGGGTTACCCCTAACTGGGTAACTACTGACACGAGCACGCCATTCCCCGATCGTAAACGACCTTTTTCACGGGATCCCGATAACCAACAACCACAAAGTAATAAACTCGTAGTAACCACATAGGTTAAATATCTGGGCTCCATACCATGATACAACCTCTATCCAGAAGGAAATGTACATACCCTAAGGGGAGCTACAGCAACCCCTAATAACCTTGCTGCTTCTTTCCTGTTTTGACCATTTCCGGGATGTGAGGCTCGATGAATTCACGCCCACAAAAACATACTTTATACAAAAGCCATGCTTTGGGTCAACAAATGATCAACACAATGATCACTAGGATAGACGATCAAATAAACGATCCTATCACAAATAATCAACACAATGATCATTTCAGCATCACTCGGCATGTCACATTACCAAAATGGGATATATCGCTGATAACTTCAACTATATAACCTCTAAACTCGTACGTCTCAGAGAAGGGTGTTAAGCTAAAAGAATAAATTCTCCGCCACCAACAGAAATATATTTGAAAGAAATCGGCTTTATATCTCAACTTGTAATGTCAGACATACCATCCATACAAGTCTGTTCCGGGATCGAACAGAACCGAAGGCACTTACAAAGAAGTCCTTGCAATCCGAATAATTTCTAATCACGTTCGGATTTCCCATCACTTATGGAGATCTCAATACCAGGGATCAGCCAGTGTAGAGACAATCAACAAGAAATCCTTTCGCTTTCGAAAATATCCGGTCTTCAACACCGATCTTCGAATGCAATTTATCACGACGTATCACATATTCGGAATGGGTTATACGACCCCATGGTCCTTTCCCGGTTAACCCGAATAGTGAGCGCTTATTTAAAAAAATAAGTGTGGCATTCAATTTCAAACAATTCACAACAAATACCTATTCGAAGGTAAATATTGATAGTCGGTTATTGAACTATCAATAGATATGCCAACATCACCAGAATCCAAATAATTTTCCAAATTATTTATTTCCCAAAAATATCTTTAGAAGATATAACTTTCCATATTTCAAAAATAAATCAATATTTATTTTTAAACCTATTTTCCCAATTCCTTTTATAAATTCCATATTGAACTTATATTTCCAAAATATTTATGAATATATGATTTCAAATATCCATTTTTCAATTTATCTTCAAAAAGATAAATTCTCAACTTATTCACTTTATATTGGAAAACATTTCTATACTTATTAAATAAGTAATTCACAATCTTTTATTTTCAACACTTAGAAAATATTCTATATACTTAAATCGAAATTAAGTATATATTTCTTTCTTTAAGGAAATCATTCACTTAACCGTATTTATTTGGGCCAAAACGATGTTGCGTAAAACATCGTTACGACAACCCAAAATCACTAGTATAGGGATTCGAAATAAAATAGATATATAAATCCCAATACCATACAAAACATTTCCTTTCGGAAATTATCTATTATAACAACAGTGTTATAATCTATTATTTCCTTCTATTTCTCGAAAACATCTATTTCAACCATAAATGTTGAAATCTATAATTTCGAATCTCAATACATTTTTAAAACATCGTTAGATCGTTTTAACTCTGTTTAAAATATCACATTCCAAATAATTCTTTAACATAATATTCACTATACAAAAACGTGAATATATATTATTAATAAATTTTATTTCTTCTATTCCTTTTATTTTAAGGAATTATTCACTGTTTAAAACATGGATATAACTCCATTAATAAATTGCAACAATTTACTTATCAAAATAAGTAGTTTGCGAATTTATAAAACAATGTTTATAAATTCTATTTCTATTTCTTTTACAACAACTTTCTTTTATACATTTTCTTTATTAACCTATCTCAATTCATATCACAATGATATACTAAAAATTCATATTATAAGTCAAATACTTATAATTTATTTATTTACAAAATTGTTTCTCTAAACTTCACTAATCTACAAATCTTATAACTTCTAAGATTCATTTATTTATCCAAACTCATTCCTTTAATAACTTTATAAATTTTATAAACCTACTGCTTATAAAATTCTATTTATAACTTCACCGTTATAATTCTATAATTCCAATTTATGAAATTCATTTACAATTCTTTCTAACACTTAGAAAAGTTCGTTTTACACTTCTAATATTTTTAATTTACAAATATCAATTTATAAATCTTTTAATACAAATGAATTTGTATTATTATTTTAAAACATCTTTTGAACTCTTTTAGAATTCCATCATTTTGATTTATAAAATAATCCAATTTCATAAATCCTATTTTTAAACTTTTTATAATAGATTCAAAAATCTCAGTTTAAACTATTTTATAAAATCATCAATCCCTTATTTTCAAAAATAAATTTTTTTAACTATATTTCTTAAAAATATAACTTTTATAACATTAAAAATTTATAACGTTTATTTATTTATAATGGATCAATTCCAAAAATATTTAATAAACGTATATTTCCAAAAATCCTTTTTGAAATTAAAATCGTATTTTTTTTTTTATTTCAAAAATTGGATCCGATGATGCAACACATCAATAGTCAATCACGATTCTCACACATCATATATCATCCATGATAAACAATCAAATATCACAATATATGAAATCAAATAAATATTTGTGAGGAATCCAGTTGGATCCCTCCAACCTGTTTCCCTGCATCCACAGACATTAGCACAATACCATTCCGTTTCAAGACGGAATATCGCGGTATATGGGATTTTATAAATATATATCCGCTTACTAACGGCGCATAGGGTCTCATCCGCTAAAAAAGAAATGCGGGAAATCAATCAACTGCAATATATACATATGCAAATATATATATATTGCTATATATATAATATAATACCAATTCCACTTCGAGGTGGAATATCGCGGTATATGTGTGTAATAAATAACCTCCGCTTACTAACGGCGTATAGGGTCTATTCACATCCAATATATATATATATATATAACAATCATCATTCAAGCATTCAATCAACACAGTCAATCAATTTTAAATCTAGCTATTTAAAATTTAAAATTAACAACAGAAATTCTTTTTGAGTGAGAAGTTCTCACCTTTGCTTTTATTAGCAATCCACTTTTCCATCTTGACTCGATTTCTTGATTTATACCTAGTATAAATATTTTATACAATTCAATTAATATTCGAATCAATCGAATAAATTAAATTTTCATTTAAAATTTTTTTATTCATCAGTTTTCTCCTTTAATAGTTTAAATTAACTGATAGTTTTATTTTTAAACCAATTTCTCGTTTAAACAAATTTATTTAACTAATTATTAAATTTTCTTTCTTTTAAATAAATTTAATTAACCAGTGGCCTTTATTTTTAAATCAATTCCTTTTAGTAAATTAACCTAACATTTAAATTTTATACTAATTTCCTTTTTATACCTACTCTTCACATTCTAAAAATAATATTCTTGTCTTTAAAATTTTAACTTCAACAATTTATCAAATCCACTTGAATATTTATTTTTATTTTCAATCTTCCTTTTATAAATTTAAATAACTATCGATTTAGTTCTAAACAAATGATTTATTTATTTTTAAACTAATACTTTTAAATTTTATCATCAAATTTGAATTCTTAATAAATTTTCTTTAATAAATTTAATTGTCTAACAAATTTCTTCTTAATAAATTATTTTAACTAAAATCTAAATTTTAAAACTAAATCCCTTTTATTTTAAATTTTTCTTTAGTAATTTAAATTTGATGAGTATGGCAAATATATTTATATGCTCATTATACTTTTAACCAAATCTTCTTCTACAAAAATATTTTTCATTTAAAACTAAATTTTATATTTAACTGATAATTTTGTTTTAACAATTAAATTTAATTTTAAACAATTTTTCTTCTTTAATAGATTATTTTAACTAAAAATCTAAATTTTAAAACAAATTCTTTTTAATACATTTATCTAATTAAACTTAAATTTAAACTAAATTTACTTAAATACATTATCCTTCCTTTTACAAATTTTATATATATATATATATATATATATATATTCCAAATAAAATTTGCTGTTTACTGCCTAAAATTTTTTTCTGTTCGCTGTTTTTTTTTTTCTATATTTATTTTATTATATATATATATTAACTAAAAATTTAACAAAATTAAATTAAATTACCTTACTGGCGAAATCGTGTCCACCCCGCGTCGATGACATCGTGCCGCCATCATTGCGACGCCGTCGCTTGTCGCGCGCGGCCCACACCCCATCGTCTTCGAGTACCCCTCCCCCCATTGCGCGAGCCCCAAAGTCTAACGCCGCCGTGTCTCGCGCTCGAGCGCGCTTCAACTCGATCGAACTCTCCATCTCCAATCGCGTGCCCCCAAACTGCGTCGCCCCACGCGTACGTGCGCGCCCTCCACCATGATTCGAACCACCCCACGGCGCCGCCTTCAACGTCGCGCGCCGCGCTTGCTTCCCCCACGCGCGATTCGCCTCGCCTCCTTCGGCCATTATTTAGTTTAGGTTTTTTTTTTTTCCCTGTTTGAAGTGAATTTTTTTTTTTTGAGAGGAGGGATTCGGTGTTTTTAAAAGGGAAAGGGGAAAGAAGACGAGAGGAGAGGCTCGCGTGATTTGTTTGCTTTCGCGATTTTTAGGTCGCCATTGTTTTTATTTGAAACGAAGATCTTGTTTTCTGAACGAGATGAAGGGGGAGATATTTAAAATCTAACGCAGTATGCTTGGCACGATTTATTTCGTGATTTATCGGCGTGATTTTAGGCGTGAGAAAGGGGATGCTGTTGTTTATTTTAATTTAAATTTAAATTTAAATTAAATTCGTTTCGATACAAATTTCAACGCGTTTACTCACCGTGTGTTCACATATCAACTCCAAAAATTATGAAATTTGAAATCCGGCAATAATTCAATATTACGGACCCAATGGAACTCGTTTCGTCGAATTCCGAGACTGTGCCTCGGACGGCTATTTTTAAATATCGATTCGAACGATTAAATTTCAAAACTGAACAAATCACTTTAAAATTCAATTCTGAAGCTTCTATAATCTTCAGTATTATCAATATGAATTTTACAAGCCTTTGAAATATCTTTAATTGGCTTAAATTTGAAGATTCAAATTTTTATTCAACTCCGATAGATTAAATTCTATAATTTAATCGTCAATTTCAAAGTTAAATTGAAAACTCAATCTAAACCATCATTCAAATATTTAAAATAAATTAAATATTTCCAAATTAAATTGTTTAAAATTCTGGGTCGTTACACCAGACCAAGGCCAGTGATGCCGAACCATCCCTCGTCCATCCATCACCGGACCAACCTACCTCGCCTACCACCGAACCACCTTTTACCGGACCAAATCCCACCGAGTCCTACCGAGCCAAACTTCATCCACTCTCCACCGAACCAAAGCATACCGAATCAACACTGCCAGGCCAGATTGCATCAGCTCAGGCCCACCAGCAGCTATATACTTCTAGGACGCCTGCCTCCAGCCTCACTCTATAAATAAAGTGGCAGGGGTACAACAATGGCGGACAAGTTTGAGAGCTGAAGCACGGATAAAACTTTCAAACAACTTTCAGTTACTTGTAATCAAAGCTTTGTACTTGTAATCTGAATAGAAAAGGAGAATAACATATAAAGTGGACGTAGGCACGTTCTGACCGAACCATTATAAATCTGGGTGTCCTTTACAGTTTAGTCCATCTACTTCATATATCTGTGTACATCACCCAAACCATTAAGAACAACATATAATCAACAAAATCATACGACTTGGAGGTGTTTCCCATTTTTTGTGCAAACAGGTCTTACATTACACTTCTGGGAAAATCTAAACTCATCACTTTAGAGTTTATTTCAAATCAGTTCTAATATAATGTATATCCCACATACATACATATTTGTTTCCTTTACACACCAACTTACTTTAAATTCTAAACCATCTTTGGTTTTAAATTCAAACAGAATTTTCAAACCACCCTTGTTTGAAACAAGTCCCTTTCATTCAAATAATACTTATTTATTATTTCTTTTAGCACTTTGAAAAAAATTCCAAATTTTTCTGGGATTAGATTTAAAACTTCACGATTTAGATCATCTTCAGTTCTAATTTATAAGTCATACTTACCTAAATGTTTTACTTCCTTAAAACATTTCATTATTAAATACAACAACCATTTATGATAATAACCAAGTTTATCATATCTGGAAACCAATTCATAATCATCTTATTTTGAAAATTCTTCTCCAAATTCAAGATTTTAATTTCGTTTGAATCCATTCCAAACTTACCTTCATTTAATTTCAATTCGGTTATACCACTTAATTGTCATTATTCTATTTAATTCCAATGATCAATAACCAATCTCTTATATATTGGAAAAACTATTGCTTTCAAAATATAAACTTATTTAAAATCATTTTATAAGAAAATAACAAGTACGCTCTCATATATATATAAACACACACACACACACTCTCAACTCATTCTAGGGTACTACTAACCCTATACTTAATGAGTAAACCCACCAAAGCCAAGGCTATCGCTTAACCTTCTGCTTTGATACCAAATGTAATGACCCAGAAATCTCGATCCTGAAAATTCCAGATAGTTAGGAAAGAAGAAAAGAGATAGAAAAAGAAACAGAAAACCAACTCAGAATCTCACATTTGCAGCGGATCGAAATATAATATCGAATAATATCATTTATATAAAGAAAGCTGTATAATTTAATTGCATTTAAATACATCAGAGTTGCAACATATACACAAACACTGGACAGATATAATCAACATGTCCCAGACAAACTACAATATATCACAACGGAATACACACCATACGTTCTTGCCATCCAGCTCGCCTCCTGAGCTCCAGAACGTCCTTCCTGGAAATCTATAATACTCGGTTTGACCCGAGCATTACATCAAAGTAACAACCGGGTCAGGATGGAAACTAGTGTGAGTAAACCCATCCAACAAGAAATACCAATGCATAATACTTATGTAAAATCCCAGGGTAACTCGTACTTTCTACGAGTTCTTACTTACCATAGTCAATACATCATACATTCATATCTAGGTATTATTACTTAAATTAAATGACCAAGCTTACATTATAATTCCATTCCAGCCTAATCATTCCAAACTCAAATTCCATAAAGAATGTTTGTATATTACAGATCGAAGTGGGTTCGGGTATTTACTGATACCTGACCCCGGTCTCTTCGGTTCTAATATCATTATTTCATTCAAATTATTAAGTTTAAACATTTACAATCTATATTCAGGATATCATATCCACACAATGGTTCATCTCAGATAAATAACACATATTAACACGGTTCAACCAAAATATCTCATACCACAAAAACATCACAAAACTCAAATCAGAGAATCAATAGTCTAGGGCACCCAATAACATTTAATCCTTTATGAGCGAGATTGATTAGTCACACAATTTCTAATTAATCAAAAATAAAATTTAAATTAATTAATTCAAATCACCTTTAAATCCCGCTTACCTATCATTAATTACAAATCAATTAATCAATCGTCCTTAAATTATCATCTTTAATTACATTAAGTAATTAATCTCTAATTAATTAAACAAATTAATTAACCTTCGACCACTCACTTTGAATAACCCTTTAATTTCTCACATAAAGTAATATACATTGATCCTTAATTAATTACTCAAATTAATTATTTTATATTCACTTATATTTATTTATTATCCTATAATTAATCACACTAATTACTAACCCTCAATTTTAAAATTTCCTTAATTAACCCATACTTTAATTAATTACGCTAAGTAATTAATCCTCAATTACTTCCATTATGTAATTTCCCTTTTATTTACTTTCATCAAGTAATTGTTCCATTGATTGATTATCCTCAATTAATTTACCTTTAATTATTTATTAATTCAACCTTTAATTACAAATATAATTACTTAATCCTTAGCAAATAAATTCTTTAAATTACTTATATTAAGTAATTACCATTTATTAAATCTCATTTAGTAATTACCTATTAATTACCCACATTAATTAATGACATATAGTCATTATCATTAATTAATTACATTAAGTAATTGATCCTTAATAAATTTATCATCTTTTAATTAATTGCCGTAGTTAATAGATCAATCCCTTAAATTGATTACACAACTAATTGACTAATTATCTTAATAATTAAATTAATTAATTTTTCTCTTAACTGATTACATTAATTAATTTACCATCCTTATTAAATAATTTATACTTATTCAATTACATTATTTAAATCATCTTAAAAAAACATGTAGGAATTAACCTACTATATAATCACTTAAACAAATAATTTCAAAGCATTTGAAATTACGAAATCTTGTTTTAAACTGCTACTGCTTGTTTCAGATCATGGTTTAAGATTTCTTTTGTAACTTCACATTTTTGATAAACTAGAAAACCTGATTGATAAACAACAATCAACTAGAGACCACACCAGTTTCCCGAGTCCTACCCGATAGACAACGCGAGCCATTAATAAAAACTAATCGAGTCTAATCCTTCTTCTACCCGAGTCAAATCGAGACAAAATCCCATCACCACAACCCAAACTCAAATGCACAGAAAATCTGGTGCACGTGCACCCACCCATAGCGGTGCTCCGGCCATACATCCCACCTCCGGCAAGTCACCGTTGTCCTTCTTTATCAACACCGACTACCAATTTCCCAGAATAATCACGAAATCGAAAATCGATATGTTAGAACCCATCAAAACAAAACACTCCGACATATAACCGCCTCGACACTCCGATTCCGGCCACCAAAAATCATAATCCTTCGCCCTAAGATTTGCATAACCACCATGCTTCCGCTGTGCCACGACCGATCAAGTCCCATGCCCCAGAGATAATATAGCAGACAAATTTCTAACCTCATCCAAAATGGTGCCCAAAACCCTACTCCGACCAAGAACCTCCGCCACGGTGATTAATAAAATCAACCTCCAATTTCCCACACACGCCAACCTCCTAGTTACCTTCCGTGGCGATTTCGACCATCTTGAGTCCTCCGATCACCAGAAAGACCCCAAAACCCAAAATATGGTCAACCTCAGTTTCCTCGCTTGATACAATACTATAAATTGTGATTTTCCTTTTAAAAATCCTTGTTTCCAAAGACGACTCAAGTGATATGCCTGAATGATCAAAATCCTGATATTTGATTTTAACATATTTCCAGGTTTCCACTATCTTGCATAATTTCCAGATAAAATTCCAACAAATTTTACTTAAATATATTTTAAAAACTTAGTTTAGTTTTAAACAATCATAACTCATTTGAATATAAAGATTTATAAGAGATTTGATAAGGAGCATTTGAATTTTCACTAGATTTTTAAACCTGTAACTTAGAAACAGAAGTCAATAGATAAATTCAAACATGCACACACATATTACTTTATATTTATAACATGCAGGCTTAAATTCACATATGCAATCTATTACCACATCATTATTCCATAAAATCATCATATACACTAAATTAAAACCAGATGTTGTTTTGTTTACTCACCTGGTTGATGTAGAATAACGAAGCAGACTTTGAAAATTTAAAAGACTGGAAACTATTTTTGATCTGAACTTGATTTTACTTACTTGATGTTTGAGATGATCTGCATTTTGTTTTCCTGATTTGAAACTGATCTAAAACTTAAATCTTCATCTGCTTCTAGATTTTGATTTTCTAAGCTTGATAAACTTGAAGATGCTTCAGGTTTGAAAACTAAAATTTGCACTTGAGTTTGAACCAGTTTGAGATGATCAGATCTTGCTTAAATCTTGAGGTGATTTTGCTACAGGTTTGTAATAGTTGAAAAAAGTTGATTGTTGTTTGAATTTTCTTTTTCGATTTAAAGTTGTTAACAGGCTTTAGGTTTTCTTTTACAACATAATATTTTTGTTACTTCATTTCCAAAAGAAATTGGCCACTTGTATCCTTTTGTTGCATTACAAATGTACTTGCATGCTTAAATCATTTTACAAATGTCCATTCTTGTTTTATATGCTTACAAATGTCATAATCTTCATTAAATATAATATTTTGCCTTAATCACTCATGCTTTATTATATATATATATATATATATATATATGTTTATATTTCTAAACAAATTATATTTTATCTCATGCTTAACCCACTATTTCAAAAGAAATATATATATATATGTATACACACACCATATACTTGTGTATATATATACTTAAAATTTCCATATTTTAAAGTTTACACATATCTATTAATATAATTAATAATTTACTATAGGATTCATTATTTTAATCCACTTATATATATATCCAGACATCTTTAATTATCAAATCTTATTTGTTTAAATTTACGAATAATTGTTTTAATAAATTAAACCCTGCTAATTACCTATTTAATAGATGTCCAAAATTCTGGGTTATCACATAATTATAGACCAATTAATTAATCATCTTTTGATTATTCATCTTAATTAATCACCCAAGATTAATTACCTTAGGTAATTAATCATTAATTACTTCCATTTAGTAAATTCCCTTCAATTATTTACTTTCATTAAGTAATTATCTCATTGGTTAATTATCCTTAAATTAATTAACCGTTAATTATTAATTAAATTAACCTTTAATTACTAGTTAAATTAATTGACCCTTAACAAATTTATCTTTCAATTACTTACATTAAGTAATTATCATTTAAGTAATTAACCTTTAATTACTTAATTAATTTTATCCTTATTAAGAATTAATTAATCTTTAATTAATTAATTTATAACCCTTAATTATTTATTAGTCAAATCAATTAATTACTCTTAATTAATTACTTATCCTTAATTTCCTTAATTAACTTAACTAATCTCACTCATTAAAAACTTAATTATCTTTAAGATAAAACATTATCTTATTAATGCCTTTATTAACATTACATATTTAAACTAATTTATCTTCATAATTAACAGTACTTAATTAAACCATTAATCAAGTTTTCAAAAAATAATCATTAACTTGATAAAATAAAGTTAACAAGACTTCCTTTAAATACTTTAAACATTATCAAGTAGTAATTTTAAAACTAGTTCCAATTTTAAATTTTAAGTTACTATTATAAAAATCTTAAAATTCTATTTTTAACTTAAGTTTTAAAATCATTTTAAACTATACTTAACCAAATTTAAATTAAACAAATTTGTAAACTCTTAGCCAAATTGTTAAAGGAAACAATTATATATATAAAGTAATTTATATAAGAAAAGTTTAAACTCGATTTGTTTTTAAATTTCAAAAAGAACATTGATTTTAAACATTTTAAATCTACTCAATACTGTACTTCGGGTCAAACCCGAAGACCACTCGGGTCTAACTCGAGTTTTCTTCTACTACTCCCCATTTTCTCAAAACTTAAATTTATTTTAAGTTAAAAACTTAGCAGCTCTATCACCTAAAACCACTCGAGTACAAACTCGAGTCACCCCCTCCAAAACCTGATCTCTCCTTCGAGTCAACCAGACCCAGATCAAAACACAACCACTGACAACCTCAACGACACCGTGCACGTGCGCCATCAGTCGAAGCTTCTCCGACCATCAACGACACCTTCGTCTCGCCACCGAACATCCCTACAAGCAAACCCGACCATCCAATTATCTCCACAAACTCGAGATCAAAATCAAGCAACACAGAAGTGACTAGAACCACAACCTTCACTAGAAAATGCCTCGAACACTCACCTCCGACCAACAAAGACGCTGCACTTCCGGCCACGAAAACTCTGACCATCCACGAACCCATCCCCCTTGGTCCCATCGAGCTCGATACACCAGAGAGGAAGCAGTGATTCAATTTCCCCAGCTCGACCAAATTAGGGTTTAAACTAGATCGTCACACCGCCGACGCCATGGTGGACTATCACCCTTCCTACCATTTTTGCCAACATTCTTGATCATCCAGCTAGCTCCAGCAAAAACGACGGCCCTCCACAATACTCCAATCACCCACAAATGCATAGAACTCACATTCTGATCAAACCCCAATATCTCACTCAAAATCCAACTAATTTTTTGATTTTCATTTTAAAAATCATAATTCACAATGTAGATTCATGTTACATTCTTGAAACAATAATTTACCATGTTTGGTTTTAACATGATTAAAAGGAACTTCACTGTCTTTTCATTTTTCCAAATAATCATCCATTTATTTACTTAAATTCATTTTTGAGATTTAATCTATGACTAATCAAACATTTCTTGTCTGAAAATTTAAGCCTAACAGAGATCAGAAGAAGAGAAAATGAAATTTAACTAAATTTTAAGACCCTGTACAAGGAACAGAGTTTAACAGCCATGTACATCATAAACATATATATACGGAGAAAGATTATATTTGTATATATACATGCAAGCAATCTTTGTTTTAGGAAATCACATTCAACAGATTGCCACTTATTTAAGCTTTTAAAAGGGATGTTTACTCATAAGCATAAATTTTCAAACGGGATTAAGCATTGAAAAGAATAGTAGTTTACTCACAGAGAATTTAGAAACAGAGAAGCCTTTGCGAAAAGAAAACTGGAAATGCTCTTGGAGCTAGAATTTTTGATCTGAGAATTTGAACTAGCTATTGATCTTCTTTATGTTTGTATAATTCCAGGTTGAAAATTTTGAAGTTGCAGGCTTGATTCAGTTTTATTTGCTTTTGGATTTCCAGTTTTGATTTCTGTTCACTGGTTTTAGTTTTGATATAGGCTTTTGATTTTGGAAATTTCCTATTCGTTTTTAACTTTTCCTCAGATCTGATTTCATTATGGTTTAGTTTCTATGTTTTGAATATGAGAAAAAAATGGAAAAGAATTAAGAGAGGAGATGATATGTTTATAAAGGTTTAATTAGGATTTATTAAAATAAAAAGAAAATAAAAACAAGTGGGTGACACTTATCTTAAAATTTAACACTTGTCTCTAACCTTATTTAATTTGTTAACACATGTTATTAAAAAGGTTTAACTCTTCACACATGTAAATTTACATGCATGAATTTAATTATAAATTTTTTATAAAGCTTTTATAATTAATTTTCTAACATATAAATGCATATTTTAATTTATATAAATAAATTTCTTTAAAACGAAAATAATATAAAACAATTTATGTTCTAAATAAAATCATGTAAAATGCATTTTTAAAACCAAAGTATAATTTAGGACATATATCTACCTTTTTAATTTCAAATTTAAATATTCGAATTCTATTTCAAATCTAATTTAAAAGTCAATTTGATATATATATATATATATATATATATATATATATATATATATATATATATATATATATTTAAACAAACACAAATCTAATTTTTATACAATAATTCCATTTGAAATCTATATATACACACACACAACACAATTACAAATATAAATATTTATTTGATCAGATTCATTTGTCAATCTATAATTCAGTATTTCTATTAATTAACCCAATTATTATATCAATTACAGATGTCTAGAAATCCGGGTTATCACATTCCTCACCCTTTTAATCTTTTCGTCCTCGAGAAGGAACGAGGCCAGAATTTGTTTAATGCTTAAAACCAGATAAATTTTCTTTGATCATTTTTAAAACACTTTAAAAATCTATATAATATTACTAAAATAGTTTTTATAAAAATATTTTTATAACTCGATGTTTCAATAAGTCTATCCTTGTTCTTACAGAAATTCGGTCATATGTTGAACAGGCGTAGGACTGAAAATCTATAAGCACTTAGCAGACCCATTTTTAACACCCTGTGAAAATACTTGAAAAATATTTTGTTGAAAATATAAAAAATAGAAGAAACATCTTTGGTCAGAATGCTCTGGAAATCATCACCCCCATCCATGGTCGCAGCTAACCCGATGGTTACGTTGCCATCCCAACAAAATCCATAGATAACTGTAGGCCTCCGTGCCCCTCGATTATACCATGGAACCCGCTATAGATCGCACCTACAACCGGGGTTACGTTGCTATCACAGTAAAAACCCATATAAATTTAGGCATCAGCGCCTTCGAATTCCGCTGCCAAAAGAATGAAACCTCTCCACTCCCACATAGGTCGCAGACTACATCAGTCAAATCCCAATGTAGCCTTAGGCTCTCAGGGCCTCTCAACTTTCTCTATATCTTTATAGATCGCAGTCTACCTATGTTACGTTTCCATCCCGGCAAAATCAAATGTTGACCGTTGGCTCTCAGCAGCACACACGACTTCCGCTATGGTCCTCAGTGGATCGTAGTGACATTGAGTTACACTGTCGTCACAGCATAACCCAATGTCTCTGTAGGCATCAGCACCCTCGACTTTCGGTACCCACTACACATATTCCTCAGTAACTCGTTTGTCCGGACTCCTCACAGGATCAACTTTAGAACCCCCCCTTAGGATTCAAGGCAGTACCACCCTGTGGTACTCCTGAGAAGATCATTTCAAGGGAGCGCCTTATTTCTTAGAGCCAATCTTAAAACACTTTATACTATACTCTCATAGTATCTTTCAAATCATAGCCTTTATGATTTTCATCCAAATCTCCTTTACGCAAAATCGATTCCCAAAATCAATAATTCTCAAACTAGGCTTTCAAACTTTCCAAAATTGATTTTTCCCAAAAATCAAAAGCCTTTCCAAATCCAAAGGTTCCAAAAACCTTTTCCAAAAACATTCTTATACAATCCTTTATATATATATAACCTTGAAAAATCTTTGAATCATTTCATACTTGTATAAAATCCCTTTTTATACTTCAAATACTGTTCAAAAACCCTTTCCTTTCGGCAACAGATTCATCAAGGGGAGATTTATCTTACATAACAAAGATATATAACTTTATTTATTCCAAATCAAATTTTCAAATCTTATTACTCTTTTATAAAGTAATTAACCATATCACTTACTTATATAAAGTAAATTTTTATCATAGAAATATCCAATTTCCACTTAATTTCATCATATATTTCACAAAATATGCTTTTCATTTCAAAAACCATTTTACATTTCTTATCCATTAACTTCCCAATATCAATTTCATTCAAACCCATACAATGTACACATATCATCCGTACACTATATCAATCTGATCGCTTACTCAATCACACAATTTCACTTTCGAACTAGTATCGTCCACCCGACTTCCTAGTGCAGACTCGGATCTGGTTTCTTGATCAGAAACGTCATTCTCCTTGCATAGTCATAACTAGATAGAGAATATCCAGAACCAATCAACAATCCATATCCAGGTTCGCCGTCGAAGATCAAGTGAAAAATCCCAACTCAGATCGATAAACTATCTCGAAATTCTGTACTCGAATCCGGATCAAATCACTATGCGAATAGAATAATATACGCACATCCTACATATTTATCTTTATTGATAATTAGCCAAGTCAAACTCCTTTTCCGTTCACAATTACTTTAATTTCATTCATTTACTCACAATTGCTTAATTCCTCATTTGGATTATCACCTCAATTCTTATCTCAAATGGTTATTTAACGATAAACAGTTTGCACTCTGATTGGCTTAATTTAAAAAAATAGCTCAAAAAATTAAAAATAGATAAGTATTTGAAAAATAATTATTAGTTTGTAAAATAGTTAAGTAATTGTAAGATAGTTATAAAATAGTTAAACATTTACAAAATAGTTGTAAAATAGTAATTAGTTATAAAGTAGTTGAAAAACAGTAATTAGTTTATAAAATAGTTGAAAAAATTATTAAATAGTTCCAAAAATAATTGTAAAATAAGTATAAAATAGTTTGGCTATAAAAAGAAATGTTGAATAGTAAGTAGCTTGGAAAAATAGATTCATATTAAAACAATTTATTTTAAAAACAGTCTAGAGCCAAACTATTCAATTCCCAATCTCCAGTCCCATCAGTTCAATTTAAATTTCCACTTCCATTTAAATTGACTCATTTCCAATTTAAATAACTTCAATTTCCATTGAAATTGATTTAACCCCAATTCAAGTTGAATCAACCTTGTCTTCTTAAATTCAAATCAAATTCCATTTGAATTTGAACTCATTCAACTTCAAATTCATTTCAAATTATCCAATTCAAATTTTCCCATTTGAAATTTTTTTAAACTTATCCATCTTCAATCATAATTCAAATAAATTTCAAATTGAACCAATTTCAATTTCAATTCATTTCAACTCCAGTTTGAATTTAAAACTATTCAACTTTAATCACAAATCCAAATTATATAAAACAATTTCAGTTTGAACTAATTTCAAATTCAATCACACTTTAAATCATGTCAAATTATATAAATTCGAGTTAAATTTCAAATGTTGGTATAATCTCTTAAACCAAATTAACAATCTAAATCTTTAAACAATTTAACTTTGAGTCAAATTTTCAAAATTCCATTTTGAATTATCTTTTCTTAACTTATTTCAAAGTTCAAATAAGAATTCAAAAATAATTAAATCTTCAGATTCTAATTTATTATCCATTTTCAAAACAAATTCTCAGCTTCATAATTTATTTATATCAATAAAATGATATCAGGATAAATAAACATCCAAATTTATCCAAACACTAATTAACAACATCCATTTTCAATTTTCAAATCTCAAGCCCATTTTGAGATCATACAAACACCCAATTCAAATCAACCATTTAACTTCCTAAGTTAAATTTCAATTTCCACTAGAAATTTCCAAATCAGGTCGTCCATTCAAACTTATTTAACTTCTTCTAAGTTAAATTCAATTTAATCCCATCAATCCCACTCAAAATTTGAATTCACTATTTCAAATTTATGTCACTTAAAAGTTCAAAAACTTATTTTATTTTGGGTTTTTACATCACACCTCAGGGAAAATAAAAACTCAACACTTTAGAGTTTATTTCAAATTATCTTTTGTATTATGTACATCCACACATATATACATATTTACTTCCTTTACACACCAAGTTATCCTTAAATTTTAAACCACCTTTGGCTTTTAATTCAAAACAAATTTCTTTAAATTTTCAAACAACTCTTGTTTGATATAGGACCCTTTTATTCAAATACATTAAATAACACTATTTATTATTTTTTTATCACTTTGAAACAATTTCAAATTCTAGACCTACATTTAAAACTTCATAATTTAGATCATCTTCAGTTCCAATTATAAGTCATACTTGCCTAAATGTTTTACTTCCCTAAAACATTTCATTTTGCTTACTCATTAATACACATTTAATTATTAAACACAATAATCACTTATGATAATAATCAAGATTGTCATATCTCGAAACCAATTCATTATTATCTTATTCTGAAACTCTTCCCCAAATTCAAGATTTTAATTTCAGTTTGAATCCATTTCAAACTTATCTTTAATTAATTTCAATTTGGTTGTATTTCTATTACCACTCGATTTAATTCCAATAATTTAACAACCAATTACCTTAATATTTATTAGAAAGAAATATTTCTTTATATATCAAAATATAATTCTTATATATCATCATTTAAAATCTTTATATAACAAAATAACAAGCACGCTCTCATATACACACACATACACACACACACTCAACTCATTCTAGGGTACCATTGATCCTATCCTTAATTAGTAATCCCACCAGAGACAAGGTTCTCGCTTAACCTTCAGCTCTGATACCAAATGTAACGACCCAAAATTTTCAATCCCAAAAACTCTAGGTGGTTAGGAAAGAAGAAAAGAGATAGAAGAAAACGAAGAAACCAAAACACCAACATCTTACATTCGCAGCGGATAAAATATAATAACAAATAATAACAGTTATACAAAGAAAAATTGTATCAGTTAATTTACATATAATACATCAGAGTTTTCAACATTCACACAAACACTGGACAGTTAAATATAACTTGTCCCGGATAAATAACAATATATCACAGTGGAAAACACTCCATATGTTCTTGCCATCCAGTTCGCCACCTGAGCTCCAGTATGTCCTTACTTGAAAATCTTTAATACTCAGTCTGACGCGAGCATTACATCAAAGTAACACTCGAGTCAAGCTGGAAACCAGCGTTACTAAACTCATCTAAAATGAAATTCCAATGCATAGAACTTATTTAAAACCCGGGGTAACTTGTGCATCACTACAAGTTTACAACTTGTTATAGTCAATACTTATATTCACAAATCAATCCCTAAGTACCTTTAGTTTTAAGTGGTCCAGTCATTTAAATTATTCCATTTCAGCCTATTGATTTCACATATCAATCTATTAAGATCATAATATGTTGCAAACAAAGTGGGTTTGGGTATTTACTGATATCCGACCCCGGTCTCTTCGAATTCAATACCATCTTAACCCAAGTTATTCAAATGAAACACAATTCAACTTTAAATACAAGATGTCACTTTTTACATAGCAATTCACCATCATTAGATAACCATATTATCAATGTCCACCTAAACATATCATATCAAAAAACATTTCATATTAGAGATATCAACCAATTCAAGGCATTTAACATCATTCAATCATTCATAAGCAAGATTGATCACTACCAAAATTAATTTAATTTATCTCAGATTAAATTAATTGCTGATCTTTAATCACTTGGATTACCTTACCGAACATTAATTATATACAAACCAATTAATTAATCATCTTTTGATTATTTATCTTAATTAATCACCCTTGATTAATTACCCTTAATCAATCAATCAATTCTTAATTAATTACACTAGGTAATTAATCATTAATTACTTCCATTTAGTAATTTCCCTTCAATTAATTACATTCATTAAGTAATTATATCATTGGTTAATTTTCCTTAATTAATTAAACTTTAATTATTAATTAATTTAACCTTTAATTACTAATTAAATTAATTAATCCTTAACAAATTTATCTTTTAATTACTTACATTAAGTAATTATCATTTAAGTAATTAATCTTTAATTACTTAGTTAATTTTTTCCTTAACTAAGACTTAATTAAGAATTAGTTAATCTTTAATTAATTAATTTATAATCCTTAATTATTTATTAGTCAAATCAATTAATTACTCTTAACTAATTACTTAGTTAATCCTTAATTTCCTTAATTAACTTAACTAATCTCACTCATTAAAACCTTAATTATCTTTAAGATAAAACATTATCTTATTAATGCCTTTATTAACATTACATATTTAAACCAATTTATCTTCATAATTAACATTACTTAATTAAATCATTAATCAAGTTTTCAAAAAATAATCATTAACTTGATAAATTAAAGTTAACAAGACTTCCTTTAAATACTTTAAACATTATCTAGTAGCAATTTTAAAACTAGTTCCAATTTTAAATTTTAAAATTACTTTTATAAAAATCTTTAAATTCCATTTGTAACTTAAGTTTTAAAATCATTTTAAGCTATACTTACCCAAATTTAAATTAAATAAATTTGTAAATTTCTTTACCAAATTGTTAAAGGAAACAATTATATATATAAAGCAATTTATATAAGAAAAGTTTAAACTAGATTTGTTTTTAAATTTCAAAAAGAACATTGATTTTAAACATTTAAAATCTGCTCAATACTGTACTTCGGATCAAACCCAAAGACCGCTCAGGTCTATACCGAGTTTTCTTATACTACTCCCCTTTTTCTCAAAATTTAAATTTATTTTAAGTTAAAAACTCAGCAGCTCTATCACCTAAAACCACTCGAGTAAAAACTCGAGTCATCCCCTCCAAAACCCGGTCTCTCCTTCGAGTCAACCAGACCAGATCACAAAACAACCACTGACACCCACAACGACACCGTGCACGTGCACCATCGGCCGAAGCTCCTTCGATCATCGAACATCCCTACAAGCAAACCCGACCATCCAAACATCTCCACAAACTCGAGATCAAAATCAAGCAACATAGATGTCACTGGAACCACAACCTTCACCAGAAAATGCCTGGAACACTCACCTCCGACCACCAGAGATGCTGCACTTCCAGCCACGAAAACTCTGACCATCCACGAACCCATCCCCCTTAGTCCCATCGAACTCGATACACCAGAGAGGAAGCAGTGATTCAATTTCCCCAGCTCGACCAAATTAGTGTTTAAAACAAGATCGTCACACCGCCGACGCCACGGTGGACTATCACCCTTCCTACCATTTTTACCAACATCCTTGATCATCCAGCTAGCTCCAGCAAAAACCTCGGCCCTCCACAGTACTTCGATCACCCACAAATGCACAGAACTCACATTGTGATCAAACCCCAATATCTCACTCTAAATCCAACTAATTTTTTTGATTTTCATTGTAAAAATCATATTTCACAATGTAGATTCATGTTACATTCCTAAAACAATAATTTACAATGTTCGGTTTTAACTTGATTAAAAGGATCTTCACTGTCTTTTCATTTTTTCAGATAATCATCCAATTATTTACTTAAATTCACATTTGAGATTTAATCTAGGACTAATCAAACATTTCTTGTTTGAAAATTTAATCCTAACAGAGATAAGAAGAAGAGAAAATGAAATTTATCTAAATTTTAAGACCCTGTACAAGGAACAGAGTTTAACAGCCATGTACATCATAAACACACATGTACAGACAAAGATTATACTTGTATATATACATGCAAAGCGATCTTTATTTCAGGAAATCACATTCAATAGATTTCCACTTATTTAAGATTTTAAAAGGGATGTTTACTCACAAGCATAAATTTTCAAACAGGGTTAAGCATTAAAAAGAGTAGTAGTTTACTCATAGAGAATTTAGAAATAGAGAAGCCTTTGTGAAAAGAAAACTAGAAATGCTCTTGGAGCTAGAATTTTTGATCTGAGAACTTAAACTAGTTGTTGATCTTCTTTGTGTTTGTATAATTCCAGGTTGAAAAGTTTGAAGTTGCAGGCTTGATTCGGTTTTATTTGCTTTTGGATTTCCATTTTTGATTTCTGTTCACTGGTTTTAGTTTTGATATAGGCTTTTGATTTTGGAAATTTCTTGTTTGTTTTTAACTTTGCCTCGGATCTGATTTCTTTATGGCTTAGCTTCTTTGTTTTGGATATGAGATAAAAAATGGAAAAGAATTAAGAGAGGAGATAGATATGTTTTATAAAGGTTTAATTAGGATTTATTAAAAATGAAAAGAAAATAAAAAAAATGGGTGACACTTGTCTTAAAATTTAACACTTGTCTCTAACCTTATTTAATTTGTTAACACATGTTATTAAAAAGGTTTTAATCTTAATACATGTAAATTTACATGCATAAATTGATTTATAAACGTTTTATAAAGCTTTTATAATTAATTTTCTAATTTATAAATACATATTTTAATTTATATAAATAAATTTCTTTAAAAAGAAAATAATATAAAACAATTTATGTTCTAAATAAAATAATATAAAATACATTTCTAACACCAAAGTAAGATATATATCTTTCTTTTGAATTTCAATTTCAAATATCCAAATTCAAATTCAATTTCAAATCCAATTTAAAAGTCAATTTGATATATATATATATACACACATATATTTAAACAAACACAAATTCAATTTGTATATAATAATTCTATTTAAAATATATATATATATAAACAACACAATTACAAATATAAATATTTATTTGATCGGATTCATTTAAACAATCTATAATTCGGTATTTCTATTAATTAACCCAATTATTATATCAATTACAGATGTCTAGAAATCCGGGTTATCACATTATATAAGTTAAAGTGAGCAAAGTTCACGTTTTTAAAACTCAAATTACTAGTTTTTTAGCTGTAAAATTTATGAGTTCAAATGTTGCTTAAGTATATGGTGATGTTGTATGTTGTGTATGCATGTGTGTGTATATGTATGTGTGTGTGTTCGGCCGAGCCTAATTATGCCCTTAGCTAACCCATTTGTGCCATAGAAGGTCATACTAAGTCATATTTTCAAGCTAAGGCGGTTTGCTAAAGTTGTAATCAAGTTTGTTGGAAGTTTAATTTGACTTATATAAGTTATGGTGAGTAAAGTTCACGTTTTTAAAACTCAAGTTACTAATTTTTTAAAGCTGTAAAATTTATGAGTTAAAATATTACTTAAGTATGTGGTGATGTTATATGTTGTGTATGCATGTATATATGTTGATTTGGTGTTGCTTGCTTATGTCGAAATTTAAGTAGGTGATAAAGATTTTACCTTGAATATTGATAGTCAGCATTATGAAGTAATACTATGTTTATGAGGGTGCTATAATGTATTATGTGATAATAAGTTTGATTGTATTTGCGATGTATTATGAGGTGTTGATGCGATGATTCCAGATAAGGGTTGCAAGGTATTAGGATGATTATATTCATAAAGGGGTGCAAAAGGTTGGTGAAGCTGAAACTTATTGGTTTTAAGGAAATTACGTTGGGTTTAGTGCTATTGTTATTGTAATAACCCAATTTTTCGATGCCCGAAAGTCGACATCAATACGTCCATTGTATCAAATGCCGAACAATCAAATGCGGGAAAACAGAACCGTTAGGGTTAATGAAGAAGAAGAAGAAAGAAGAAGAAACAGAAACAATATCAGAATCTCACATTCGCAGCGGAACAATATATAATAGATAAATGAATAGTCTTTAAATAAAAGAACTATATCATTTTATACATTACATCATCAGAATATTTCAACAACAAAACACGACAGTAGACATTTATGACAACTGAATTTGTAGCAACCCATACGCAGTAGATACTACATAATATAAGTGATACGTCTCGCCATCCAGCTTTCCTCCTGATCTCCACAGCATACCTTCATGGCTTCGCTCCAGAACAACTGCTAACCTGACTCTAGGCTACATGTGTGGAAAATTATGGGCACCCAGAGTTAAGAAAGGGAACAATAAACTCTAGGTCAGTCATGGGACTGGTGTGAGATCTTAAAACAGTTATTTGCACAAAAGAAAAGGAAAAGAAATCCGTTATGCTTTTTAGAAAATTAGTATTATTATTATCATTACCCTTGCATCATGCTATCTGCTGCATTATTTTAATTGTTCTGTTGTATATGTATAACTCTGATAAATGTTGTATAAATAATTGTCAAAGTATAGTAAACAGCTTCATGAACTGTTTATTTGACTATTATATTTTATCGTCCCGCTGCAAGATTCTGTGTTATTTCCTTTCTTTTATTTCTCTTTCCTCTTCTTTTCTTATTTACCCCAATAACCATCTGCCCTTTTGAATGGTTTGGAATCGACATGTATATTTGATCGTCAGTTTAAACTGTCCAAAAAGGCGGGTCGTTACAATTATATAAGTGAAATACACGTTATGGAAGCAATTGCTACTGCTTTTGGTTTCATAATTAAGCGTAATTGCCCGACGAATAGGTACGCTTTCGGATTACGGTTTATAGCATTATTATTTTGTTTTCCCGGGTTAGGATATCTATTATTTTTGAAAATATATGTTATATATTGTTATATTTGATATTATATTTTCTATCGTGCCTCTTCGTACAAAGGAGACTCTGCCAAAAATTTCCGCAAATTTTAGACTTAGAAAATATTTTGAAAATGTTTTCCAAACCTTATTAATTTGAATATAAAAGATCTAATTGTTTATAAATCTATATATTTTATTTAAATTATCCTATTAATTTGAATATAAAAGATATAATTGTTTATAAATCTATATATATATATATATATATATATATAAATCTGTAAATTTGTTGTTATGAATATAATGTTTTGAATAATATATATTGATTGATAAGTTACTCTTTCCTTTCTTTTCCTTTTCGGGGACGAAAAGTTTTGAGTGGGGGAGAGTGTAACGACCTGGAAAATTCGGTAATTAAATTTATTAATTTAATAAGATTTTGGTGACTTGATGTTGAAGGAAATAAAAAATTTAGTGAATTATTAATGTAAATAATAACTTAGATAAGATTGGTAAGTTATTGTTAATAACTTGGATGTAATTCCCATAAGTGAAACAATGTAAATGTTAATTATATACTTATTGTAATAAAAGAATGTTACCAAGATGAAATGATTAATTTGATTTAAAATCTTAATTAATGTATGCATTAAGTTATAATGGGATATAAGGGTTTGTACCTGGATATAAATTGAATATGTGAAATTAGAGGTAAGTGTTGAATAGATTAATGTACTAAAACATGGTTAACGGTAATTGGACATAAATTAAAGAAATATGTTATTGCAAGTTAATGATTAATGAAGGTGAATGAACATTCCAATTTAATATAATAATTCAAATGTTATGACTTAGTTTTAAATGGAATATAGTATAAACAAATGCAATCAGTGTATTAATGTGTGGAATAATATATTGATTTATTTGTAACTAAATATAAATTAATGCAAATATATATTGTTTTCATAAGATAGTATAAAGGAATGTAAATTTGTGATCTATGTATGAAATATTAACCAAAATAAGGGAAATAGTGTTAATGTAAGTAAAGTTGTAACAAATTGGATATAGGAAAATAAATGTAAGCATTTAATAAATTAATGAATTTGAATTACAATAAATGATAATTGAATAAAAGTCAATGTTCTATAAGTAATCATATTATTTGCTAAGTTAATTAAATTTTAGTGGTTACAACTGTATAGGTTACATGTTTGTTTAGTTCATAAAAATTTAATTCGAAAGCAATTGCAGTAATTGACACAATTAGTGGTGACTGAATTAATTCAAAGTATATAAACCAATGAAGTAATACGTAATGGATTGAAAATTTATACAATCAAATGTCCGTTAAGTAAGTATAATGTTTAGGGTTGATAATAAACGTTACTTTAGTGATTATTAATATAATAACGGAAAGATGAATCCAAGCAAATGAATTTATTTAGAATGTTAATCGCAATTAGTGTGTCTACCGGTAGAAATAGAATAAAAATGGAAATAGGGTTGTTATTACAAGGGAAAGATGGAAATTTGAACTTACTAATGTAATAAAGGGTAAAACAAATGTTATCATGGTTTATTGAATAATAATTGACTAGATAAAAAGGAGTCGGAGTAAAATCAAGTAAGTTTATTGAAATAAATTTTAGTTAATTGAATTTTATTGTGAATAAAAATTTATTACTACATTATTTGAAATTGAGATAAAATAAGGATACTAATACACTATGGTATAAACCATGATAATTATATCGTAAAATGAAATCAGTGAATAACTAGATGGGTTAAGAATATGGATTATTTGAAATTAAATTTATAATTACTGAATTTATGAAAACTGAATTTAAACACTGAATTGGTAAATTTATTAACCTTGAACTGATGTCAAGAATTTGCTTTAATTTATGGCAAATGTCCAAGCAATTTGAATTGAGAGAAATTGTGATTTATTTAAAATTGAACGGGAACTTGATTTACATAATTTAATATTAAATTATTTAATTAATGTAAAAATAGCCATTTTGGCCAGTGACTTGGATATCGACGAAACCAGTTTCATACGATCCGCATCGATGAATTATTTTTGGGTTTCAAGTTTCGTCACAATCGGACTTATCGTTTGATCGTACGAACGTGAAACACCTTGAAATTAATGAAATTGAAATCAATTTGAAAAAATACTGATTTTAGCATAACTTCTTCATATGACGGAATTTGGACTTGAAACCTTTTCCATTGCGTTTAAAATATTTTAGAACGCCTATTTGATATATAGGTTGACCCGATTTCGTTCCGGAGTCGAAATGGGCTTTTCCGGCCATATATCGTTCAGCACGTTTATCAATCTGGTCCATCTACTCTACTTTAACTCTGCCTAACCCTAGCCTACCACTATTTCTCATTTGTAAGTACAATTCAACTATCTCTCCTCCTCAACGGCAGACAAACAAATTCCCATTCTAGATCCAATTACAATTCAAAATTCAAAGAAAAAATTTTAAACTCCTCAGAAAAATTTGGAAAAAATATGGATTTGAAGCCCTCGAAGAGCATAATCTTTCGGTGATATTCTTTTTTGGATTCGATGCATTCGTTGTCCTGAAATTCAAAATGATTCTTGGTCGTTAGTTTTTGGGTTTTGCTTTCAACGGCGGATCGTCGGCTTGGCGAAGATCGGAGGGCGGTGGCGCGTAGAGGTAGTGGAAACATGACAATCCATTAGTTTCGTTCATGTCGAAGTTACCCAGATCGGCGACAATTTGTTCGACTAAGGCGCCAAATCGCGGCGGCTGTTGCTCAAACTAGACGTCGATGGACGTCGCTCTGGCTCTGGCGAGGGCGACTCGAAGGGGGAGGATCGGAAGAGTTGTCTGATCGAAGTGTAGGGCGGTGAGTTGGTCAACGTTAGCGAGGTACGATGGTGGCTGGGTTTCATTCGTGCGCGCGTAGTAGTGTTTCGATTGTTCTTGTTCGCGTGCGCAGATGATTGAAAGGTGGTGACGTGGCAGGTACTGGGGTTGTTTTATTTTTTTTATTTTTTTATTTCAACGAGTTTTAATTGCAATAACTTTTGCATACGAGATCGGTTTTGGGCGTAGTTTTCTCCGTTGTGATCGTATCTGAATTCCGGATATTTTGGCGCTCGTTGGACGAATTCAGAGACTGTCAAGTTTTTGGGTTTAAATTGAATTTAAATGTCTTATGTTTGTTAAGTTAAATTTTTTTGTGATTATGCATTTGTTTATGATTTTTCGTACATTTTTAATCAACATCTCAATTATTGCATTTATTTAAATTAAATCGTTATTTAATTTATTATTGAATATAATTGCCAGTTAAATACCTATTATACATATTATCAGTTATCTATTGGTATTGATTGATTGTTGTGGATGATGATTGTGATGGATGTATGATTTTTATGACAGATGAATGGATGTTTTGTTTATGTCATCATAATCTGCAAGTTATTATGCATTTTTATTTCATTCGGGATTACGGTTTGAAATGATATATAACCGCAAAAAAGTTTTATTTTAAATTACGGATTGAAATGATAAATATCTGTATCACTTGACCATAGGATAGAAAATTATATACAGACACCGCGGTTTATATATAATAATATTTTGAAATGATTTCTATGGTTGTGTAAAGAATATATATATGATTTTATGAGATATTGATTTGGATATTTGATAAAGGTTATTTTACATATAGTTAAATTTTCGGTTTTAAGCTATGTATAAAATTGGTTTAAAATATAAAATAAAGTTTGATTTTATTAAAAAATAATATGGATAAGTATTTACTTAGATTGTATTTAACATAGAGTTTACATTGATTTTTATAAATCAAGGTTGAGAAGATAGTTGAAATTGATTGAGATTTTTTTATTAAGAATTATATTTAATAAGAATCCATTCGGAACTTATTGAAATTTAGATTTTAGAAGAATATGATTTTATAACAAAATTCGGGGTTAAGGTGATTTAAGTGAACATATCAAGTCTAAATAAATTGAGGAATATTAAATTGTTGCAATGTGAAGTTTAATTTAAAGGATACTGACTTTATTAATTTAATATTTTAAAACTAAATAATAGTAAAGTAAATTTGGTATATATATATGAATTATAAAATTTAGTTTTGAAACATTGAATATTATAGCTTTGAAATATATGAAATATGAAATGGTTTATTTGAGGATTTAAAATTTGTATTGGAATTGATTGCGAAATTAAAGAAGCTAATTTATTATATAAAGTAATTTAATAGTAAACCATTTAAGTATTGGAAGTTATGTTTCAAAGTTATGGATTTCAAAGTATTATGATTTGAAAGTGCTATGATTTGGGAAAAGGATATATTTGAAATAAAAATGATATTATATCGATTTGGGATTTCTTTAAAATGATATCATATTGATTTGGTTTTAAAATAGAAAGGATATCGTATTTATACTGTTTTGAAATGGATATTATATTCTGGTTTTGAAGTATAATCATTTTATAATAACCGCGATGTTATAATAACGTTTGGTTGTTAAAGAGACCGGGATCGGAAGTTTTCATACTCTCTGCCAACTCTGAAAACTACTTTAACAACCGTGTACGCGGTGGAGATTCCAAAACGAAGTAGGATGGTGGCGGCGTTTCCTTTGAGGTAAATAGGTGGACCCGAATCCCGTGAGTTGGCATAAGGTGGCTAAAACAGGAGCGATTCTCGGGCCAATGAGGTAGCACCTTTGATCGGACACATCCCTTCGATATTTTACTTTGACTTTTGGATTGATTCGGTGGCCACTTTTGATTTTTTATTTGGGTGTGTGGCTAGGGGCGGGCGGTAGCTGCATGCTACGCGTTACACCAGCCCGAATAGCAATTATTATATCTACCCTGGCATTGTCTAGTTGTGTCGTGTCACCTACCCTATTGTGCCTTGTACGAGTTTGGTTTTCTCTCGTAGCCCGTGTGGTATCCTCTGGTGGCTTCCCGATCTGGAGGGACCATGACATTGGATGGACTACTGGGACTATTACGTGTTAAGGGCTATATGGGTAACCCCTTAATGCCATGAAAAAGTAAGTTTATTTTACTATTAGACACTATTATAATAGCGAAATATAGCTACATCGTAAATAGTTTAACGGATCCTTAGAAGATGTGAATCCCGAGCATCTCTTAAGTTGCTGCACTCATATTTAGTTTCTATTGATTTAACTCATATAAGATATTTTAGTTCTGACTCGAGTGTTTTGTCTTTTCAATTCGCTCAGGTCAGCTTGAGCATTTTAGGATTTGGAACTGTATTTTGGAGGACAAAGACGAAGATTTATTATTATCTATTATATTATTCCACTACACCACTGTATTCCACTGCATTTTTATCTATTATTCTCTGGTATGTGTAACTCTGATATGGATTGTATAAGTAAAATCAAATATTTTGGAAAACAGTTTCATGAACTGTACATTTGATTATTATATTTTATCGTTCCACTGCAAGATTCTATTTTGTTTTTCTTCCTCTACTTTTTCTTATGTACCCCATAACAATCCGCCCTTCTGTATGTTTTATGTCTGACGTGTGTGATTTATCTTCGATTTAAAGCACACAAAAATGCGGGACATTACAAACTAGTATGTCCGGACTCCTCACAAGATCAACTTTAGAACCCCCCCCCCCTTTAGGATTCAAGGCAGTACCACCCAGTGGCACTCCTGAGAAGTTCATTTCAAGGGAGCGCCTTATTCCCCAGAGCCAATCTTAAAACACTTTATACTATACTCTTATAGTATCTTTCAAATCATACCCTTTATGATTTTCGTCAAAATCTCCTTTACACGAAATTCGATTCCCAAAATCAATAATTCTCAAACTAGGCTTTCAAAATTTCCAAAATTGATTTTTTTCAAAAATCAAAAGCATTCCCAAATCCAAAGGTTCCAAAAACCTTTTCCCAAAATCATTCTCATACAATCCTTTTTATATATATATATATATATATATATATATATATATATTACCTTGAAAAATCTTTGAATCATTTCATACTTGTATAAGTCCCTTTTTATACTTCAAATACTGTTCAAAAACCCTTTCTTTCCGGCAACAGATTCATCAAGGGGAGATTTATCTTAAATAACAAAGATATATAATTTTATTTATTCCAAATCAAATATTCAAATCTTATTACTCTTTTATAAAGTTATTAACCATATTACATACTTATATAAAGTAAATTCTTACCATAGAAATATCCAATTTCCACTTAATTTCATCATATGTTTCACAAAATATGCTTTTCATTTCAAAAACCATTTTACATTTCTTATCCACTAACTTCCCAATATCAATTCCATTCAAACCCATACGATGTACACATATCATACGTACGCTATATCAATCTGATCGCTTACTCGATCATACAATTTCACTTTCGAACTAGTATCGTCCACCCGACTTCCTAGTGCAGACTCAGATTTGGATTCTTGATCAGAAACCGTCATTCTCCTTGTATAGCCATAACTATGATAGAGAATATCCAGAACCAATCAACAATCCATATCCAGGTTCGCCGTCGAAAATCAAGTGAAAAATCCCAACTCAGATCGATAAACTATCTTGAAATTCTATGCTCAAATCCAGATCAAATCGCTATGCGAATAGAATAATATACGCATGTGACGCCCCACCTCAATACCCACGCTAGCCAAGAACACTACGGAGTAATGCTATCAACTAGCACGGAGAATAAGGCTGTTGAGGAGCGACTATCTGTGCAATATCTTTGTGCGAGCACCGATATGTCAGATAGTAGAGCATATTTCATTTAAGGAGGAAATCCGACATTCCGATACAAACTCAAAGCTATCGCACAGTGGCTATATATAATCTTTGGAAACAAATATAGAAATAAACATAACACAAAACATTCACAGACATCCATATCACAAAGGCGGAAAAAGATATGAATACATAACACATAAAAGTGTACATCAGAGCAGTGGTCTGAAAAAGATCCACAATGACACAAAAGAATAGCAACATGTGCTATACAAAAGAATAAGTACACAACTATGATTCTATATTTCAAATGTATACAACCAAAAACTACTAATCTAAGTAGTTAGCCAAAAGTCAGGATGATAATCCTAGAAGTGAAGTCAAGCAGAAGCACATGTAACATCTCAGTCTGACCCAGGTATTATTCAATAAGAAAATAATAAACGGATCAGTCTAGCTATAAATATCAGATGATATGATATAGAATAAGAGATATGGCATAAACATATGATAACCATAATGGCATACTACTATAAGTATGTAACTGAAAATCAACATGAGATTAATCAATATCACAAGAATCTTCTCGAAGATCCAAAAAGGGTTTCATACCCAAAACTTGTATTCACAACAAGTCAATGACACACGAATTCACCAATGCACAAAAATTGATAAATCATATCAATGAAAATCACTAAAATTGGTGAAGCACAAATTCCAGAAATCAACACATGAAATCCAGAAATCATAAAAAGGGGGAGGCCTATCACACGAACGGGAGCATGAAAACTCACCAACATATGTATCACACGAACGAGACGCTATCTCATGGTATCTAGCCATTAATTTTTGACACACGAACGGCCCGAAGAGGCGCTACCCCACATGTGTGAATCAAAATCACACTGAAACGGGGTCTAGTCTCCCCCGCAGACAAAGAGACATCGCACAATTGCTAGTCTAAATCACAAAAATGATCGTCATGATCATCAAGAAGTGTCAATTACACTAAGCTAGTAAATATATGAGCTTAGTTTCATGTCCCATAACCACTAGCTTAACTTAAATATTTACGAACAAATTGTAGATCTCCACTAGAAAATTGTCACAAGAGATTCAATCGAACAAGTCCAAGAATTAACCGACGAAGCAAACGCAAGCGTTTCATACCACTTGTTTTACTAAGCTGTTTAATTAGATTTCTCATACGAATGAGGTAAAGGTTTGTATATGCTAGTAGATTGGAAAACGGTTTAAGAAACGAGCTTTGTAATAAAATAGTGCCAAAATCGCTTTGATGAAAGAGTTTTGATATTTACTACTAGTATTGAAACCTTTATATTTTTAAAGTGATAAATCACAAAAATGATTGTAGAAACAATCGATCATAAAAATTCACGTTCGAAGACGTGAATCAAATCCAATTAAACCGATAAAGAATCTATCAAAGATGGATATTCAAAAATCCCAAAAAGGGGAGTCATCAAAATCATAATAAATGATAACAACAAATAGGATCTTCACGAATCGATTTAAATTGGAAATTCAATCCAAAAAGGCAAACTGGGCTGAAACAGCAGGTTCAATCGACTGAACAGAGTTTTCAGTCGACTGACCCTGTACATGGAACCTTTCCAGGTTTAGGAAACTTTCTGTTTCCAGGTTCACTCGACTGAACAGAGTTTTCAGTCGAATGAATCATGCCTGGAAATTTTCAGGTTCCAGGTTCAGTCGACTGAACAGAGATTTCAGTCGACTGAATCATGCCTGGGTTATTTTTCAACATATCCAAATGAAGAGAAAACTCTTCCAAAATGCAATCGGACGAACATTGACTCTAAGGGTTTATGCCAATCGGCAACCCGGCCCTATATGCTCCTCAATGCATCATCCAAAGCATGATCAAACATCCATAAAAGGATTTTCACACAAATTTGACTTAAAAACCCAAAAATTGGAATATTCACAAAACCAATCCAAATCAAGAGCAAATTCACATGAAGAGGTGTTAGGAATTCAACCTAACAACCAAGGATAATTATAGTCATAGATGTGAGATAAAAATATCACCTTTTCACAAAAACAATGAAGAAGAAGCTTGAAAGCAAAAGGGAGAATCAACCACTCTTCAACACAACCCAAATGAGCTTGAATCTATGCTCAAAAAGAAGAACATTCCCAAAGTTAGGTTTAGGAATTTCTGAAATTGATAAGAGAATGAGTTGGAGAAGAAGAAGAAGAGAGGCTTACCAAAGTTTCTTCTATTAGTTTGGAGCTAGAGCTTGATTTGCAAAAGAAAACTAGGGCTTGAGTTTTAATTTCCCATTCCACTCTCCATTGATGTAAAAGCTTGAGTATAAGGAAAATAGAAAGGAAGTAAATGAAGAGGAGAGGGTTGGGACTGAGTTAATAAGTGGGGTTAATGGGCTCGGCGCAAACCAAAGCCCTAAGTGAAAAGTGGCAAAATTCCGCTAACTCCAAACATATCAAAGTTTATACTTAAAAAGATCACAAACGGCGTTTTGAACTCAATGGAAGGTGTCTCGAGTCCCAATTCGACTGTTTGCTAAATGTAGGTTTGCGGACTATAATCCGGCTAACGATGAAATATTTAAATAAAATATTTAAATATACGATCGATAAATATGCAGGTTGTTATAGACTATTAAAGAAATTGCGTCCTCGCAATACTTAAGAAGAAAATAAAGAGTAACAACAATAAAAGCATATCAACACAAAAGAAATTTGAAATAGGAAGTTCACCTCAAAGAGCACAAGAAAGTAAGTCCGGATGTGTTCGCTCGATGAATTCTCTACATTCCCAAGAGCAATCTTTAGGATTTGAGGACCATTGAACTTTAACAAGTGGAACATCTTTATTTCGAAGGCGCTTGACCTCTGAAGCAATAATTCGAATAGGATGCTTCTCATAAGTTACATTAGGCGAAACTTCAATTTCTTCCACAACACCGGGCTCAAGAATAGAATCGGAATCTCGAAGGCACTTCCGTAATTGATAAACGTGAAACACGTCATGAATAGCAGAAAACTGAGCCGGTAATAAAAGGCAATAAGCCATGGAACCAATACGTTTGGTGATAGGAAATGGCCCAATATATCGAGGCGCTAATTTTCCCGATGGACTGAAACGTACAGCACCCTTCATAGGTGAAACACGAATAAACACACGATTTTCCACAGAAAATTCTAATTTCCTTCTCCGGTTATCGGCATAGGACCTTTGTCTACTTTGGGATTCTTTCATCCTATGACGAATAAGGTCAATCTTTTCTGTGGAATCACGAATAAAATCTGGACCTAAAACCAGCTTCTCACTGGCCTCAAGCCAACAAGAAGGAGATCGGCATGGCCTTCCATAGAGTGCCTCGAAATGTGCCATACCAATACTAGATTGGAAGCTATTATTATAGGAAAACTCAACAAGAGAAATATGATCTTTTCAACTTCCACCAAAATCAAGAACACGTGCACGAAGAAGATCTTCAAGAGTTTGATTCACATGCTCGGTTTGTCCATCGGACTGGGGGTGATAAGCGGTGCTAAAATTAAGCTTCGTTCCTAAAGCTTTTTGAAGACTCTTTAAAAATCCACTAGTAAACAATGGATCACGATCACTAACAATAGAGGTAGTAACTCCATGCAATTCAACAATTTCTTTAATAAAGAGTTTGGTCAAAAGTGGTATGGTCCGGTTGGACCGAACGGGAATAAAATGGGTGGATTTAGTAAGTCTATCAACTATCACCCATAAGCTATCACGACCCGAACGAGAACGGGGAAGGCCGTCAATAAAATCCATGGAAATTTGATCCCACTTCCAAATTGGAATTTCTAAAGGCTGCAATAACCCACCGGGCCTCTAATGTTCGGCCTTAATGAGTTGGCAAGTCATGCAACACTTGAAAAAGTTAGTAATATCAGATTTCATTCCCTCCCAATAATAAAGTCGCTTCATATCTGCGTACATTTTACTACTACCGGGATGAATGGTAACTTTAGAACGATGTGAATCTTCTAAAATGTCTTTACGAAGATCACTATTATTTGGCACGATAAGTCTACCAAATTTCTGAATGCCGCCACGAGAATCGATATCAAAGTCTTTCAAACCTTTAATATCAATTTTACCCTTAATATTTTGGCCAAGAAGAGCCAATTCGGGATCTAGCCTTTGAGCTTCAAGAATGCGGTCTAAAAGAGGAGGATGAGCCTCAAGGCTACATAAAACAAGAGATGAACATAAATCGGAAACACGGTCTCGAATTTCACAAGTGGATAAAACCTCGAGATCATTCCATTCCGATATCATCATGGAAAAAACCGCTTGTTGCTTGCGACTAAGTGCATCGGCAACTTGATTTCCCTTTCCAGGAGTATAAAGAATATCAATATCATAAGATACAAGGAATTCGAGCCAACGCTGTTGACGCAAATCAAGTTCCTTTTGAGAGAATAAATACTTCAATGATCGGTATAAAGAACAAATTTCTCTCCTAAAAGATAATGACGCCAAATACGAAGGGCGAAAACAATAGCCACGAGCTCTATATCATGAGTGGCAAATCTAGTCTTAGTGGGCTTCAATTTCCTAGAAGCATAAGCAATAACACGTTCTTTTTGCATAAGAACGGCACCCAAACCAACGCGACTAGCATCGGTATAAACAACGAAATCTTGATTCCCCTCAGGAATAACAAGAATAGGAGCATCGGAAAGGAGTCCTATTAATTTCCGAAAAGAAGTTTCACATTTGTCCGACCAAATGTATTTAACACCTTTCTTAGTTAAGCTAGTGAGAGGCACGGAAATTTTTGAAAAGTCCTTGATAAAACGACGGTAATAACCCACCAATCCAAGGAAACTACAAATTTCCGTCACACTCTCCGGTCTCTTCCAATCTTGAATCGCTTCAATCTTTGAAGGATCTACGGAAATTCCGGATTCGGAAATAATATGACCGAGAAACTTCACACGAGACTGCCAAAACGGCATTTAGAAAATTTTGCTTTCAATTGATTGCTCCTAAGAGTTTTCAACACAATCCTAAGATGCTCTTCATGCTCCTCCTCGGTTTAGAATACACAAGAATATCATCGATAAAGATGAGAACAAACCGATCGAGGAATTCTTTGAAAACTCGATTCATAAGGTCAACGAAATAAGCCGGCGCATTTGTTAAACCAAATGGCATAATAGGCCATTCATAAGATCCATAACGAGTACGGAACGATGTCAAAGAAATGCTATCCTCTGCTATACGAAGCTGATGAAAACCGGTAGCTAAGTCTAATTGTGAGAAGACTCTAACACCACTAAGTTGATCGAATAGATCATCAATCCGAGGTAAACGATATTTGTCCTTTATAGTAAGATCACTAAGCTTGCGGTAGTCAACGTAAAGCCTAAGTGTACCATCGGATTTCTTCACAAAAATAGCCGAAGCTCCCCAAGGAGAGGAAATAGAGCGAATAAATTGCTTCGTCTCCAATTCGGATAATTGTTTGCGCATCTCCTCATTTTCTTTATTGGACATACGATAAGGAGGACGAGTGATAGAATGAGCTCCAGGAATGAGATTAATTCTGAACTCAATTGCTCGCTTAGGTGGTAATCCTAAAACGATCTCAAATATGTCGGAAAATTCACGAACAATGTGAATAAGAGAAATAATATCTTCCTCATCATCATTAACATCATCATGAGGATTCAAAGAATATAAAGATGCAACCAAGCTGGAATCTGAATCTTTAAGATTAATAGAAATCTGCTTAACAGATTGAGGATGTCGAAGATGAATAGTCCGCTCAGGACATTGGATATGAGCTTCATAACGGTTAAGCCAATCCATTCCTAAAATCATTCCAAAGCCTAAGTAGTGCATGACATACAAATCGGCTCGGAAAGAAAATCACACAAAATAATCTCGACATCATTACACAATAAACTGATTGTTGCGGATCCACCAACCGGATTCGCAATTCTCAAAGAAGTCATTAAACACAAAACATCCAAAGAAAAAGTATCAACAAGTTCTTTTGAAATAAAAGAATGGGACGCACCCGTGTCAAAAAGAACTCGAATAGGATGATCACTATAACGACCCTGACTCGACCTTCGAAAATCGGCACCGAATACGACACTCGTATTCAAATGCCGCATTTTAAACTTTCACTTTCAATTTTAAAAACTGCAAACAGTTTTTCTGTTCCTCTCTTCTTTTTTTTTTTTTACAACTTGAATTACTGCATTTAAAGTATTCAAAATCAGAATTCAAAATATTTGAATTCAACTTAAGGTTCAAGTTTAGATTCTGATTTTAAATCTCCAGATTAATTTAAGACTTTAAAAAAAAAAATTCTTACTTTGTATCTTCATCGATTTCTTATCAGCTTTTCGATCTAAACTCTAATGAATTTGAAATTGAAAAATTAAATAAATTGGAAATTTTAAATTAAGTAAATTTGTTAACTAATATGAAGATTTGATCTATCTATATATTCTTTGGGGACCGATATATTCTACGAACGATTAGTTATCCCTTCGAACTAATCAATGCCCTTGCATATTCGTAGACAGGTGGACTCAAACATCTTGTGAAATAATTGTATGAGTTTGTTCTCATATTGTTGATATTCTGATTTGGGAAACCAAATGCAGAATAAATAGCTCGATTCTGATCTGATTAATCATTTCTTTATCTATTATCTTTTCTTTCTCGTCTTACTTGCAATTTCGAGGACGAAATTCTTTTAAGGGGGGAAATCTGTAACGATCCAGATTTTTTATTAAAATTAAATTGATAGTGTAAATAAATTTTGGAATAAAATTGTAAATTAATTTGGATTTTTCAAATTAAATAGGAATTTTTGTTTATTTGAGTATTTATTTTAAAATTTAATTGAGATTTTGAATTTCTATATTTAAAATCTTATAGATAAAAAGTAACATCCCAAAGTTAACAATTTAAATAAATTATATGTTTTAAACTTTTGGAATCTAATTTCAAATTAAATTGGAAGAAAAATCCTAAACAAATAAAAATGAGCGATAGTAATATATAATTAAATCCCAATTTTATTTTGAGATTAAAATATTGAAATAAGAAATATTGTAAAAAGTCATTTAAGTTTAAAATCTTACATATATATATATATGTATATATATATATATGTATATTACAAATATGAGTAAATTGAATGAATATGTAAAATTAATTTAAATTTGTTCAAAATAAAGTGTGTATGTATAAATGGATATGAAAGTTTATATTTCAAGTTTGAAGTGGAAAATTGAATTTAAATTTGAAATAAATGTTTTAAAAAAAAAAAAAAAAAAAGATTTCAAAGCTTAAGTTTTTGAATTAAACAGGACTGTTCTGTTTTATTTAGAAATTTATAAAGAAAAGTTTGAATTTAAATATGGAACTTAGAAATAAAACTGAATCTGAAAATGAATTCAAAGAGTTTGAATTCTTATTTTGAAATAATGTAAATGCAGAATTCAAATTTGGTTTGAAATTAGAATAAAGAGAAAAGGGAAAATTGAAAGCCTGTTTCAGGTTTGTAAAGTTTGAAATAAAATGCAAACTAAAGTTTTACTTAGGATGTTAAAACTGAATTCAAATATGAATTTAAATAAGTTTAAATTCTGTTTTCTTTGAAATAGTTTGAATTCTGGGAAATTCAAAGTTTGTTTTTTTTTAATAATACAGAAAAACTGTTTTCTGTTTCATATGTAAAGATAAAGTTTAAATTTGCAGGTGAAGATTTTAAACTGAGTTTTGGTTGGAATTTGAATTCATATTCAAATTCCAACCAAAACTCAGTTTAAAATCTTCACCTGCAAATTTAAACTTTATCTTTACATATGAAACAGAAAACAGTTTTTCTGTATTATTAAAAAAAAACAAACTTTGAATTTCCCAGAATTCAAACTATTTCAAAGAAAACAGAATTTAAACTTATTTAAATTCATATTTGAATTCAGTTTTAACATCCTAAGTAAAACTTTAGTTTGCATTTTATTTCAAACTTTACAAACCTGAAACAGGCTTTCAATTTTCCCTTTTCTCTTTATTCTAATTTCAAACCAAATTTGAATTCTGCATTTACATTATTTCAAAATAAGAATTCAAACTCTTTGAATTCATTTTCAGATTCAGTTTTATTTCTAAGTTCCATATTTAAATTCAAACTTTTCTTTATAAATTTCTAAATAAAACAGAACAGTCCTGTTTAATTCAAAAACTTAAGCTTTGAAATCTTTTTCTTTTTTTTTTTTTAAAACATTTATTTCAAATTTAAATTCAATTTTCCACTTCAAACTTGAAATATAAACTTTCATATCCATTTATACATACACACTTTATTTTGAACAAATTTAAATTAATTTTACATATTCATTCAATTTACTCATATTTGTAATATACATATATATATATATATACATATATATATATATGTAAGATTTTAAACTTAAATGACTTTTTACAATATTTCTTATTTCAATATTTTAATCTCAAAATAAAATTGGGATTTAATTATATATTACTATCGCTCATTTTTATTTGTTTAGGATTTTTCTTCCAATTTAATTTGAAATTAGATTCCAAAAGTTTAAAACATATAATTTATTTAAATTGTTAACTTTGGGATGTTACTTTTTATCTATAAGATTTTAAATATAGAAATTCAAAATCTCAATTAAATTTTAAAATAAATACTCAAATAAACAAAAATTCCTATTTAATTTGAAAAATCCAAATTAATTTACAATTTTATTCCAAAATTTATTTACACTATCAATTTAATTTTAATAAAAAATCTGGATCGTTACAGATTTCCCCCCTTAAAAGAATTTCGTCCTCGAAATTGCAAGTAAGACGAGAAAGAAAAGATAATAGATAAAGAAATGATTAATCAGATCAGAATCGAGCTATTTATTCTGCATTTGGTTTCCCAAATCAGAATATCAACAATATGAGAACAAACTCATACAATTATTTCACAAGATGTTTGAGTCCACCTGTCTACGAATATGCAAGGGCATTGATTAGTTCGAAGGGATAACTAATCGTTCGTAGAATATATCGGTCCCCAAAGAATATATAGATAGATCAAATCTTCATATTAGTTAACAAATTTACTTAATTTAAAATTTCCAATTTATTTAATTTTTCAATTTCAAATTCATTAGAGTTTAGATCGAAAAGCTGATAAGAAATCGATGAAGATACAAAGTAAGAATTTTTTACAACGATTCGTAGGGCCACCATCGCATCGAAACTTCTTTCTGGAGCTGTCACGAAGCAATCAAAAGAATTTGTGAATCGAATCAAAGGAGATTGATAGAGAAAAGATATTTCCACTGTTGCAGGGTATTGACCATTTGTAGTGGTACTCCCCCGTCCCCTATCTCGTTCTCTTCTCGCACTCATACTTACTATCGGTGAATAGTAAGAGAATTTACTGAGGCGTTCGAACAGATATCTTAGGGATATACTCATTCTAGGGTTTACTTCACCCTATCTCTAATGAGTTACTTAATGTGTTATACTCCTGAGCTAAGGTTTTAACCATCAGCTCTGATACCACTTATAACGACCCTGACTCGACCTTCGAAAATCGGCACCGAATACGACACTCGTATTCAAATGCCGCAGATCCAAACGTCGAGCCTGGTTCGCCGGAGCTTATAACACATTAAGTAAATAACACAGCGGAAGAAATGAATAACATATGTCAATATACAACATTTGATACAACAGAATGGTACAATAGATATCAACATTATCAGAGATACAAAGAATAGCAGCGGAAATAAAAGATAACACCAGCAGCGGAACCAATCTCCAAAATAGTCTTCAAGGAAGAACTCCAGTATCGGTAATCTCCAAAGCACCAATCCAGAATAGCTCGAACTCCCAAATCAAAATGAAGAGAAGCAACTCGATCCAAATGCGATTGCCAAATCCTAAGGCTGAAAGCTATCGAATCTACACCTATTACAGATTATCTGAAAACCCCAACTCTAGACTGCCCGTGTGGGAAATAGTGGGCACCCAGAGTTTAGGAAAGGAACAATAAACTCCAGGTCAGTCATGGGACTGGTATGAGCAAACAAAAACATTTGGTCTTTTAAAACAGATAGAGAAATTTAAATTTGAAATCCGCAATGCTTTTTAGAAAATGAAACTACCATAAGGCCTCCCGCCACACACACAATGCAAACGCAGACTTGGAGGAGATTTCTCCTTATGATAGTCAAATATGCTTACTACGCAAAAATCAAATCATTTTTGATATTATTATTAGTGCATAGTGTAGAAAACAATTTCGAAAGTAGAATATAGATCCTAGCCAACATAGACATTCCGAACTATGCCTACTATAGCTACCATCCAAACAGTGGTGACCACCATAAGTGAATGGCAGGTAATACAACTAAAACCGTACAAGGCACGTATTGGATGAATGGATTTCCAACAAATGGTCAGGCTAAGGAACTTCCTACTATCTATGGGATCGCCTCTGGCGGGACGTCCCGAGAACTAACGTTACGGTTAGATCTCTGCCAACACAAGGCCGGGTTACCTCTGTAACTAGGTAACTACTACACGAATATGTCATCCCCCGGTCCTTTGGGACCTTTATCCGAGCGCTCGCAACAACAACCACAAAGTATCACAAAGTAATAGATCTGCAGTATCCACATAGGTAGGTATCTGGGCTCCATACCATGATACCACCCTTTACCAGAAGGGAATGACACACCCTAAAGGGAGCGACCCTCATAACCTTGCCGCATCTTTCCTGTTTCGACCATTTCCGGGGTGTGAGGTCCTGATGCAGTCTCGTCCACAAAGCTACGCTTTGTGCAACAAAGCCATGCTTTGGGTCAACAGATGACCAAAGCAATGATCACAAAGATAAATGATCAAACAAGTGATCATATCACAAATGATCAACCAATGATCATCACACAGCAGCACTCAGCATGCCACATTACCAAATTGGGAATATCACTGATAAATATCAACTACATAACCTCTGAGCTCGTACGTCTCAGAGAAGGGTGTTAAGCTAAGAGAATAAATTCTCCGCCACCAAGCAGAAATGTATTTGATAGAGATCAGTTAACATCTCAAAGTGTAATGTCGGACATACAACCATACAAGTCTGTTCCGGGTTCGAACAGAACCGAAGGCACTTCCGAAGAAGCCCTTGCAAATCCGGGTATCCACAATCCCGATCGGACTTCCCATCACTAAGGAGAACTCTATACCGGAGCAACTCAGTGCAGAGTCAATCGATAGGTTATCCTATCGTTCTCACAAATACCCGGTCTTCACCACCGGTCTTCAAATGCAATCCATAACGTCGTATCACTATTCGGAATGGGTTATATGACACAAGGTCCTCTCCCGGCTAAACCGAATAGTACGCGCCATATTTTAAAACATATGGATATGGGATTTTAGCTAAGTCACAACTTATAAAATCCAAAACTTATCTTTCCAATGGTTAAACAAATTACCATTTTTAAATCTTTAAACAAAAAGATTAATTTCACCAAGTTTCACCCAATTTCACAAAGATCTATTCATAGATTTCAAAACAATTCCCATTTCAATTGGATTAACCCAATTAAATCTTTAAATTAAAGATTTATAGCTTTCAAAACACATTTCCAAAAATTTATCTAAAACTTGGAAAACAATTTTCCTTTTAGACTTGAAAATCCTTTTAACACAACTTGAAAGTCCATTTCTTATGAGAAAGCAAATCTAATTTATATAAGTTGAAATCTTGAGTTGAATTTAAATTTCAAAACATCACCTTGAAAAATGGTTTAAAACCATATAACCCATTTGTAAGTTGAATAACTTTTTTAAACCCTAGTTTCCAAGTCATAGAATTCAATTTCAAATATTGAATTCAAATTTAAATCAATTTATTTACATTTCAAAAACTCAATCAAGTTATTCAAATAACTTTTATTTTTTGAAAACTCATTTTCAAAAGCATCAATTCTAATTCCAAAACTATTTTTGGAAAAAATTCAATTTTAAAACGATTTTTAAAATCTGTGACTTAACCCATTTCCACGTGCAATCCATATTTGTGTGTGTATAGTGTGGTCCAGGGGTTTTACACAATAGTGCACAACATCATCAATCAGCACAGATTCAATTATTACAATTCGATGTGGGTTTCGGATAACCAAATGGAATCCGACTCCCTGTCGCATCGAAATTTAAATGTCGTTCTACGGGTCAAGGGGTTGCATATACATATAACAATATATACGTCACAATTAAAATAGCCCAGCACAAAGCATTACATAGCATCACAAAAAATATCAATCCATCATGAAGCATTGGCAATCAAACATCTATAATTAAGATGAATAAATCTATGTGGTTTTAAATCTATTCCTCACATAATCACTTTCATTAGTAATGAACTATCCTTAATTGCTTCTTTAATTACTTCTAAATTAATTACATTAATTTATTACCTATTATTGATTAATTAATCCAAATTAATCATCCTTAATTACATCACTAATTAAATAATTAATGATTTAAATTATTTCTTAAATTGATTACTCAAAGTAATTAACAACTTAATTACTATATTGACCCAAATTAATTATCCTTAATTTAATTTCTTAAATTAATTATTTGATTAATTACTAAATAATTAATCCAAATTATCTCCCACTTAAACATCTCCACTTAATTACAATCTGTAAATATTAAACAATTACTTAACTATGTAATTTCCAAATCATTAATTACATAAAGTAGTTATTTATAAAACCCAAATGTTTAAAATTAATTAAACTTAATTAATTAAATTAAACAATCTCATTTAATTAAATTAATTACATTAAGTAATTAATTTCTTAATTACTTAAATTAATTATCCATTTCATTAATTAATTAATTATATTAATTAACCATTTGTACTACCTTAATAATTTAATGAATTACAAATCATTAAACTTTTCTTTATCTTTAGATAAACATTCCTTATTTAAATTATGCATTTAAAAACAAAAATGTTTTTAAATTTTACATTAAATTCCATTTAACATTTCTTTAAAACTTTAAGACTTAAATTTATTTAAAATAAGATTCTTAAAATAATACAAATCTAAATCTTATATGCTTACAAGAAACATATACTTAATTAATAAGTTAAAAAGGATTTAAATCTCAATTCAAATCAAATTTAAAAATTCTTTAAATTTCAAAACTTAAATATAACTTCCATTCTCATTCTAGTTTAAATTCTTTAAAATGCTTCTTACAATTACCCCTTCCATTCAATGCAAATTATTTAAAAAAAATTTAAACTTAAATCTTCATTTTAAAACTGAAGTTTAAAATTTTAAATTCAGATTTAAAAAAAAAAACTCAGTTTTAAATTCATTTGAATTTCCTAATTTAAACATTTAACCTTTCAATTCAAATGCCAAAACACAATGCATTCACACTTGAGAGTTTAAAATTAAATTTAAATTTAAAAGCCATCAATGATTTCAAATTCCAGACAAATCAAATTTGAATTCATATTCAAATTCCAACCAAAACTCAGTTTAAAATCTTCACCTGCAAATTTAAACTTTATCTTTACATATGAAACAGAAAACAGTTTTTCTGTATTATTAAAAAAAAACAAACTTTGAATTTCCCAGAATTCAAACTATTTCAAAGAAAACAGAATTTAAACTTATTTAAATTCATATTTGAATTCAGTTTTAACATCCTAAGTAAAACTTTAGTTTGCATTTTATTTCAAACTTTACAAACCTGAAACAGGCTTTCAATTTTCCCTTTTCTCTTTATTCTAATTTCAAACCAAATTTGAATTCTGCATTTACATTATTTCAAAATAAGAATTCAAACTCTTTGAATTCATTTTCAGATTCAGTTTTATTTCTAAGTTCCATATTTAAATTCAAACTTTTCTTTATAAATTTCTAAATAAAACAGAACAGTCCTGTTTAATTCAAAAACTTAAGCTTTGAAATCTTTTTCTTTTTTTTTTTTTAAAACATTTATTTCAAATTTAAATTCAATTTTCCACTTCAAACTTGAAATATAAACTTTCATATCCATTTATACATACACACTTTATTTTGAACAAATTTAAATTAATTTTACATATTCATTCAATTTACTCATATTTGTAATATACATATATATATATATACATATATATATATATGTAAGATTTTAAACTTAAATGACTTTTTACAATATTTCTTATTTCAATATTTTAATCTCAAAATAAAATTGGGATTTAATTATATATTACTATCGCTCATTTTTATTTGTTTAGGATTTTTCTTCCAATTTAATTTGAAATTAGATTCCAAAAGTTTAAAACATATAATTTATTTAAATTGTTAACTTTGGGATGTTACTTTTTATCTATAAGATTTTAAATATAGAAATTCAAAATCTCAATTAAATTTTAAAATAAATACTCAAATAAACAAAAATTCCTATTTAATTTGAAAAATCCAAATTAATTTACAATTTTATTCCAAAATTTATTTACACTATCAATTTAATTTTAATAAAAAATCTGGATCGTTACAATCACGAAATAAAATAATGCCATCAAGGATAGAATGAGAAATACCTTGACCACGAAATGTGTTGCCAGGGGCTTGAGCAACATTTAACTTTCCCTCCTTCTTGCCTTCAAGTTTGAGGCATCGATGTATATAATGATCCGGGATCTTACAATAGCGACAACAACGGGGCTTTGAACACTTGTTCGCAAAATGGTCCCCAGACCCACAGTTGAAGCATTTCCCACTACTAGGAGAAGGAGCCTTAGCAGTAGGAGTTGCTTGCTTACCATTTTTGTTGGGATAAGACCCCATGAATTTGTTTGGCCTCTTCTTGTTGTTGAAGTTCGGTTTGGCACCCACAACTTCAACAACGCTTTCCCTATCCTCCTCTTCAAGACGAAGAGCGATATCAATGAGTTGGTCGAAGGGAACTTTTAATTTTAGAAGTAATGGCTTCTTGATATTTTTGTTTAAGCCATAAACAAATCTTTGGTTCTTCTTCAATGGGGTGTTGATGTATTCAACCCCATATTTGGAAAGTGACTCGAAGGATGCAACATAATCAGTCACGGAGGATTCACCTTGAACAAGGTCTATAAAAAGGCGAGCCAAAGTCACCTTCTGGCACAAATTTTAATACGAAGCGTTCCCAGAATTGCTCCCAGGTGAGATACGCTTCATTGATTTCAGAAATCAGAAGTTCATACCAGTCCAATGCTCTTTCTTGGAGCATACTAGAGGCCACCTGAACTCGGTGAAGATCAATGAGGTTCATGCGAGAAAAGATTCGATCACATGTTCTTAACCAAGCCTGGACCTCAATAATAGTTTCAGAACCTTTGTATGGCTTCCCACCCAAGTTGGTGTAATCGTTGCACAAGCGTGCAAATCCAGACTTAGGATGAGTAGGTTCCGGATTAGAACCGGCTGCTTGAGCATTCTTTACTAGATCAAGAAGCTGCTAGGCAGACATAAAAACTCCATCTTGGGGAGTAGCACTAGATTGACCTGCACTGGGACGACCAGGTCTTACCATTTCTCTTCCTTTAGAAAGAAAGAAAGAAAGAAAGAAAGAAAGAAGAAAAAGGTTATTCACCTAATGAATATCAAGCAAACTTGATAAATAAAACAAGGAATTGTAAAGAAAATAGGATGAATCGGTACGAAGACTCAAATTAAATCCTAAAGCACGACTCCTAAGATAGACTTAGGACGATGATCCTTGTTACAATATTTCGTATTGTTCTGAAGTTTGGCTCTGATACCAAGCTGTGACGCCCCACCTCTATACCCACGCTAGCCAAGAACACTACGGAGTAATGCTGTCAACTAGCACGGAGAATAAGGCTGTTGAGGAGCGACCATCCGTGTAATATCTTCGTGCGAGCACCGATATGTCAGATAGTAGGGCATATTTCATTTAAGGAGGAAATCCAATATTCCGATACAAACTCAAAGCTATCACACAATGGCTATATATGATCTTCGGAAACAAATGTAGAAATAAACATAACACAAAACAGTCGCAAACATCCATATCACAAAGGAGGAAAAAGATATGAATATATAACACATAAATGTGTACATCAGAGTAGTGGTCTGAAAAAGATCCACAATGACACAAAAGAGTAGCAACATGTGCTATACAAAAGAATAAGTGCACAACTATGAGTCTATATCTCAAATGTATACAACCAAAAACAATGTAACGACCCTGAAATTCAGTCCCAGTTTAAAATTTTAAAATCGCTTATTTAATGTAGAAATTCGAATTTTCACAAACAACTTCCGTTGCTATCCAAACTTCACATTCGGAATGCGTCAAGATAAACATAGGCGTGCGCCAAATTTCGTTGAAAAATATTGAAGTAAATTACGCTCGTCGAATTTACATATTAGTTTAAATCTTATGTGTAAATTTCCTATCGTCCGAACTCAAATATTTTCTCAATGTTGCATAACAAAAATATTCTGAACTTGACGGCGCATTTCGTTTCGTCAAATTTCGCTTTTAATTGCTAGTTAAAATGTTCGCTCGTGCAAATGGTGAAATAAGAGTAACCACTTCTCAAACAGTGTCAAACCATCAATATCTTCATATCGTTGTATCCGTCTCGACGCGCTGATCAAAACGGTATATTTATTTGTGTCAATCGGAGTTCGGCGTTGCAAATTATAATTGTTAACGCAGCACAAACCGGTATCCAACTTTCCAACATTAAAAATTTTAGAGCCTATTCAGCTACCTTGGGAACCTAAATAGCCACCACTTTGCAAAAACATCATTGCATTAACTGTGCACACTGAACCCCTCTGCCTTCATTCTGCTTCATTAATTGCTCTGCATCATCAGTTGTTTCACTTTGTCCTACGTGATAGCTCTGCTCTTCTCCCACTGCATAATTATATTCTCTTTCTCCCTCCCTATCTTTCTTTTACTATTTATTTGTCCTCTCCAGTAAACTAAAACCCAACCCCTCCTTCTTCTTTCATACTTTTTATTTATTTGCAAAAGGTTACAGAAATTCAATCTCTCCTCCCTTTCTCTTCTCTGTGCATTTTTTTTCCTTTTTTTTAATTTCCAAACCCCTACCAGTTCGCTCGGCCACCCCATGCGGCCACGTCCCCCACGTCCTCCTCCCCATCAACCGCCTTCCCTCCACCGCAACCCCCTGCAGCCACGTCTACCACTGCAAACCCCCTTGCAACCGCTACCGGCCTCCGCCCATGCAACCACACACGGCCACTCAACGCCCACACCAGAAAACCCCACTGCCATCAGCCACCACACGGCCCATGCAGCCCGTCTCACCCCCACATGCGGCCTCAAAACCACCCCTACCGGCCTATTCCCGCTACACAGTCCCTACCCACTGCTCACCCCGCCTTTCCCCTACCAGCCACGTTCCCCACACGTTCACGCTCCAACCCACTTTCCCCTGCAACCGCCTCCGCCCCACCCCCATGCAATTCGCACGCCCCTACCACTGCCGCCCCTGCCCACAGCCACCGAGGCCCACCAAGCCGACCCGACCACCCTGCTTCTGTTGTGTACATAATATATGTTCAGAATATTAGTTGCAAGTGTAAAGTGGCCTTGATTTATTATAAGGAGATAGTACTGTTCCAACATGTTTAAGCTACAGTATAAAGTTTATATATGTTGTACACATAAAAGTGGATAAGCTACAGGTTTTAGTTAGAAAAAAAACATAAAAGCAGTATGTTCAAACATGTTATATTAAGATATTACTGTCCATGTTAAGTTTGGTATATACAGTATATAGTACATAGCTCTAGTTTCTATGTTATATATATATAAAGTTTAAACATAAAATTTTATATCTTTGGGTTGTTTTACTTGGTTATATACAATATAAAGTTTATATAAAGATTTGATATATAGTTATAGTTTTATAGGTTCATACAAATAATCATTTATATATGCTCACAAACAACATTTTGCTGTGTTTTATTCCAGCTCCCGTTATTGATCCGAAAACATAAGCTATTCCACCCCGCTTGTCGAATCTATCTTGCTTCGTTGATCGGTATGGTTATATATATATATATATATATATATATATATATATATATATATATTCAATTGATATATATTGCAATAAAAAAAATTTGATTAATTGTTTGTTGATTGCAGTTGTGTTCATTTTGCGTCGTGCTTGTTAGGGTCTATTTTGTCTATTCATTCTCATGCTTCGCCGTCATCTTCTTCAACCACGCAAGGTGAATATTTCATTTACGACTCGATCTATTATGCTATGATAATCAAGTGATAAATTGTTGTTAATATTAATTTGGATATTAAATTGTTGATTGTTAAAAATTGTTGAAATAAGAATTGTAAATCGCTATGCAAGTTAAATTTGAATATTGTTAGTTTACGACAAATAGTTGTGACACTAAATTGTTATGTGAAGTTGAATTTGGTTGTTAATATAAGTGAAATTTAATATGAAATTGAAATTGATATAGGATAGTCAACAATTTAAAATTGATTATATATGTTGAACTTGACCGCTTTAAATGTTAAATAAATCATCGCGTAGAAATAGCGTTAATTACACTTTGAACCATTGAATGTATGATTGATGTAGAAATTTGATAATAGACACCAAGTGAAAACCATAATGTAATAATCTTTAATCTGCATAAAACGATAGTGTGGATTCTAGGAATAATTATATTAATTTGCATAAATAACAAATGTAAGTTAATACGATTATTTCGGGATTATTTAATAAATTGTTAAATTGTTATGTATGGTTGCTATTGCTTGTTTATTTACTTTGACACCATCCCAGTTATCACACTGCAAGTTCCCTTTGCTATGCTTTGTTTTATATTGAATGATATTGGGTTGAAATGATAAATACTCCATTTAAACAACTTGGCCTAGGATAGAAAATTTAAAATAAGAAACCCGATTGGTCAACAAAACCTTTTTCGAAATTGAATAATATTTTAAATTAAGGACTGAACTTAACAATTTGTTTGGAAATTCAATAACGAATTTAAGGGATTTAAGTTGAAATAAATTAATGGATTTAAATCGAAACGGGTTAATAAACTTACCCAATGGAATAAACTGAATTGAAAAAATAATTGAAATAAGATTTAGAAACAAGTAAGTTTTAGAATTTGATAATTTAAAAATTTATTTTTGTTAGGTTTAGATTAATACTCGGTTTTAATTAAATAGATTTGGAACATGTTATAAATTTTATTTGGAAATTTAGAAAATTTGACTTAAGAGGAATACAAAAACTAAACAAAGTTTTATGGATATAACTTAGTGATTATTTAAATTTAAAATGATTTTAAATTTAATGCATTAATCAAATCAGGACATTTTAAATGGAAATGGACTTCTTTGATTAGAAATTTAATTGAATTGGTAAATAAATCACATGAAGTTTGATAAAAGGAATTTAGTTAATGAAATTGATTTAATCGAATTTATGATAACAGTGGATGTAAACATGAAGTGAAATGAATAGAATTTGATTTAATGATTTAAACTAAGTTTAGCATTAAATTGAATTCGTTGATTATGAACTAAATTTAATAAGCGACATTTAGACCTTATTAAATCGAACTTGAATACTAAATTTTAAACTGTTAACTCAAATGTTTGAACTAAAAATTGCATTCGAAAATACGTTTTAAAATATCTAAAATAAATTGAATCGTGAAATGTCAAATTTTGGAAGTCAAATTTGCACCTTGACTTTTGGACTTTTGATTTGTTTAAACGTTAATTTAACCGACCATCGGGTAATAAATACGTAGTTATTAAAGAGACCGGGATCGGGAATGGACATACTCTCTGTCGATACCGAAAACCACTTTAATAACTATTATACGTGAAGTGTTGATCCAGAATGAAGTGGATGGTTTGGTGAATGCGTTGACTGAAGAAAGAGAACGATATTGGATGACCCCTGACATGACTAAAACAGGAGCCGCGCCGGGCCATTGAGGATCGCCACCTCTAGCGGACACGCTTCTTCGATACCATATCTATTACTTTTGTGATTCGATTTGGGTGCACCCCTTGATTTGGGAGTGTTGTTTCGCGGTGTTGAGATAGTAGCTACTATGCTCAACATCAGTCCGGATCATGCAACTACTAGTATCCTAGTTGGTATCGCCTCATGTATCTTGTCATACTGATTATCCTATTCGCGACCACTACGTTTTGTTTTATGTTATACCTATGGGGTACCCTTTGATAACCACTAGTTTATGGTGGGCTTTACGGTGCTGTATAGACTATGGCATTATAAAATGCGTTAAGGGGAATTATGGTAACGCCTTAACGCTATTTTAATATCGTACTTTACTGATTAGACATTATCTACATACCGTATTCTATTGTATATATAGATAGTTTATCGGATCCTTAGAGATGTTATTTATTCATCTTTGAGTTATGGATTTTATTCCCTGCACTTGATTATCCTGTATAAGATTTTGAGTCCTGACTCGAGTGTTTCTTTTTGTATATGCTCGGGTCAGTCTGAAGCTATCCAGTTTGCTGATCAAGGTTGGTTGAAGATGCTGAAGACTTAGCATTTATCTTTATCAGTCTATTTCTATTCCAGTATTGATGTCCTTGTCTGTTGGACATTTTTGTATTTCCTTTCAGTCACCTTTTGTTTAAACATTGTTGCACTTTATGTAGTAGCTTCATGAACTACTATTATGACGATGTATTTTCCGCTGCATTGTTCTGTGACTGTTCTATGACTGTGATGTTATATTGATTCTCATTTACATTTATGTATTTATAATCCCATAATGATTCGTGTTTTGTATTATTTAAGTTGACATATGTGGATTATTGTCAATTTAAATGGTCCAAATATGCGGGTTGTTACAGTTGGTATCAGAGCTTTGGTTTTCCTAAAAACCTTAGTTAGGGGTTATATAAACTCATTAGAGATAGGGTAGCAACACCCTAGAATGAGGAGAATCGATTCAATATCCAGATCCTTAAATTCAAACTTCTTTTGATTCGTAAATTGGATTCTCTTAAAGCTTTATGATTTTTCTATCCTTGGTTCTAAATCTCTTTCGATATTTCAGGATGAGTGCCGGAAGAAACAATAGGGGAGGAAGAGGCCATGGTCCTGCCCAGGCTGCACCTGCCGCCCCAGCTCCAGTCAAATTCATCACTCTTAGTAAAGAGTATATCCAGCTAGGGGTGTTAATTTTTTCGGATCCGAGGGCATTATCGGAGCTCAGCAATGGCTCAAAGGCTTAGAAAAGATATTTTCTGGATTGGAGATCACTGATGCTCAGAAGCGTCAGCTTGCTGCTTGGCAACTTAGGGATGCCACACAAGATTGGTGGGAATCAGTTACTTCTCGTATCGAGGAGAACACCATTACTTGGGCCCAGTTTAGGTATAAATTTGTTCGGATTTCGTAGTCTAAATTCTTCCTTCAAATTTTGAAATATTTTTCATCTAGTCTATCTTTTGATGGGGATACTTTCACGGCACAATGGATGCCGGCTGCTGGGAAAACCCAACTTTATAGAGCTTTTATGGATCTTAAGCAAGGCAGTATGACTTTTTCTGAGTACGAGAGGAAATTCAACGAACTGTCCAAGTTTGGCCCGGGATTGATCGACACACCACTTCTAAAGAACGAGAAGTTCATTTTGGGAGCTAGACCAGAGTATTATGACTTGCTTACTTGCCACACTCACTGCACCTTCACAGAGCTTGTTGATTATGCTCATAGATATGAGGCAAAGCCTAGGGGTCCCACTTCTAAGGCCACGCCTACTCAGTCCTCTTCTAGCCAGCTCGAAAAGAGGAAGATGAACTTTGATCAACAAAAGAAAGCCTGGCAATAGAATACAGGATTAGGATATGCCCAGAAAAGCCCAATCGACCTCGCTAATATCACTTTCTTCAAATGCGATAAGAAGGGTCATTATGCAAATAGCTGTCCATCCACCGGAGCTGCTATTCCACCACCTTCTCAGATGAGGAATGATTTATGCCATGTCTGCCTCCAGCCAGGTCACTTCAAGAGAGACTGCCCATTGAGGAAGAAAGGCACACCATCAGGAGTATATGCTATCACCACTCCTGCACCACTTCCACCACCTGCTCAGGATGACCGAGGTACCTTACGAAGTACTTTTTCATTGCATGATTTACCTGTTAGGGTATTATTCAATACTGGTGCTTCTCATAGCTTCATATCTATTGATCTTTGTAATAAGCTCAAATTAGAACCTACTCTTGCTACTACTTCCTTATGTGTCTCCAACCCTATTGGAGGACTTGCCAACCTCAGTCGAATTTGTAAAGAGGTTGTGCTTTTATATGGAAGATATCGATTCACTTGGGATTTTTATGTGCTTGGCTTCGTAGCATTTGACATTTTGTTGGGCGCTGATTGGTTAAGAAAATTCAATGCTGTTATTTCTTGCAAAGCTCGATCTGTTTCTCTAGTCAATGACAAGGGTCTACCGCTTTTCATTGAATGCAAATCACCTCAGAAATATGCCGGAAGCTTCATATTCTCTCTTGATGCTCACCCGGATGAACTTAATACTACTCCTACTGTTCAGAAATTTCCTGATGTATTTGGAGAGGTTGACTCACTATCGCCAAAGCGAGAGATCGATTTTCGCATTGACCTTATTCCCGAAGGTACTCCAGTAGTTCTCCCTCACAGAAGGATGGCTCCTAAAGAAAAAGCTGAACTTAAAACCCAAATTGATGATCTATTTGCTAAGGGTTTGATCAGGAGAAGTTGTTCCGAATGGGGCGCCGTAGTCGTATTTGTCACCAAATCTGGTGGATCTCTTCGCATGTGTGTTGATTACCAGGAATTAAACAAGCGCACTCTCAAGAACCGTTATCTGATGCCTCGCATCAATGACTTATTCGATCAGCTCCATGGAGCTAAAGTTTTCTCACAACTTGATCTAGCCACTGGGTTCCACCAACTTAGAGTAGCAGAAGATAGTATTCATAAGACAGCTTTCCGTACCGAGAATGGATTCTATGAATGGTTGGTTATGCCATTCGGTTTGACCAACGCACCTGCTTATTTCGTCGACTTAATGAACCGAGTCTTCCGTGATGTCCTTAACATGTTTGTTCTTGTCTTCATTGATGATATTCTCGTCTTCTCCAAAGATGAGAAAGAGCATGAGACACATCTTGCTTATGTTTTGGAAACACTTCGAAATCATCAGCTTAAAGCCAAGTTCTCGAAATGCCACTTCTGGCAAGATGAAGTACGATTCCTTGGCCATATAGTTTCTGAAAACGGGATTTCGGTCGATCCAGCTAAGATCGCCGTAATCAATGTAACTTCTATCATATTCGTTATTTCTATTCTATCCATCTTATTCCTTTCTAATTTGAAAATTTATCTATAGGATTGGGAGACTCCCAAAACTACTACTGATATCCGTAGTTTCTTGGGCCTAGCTGGTTATTATCATAGATTTATTGAGCGCTTTGCTCGGATTTCTGCCCCACTTACTGCTTTAACTCGAAAGGATGTCAAGTTTATTTGGAGTGAGAAGTGTGAATCAGCTTTTAATGAGTTGAAGCGTAAGTTAACTTCATCCCCAGTTCTTGCGGTAATTGACGGGAATGAAGGATTAACTGTCTGTATAAATGCCTGTCGAGAAGGCTTAGGCGCTGTCCTGATGCAAAATGGTAAGGTTGTTGCTTATGTTGGTCGTCAGTTGAAGACCCATGAAGTAAACTATGCAACACATGATTTAGAGCTTCTTGCAGTTGTATTCGCTTTGAAACTATGGAGGCACCATCTTTTGGGGACAAAATTTGAATTATTCACAGATCATAAGTCATTGCGGTATATTTTCTCTCAGAAGGATTTGAACCAGAGACAAGTCCGATGGCTCGAATTCTTAGCTGCATATGATCTTGACATCAATTATACTCTTGGGAAAGCAAATGTTGTAGCTGATGCTTTGAGCCGTAGCAAAGCATTGTCATGTTGTAATCTTGTAGAAGGCATGCTATTTCAGCTTGTTATCTCCCCATCTCTTATGGATCGCATCAAAGCTAAACAATTTGAGGATACCTTGCTTTATCGCATGAAGGAGTTAGTTCTTGGTAGAGTTGGAAATGCTCACAGTAAAGTGGGAGCACAGATAGATAGTAATGGAGTTCTGAAAATTGACAACCGTATTTGTGTTCCAAATGTTGATGGATTGAGACAAGAAGTGCATAAAGAGAACCATCAGTCATCGCTTTCATTTCATCCTGGTGTCACCAAGATGTATCGAAATATGAAGCGTTTATATTGGTGGAGTGGGATGAAGAGAGATTTTCTATATTTGTCAGTAGGTGCACCACTTGCCAGCAAGTCAAGGCCGATCATCGGAAGACGACAGGATTACTTCAACCCCTAGAGATTCCGTGTTGGAAATGGGACCAGATTTCTATGGACTTCGTTGACGGATTACCGAGGACCAGAAAAGCTAACGAGAGTATATGGGTGATTATTGATAGGTTGAAAAAATCTGCTCACTTTATTCCTGTTAAGACCACTCGTACTACTTCGAGTTTGGCCGAGATTTATGTGAGAGAGATTGTTAGACTTCATGGAGTTCCATCTAGTATTGTATGCGATAGAGATTCCTTGTTCACTAGTAAATTCTGGAAGGCATTTTAGGACGTCTTGGGCACTAAACTGAATCAGAGTACAGCTTATCATCCTTGGACAGATGGCCAAACTGAGAGGGTAAATCTGATTTTGGAAGATCTGCTCCGAGCTTGCATTATTGATTTCGGTGGATCTTGGGAAGACCATCTCCATTTGGTTGAATTCACTTACAATAACAGCTATCAGGTAATCCAAAAAATTTCAATTTGAATAAGTAACGATTTGAATTGAAATATAACTATCTTTATAATCTGGAGAGTATTGATATGGCACCGTTTGAAGCTTTATATGGACGGCTATGCAAATCGCCAGCTTGTTGGATTGAGCCTGGTGAACGATTAGTTCTTGGCCCGGATATGATTATGGAAGCATCCGAAAAGGTTAATGAGATCAGAAGGAAGATGAAAACCGCACAGGATAGGCAGAAGAGCTATGCAGATAGGCGTAGAAGAGAGTTAAAATTCCAGGTTGGAGATGAGGTCTTTCTTGAAGTATCACCTTTGAAGAATGTTATTCGATTTGGTCGTAGAGGGAAGCTCGCTCCTAGATTTGTTGGACCATTCACTATCACTGAGAGGATTGGTACGTTAGCCAACAGAGTTGCACTGCCGGAGAAATTTGAGGGCGTGCACAACGTATTCCATGTTTCACATCTTCGGAAGGTTGTACATGATCCATCCATGACTATTCCTATTGCTCAGTTAGATGAGGTTGATATTGAGCCGGATTTGATTATAGAGAGGAGACCACTTCGTATTGTTGATAGAGATACGAAGCAGCTTAGAAGGAAGACTGTTAGCCTAGTCAAAGTCCAATGGAGTCCCGATGATCGTGATTGTACTTGGAAAACCGAGGAGAGTATCCGAGATTCTAATCCAGAATTGTTTGTTGAAGGTGAATTCTATTCTATACTCTATACTTTGTTCGATAATCTATTCTATATCCATCGTATCTCTTTTATTGTTCTTCCACTCTTTACTCTGTTCCTTTTCGGGGACGAAAAGTTTTGAGTGGGGGAGAATGTAACGACCCTGAAATTCAGACCCAGTTTAAAATTTTAAAATCGCTTATTTAATGTAGAATTTCGAATTTTCACAAACAACTTCCATTGCTATCCAAACTTCACATTTGGAATGCGTCTAGATAGACATAGGCGTGCGCTAAATTTCGTTGAAAAATATTGAAGTAAATTACGCTCATCGAATTTACATATTAGTTTAAATCTTATGTGTAAATTTTCTATTGTCCAAACTCAAATATTTTCTCAATGTTGCATAAGCAAAATATTCTGAACTTGACGGCGCATTTCGTTTCGTCAAATTTCGCTTTTAATTGCTAGTTAAAATGTTCGTTGGTGCAAATGGTTAAATAAGAGTAACCACTTCTCAAATAATGTCAAACCATCAATATCTTCATACCGTTGTATCCGTCTCGACGCGCTGATCAAAATGGTATATTTATTTGTGTCAATCGGAGTTCGGCGTTGCAAATTATAATTGTTAACGCAGCACAAATCGGTACCCAACTTTCCAACATTCAAAATTTTAGAGCCTATTCAGCTGCCTTGGGAACCTAAATAGCCACCACTTTGCAAAAACATCATTGCATTAACTGTGCACACTGAACCCCTCTGCCTTCATTCTGCTTCATCAATTGCTCTGCAACATCAGTTGTTTCACTTCGTCCTACGTGATAGCTCTAGTCTTCTCCCTCTGCATAATTATATTCTCTTTCTCCCTCCCCATCTTTCTTTTACTATTTATTTGTCCTCTCCAGTAAACTAAAACCCAACCCCTCCTTCTTCTTTCATACTTTTTACTTATTTTCAAAAGGTTACAGAAATTCAATCTCTCCTCCCTTTCTCTTCTCTGCGCATTTTTTTTTATTTCCAAACCCCGACCAGTTCGCTCGACCACCCCACGCGGCCACGTCCCCCTCGTCCTCCTCCCCATCAACCGCCTCCCCTCCACCGCAACCCCCTGCAGCCACGTCTACCACTGCAACCCCCCCCCCCCCCCCCCCCGCAACCGCTACCGACCTCCGCCCATGCAACCACACACGGCCACTCAACGCCTACACCAGAAAACCTCACTGCCATCAGCCACCACACGGCCCATGCAACCCGCCTCACCCTCACATGCGGCCTTAAAACCACCCCTACCGGCCTATGCCCGCTACACAGTCCCTACCCACTGCTCACCCCACCTTTCCCCCCTACCAGCCACGTTCCCCACACGTCCACGCTCCAACCCACTTTCCCCTGCAACCGCCTCCGCCCCAACCCCATGCAATTCGCACGCCCCTACCACTGCCGCCCCTGCCCACAGCCATCGAGGCCCTCCAAGCCGACCCGACCACCCCGCTTCTGTTGTGTACAAATATATGTTCAGAATATTAGTTGCAAGTGTAAAGTGGCCTTGATTTATTATAAGGAGATAGTACTGTTCCAACATGTTTAAGCTACAGTATAAAGTTTATATATGTTGTACACATAAAAGTGGATAAGCTACAGGTTTTAGTTAGAAAAAAAATATAAAAGCAGTATGTTCAAACATGTTATATTAAGATATTACTGTCCATGTTAAGTTTGGTATATACAGTATATAGTACATAGCTATAGTTTCTATGTTATATATATATAAAGTTTAAACATAAAATTTTATATCTCCGGGTTGTTTTGTTTGGTTATATACAATATAAAGTTTATATGAAGATTTGATATATAGTTATAGTTTTATAGGTTCATACATATAATCAGTTATATATGCTCACAAACAACATTTTGCTGTGTTTTATTCCAGCTCCCGCTATTGATCCGGAAACATAAGCTATTCTACCCCGCTTGTCGAATCTATCTTGCTTCGTTGATCGGTATGGTTATATATATATACATATATATATATATATGTACATATATATATATATATATACATATATATATATATATATTCAATCGATATATATTACAATAAACAAAATTTTGATTAATTGTTTGTTGATTGCAGTTGTGTTCATTTTGCGCCGTGCTTGTTAGGGTCTATTTTGTCTATTCATTCTCGTGCTTCGCCGTCATCTTCTTCAACCACGCAAGGTGAATATTTCATTCACGACTCGATCTATTATGCTATGATAATCAAGTGATAAATTGTTGTTAATATTAATTTGGATATTAAATTGTTGATTGTTAAAAATTGTTGAAATAAGAATTGTAAATCGCTATGCAAGTTAAATTTGAATATTGTTAGTTTATGACAAATATTGTGACACTAAATTGTTATGTGAAGTTGAATTTGGTTGTTAATATAAGTGAAATTTAATATGAAATTGAAATTGATATAGGATAGTCAACAATTTAAAATTGATTATATATGTTGAACTTGACCCCTTTAAATGTTAAATAAATCGTCGCGTAGAAATAGCGTTAATTACACTTTGAACCATTGAATGTATGATTGATGTAGAAATTTGATAATAGACACCAAGTGAAAACCATAATGTAATAATCTTTAATCTGCATAAAACGATAGTGTGGATTCTAGGAATAATTATATTAATTTGGATAAATAACAAATGTAAGTTAATACGATTATTTTGGGATTATTTAATAAATTGTTAAATTGTTATGTGTGGTTGCTATTGCTTGTTTATTTACTTTGACACCATCCCAGTTATCACACTGCAAGTTCCCTTTGCTATGCTTTGTTTTATATTGAATGATATTGGGTTGAAATGATAAATACCCTATTTAAACAACTTGGCCTTGGATAGAAAATTTAAAATAAGAAACCCGATTGGTCAACAAAACCATTTTCGAAATTGAATAATATTTTAAATTAAGGAATGAACTTAACAATTTGTTTGGAAATTTAATAACGAACTTAAGGGATTTAAGTTGAAATAAATTAATGGATTTAAATTGAAACGGGTTAATAAACTTACCCAATGGAATAAAATGAATTGAAAAATTAATTGAAAGATTTAGAAACAAGTAAGTTTTAGAATTTGATAATTTAAAAATTTATTTTTGTTAGGTTTAGATTAAAACTCGGTTTTAATTAAACAGATTTGGAACATGTTATAAATTTTATTTGGAAATTCAGAAAATTTGACTTAAGAGGAATACAAAAATTAAACAAAGTTTTATGGATATAACTTAGTGATTATTTAAATTTAAAATGATTTTAAATTTAACGAATTAATCAAATCAGGACATTTTAAATGGAAATGGACTTCTTTGATTGGAAATTTAATTGAATTGGTAAATAAATCAAATGAAGTTTGATAAAAGGAATTTAGTTAATGAAATTGATTTAATCTAATTTATGATAACAGTGGATGTAAACATGAAGTGAAATGAATAGAATTTGATTTAATGATTTAAACTAAGTTTAGCATTAAATTGAATTCGTTGATTATGAACTAAATTTAGTAAGCGACATTTAGACCTTATTAAATCGAACTTGAATACTAAATTTTAAACTGTCAACTCAAATGTTTGAACTAAAAATTGCATTCGGAAATATGTTTTAAAATATCTAAAATAAATTGAATCGTAAAATGTCAAATTTTGGAAGTCAAATTTGTACCTTGACTTTTGGACTTTTGATTTGTTTAAACGTTAATTTAACCGACCATCGGGTAATAAATACGTAGTTATTAAAGAGACTGGGATCGGGAATGGACATACTCTCTGTCGATACCGAAAACCACTTTAATAACTATTATACGCGAAGTGTTGATCCAGAATGAAGTGGATGGTTTGGTGAACGCGTTGACTGAAGAAAGAGAACGATATTGGATGACCCCTGACATGACTAAAACAGGAGCCGCGCCGGGCCATTGAGGATTGTCACCTCTAGCGGACACGCTTCTTCGATACCATATCTATTACTTTTGTGATTCGATTTGGGTGCACCCCTTGATTTGGGAGTGTTGTTTCGTGGTGTTGAGATAGTAGCTACTATGCTCAACATCAGTCCGGATCACGCAACTACTAGTATCCTAGTTGGTATCGCCTCATGTACCTTGTCATACTGATTATCCTATTCGCGACCACTACGTTTTGTTTTGTGTTATACCTATGGGGTACCCTCTGATAACCACTAGTTTACGGTGGGGTTTACGGTGCTGTATAGACTATAGCATTATAAAATGTGTTAAGGGGAATTATGGTAACGCCTTAACGCTATTTTAATATCGTACTTTACTGATTAGACATTATCTACATACCGTATTCTATTGTATATATAGATAGTTTATTGGATCCTTAGAGATGTTATTTATTCGTCTTTGAGTTATGGACTTTATTTCCTGCACTTGATTATCCTGTATAAGATTTTGAGTCCTGACTCGAGTGTTTCTTTTTGTATATGCTCGGGTCAGTCTGAAGCTGTCCAGTTTGCTGATCAAGGTTGGTTGAAGATGCTGAAGACTTAGCATTTATCTTTATCAGTCTATTTCTATTCCAGTATTGATGTCCTTGTCTGTTGGACATTTTTGTATTTTCTTTCAGTCACCTTTTGTTTAAACATTGTTGAACTTTATGTAGTAGCTTCATGAACTGCTATTATGACGATGTATTTTCCGCTGCATTATTCTGTGACTGTTCTGTGACTGTGATGTTGTATTGATTCTCATTTACATTTATGTATTTATAATCCCATAATGATTCGTTTTTTGTATTATTTAAGTTGACATGTGTGGATTATTGTCAATTTAAATGGTCGAAATATGCGGGTTGTTACGAACTACTAATCTAAGTAGTTAGCCAAAAGTCAGGATGATAATCCTAGAAGTGAAGTCAAGCAGAAGCACCTGTAACATCTCGGTCTGACCCAAGTATTATTCAATAAGAAAATAATAAACGGATCAGTCTAGCTATAAATATCATATGACATGATATAGAATAAGAGATATGGCATAAACATATGATAACCATAATGGCATACTACTATAAGTATGTAATTGAAAATCAACATGAGATTAATCAATATCACAAGAATCTTCTCAAAGATCCAAAAAGGGTTTCATACCCAAAACTTGTATTCACAACAAGTCAATGACACACGAATTCACCAATGCACAAAAATTGATAAATCATGTCAATGAAATTCACTAAAATTGGTGACGCACAAATTCCAGAAATCAACACACGAAATCCAAAAATCATAAAAAGGGGGAGGCCTATCACACGAACGGGAGCATGAAAACTCACCAACATATGTATCACACGAACGAGACACTGTCCCATGGTAGCTAGCCATTAATTTTTGACACATGAACGGCCCGAAGACCATGGGGAGCTACCCCATATGTGTGAGTCGAAATCACACTGAAACGGGGTCTAGTCTCCCTCGCAGACAAAGAGACATCGCACAATTGCTAGTCTAAATCACAAAAATGATCGTCGTGATCATCAAGAAGTGTCAATTACACAAAGCTAGTAAATATATGAGCTTAGCTTCATGTCCCATAACCACTAGCTTAACTTAAATATTTACGAACAAATTGTAGATGTCCACTAGAAAATAGTCACAAGAGATTCAATTGAACAAGTCCAAGAAATAACCGACGAAGCAAACGCAAGCGTTTCATACCACTTGTTTTACTAAGCCGTTTAATTAGATTTCTCATAGAATGAGGTAAAGGTTTGTATATGCTAGTAGATTGGAAATCGGTTTAAGAAACGAGCTTTGTAATAAAATAGTGTTAAAATCGCTCTGATGAAAGAGTTTTGATATTTACTACTAGCATTGAAACCTTTATATTTTTAAAGTGACAAATCACAAAAATGATTGTAGAAACAATCAATCATAAAAATTCACGTTCGAAGACGCGAATCAAATCCAATTAAACCAATAAAGAATCCATCAAAGATGGATATTCAAAAATCCCAAAAAGGGGAGTCATCAAAGTCATAATAAATGATAACAACAAATAGGATCTTCACGAATCGATTTAAATTGGAAATTCAATCCAAAAAGGCAAACTAGGCTGAAACAGCGGGTTTAGTCGACTGAACAGAGTTTTCAGTCGACTGACCCTGTACACGGAAACTTTCCCGGTTCAGGAAACTTTCTGTTTCCAGGTTCAGTCGACTGAACAGAGTTTTCATTCGACTGAATCATGCCTGGAAACTTTCGGGTTCCAGGTTCAGTCGACTGAACAGAGATTTCAGTCGACTGAATCATGCCTGGGTTATTTTTCAGCCTATCCAAATGAAGAGCAAACTCTTCCAAAATGCAACCGGATGAACATTGACTCTAAGGGTTTATGCCAATCAGCAACCCAGCTCTATATGCTCCTCGATGCATCATCCAAAGCATGATCAAACATCCATAAAAGGATTTTCACACAAATTTGACTTAAAAACCCAAAAATTGAAATATTCACAAAAACAATCCAAATCAAGAGCAAATTCACATGAAGAGGTGTTAGGAATTCATAACTAATAACCAAAGATAATTATAGTCATAGATGTAAGATAAAAATCTCACTTTTTCACAAGAACAATGAAGAAGAAGCTTGAAAGCAAAAGGGAGAATCAACCACTCTTCAACATAACCCAAACGAGCTTGAATCTATGCTCAAAAAGAAGAACATTCCCAAAGTTAGGTTTAGAAATTTCTGAAATTGATAAGAGAATGAGTTGGAGAAGAAGAAGAAGAGAGGCTTACCAAAGTTTCTTCTATTAGTTTGGAGCTAGATCTTGATTTGCAAAAGAAAACTAGGGCTTGAGTTCTAATTTCCCATTCCACTCTCCATTGATGTAAAAGCTTGAGTATAAGAAAAACAGAAAGGAAGTAAATGAAGAGGAGAGGGTTGGGACTAAGTTAATAAGTGGGGTTAATGGACTCAGCCCAAACCAAATCCCTAAGTGAAAAGTGGCAAAATTCCGCTAACTCCAAACATATCAAAGTTTATGCTTAAAAAGATCGCAAACGGCGTTTTGAACTCAATGGAAGGGGTCTCGAGTCCCAATTCGACTGTTTGCTAAAAGTAGGTTTTCGGACTATAATCCGACTAACGATGAAATATTTAAATATACGATCGATAAATATGCGGGTTGTTACAACGCACATCCTACATATTTATCTTTATTGATTATTAGCCAAATCAACCTCCTTTTCCATTCACATTTACTTTGATTTTCATTCACTTACTCACAATTGCTTAATTCCTCATTTGGATTATCGCCTCGATTCTTATCTCAAATGGTTATTTAACGATAAATAGTTTGCACTCTGACTAGCTTAAATTAAAAAATAGCTTGAAAAATTAAAAATAGATAAGTAGTTGAAAATAATTATTAGTTTGTAAAATAGTTAAGTAATTGTAAGATAGTTATAAAATAGTTAGACATTTGCAAAATAGTTGTAAAATAGTAATTAGTTATAAAGTGTTGAAAAACAGTAATTAGTTTATAAAACAGTTGAAAAAATTATTAAATAGTTCCAAAAATAATTGTAAAATAAGTATAAAATAGTTTGGCTATAAAAAGAAATGTTGAATAGTAAGTAGCTTGGAAAATAGATTTATATTAATAATTTATTTTAAAAACTGTCTAGAGCCAAATTATTCAATTCCCAATCTCCAATCCCGTCAGTTCAATTTAAATTTCCACTTCTATTTAAATTGACTCATTTCCAATTTAAATAATTTCAATTCCCATTGAAATTGATTTAACCCCAATTCAAGTTGAATTAACCTTGATTTCTTCTTAAATTCAACTCAAATTCCATTTGAATTTGAACTCATTCAACTTCAATTTCATTTCAAAATATCCAATTCAAATCTTTCTATTTGAATTTTTTTTAAACTTATCCATCTTCAATCATAATTCAAATAAATTTCAAATTGAACCAATTTCAATTTCAATTCATTTCAACTCCAGTTTGAATTTAAAAATATTCAACTTTAATCACAAATCAAATTATTTAAAACAATTTTATTTTGAACTAATTTCAAATTCAATCTCACTTTAAATCATCTCGAATTATATAAATTCGAGTTAAATTTCAAATTTTGGCTTAATAACTTAAACCAAATTAACAATCTAAATCTTTAAACAATTTAACTCTGAGTCAAATTTTCAAAATTCCATTTTGAATTATTTTTTCTTAACTTATTTCAAAGTTGAAATAAGAATTCAAAAACAATTAAATCTTCAGATTCTAATTTATTATCCATTTTTAAAACAAATTCTCAGCTTCATAATTTATTATATCCATAAAATGATATCAAGATAAACAAACAACCAAATTTACCCAAACACCAATTAACAACATCCATTTTCAATTTTTGAATCTCAAGCTCATTTTGAGATCATACAAACTCCCAATTCAAATCAACCATTTAACTTCCTAAGTTAAATTTCAATTTCCTCTTGAAATTTCCAAATCAGGTTGTTCATTCAAACTTATTTAACTTCTTCTAAGTTAAATTCAATTTAATCCCATTAATCCCACTCAAAATTTGAATTTACTATTTCAAATTTCAAATTTCTATCACTTAAAGGTTCAAAAACTTATTTTACTTTGGGTTTTTACATCACACTTCAGGGAAAATCAAAACTCAGCAATTTAGAGTTTATTTCAAATTATATTTTGTATTATATGTATCCACACATATATACATATTTACTTCCTTTACACACCAAGTTATCCTTAAATTTTAAACCACCTTTGGTTTTTAATTCAAAACAAATTTCTTTATATTGTCAAATAACTCTTGTTTGTTATAGGACCCTTTCATTCAATTACATTAAATAATATTATTTATTATTTTTTTATCACTTTGAAACAATTTTCGAATTCCGGACCTACATTTAAAACTTCACAATTTAGATCATCTTCAGTTCCAATTTATAAGTCATACTTGCCCAAATGTTTTACTTCCCTAAAACATTTCATTTTGCTTACTCATTAATACACATTTTATTATTAAACACAACAATCATTTATGATACTAACCAAGATTATCATATCTGGAAACCAATTCATTATTACCTTATTCTGAAACTCTTCCCCAAATTCAAGATTTTAATTTCAGTTTGAATCCATTTCAAACTTATCTTTAATTAATTTCAATTTGGTTGTATTTCTATTACCACTTAATTTAATTCCGATAATTTAATAACCAATTACCTTAACATTTATTAGAAAGAAATATTTCATTATATATCAAAATATATTCTTATATAACATCATTTAAAATCTTTATATAAGAAAATGACAAGTACTCTCTCATATATATATACACACACTTAACTCATCCTAGGGTACCATTGACCCTATCCTTAATTAGTAATCCCACCAGAGCCAAGGTTCTCGCTTAACCTTCACCTCTGATACCAAATGTAACGACCTGGAATTTTCAATCCCAAAAACTCCAGGCAGTTAGGAAAGAATAAAAGAGATAGAAGAAAATGAAGAAACAGAAACACCAACATCTCACATTCGCAGCGGATAAATATAATAACAAATAATAACACTTATACAAAGAAAAACTGTATCAGTTAATTTACATAAAATATATCAGAGTTTTCAACATTTACACAAACACTGGGCAATAACTTGTCCCAGATAAATAACAATATATCACAGCGGAAAACACTCCATACGTTCCTGCCATCCAGTTTGCCACCTGAGCTCCAGAATGTCCTTACTTGAAAATCTGTAATACTCGATCTGACTCGAGCATTACATCAAAGTAACACCCGAGTCAGGCTGGAAACCAGCGTTAGTAAACTCATCTAAAATGAAATTCCAACGCATAGAACTTATTTAAAACCCGAAGTAACTCGTTCATCGCTACAAGTTTACAACATGTTATAGTGAATACTTATATTCACAAATCAATCCCTAAGTACCTTTACTTAGTTTTAAATGGTCCAGTCATTTAAATTATTCCATTCAGCCTATTGATTTCACATATCAATCTATTAAGAATCATAGTATTTTACAAATCAAAGTGGGTTCGGGTATTTATTGATACCCGACCCCGGTCTCTTCGAATTCAATACCATCTTAACCCAAGTTATTCAAGTGAAACACAATTCAACTTTAAATACAAGACGTCACTTTTTTAAATAGCAATTCATCATCATTAGATAACCACATTATCGATGTCCACCCAAACATATCATATCAAAAAACATTTCATATTAAAAATATCAACCAATTCAAGGCATTTAACGTCATTCAGTTATTCATAAGTAAGATTGATCACTACCAAAATTAATTTAATTTATCTCATATTAAATTAATTGTTAATCTTTAATCACTTGGATTGCCTTTACTGAACATTCATTAATTACAAACCAATTAATTAATCATCTTTTAATTATTCATCTTAATTAATCACCCTTGATTAATTACGCTTAATCAATCAATCAATTCTTAATTAATTACACTAGGTAATTAATCATTATTTACTTCCATTTAGTAATTTCCCTTCAATTAATTACTTTCATTAAGTAATTATATCATTGATTAATTATCCTTAATTAACCTTTAATTATTAATTAATTTAACCATTAATTACTAATTAAATTAATTAATCCTTAACAAATTTATCTTTTAATTACTTGCATTAAGTAATTATCATTTAAATAATTATCTTTAATTACTTAATTAATTTTATCCTTAATTAAGAATTAATTGATCTTTAATTAATTAATTTATAACCCTTAGTTATTTATTAGTCAAATTAATTAATTACTCTTAATTAATTACTTAATTAATCCTTAATTTCCTTAATTAACTTAACTAATCTCACTCATTAAAACCTTAATTATCTTTAAGATAAAACATTATCTTATTAATGCCTTTACTAACATTACATATTTAAACCAATTTATCTTCATAATTAACATGACTTAATTAAATCATTAATCAAGTTTTCAAAAAATAATCATTAACTTGATAAATTAAAGTTAACAAGACTTCCTTTAAATACTTTAAACATTATCAAGTAGTAATTTTAAAACTAGTTCCAATTTCAAAATTTTAAAATTACAATTATAAAAATCTTTAAATTCCATTTTTAACTTAAGTTTTAAAATCATTTTAAGCTATACTTACCCAAATTTAAATTAAATAAATTTGTAAACTTCTTAGCCAAATTGTTAAAGGAAACAATTATATATATAAAGCACTTTATATAAGAAAAGTCTAAACTAGATTTGTTTTTAAATTTCAAAATGAACATTGATTTTAAACATTAAAATCTTCCCAATACTGTACTTCGGTCAACCCGAAGACCACTCAGGTCTAACCCGAGTTTTCTTTTGCTACTCTCCTTTTTCTCAAAATTTAAATTTATTTTAAGTTAAAAACTCAGCAGCTCTATCACCTAAAACCACTTGAGTACAAACTCGAGTTACCTCCTCCAAAACCTGATCTCTCCTTCGAGTCAACTAGACCAGATCACAACACAACCACTGATACCCTCAAGGACACCGTGCACGTGCACCATCGGCCAAAGCCTCTTCGATCATCAAACATCCCTACAAGCAAACCCGACCATCCAAACATCTCCACAAACTCGAGATCAAAATCGAGCAATATAGAAGTGACTGTAACCACAACCTTCACCAGAAAATGCCTCGAACACTCACCTCCGACCACCAGAGACGCTGCACTTCCAGCCCCGAAAATTCTGACCATCGACGAACCCATCCCCTTGGTCCCATCGAACTCGATACACTAGAGAGGAAGCAGTGATTCAATTTCCCTAGCTCGACCAAATTAGTCTTTAAAACTAGATCGCCACACCGCCGACGCCACGGTGGACTATCACCCTTCCTACCATTTTTGCCAACACCCTTGATCTTCTAGCTAGCTCCAGCAAAAACCCCGGCCCTCCACAATACTCCGATCACCCAGAAATGAACAAAACTTACATTGTGATCAAACCCCAATATCTTACTCTAAATCCAACTAATTTTTTTGATTTTCATTTTAAAATCATATTTCACAATGTAGATTCATGTTACATTCCTAATACAACAATTTACAATGTTTGATTTTAACTTGATTAAAAGGATCTTCGCCGTCTTTTCATTTTTCTAGATAATCATCCAATTATTTACTTAAATTCATTTTTGAGATTTAATCTATGACTAATCAAACACTTCTTGCTTGAAAATTAAATCCTAACAGAGATTAGAAGAAGAGAAAATGAAATTTATCTAAATTTCAAGACCATGTATAAGAATAGAGTTTAACAGCCATGTACATCATAAACACATATGTACAGACAAAGATTATACTTGAATATATACATGCAAAGCAATCTTTATTTCAAGAAATCATATTCAACATATTGCTACTTGTTTAAGCTTGTAAAAGGGATGTTTACTCACAAGCATAAATTTTCAAACAGGAGTAAGCATTAAAAAGAGTAGTAGTTTACTCATAGAGAATTTAGAAACAGAGAAGCCTTTGTGAAAAGAAAACTGGAAATGCTCTTCGAGCTAGAATTTTTGATCTGAGAACTTGAACTAGCTGTTGATCTTATTTATGTTTGTATAATTCCAGGTTGAAAAGTTTGAAGTTGCAAGCTTGATTCAGTTTTGCTTTTGGATTTCCAGTTTTGATTTCTGTTCACTGGTTTTAGTTTTGATATAGGCTTTTGATTTTGGAAATTTTCTTTTTGTTCTTAACTTCGCCTCGGATCTGATTTCTTTATGGCTTAGCTTCTTTGTTTTGAATATGAAATAAAAAATGGAAAATAATTAAGAGAGGAGATAGATATGTTTACAAAGGTTTAATTAGGATTTATTAAAAATCAAAAGGAAATAAAATAAATGGGCGACACTTGTCTTAAAATTTAACACTTGTCTCTAACCTTATTTAATTTGTTAACACATGTTATTAAAAGGTTTAAATCTTAATACATGTAAATTTACATGCATAAATTGATTTATAAATGTTTTATAAAGCTTTTATAATTAATTTTCTAATTTATAAATACATACTTTAATCTATATAAATAAATTTCTTTAAAAGAAAATAATATGAAACAATTTATGTTCTAAATAAAATCACATAAAATACATTTCTAAAACCAAAGTATAATTTAAGATATATATCTATCTTTTGAATTTTAATTTCAAATATCCAAATTCAAATTCAATTTCAAATCCAATTTAAAAGTCAATTTGATATATATATATATATATATATATATATATATATATATATATAAACAAACACAAATTCAGTTTGTATATAATAATTTTATTTAAAATATATATATATATACACACACACAATACAATTACAAATATAAATATTTATTTGATCATATTCATTTGTTCAATCTATAATTCAGTATTTCTATTAATTAACCCAATTATTATATCAATTACAGGTGTCTAGAAATCCGGTTTGTCACATTATATAAGTTAAAGTGAGCAAATTTCACGTTTTTAAAACTCAAATTACTAGTTTTTTAGCTGTATGAGTTTAAATGTTGCTTAAGTATATGGTGATGCTATATGTTGTGTATGCATGTGTGTGTATATGTATGTGTGTGTGTGTTCAGCCGAGCCTAATTATGCCCTTAGCTAACCCATTTGTGCCATAGAAGGTCATACTAAGTCATATTTTCAAGCTAAGGCGGTTTGCTATTGTCGTAATCAAGTTTGCTGGAAGTTTAATTTGACTTATATAAGTTATGGTGAGTAAAGTTCACGTTTTTAAAACTCAAGTTGCTAATTTTCTAAACCTGTAAAATTTATGAGTTAAAATATTACTTAAGTATGTGGTGATGTTATATGTTGTGTATGCATGTATATATGTTGATTTGGTGTTGCTTGCTTATGTCGAAATTTGAGAAGGTGATAAAGATTTTACCTTGAATATTGGTAGTCGGTATTGTGAAGTAATACTATGTTTATGAGGGGGTCTATACCAGACTACCACTTTTTGTCCACACAAGTTAAATATCTTGGCTGAATACTAGATACCACTTTTTATGCAGAAGGAAATGTACATACCCTGAGGGGCGCAACCCCTATAACCTTGCTGCATCTTTTCCTGTTTCAACCAAGATATATTTTCACACTTCAACCATTTGAAAACAATTTTCCAATCACTTTCCTCACGCGGAATAAATTTTCAAATATTGTTTATTTCCACTGAAAAATTAGCCAAGTCCGAATACTTTAAAATATTTTAATTCACTTATCCAAAAATATACTTAGGAACACTTTAAAATGAAAATTACTTTTAAACACTTTATTTGAAATATTAGTTATGAAATTTTTATACTAATATCTCATATAAAACTTAAGCCCAAAACAAATTTTAAAAATAGAATTATTATATAGAGTGTAATTATCTAATAACCATTTTTTAAATCAAATACCAATTAAATCTTTAAAATAATCACTTCTATAATTTACTTAACAAATAGTTACTTTAAAATTTTAAAAATAATTTAGGAAAATAATTTCTCCAAAAACATTCTCTTTAAAACCAACTTAGAACTTTTAGTTTATATTTAAAAGCTACTTTTGAAAACATACTCGGCATTCTAGGGAAAATACACTTTCCTTTCACACCTTTAAAAATAAACTACTATTTATTTTAAAACAAATTACCCATTCCATTATAAATTCCATCGTGAATTTAAATTTCCAAATATCCACTGATATATAATTTTCAAAACGATTTTCATAATTTTCTTTCAAACGCCAAATCAATTTCCAAATTGATTTCCAAATTTTATTTCATTTAAAAATTAACCCTTTACTTATCCAAATTAATTTCAAATCCCTTAATCCAATATTCATACCTTCATTTAGATTTCAAAATCCGAATTTTAAAATAAATTCTTCAACTTTTAAATAATACTACTCAAAATCCATTTATTAAAATCTTTTCCCTATACTTGGAATTTATTCAATAGGATTCCAAAAATCAACCTTTACCCTTTTAAATTCCTTCTTTTAATTTACCCAATTTTCTAAAATTAATTTACTTCAAATTTTCTATTTTAATTTCCAAAAAATCCAATTATATATCTTGGTATTTCAAAATATCAGAATATATTCGGCCAATCCATAGCCTTCAATAAATTTCAGTCACCAATATAATCATTTACAGATTACCAATGATCATATCACAACATATGAAATAAATTCAACAATTTGAGGAATCCAGTTGGATCCCTCCAACCTGTTTCCCTGCATCCACAGATGCTAGCACAATAAGGAAATATTAATTCCACTTCGAAGTGGAACATCGCGGTATATGGGATTATATCATATCATCTGCTATTATGTGGCGCATAGGGCCTCGTCCGTTATATAATGCAGGAAATCAATCACTCCAATACACACACACACACACACACACTATATCTAATATCACCAATAGATAAATTATCAAATTCCTCTAAGCACATCCATAATTTAAATTTAACTATTTAAATTAAACAAGCAACCAAGTGAGTGAGAAGATCTCACCTATAATTTTATCGTTTGTAATCTATTCCCATTCCGACTTGATGTTCGTCACAATTTCGACCTTGTATAAACAATTTAATGATTTATTAATATTTGAAAATAAAATCGAACAGTCAATTTTAGTTAAATTTAATTTACTAATATTTAGTTTTAAACTAATTTCTCTTTAACCATTTCAAAAATAATTAAACAAGTTAATAAAACAAATTGACCTCCATAACACATACTTTTAAAGAAGTAATTTTGAATCGTAAATATATATATTTATTTCTATTGAAAATACATATACTTTGAGTTTAATTTATCGATTCAAAAATCTATATTTATATGGTATATGTATTTATCTCTTTACTGTAGACATATACGTGTATATATAAGCTTAAATTGAAATAATAAATCTTTTTATGCTTTACTGTATCTATATATTTAAAAATCTATTTGCTGTAAATTTATTATTTATTTATTTTTTTCTTCTCTTAAAACAGTTTTATAGTCAAAATATATTAAATTTAAAATAAGAAAAAAAAGAAAAAATTCTATACTTTCCCAAACCCCCTCGACGAAACCCTAGATCGCTCGCATCAGATATTTTCGAACTCGCAACATTCCTGACCACCTCGCCTCGATTCGTGTGCCACCTCCATCATAGTGCTGCAATCCACCTTCGGTCGCCACTGCAACCCAAAAACCCATCGAGCTCATCGGCTTTACCTCAATTACGCGAGCAATCCCTTGCGAGTGCTCCCCACAATCACCATGACGCGACAATTTGCTCACAATACGACGGTTCCCCTTCGCCTTGCTTGCTCATGAATTGCCGCTAGCATCAAGCGCGCGCGAAAGCTCCTCCTTACCAGCGCGAGCGCGACCCACAACATCTCCCCCCGAGCTTGAATTGAACTCGGCTTCGATGAAAACGAAAATGAAGAGGCCATGTTTGAACGATTTTGATTTGGAAATAAAGGGGAGGGCACGGCTGTTCCTAATTTACTTCATTTCCGCCATTTTTTTCCTTTTTGTTTTAATTCTAATAGAAGGTGCAAAAAAGAGAAGAAGAGGAGAACCACTTATTTGATGAATTATCGAACGACTTGATTTTATCAGAAAGGTGGAAAGGAGATTGATGCATGAAGGACGCGTATTAACCGGACAAACGCGTATTTTGAATTTTCTCTAGGTGTTAGATGCTACAGTACTTCGGCGCATTAATATATTTATATTTAAATTTAAAATTCAAATTTTAAATTGTCTTGAAATCGGTGCTTAGAATTCTTACATCCTATCGAAGTGTTCTGCTAGGTGTTCATAAGGTTATACCCCTATTCCGAAAGCAATGGAAAAGTTTCCGAGTCCAAATTCGATCGTGTGGAGAAGATAGCCTTTTGGACCAGTAATTATATTAAATTTTCGATATAGAATTCAATGCGTTTACCTATCGTACGGCCACACAACAACTCAAAACGCTACAAAATTTGAAATTCGATAATAATACAATATTACGGATCCAGTGGAATTGGTTTCGTCAAAATCCAAGACTTTGCCTTAGAAGGCTATTTTTAAATATCGATTTAAACGATAAAATTCAAAACTGAACAAAACAGTTTTAAATTCAACTTTTAAAAGTTTTATTATCTTCAGTATTTTCAGTATAGATTTTACAAGTCTTTAAAATAATTTTAACCAGCTTAAAAATCAAGATTCAATATTTTACGCAATTTTCAATAATTAAATTAAGAAATTTAATTGCCAAATAAACAATGATATTTGAAATTCAAGTTAAATAAACTTCCAAATATTTAAAATCAATTAAATATTCTAATTTCAAATATTCAAAATTCTGGGTCGTCACATTCTTCCCCCCTAAAAATTTTTTGTCTCGAAGTTACTAGTTAAGAATAATGATCCTTAACCCGTTTATTATTTTCCCAATTCAAATAGTTTTATCAACTTGCCAAAACAAATCCTTTTATGAAAGACCCATTATCACATCAACTAACTTTCCAACCCCAACCATAAGTTCCAAACAATATTGTTTTCTCAACAATTCAAATTTAAAATTATCAAAATTTTCTCAAAATTTTTCTAACTCCCTAAATTTTCGAAAAATTTCGCCACATCTCCTTTGCACGGCTAGCTCAGTACGACTACAGAATGCCACAACGGGCCTCCAAATTTCAATAAGAAAACAAAAGGCCAAGTGGCTAGACCAGAATATCATCAAATTTCATATAGAAATTTAAATACATACCTTTTTGTCGAACAATTTAAATTTATCTTCAAAATCAAAAATCCCAATTACATTTTCCTTTGTAACACCTGTACATCCTACCAGCAATAATATCCAATCATAGCTTTCAAAATCATTTTAAACATTTCTTTATAAAAATTTCAATATTCATTCAAGCCCGTACGATGTCCGTACATTATCCGTACGCAACACCAAATTCAATCGCTCACTCGATCACACAATTTCATTTCTGAACAAGTATCATCCACCCGACTTCCTAATGCGGACTTAGATTTGGTTCCTTGATCAAAAACCGTCATTCTCCTTGCATAGCCGTAAACTATGATAGAGAATTTCCAAAATTAACCAAAAATCCATATCCAGGGTTCGCCGTCGAAAATCGAGTGAAAAGTTCCCACTCGGATCGATATAACTATATCGAAATTTTGTGCTCGAATTCTGGATTGAATCGCTATGCAAATAAAATAATATACGTACATCCCACGTATTTATTTTGATTGATTATTGGCTATATCAATTCCCTTTTCTTTATTCACATTTATTTTGATTTTCATTCACTTATCCACAATTATCATTTCACCGTTTATTTTTTAAGCTCCATATAAGTATTTTAGATGCTTCTTATATCATTTCACTTCACCACTTGGTTCTTATCTACTTTTATTCAAATTTTCATTTTCAATTTTTCTTGAATTAAATTTATCTTCAAATTTGAATTTTGTTTATCTTATCTCAAACCATCTTTAATTAGTCGACTATTAATTTATTCATATCTCAAATAGAAGTTCATTTCCAAAATTTTACTTCTTTTAGTTTCTTCGGACAAATTACACAATTTCACTATATTAAACACCATTTAAATTGATTCCAATATTTCATTCCAATTCTAGTTCTATTTACTTACAAATTCGAAATGAATTTAAACATTCAGTTTCATTTTCATTTACTTGCTATTGTAAATTCATTTATTTGTTCACAAATTTATTTTTCATCTTAATAAATTTTATTCCAATTCATTTAGTCTACTAGACTTACTTCTCAAATTTAGTTTTATTTAAATTAATCCAAGTTAAATTAAGTTTCAATTCGAATTTTTATATGTTTTCCAAACTTATTTATTATTCCATAACCATATTTACTAAGATTCAGAGTCTAAATAATCACTTAAGCATTTCAAAACCATTATTGAAATCAATTATATCCCAAATCAAACTATTTCAAAATCAAACTCAAATTTGCAAATAACTTCAATTTAAAATATTTTGGCAGCAATTCCTCTCTTGGAAACTCAAAAATGAACACCGATGATGTCACGATCATCATCAGAATTATTTTCCAGCGACCGAAAAGAGTTTAGTGATTTTATCCCTTTAAAAACACTATCCAAATATTTTATATCCCAAATTCCACCAGACTTCAAATCCAATTCAAAAATATTTCCCAAAATAATACCACCATTATTTTTCCAAAACCTTTGAAAATCATTTTCAAATCAAAGGAATTAAATTTCCCAAATCACAAAATTTCAAATCCTTTCAATTTATTTGAAAATATTTCTCTGTAACTCTATTTCAAATTATAAATCACATTTACAATTTATATTTACAATTCCCAATTGTATATGAATATATTTCTCAGCTTTGAGTTATGATTTCAATTTCTTATTCAAAGACAATTAGAATAATTCAATATTATCACTTTCTAACATAGTAAATAGTTTAACGGATCCTTAAGAGATGTAAATCCCGAGCATCTCTTAAGTTACTGCATTCATATTTATTTCTGTTAATTTAACTTACATAAGATCTTTTAGTTCTGACTCGAGTGTTTTGTCTTTTCAATTCGCTCGGGCAGTCCGAGCATTTCAGGATCGAAGACTTTATTTCTGGAGGACGAAGACAAAGATTTCATTATTATTATATCATATTATTCCACTACACTGTATTCCGCTGCATCGATTTTTATTCGTTGTTATGTGCAACTCTGGCATATTGTCTAAGTAAAAATTTAATATTTTGTAAACAGCTTCATGAACTATATATTTGATTATTATATTTTATCCTTCCGCTGTGAGATTCTGTTTTGTTTTATTTCTTTCTCGTTTTTCTTATTTACTCATAAAAATCCGCCCTTTCGCATGGTTTGAATTAGCACGTGTGTCGATTTAATGAGTGGGGAAAGGCGGGATGTTACAATGTGGTATCAGAGCTTTGGTTTAGCGATAAACCTTAGCTTTGTGGGGTTTGACTATTTACTAATAGGGTAGTAATACCCTATGGGAGTCGCTGAGTGTATATATATGAGAGAGCGTATTTGTTAGTGTTATAAAAAGGTTTTAATATTGTGTTAATCTGTTCCGTTTTGTATTTATAAATTCTGGTTGATGCATGGGATGCTATGACATCAATAGGGGTTTCTAAACACTTAATAGGACAGACCGACATAATATTTGTTTTAATATAGGTGAATGAAATAATTTTGCCTATTATATTTTCTATATATAAAATAAAAAATTTCAAATGATGTATATATTTGGCTGCAATAGATTGGTTGTTAGGTAATAAAGTGTACAAATAATAATAGAAATAAGATTGAAAAATAAAATAAATGAAATTTGGAAATTTAGAACTTAAGTTCCAGGTTTTTGAAATTTCTTCCGAATAAATTTTAGAATATATAATATTGTTTATAAGTATTTTCTGATATATATATTTTAATATAATTCGTAAGAATTGTTTTAAAAAAGATTTTGGAGAAAATAAGTTTTGTACTTTCCTCTCTGTCGTTGGAAAATAATTTCGGTGATGGCGGCCGCATCATCGACTTTCATTTTTGAGTTTCGAAGGGGAAGGCCACTATAGTAGTTTTACTGTAGATTCATTTTTGAAAAAATATATAAATTTTGAATTGTTTTAAATATAATTAGAGATATATAAGTTGTAAGGATATATTTATCTATTATTTTAAAATAATTTGAAATTTAACCCGGTATTAAATTCTTAAATTTCCGTTAATTAATTATTTCAATTATTGTAGTGAAATGAAAGGTAAGTAATTAATAATTGAAACCTCTAATTTAGATAAGAGATTTAATGCTAAGTTATAAAGGAAATAAAAAGGAAGTTGAAATTGTAACTTATAAGAAAAGGGTAAAAATTTATTGAAAATGAATTAATTAAAAGAAATGAGAAAACTTGTATAACTTTCAATTACATTCTTTAAAAGCATATATATAACTTACCAAATATTAAAAGTTGAAATGTTTAATAAGAAAAGTAATGGAAATTGGACACTAGAAGTATGTAATGATAGTGTTCAATAAATTGCTTTTATTTGTTAGAATTGGTGGTATATAGTTATAAACTTAAGTTTAAATTGAAAAGACTACAAATTAAAATAGAAAAGTGAGTATTGTAAATGGAATTTAGTAATAAAAAAAAAGATAAATAAATGAAATGAAGTAGTATAAATGAATGATAATGAACTTAAGTAAACAGTTGAAGCTACTTATAAAAAAATTAGTAGGAAAATGAATACTGTAATAAATAAATGAGGGCATGCGATAATAAATGAATGAATAATTATAACGAAATAAAAGGAATCGGCATGACCTGAGTTAATGGAATTGAATAATTGTAATTAATAAGTAAAAATAAATGAAGCAAACATTTAATGAGTAAATGTAAATTTAATAGATAAATCATTGTATAAATAAAAAGAAAATCAAACAACAAAGGTATGAAATGAAATTAATAATAAGTTAAGTTGATTGTTGTTTGGATTTGTTGTCGTTTAGTTGATGGTTGTTTGGGCAAGGATGCTTTAAAATTGGATTTGGGTGAATGAATAATCTATTTAGTTTTATCTAAGACTGTTGAGTAAAGGATGCGCTAATAGTTTATTCTTCATTCCGTACAATTTAAAAGTTTTGAACCCGACTAACTATTTGTTTGTTTCATTGAATGGTTGCTTTGTATTTGTTATGTATGCTGTTTGTTCAAATTGATGGTTGTGTATTGATTTGTTGTTAGTGATTGAAACCACTCAAATATTTCACTTTAAATAAATTGTTAACTCTTTTAGATTTTATAAGTAAAATGCAGGTTATGGAAGCAATTGCTACTGCTTTTGGTTCCATAAAATAAGCGTAAATTGCCCGACAAATAGGTACGTTTCGGATTTCGGTTTATAGCGCTATTTTATATATTTTCCCGTGTTGGGATATAATAGTTTGGATATTATATGTGATATATTGTTATATTTAATATTATATTTTCTCCCGAGCCTTCCCGTACAAAGGAGACTCTGCCAAAATTTTCCAAAAATTTTGGACTTAGAAATATTTTGAAAATGTTTTCCAAACTTTATAAATTTAAATATAAAAAGATTTAATGGGTTGAGATATTTTATCTAAATTAATGAATTTTGTAAATTTAATTGTTTATAAAGTTAATATTTTGAATAAGACGTATTGTTTATTTAATTCTTCTTTCCCTCCTTTTCCTTTTCGGGGATGAAAAGTTTTGAGTGGGGGAGAGTGTAATGACCGGTGAATTTTAATAATTAAGTTGGTTGTTTTAAATTAAAATTTAGTAATTAAATTTAGATGAAAAAAAGAAAAAATAACTTTGTAAGTTAATATTAAAATGAACGCTGAAATAAAATATATTGAATAGTAGTTGAATGAAAATGTATGTGAAAAGGTTTATGCAAGTTGATAAGTAACGAGATTTGTGCAATACCTATTAATTGGGAAAATTTTGTAAAGTTATATTTGAGTGAAATTGTAAATTTGAAGTTAAGTAATAATGGACATAGAGAAGATGGCAATCAAATCAAATTTTATCTAATTTTGAAGGTAATTAATAATTTATGAATTAAATGGTAAGTAATTCGAATTAAATTCTATATTAATTGAAACTGAATGTAGATTTAATGTAATAACGTTAAGGCTAACTAAATTAGCGAATTCCAAATTATGAAAACCAATTACAATAAATGTTAGAAAAGTAATTTTAAATGGTCATTGTTGAAATTATACGTTACCTCAATGATTTTTAAAAGGGTAATGGAGGTGAATGAAAATATAATAGAAACAATGCAAATTTAAGGTTAATGATTTATGAACTTGCATAAAATTCCAATTATAGAAAATAATCTAAATGTATGTTTGGCTATAAATTGTACACAAGAAAATAAATGGATTAAGAATATAAATAGTAATTAGTGTACATACTTGGCAAATATAACCAAATAACTACGAACCAATGAATGTATTTAAGTTGTAAAAGTCATAATTGATTGCATTAAATAAATTAGGAATTAAATTCAAAGGTTATGTTAATTGAGAAATAGTACGTAATAAATTGCAATGTGATTGAATCAAGGCTAGGTAAGTAATTTTAATAAATTGTAGTTGATATTTAAGTATGAATGTGAGTAAATTTGGCATTTAGTGATAATTGTTAAAAATTTACCCATTCATCTAATTTGCTTAATTAGAGCTAAGTCAATGACAACATTTGTGTTAATAATAGCTTGTAAGTGGAAGTAAATGTTAAATGGTAACAATTATTTAGGTTAACGATTTATTTAGTGCATTAAAGTATAACTGGTAACCAATTGCAATAAATATAAATAAATTATGACGTTAATGTTAATATAAAGTAATATTTGAAAATAATGTCAATTTCATTTATAATATGACAATTGGCTAATTTAAAGAATTGAAAGCTAGATTTATTTATTTAATTGAAAAGAAAAAACTTTCAATAATTGAATTTATTGTGAATAAATGAAATATAACAGTTAAATTTTACGTTAAAGGAAATGTAGAGGAAATCTAAGATAAAATAGGGATATTAATGCAATATGATATAAACCATGATAATTGTACCGTAAATTGAAATTTGATTGAATAGCTAAATTTGTGCATACCCAATTTATTGAAACAGATGGTAAAGTTTAATTGATTGAAATCAGCAAATTGGAAAATAAATTCAATTGATGAAATAATACGCAGTAAAATGTAATTTGACATAATCAATGTTAGGTAAGAAATTTTATTTTTGTCAATTGATAATAGGGTATGATTGGGAGTAGATTTGGCTTATTGTGATAACTATTAATTGTTTGCCTATGTATTTAGTAAATTAGATCTAAATCCATTGAAATAAACGTAATTAATCATTACGTGGATATAAATTTAGTTGATTACTGGAAATTATTAGGGAATTGGATTTACAGTAATGTAAAATGTACCCATAAGATAATGATTGACTAAATTTAAAAGAATGGAAAGTACGATTTTTAATTTAATTCAAGTGTAGAAAAATTCAATAATTAGATTTATGGCAAATAAATGAAATTTAACACTTAATTATTACGTTAATAGAAAGTTAGATGGAATGTAAGAATATTATGATAGTTCGCAAATTTAATGAAAATTTTTATCCATTTAAGAATAGTGAATTGAATAATAGATATGAAACTAAATAATTATACCATAAGAAGAATGTATTGAAAATAAATGAAAAGCTAATTTCATTGAAAATTTTGGAAGATTTAATGCATAATCTATAAACAATTGAAATAGAAGTTAAAGCTTTGAAAGTGTGGAATTTGCAACATCTAATCCATATGAGGAATCTTTAAATTAAAAGGAAAGAGAAGTTAATTGAAATTTATGGCATTTAATATAAGAAACGTACATTTTTGGGTTAAATAGAAAGAGCATTTTTAATGAAAATAAAAGAACAGTTTGAGAAAAATAAAATGAACGTTTCATTTTGAAGGTAAGTAAAATTTTATAAAAAAGGAAAAATTTGAATTTTGAAACAACATTTTACATTCATTTTATAACAATCAGAGGCAGTATAGAAGTGATTTTAATGCTAACTATATATTTTAAAGTAAATTAAATATTTTGAATCGTGATTGCGCGTTGAGAAAAACACTGTTTTTAAATTTGAACTTCCAGTCTCGGTTCATCTTTTATTGTGTGCAGCGGCGGTCCCCAGTGGCATTAATTGGAGTGTTACATTTTATTTAATGTGTGTTAATAAAATTTAATTGGGTGTTAATAAGGTGTATATTTAGGGTTAATAGAAATTAATTTAGCGGAGTAGACGTTTTGAAAATTGAATCTCAAAGTTTTAGTACAACTGGTCCATTTGTTACTTTATATTTATTCGTTACCACCTCTTTGTTTGAAATGTATAAATTTTCATTTTTGCTACCTGAAGCATTCATTTCATTGGTTCCATCCTCCATTAGCCTCATTTCAATTTTTCAATCTCACTGAACTTCATTATGCAAACATGACCCTATTTCATTTTCTCCCTCGCCTGCTTGCAACACTTCTTCCTAATCCTTCTTGAAGCTTTGAGTTGCATGAAAGCCTCTCCACCTCACCCAAGCCTTGCCACCACCTTGTTAGCAGGTACCCTAGTCTCCTCATCCCAAAACGTGAAATTTAGTATTTATTTTGTTTATTTTAATATCACTGTATATATACTCTTTATTATGGCAATAGTCATCTTATAACTTGAATAACTTTCGCATACAATGTCCGGTTTACACTTGATTTTTTTGTTAGGATCGTATTGAGATTTATGAAATTTTGACGCTGGTTTGGGTAGATTCTGAGGCTGTTGAATATTTGGGTTTAAATTAGATTTTAATTCAATTTAAATCCGAAAAGTGAGTGTTTTAACCCACTCACAAATTTCTAAAATTTCTTATGTTTGTTAAATTGATTTATGATGTGTTTAAAATTTTATTTATAGCTGTTTGGCATATATTTCATCATTCTCTCAGTTAAATCGCATTCATTTAATTTACGCGTTATTTAATCCATCATTGCATTTAAAACTGTCAGTTAATTGTTAATTAATTTATTCATTGCATTTAAAACTGCCAGTTAAAATTTTAGTTAAATTTATTATTGCATATAAACTACAGTTAAACGGTTATTTAATTCATTATTGAAAAATTAACAGTCAATAATTAATTATTATTTATTTATGTGATTGTTTGATAAATTGATGAATGTTTGATGATTGATATGATGGATGAATGGATACTGTATTTATATTGTATAAACTGCAAGTTATTATGCATTTTCATTTCATTCAGGATTGCGGTTTGAAATGATATACAACCGCATTTTTATTTTTAAATTGCGGATTGAAATGATAAATATCCGTATCACTTTACCATAGGATAGAAAATTATATACAGGCACCGCGGTATATATATAAAATTATTTATAAAATGATTTTCTATGGTTTGGAAAGAATACGGTTTAATAAATATTAAATTTTGATATACACACACACACACACACACACACACATATATATATAGTAAAATTCTTGAATTTAGCTATGTAAAAATTTGTTTCGAATTTTAAAATAAGCTAAATAATGAAGTTGATTTCTTTTATATAATATGGTTAAGAATATATTTGAAATTCTGTTGTATGTAGAGTTTATAATAACTCAAATAAAAGTAAGGTTTAAGATAAATGTGAATATGTTTTGAATTAAGGTATTTAAGAATTTTCCTCGAAAAATTTGTTTTGAAATGTAAATAAATTAATATTTAAAGGGTATGACCTTATAACTTGATTTTTGATTAGAGGATTTAAATGAATATCAGATTTATTTAAAGAATATTTTCAAGATAATTAATTAAAAGAATATCCTGTTATTGAAGTTTATGATTTTTACTTAAATAATATTGATTTATTAAGTAAATATTTCAAATCGAAATAATAGGAATTTGATTTGACATATATTAAATTATCAAAGAATCCATTTTTTTGAAATAGTGGAATATTTAAAGATTGAAATATATGAACTGTAAGTTTTGAAATACAGAATATTTAAGCCTTGAAATATATGGGAATTAAAATGGTTTATTTGGAGGTTCAAATGGGTATTGGGAATTTATTGTGAAATTTAAAGAAGCTGTTTTATTTTATAAAGTAATATAGTATTTGAACCATTAAGTATTAAAAGTTATGCTCAAGCTATGGTTTCAAGGCATATATAATTGAAATTAATATGATTTTGGGAAAGGGATATTTATTAAGTAAAAATGATATCACATTGATTTGGGTTTTAAAAATAAAAATGATATCGTATTTATAGTGTTGAAATGGATATTATATTCTGGTTTTAAAGTACAAATTATTTTAAAATAACCGCGGTATTATAATAACGTTGGGTTGTTGAAGAGACCGGGATCGAAAGTTGTCATACTCTCTGCCAACTCCGAAAACCACTTTAACAACCGTGTACGCGGTAGAGATTCCAGAATGAAGTAGGATGGTGGCGGCGTTTCCTCTGAGGTAAATACGTGGACCCAACTCCCGTGAGTTGGCATAAGGTGGCTAAAACAGGAGCGATCGACGGGTTAATAAGGTAGCACCTTTGATCGGACACTTCCCTTCGATACTATACTCTGACTTTGGATTGATTCGGTGGCCACCTTCACTTTTGATTTCTTTGATTCGGGGAGTTTGTTCGAGGTGGGCGGTAGTTGCGCGCTACGCGTTACCACCGACCCGGAAGCGTAATTGGTATATCTACCCTGACATTGCCTAGTTGTGCCGTGTCATCTATCATACCGAGTCTTTACTACGAATTTCTATTTGTGTCGTACCTATGGAGTGTCTTCTCATAGTCTCCCGATCAAGAGATACACAGGCACTGTATAGACTATTGGCACTATTACGTGTTAAGGTGGAAAATGTCAAGCCTTAACGCTATTTTAAAGTAAGTTTATTTTACTAATAGACACTATTATAATAGCAAAATATACTACATAGTAAATAGTTTAACGGATCCTTAAGAGATGTAAATCCCGAGCATCTCTTAAGTTACTGCATTCATATTTATTTCTGTTAATTTAACTTACATAAGATCTTTTAGTTCTGACTCGAGTGTTTTGTCTTTTCAATTCGCTCGGGTCAGTCCGAGCATTTCAGGATCGTAGACTTTATTTTTGGAGGACAAAGACGAAGATTTCATTATTATTATATTACGTTGTTCCACTACACTGTATTCCGCTGCATCGATTTTTATTCGTTGGTATGTGCAACTCTGATATATTGTATAAGTAAAAATTTAATATTTTGTAAACAGCATCATGAAATGTATATTTGATTATTATATTTTATCATTCCGCTGTGAGATTCTGTTTTGTTTTATTTTTTTCTAGTTTTTCTTATTTACCCATAACAATCGCCCTTCCGTATGGTTTGTATTGGCACGTGTGTCGATTTAATAAGTGGGGAAAGGCGGGATGTTACAAGAGGTAGAAGAAGAAACGGAAACAATAGCAGAATCTCACATTTCACAGCGGAACAAATATAATAGATAATAAATATCTTTAAACAGGATCACTATATCAGTTATTACATTACATCACATTATCAGAGTGTACAACAACAAACAGCGGAAAGAAATATTACATATATAAGTGATATGCCTCGCCATCCAGCTCCAACTCCTGATTTCCACAGCAACTTCTTGACTTTGCTCCCGAATAACTTCTAACCTGACTCTAGGCTGCCCGTGTGGAAAATTGTGGGCACCCAGAGTCAGGTTAGCAGTTATTCGGGAGCAAAGTCAAGAAGTTGCTGTGGAAATCAGGAGTTGGAGCTGGATGGAAAGGCGTATCACTTATATATGTAATATTTCTTTCCGCGCTTTGTTGTTGTATGCTCTGATAATGTAATGTGATGTAATGTAATAACTGATATAGTGATTCTGTTTAAAGATATTTATTATCTATTATATTTGTTCCGCTACGAAATGTGAGATTTTATTATTATTTCCGTTTCTTCTTCTACCTCTTCATTCTTTAACCTTAAAGACTCGTAAGTTTGTTCCTCTTGGGCTGAATTGTTGTGGAATTTTTGCCAGCTCAAAGAGGTACAGATTGGCGAGCCTTTACACTCACCTTTAGAATTTAAATCCAATTTAAATCCAATTTAAACCCAAAAATCAAACAGCCTCAGAATTCGTCCAAACAAGCGTCAAAATTTCCGGAATCCCAATACGAACCTAGCGAAGAAAACCGCGTGTGAATTGGATCACGTATATAAAAGCTATGGCGATTAGTGTGTTAAACAAAAAAAATTTAAAAATAAAACAAAAGTTAAAACTCACCCTCACCCAAAACAATGCCATGTCACTCAAAGTTCATCTCCCAAAAAACGCACGCTACCATCAGCAAACCCAATGCCTCGTTCGACAAAACCTGCCCCTCAACATCTTGTTCGCACGCAACAGCGGGCCACGATGATCGAGAATCGCGCCCCCATATACTTCATCGCCGCCGCCCTATAGCTCGCCTACGTGAGCCGCGTACGATAGACCCAGGTCGACGCCTCAATACAACAGCCGCCGCCATCTAGATTTTACCTTAAGTGAATTTTTGTCGCCCATCCAACCGTTGATACTTTGAACGAACACTGCCGATGAACTCCCCTCCGTCCACTCTTCAAAACCCAGAAATGGTTCGTCGATCCGTCGATGTTCATCGACGCGCTATGAACAGCCGAAAATAGTTCTTCGATTTTCGGACAAACGGTGATTCAAAACCAAAAATGAACTGCAGATCTGAGATGCGTACATTAAGAGCTTCGATATATAAGTTTTCTGAATTTTTTTGAGGAGTTTGAAATTTCACTTTGATTTTTGAATTGCAATTGATATTAGGTATTTGTCTACCTTGAAATGACGAGGTGAAAGAAATTATACACGCAGACAAATGAGAAATAGAGGTAGGCTAAGTTTATAACAGGGTAATTATAGACAAAGCTGAAATAGAATGGATCGGATCGATTGGATATACGCGCAAACGACAAAGTGGCCCAAAAAGCCCGTTCCGACTCCGGATCGAAATTTGGTCAATGCATATATCAAAATAGATGTTTTAAAATAATTTAAACGCAATGGAAAAGGTTTCCAAGTCCAAATTCCATCATATGAAGAAGTTATGCTAAAATTAGTATTTTTCAAACTGATTTCAATTTCATTGATTTCAGGGCATTTCGAATCGTACGATCAAACGACAGGTCCGATCGCTACGAAACTAGAAATCCTACAATAATTCACTATTACGGATTCGATGAAACTGGTTTCGTCGAAATCCGAGCCAGTGGCCAAAATGGCTATTTTTACACTAATTAATTAATTAATTAATTAATTAAATCAAATTTCCAATTTAAAATCTAAAATTGACAATTCTTATCATTTTAAATTTCTTAATCATTTACAATGATTTTAAACAAATTTAGATGTCAATTTAATGTTGATTCAATCATAAATTTCAGCGTAAATTCAATTTCATTATATTCATCAGTTATAAATTAAATTTTCAATAATTCCATTGAATTCACTATTCATTCTTATTATTCAATTCATTATGGTCAAGTGGAGGAAATTAACATTGGGTTCAAAGCTATTACATTAATATTCTCCAATTTCAACTTAATTTTTAATTAACGTAATAATTAAATATTTAATTTCATTCATTTGCAATTAATCCAATTATTATAAATTAAATTCAATAAATTGATAAGTCTTGTTATCCATTCTTTTAATCCAACAAATTGTCATAATAGGAAAAAAATTAGCAATAATTCCCTTAATTTACACTAACATAACATTAAATTAGATTTATTGCAATTGATTACCCGTTTTAATTTATTAGACTAAATAAATAGTTAACTTATAATAATTGTTACCATTAATGTTAAATTACACTTATAAGTTATCACTAACAGACAAGTGTTGAAATTGATTACATACACTGTTCTCGCCCTATTTCATAAATTTTACACTAATTCACCAATTAGTTCAATATGTACGCTTGTTTCCTTGTATTCAATTAGCAGCTAAGTGTAACATCTACATTATTTCCAACTTACAAATTTTGATTTAATTACTATTTATTATTATTACTTCATTGATTAATTCAATTTTTGCATTGGTTTTTCTTATATTAAATTTATTACCAAATATTTCTGTTTACAATCAATAAATATAACTTTGAATTTATTTCCTAATCTACCAATTTAAATCAATTATAACCTTACAATTTGTTTCCATTAATTGGGATTGCATTAAATTTAAAATTTATCAACTTGCATTAATGGTATTACTTTAATCTACATCCAATTACAATTAATACTCTTAATAAATTTATTTACTTGGTCTCATGCTTTCTATTACACTAATTACTATCTTATAAATAAACTTTACCTTTTCTTTTTAAATTTACATTCACACTTTCCGTTATTATATTAATTATCATTAAAGTACATTTAATTATCTTTATTTGTAATTGATGAACTAACTGGTAACAACCATTTGTCACCATTTTACCTTTTATAATACTTGTATGATCATTCTTCCCAACCAATTACCATATACTATATTATAACTTTACAATTTTAATAAATTCATTAATTGCATTTCATTCAACCTATTAATTTGTTAACCTAAATTAGCACTGTTACGTTTTAATTTACTTATTAGCTTACAACAAGTGCTACCATTAGTTCATACACTAATTTATTCCATTTCTATTCCTTATACATTATTTTATTAGTAAGCCAACGTTTTAAATTATTGATTTACCTTTTATATCCTATCATAAACTAATGCACACATTAATTAAGATTTTAAATCAAATTAATCACTTCATCTTGGTAACATTCTTTTATTACAATAAGAATAAAATTAACATTTACATTATTTCACTTATTGGAATTATATCCAAATTATTAACAATTAACTTACATTTATACTGTTACATTCAAGTTATTAAAAATTAACGTACTAATCTTATCCAAGTTATTATTTCCATCGATAATTCACTAAATTTTTATTTCCTTCATCATTAAGTTACCAAAATCTTCTTAAATCAATAAATTTAATTACCGAATTTTACGGGTCGTTACACTCTCCTCCACTCAAAACTTTTCGTCCTCGAAAAGGAAAAAGAAGGGAAAAGAAGAATTAAGAAATCAATATATCTTACTTAAAATATTAGATTTATACACAATTAAATTTACAAAATTTAATAATTTAAATAAAATAACAATTTATAACTATTAAATCCCTTTATACTCAAATTAGTAAAGTTTGGAAAACATTTTCAAAAAAGAATACTATGTCCAAAATTTACGGAAAATTTCGGCAGAGTCTCCTTTGTACGGAGAGACTTGGAAGAAAATATAATATCAATATAACAATATACAACATATATTCCAAAATAATATATATCCCAACACAGGAAACAATATAATAACGTTATAAACCGTAATCTGAAAACATACCTATTGGTCAGGCAATTAACGCTTATTTATGAAACCAAAAGCAGTAGCAATTACTTCCATAACTTGTATTTCACTTATATAATCCAAAAGGGTTAACAATTATATAAAATGAAATATTTGAAGCTGTTTCAAACAACAACAAACAATCAACATACCAACCATCACTTAACAAGCAAATAACCATCACATAAATCAACACACATCAATCATCCATTCATATCAAACAAAACAAATAGTTATTCAGGTTTAAACCTTTTAATTGTACGGAATGAAAATAAACTACTAAGTGTACCCTTTTACTCAACAGTCTTACGCGAAATTAAATAGATTTATTACATCCAAGCAAATTTAAATTAAGTTAATTTTTACTAATTTCATTCATTATGTTTTAAATTTACATTTATTTCTTACAATTTTATTTAGAAATAACTTCAACTTATTTACTTAAGTTTGAAATTTCTTACTTAATATATGTGCCTTCTATTAGTATTATTTCAATTATACTTAAGTTTATAACAACTACAACTTCCAATTCTTATTAAAGAATTTCATTGTATACCTTCATTATTTCAAAAAAAATTTACTTGCATAATACTCTATTACAGTTTCTTATTAACGTTGTAACTTTTATTATTTGGTAAGTTATACCTATATGATTTTAAGAATGCAATTGAAAATCACACAAGTTTTCTCAATTCTTTTAATTATTTAAATGCTCAATAATAATATCCTGTGTTTTATATGTTACAAATTTAAATTTCTTTTTATTTAATTTACAATTTAGCATTAACTCTCTTATTTCCTTTAGAGGTTTCAATTTATTAATTACCTACATTCCAATTCACTACAATAACTGAAACTATTAATTAATGGAAACTTAAGAACTAAATACCAGGTTAAAACTCAAATCATTTTAAAATAATAGATAAATATATGCTTACAACATATATATCCAATTGTATTTAAAACAATTCAAATTCATATTTGTTTATCAAAATAAATCTGTAGCAAAACTACTACAGTGGCATTCCCACTTCGAAACTCGAAAATGAATGTCGATGATGCGGCCGCCATCACCGAAATTATTTTCCAACAACAGAGAGGGAAGTACGGAACTTATTTTTCCAAAATCTTCTTTAAAACAATTCTTTCCAATAATATTGAAATATTTATATTAGAAAATCCTTATAAACAATACTAATATATTCTAAATTATTCGAAAGAAATTTTCAAAAACCCAAAACTTAAGTTCCAAATTTCCAATTTCATTTATTTTATTTTCAATCTTATTTCGATTATTATTTATAAATTTCATTACCTAACAACCAATATGTTACAAACAAATAAAATATTTATAAAAATTTGTTTTATATATAGAAAATATAATAGGCAAAATTATTTCATTCGTCTATATTAAAACGAATATTGTGTCGGTTTGACCTATTAAGTGTTTAGAAATCCCTATTGATGTCATAGCGTCCCATACACCAACCAGAATTTATAAGTACAAAACGGAACAAATTAACACAATATTAAAGCCTTTTTATAACACTAACAAATACGCTCTCTCATATATATACACTCAGCGATTCATCATAAGGTATTACCACCCTACTAATAAAGAGTCAAACCCCACAAACCTAAGGTTTCACTAAACCAAAGCTCTGATACCAGATGTAACGTCCCACCTTTCCGTACGCTTGAAATCGACGATAAACCACACACGTCAGACTTAAACCATACGGAAGGTTGGATTATTATGGGGTAAATAAGAAACGCAGGAAAAAAAACAAAATAGAATCTTGCAGCAGAACGATAAAATATAATAATCAAATATACATTTCATGAAGTTGTTTTTCAAAATATTTGATTTTACTTATACAATACATATCAGAGTTGCATATACTAGAGAATATTAATAATACAGCGGAATGCAATGGTGTAGTGGAATAATATAACTGATAATAGTGACGTGCACGTAAGTACGCATATTTTTACCACCATATTTAATCTACTTAAATTGAATAAATGATCATATTGGGTATTTTTACTTGTTTAAACCAAATTCAAATTGTTTTCAAATTGTTACATGTTCATCTTCATATAGGGGCAAAATGGTCATTTTTGCGCATATATCAAATTGAGAAAATTTAATGGGAAATTTCTATATTATTTTGTAGGAATTTAAACTCAATTAAAAGTGGTTTCATGAAGGAATATGCATGTACAAAGAAGATACAAAAGAATGAAGATGGAAATAATTCAAAGTGAAGAACATGGAGGACCCCACCTACCCACTACCTTAATGTACAAATTAAAGGCTAATGCACATGCTAAAAGACAATTAAAGCTTCATGTACATTTAAGTGGAGGATTATTAAAGCTAATGATAACTTGGCAACCACACTTCCTCCAAGGGCATTTTGGGTACTCCCCAAAAATATGCATTAGGGTTTCTAACTTGTATAAATACCCCTTATGTTTCATGTAGCCATCTTCCTCTTAGTTAGTTAGTTTTAGTTTAGATAATAAATCAAATCTCTCTTACTTTCCATGGCTACTTAGCCATTTCTTCTCTTATGTAATTCTTTTTTTATGCAATGTTAATTATTGTTTCTTTTTAATTACATGTTCATTTCCTTTTATGTAAGTAGTGTAGATTTTCCTTTATGCAATTAGATTATTTGTCTTTTCCATTAGATTTCATTTTCCTTTCTTTTTGCTTTCATGTTGCTTTCTACATTTGCTGATTTGATAACAAATATGAGAGTTTAATCCCTACAATTTAGGGGTAATGAAGCTCTCTAGTATGTAGATGCAACATTTTGATGTTTATACTCTCTTTTTGTGCTTTAATGAAAACACTTGAAGTGGTTTAATGATGTTGTTTAGCTTTGAATTTGATAGTCTATGTTGTTCATACCAAATAGACTATGCTTAAACAAACATAACACAAATTGCATCTTCATCTAAATATGATCATGGAAAAGAAGTGAATGTTGAAATTGAAATTTGATAGCCTACATTTCTAAACAATAGTTAATAGGCTATGCTCAAAATAGATTTTTATTTCAACTTTGTTGTCATATTTCATGAGAGTTAAATGTGTATTAGTGGTTGTGTTATAGTTTGATGGTTTATATTGAGCTAATTAATAGCACAAATATACCATACTTATGATAAGCACATCAACTAATTCACTAATGACAAGAAAAGAAAGATCATAACTTCATTTTGTTGATTTATATGATCTAGAGAGTGGATTTATCTCTAATTTGTTCTTTTAACTCTCATATTTTTATCATTTTCTTTTGCTAGTTTTTGTTAGTTTCTTACATTTCTAGCTATTCACTCTCGACTTCGGTATAATTTGATTGAGTAGAATTTTAAAATCATCAATTCCCTGTGGATCAACACGTATTCGCCGCGTGCTACATTCGTACACCGTGCGCTTGTGGTTATTTTAAATTGAAATTCGTTCGACGGTTTTCTAAAACGATAGAACTTCCGTCGACGAACAAATAGTAATAATAATTCTTCGTCTTCGTCCTCTAGAATAAAAATCTTCAAATCCTGAAATGCTCGGACTGACCCGAGCGAATTGAAAAGACAAAACACTCGAGTCGGAACTAAAAGATCTTATGTAAGTTAAATCAACGGAAACAAATATGAGTGTAACGGCGTCGGAGATGTTTACGGGATTTGACATCTCATATCCAGTGTCTAGCATAAGTGCAGTAACTTGAGAGATGCTCGGGATTCACATCTCCTAAGGATCCGTTAAACTATTTACTATGTAGTAATATTTTGCTATTATAATAATGTCTATAGTAAAATAAACTTACTTTTTAATAGCACTAAGGGGTTACCTATATAGCCATTAACACGTAATAGTCCCAGTAGTCCATCCAGTATCAGCGCATCTCCAGATCGGGAGACTATCCTAAATACTCCTCGGGCTACGGGAGAAAACCAAACGTGTACAAGGCACGCTAGGGTAGGTGACACGGCACAACTAGGCAATGCCAGGATAGATATACCAATTACGCATCCGGGCTGGTGGTAACGCGTAACGCACAGCTACCGCCCACCTCAAGCCACACCCCCAAATAAAAAAATCAAAAGTGGCCACCGAATCAATCCAAAAGTCAAAGTACAATATCGAAGGGACGTGTCCGATCAAAAGTGCTACCTCATTGGCCCGAGAATCGCTCCTGTTTTAGCCACCTTATGCCAACTCACGGGAGTCAAATCCACGTATTTACCTCAAAGGAAATGCCACCACCATCCTACTTCATTCTGGAATCTCCACCATGTACATGGTTGTTAAAGTGGTTTTCGGAGTTGGCAGAGAGTATGACAACTTCCGATCCCGGTCTCTTCAACAACCAAACGTTATTATAACACCGCGGTCATTTTAAAATAATTATACTTCAAAACAGAATAAATATTCATTTCAAAACCATATAATTACGATATCATTTCGTTTAAAAACCAAATCAATATGATATCATTTATAAACCCAAATCAATATAATATCATTTTTTTATTTCAAATATATCCTTTCACAAAATCATAGCATTTTCAAAGTTATAAAATTTCGAAACCAAAGATTTTGAAACTATAACACTTCCAAAACGTAATACTTTGAAATTTATAACTTTGAAACATAACTTCCACCCTTACATGGATCAAATATTAAATATTTATAAAAAAACCAACCTCTTAAATTTCACAAATCAAATTCCAAAAACAATCCGAATTTCTAAATTTTAATCTTTAATAAATTTCAAAGCTTAAATATTCAATATTTCAAAACTAAATTTTTATAATTTATATGTATACCCATTTCACTTTTACTATTATTTAGTTTTAAAATATTTTCTTACTAAATCCAATACCCATGAAATAAAACCTCAAATTCAATAATTGAATATTACTCAATTTATTTAGATTTCATACATTTCACTTAAATCACCTTTAACCCGAATTAAGTTATCAAACCATATTCCTTTAAAATCTCAATTTCAATAAGTTCCAAAAGGATTCTTATTAAATATAATTCTTTAATTAAATAAAATCTCCAATAAATTTCAAAACTATCTTCTCAACCTTGATTTATAAAAAAATCAATATAAACTCTATACAAAAATATACTTTAAGTAAATACTTAACCATATTATATTTTAATAAAACCCAACTTTATTAATTAACTTATTCATACTATAAACAAATCTTACTCATAGCTTAAACCCAAGAATTTAACTATATATAAAAATACATTTATATAATATCCAAATCCATACCTCATAAAACCATATATTTCTTTACAAACCATAGAAAATCATTTCAAAATATTCTTATATATAGACCGCGGTGTCTGTATAAAATTTTCTATCCTATGGTCAAGTGATACGGATATTTATCATTTCAATCTGTAATTTAAAATAAAATTACGGTTATATATCATTCAAACCGCAATCCCGAATGAAATAAAATGCATAACAACTTGCAGTTTTAAATTATATATAATACAACATCCATTCATCCATCAACAGATCGCACATCCATCACAATCATCATCCAAAACAATCAATCAATACCAATAGATAACTGATAATATATATAACAGGTATTTAAATGGCAGTTATATTCAATAATAAATTAAATAACGATTTAATTTAAATAAATGCAATAACTGAGATGATGATTAAAAATATACGAAAAAGTCATAAATAAATGCATAATCACAACAGAATTTTAATTTAACAAAAATAAGAAATTTTAAACGTTGTGAGTGGGTTAAAACATTCACCTTTTGAATTTAAATTGAATTTAAATCCAATTTAAACCCAAAATCAAAAAGTCACAGTATTCATTCAACTAGCGTCAAAATGTCCGTGATCCCAATACGAACCTAGCGGAGAAAACCACGTGTGAATTGGATCACATATATAAAAGTTATGGCGACTAGTATGTTAAACAAAAAAAATTAAAAATAAAACAAAAGTTAAAACTCACCCTCACCCAAAACAATTCCAAGTCACCCACAATTCATCTCCCAGAAAACGCACGCTACCATCAGCAAACCCAATGCCTCATTCGAACAAATCCTGCCCCTCAACATCTTGTTCGCACGCAACAGTGGGCCACGATGATCGAGAATCGCGCCCCCATATACTTCATCGCGGCCACCCTATAGCTCGCCTACGTGAGCCGCGTACGATATGCCCAGGTTGACGCCTCAATACTACAGCCGCCGCCACCTAGGTTTTACCCCAATTGAATTTTTGCAGCCCATCCAACCGTTTAAACTCTGAACGAACACCGCCGATGAACTCCCATTCGTCCACTCTTCAAAACCCAGAAATGGTTCGTCGATCTGTCGATGTTCATCGATGCGCGATGAACGGTCGAAAATAGTTCTTCAAATTCTGGACAAATGGTGATTCAAAACCAAAAATGAACTGCAGATCTGAGATGCGTACATCAAGAGCTACGATATATAATTTTTCTGAATTTTTTTGAAGAGTTTGAAATTCCACTTTGATTTTTGAATTGCAATTGATATAAGGTATTTGTCTGCCACTGAAACGAGGAGGTGAAAGAAATTATACGCGCCGACAAATGAGAAATAAAGGTAGGCTAGGGTTTATAACAGGGTATTTATAGACAAAGCTGAAAAAGAATGGATCGAATCGATTGGATATACGCGCGAATGACAAAGTGGCCCAAAAAGCCCGTTTCGACTCCGGAACGAAATTTGGTCAATCCATATATCAAAATAGATGTTTTAAAATAATTTAAACGCAATAGAAAATGTTTCAAGCCCAAATTCCATCGTATGAAGAAGTTATGCTAAAATCAATATTTTTCAAATTGATTTCAACTTCATTGATTTCAAGGCGTTTCGAGTCCGTACGATCGAACGACAAGTCCGATCGCTACGAAACTTGAAATCCTACAATAATTCTCTGTTACAGATCCGATGAAACTGGTTTCGTCGAATCTGAGTCAGTGGCCCAAATGGCTATTTTTACACTAATTAAACAAATTAACAAATAAATTAATTAAATCAAATTTCCAATTTAAATTCTCAAATTGACAATTCTTATCATTTTAAATTTTTAATCATTTACAATAATTTTAAACAAATTTAGATGTCAATTTAATATTGATTCAATCATAAATTTCAGCGTAAATTCAAATTTCATTATATTCATCAATTATAAATTAAATTTTCAATCCATTGAATTCACTATTCATTCTTATTATTCAATTCATTATGGTCAAATGGAGGAAATTAACATTGGGTTCAAAGCTATTACATTAATATTCTCCAATTTCAACTTAATTTTTAATTAACGTAATAATTAAATATTTAGTTTCATTCATTTGCAATTAATCCAATTATTATAAATTAAATTCAGTAAATTGATAAGCCTTGTTATCCATTCTTTTAATCCAACAAATTGTCGTAATAGGAAAAAAATTAACAATAATTACCTTAATTTGCACTAACATAACATTAAATTAGATTTATTGCAATTGATTACCCGTTTTAATTTATTAGACTAAATAAATGGTTAACTTATAATAATTGTTACCATTAACGTTAAATTACACTTATAAGTTATCACTAACAGACAAGTGTTGAAATTGTTTACATACACTGTTCTCGCCCTATTTCATAAATTTTACACTAATTCACCAATTAGTTCAATGTGTACGCTTGTTTCCTTGTATTCAATTAGCAGCTAAGTGTAACGTCTATATTATTCCCAACTTGCAAATTTTGATTTAATTACTATTTATTATTATTACTTCATTGATTAGTTCAATATTTGCATTGGTTTTCCTTATATTAAATTTATTACCAAATATTTCTATTTACAATCAATAAATATAACGTTGAATTTATTTCCTAATCTACCAATTTAAATCAATTGTAACCTTACAATTTGTTTCCATTAATTGGGATTGCACTAAATTTAAAATTTATCAACTTGCATTAATGTTATTACTTTAATCTACATCCAATTACAATTAATACTCTTAATAAATTTATTTACTTGGTCTCATGCTTTCTATTACACTAATTACTATCTTATAAATAAATTTTACCTTTTCTTTTTAAATTTACATTCACACTTTCCGTTATTATATTAATTATCATTAAAGTACATTTAATTATCTTTATTTGTAATTAATGAATTAACTGGTAACAACCATTTGTCACCATTTTACCTTTTATAATACTTGTATGATCATTCTTCCCAACCAATTACCATATACTATATTATAACTTTACAATTTTAATAAATTCATTAATTGCATTTCATTCAACCTATTAATTTATTAACCTAAATTAGCATTGTTACGTTTTAATTTACTTATTAGCTTGCAACAAGTGCTATCATTAGTTCATACACTAATTTATTCCATTTCTATTCCTTATACATTATTTTATTAGTAAGCCAACGTTTTAAATTATTGATTTACCTTTTATATCCTATTATAAACTAATGCACACATTAATTAAGATTTTAAATCAAATTAATCACTTCATCTTGGTAACATTCTTTTATTACAATAAGAATAAAATTAACATTTACATTATTTCACTTATTGGAATTACATCCAAATTTTTAACAATTAACTTACATTTATATTGTTACATTCAAGTTATTAAAAATTAACTTACTAATCTTATCCAAGTTATTATTTCCATTGATAATTCACTAAATTTTTATTTCCTTCATCATTAAGTTATCAAAATCTTCTTAAATTAAGAAATTTAATTACCAAATTTTACGGGTCGTTACACTAATTAGAACTATTTAAATGATCTCATCGTAGATCTAAACCTAAATCCCTTTTATATGATTTGCAAAAGTTCGTTTCTATTTTTCTCATTGTAATTTCATACTTTTTGTATATGGTTTTTTTTACTTCCTTTTTGTTTAACCTTCACCTTTAAAATTGGCACATATCAATTGTAGATTTGATGGTTTTGTTTCATGCTTTTAACATTATTGCATGACCTTAATTTTCTACTAATAATTTCTATAAATCTCTAGCGAGCTTTCTTGTGCCCTCTTATATCTATAATCTAAATTTATCCTTAATCAATTGTTCTTCTTGGAGATGATTTTGGATGGCTAGTTATATATATAAAGTTGCCACCTCAAGATCTTTGTGACAAAAATTGCCACAAAAGGGTGGTTATGATTTATGGCCAACAAATTTGAATCATTTTTACAGTTTCGCTTCTTCTGATTTGTGGAAGTTGTATTAATACCTGTATTTTGCACCTTTTTTTGCGCTGAATCATTAAAGTGTTATTATGCTTTATATGATTTGTATTGTGTTATGATTTATATGTTTTGTATTGAAATCGTATTTTCTTGGAATTTAAGTGTAAGTTATTTATTAGATGGAATACAGCTCTCACTGCTTTCAACCGAAAGTTATTTAGCATGGAGGTATACAGTTGCACTCAAACAAAAATTATAGTATGGTCTTATTAAATAAAAAATACAGAGAGATGGTGTTTATTGTGTTATACTAAAAAAAATTTGGAGTTTTTTTTTGTTTATGGAGTTAAATAAATCAATAAATCTATTCTGACACGTGGTTATTATTTGCAACAATCTCACTTCTTCATTTAGTGATCAATGAGGTATGCTTACTGCTTATTGTTTGTGAATAGTTATATCCTATTATAATAAGTAGGCATGTCAATGGATCCTGTTAGATGCGGATAGTGTCATATCCGCATCCACTTTCGAAATTATTTTCAGATATCGGATTTTTGCTTCCATGGATACGAATGAATATCGAATAATTATCCTATCCACTAATGACCAATAAATCAAGAGTTATAAAAATGAAAATTTTAGTGTAACATAAATATTTTTCAATCCGATTGATCATAAAATTGTTAAAAATTAACAAATATGATGATAATAAATGGTTTCCAGCGGTTAAAAAGCATTTGGTGCATATAATATAAACTATTAAATTAATAAATAATAAACAAATATCTTTTAGTACACTAAAATACATGTAATTTGAACTATAATCTTGATAAAATCGGGACGGATAATTTTTGGATGCAAATGTCTTTATATCCGTATCCGCATCCCTTTTTTGGATATCAGATATAATTATCCACTTTCTGGATGCGAATGCGGACAGATTTTGGATTTTTCAGATATCCATTGACATCACTAAAACTAAGCAGTACAAACTTAAGAAAGACAAATATGAAAGTACTAGTTTCCAAAAAAAATATAGTAATTTGAATGCTGTTTTCCAAAAGAGTATCTTGAAAGCATAAAAGACAAAAATCATAAAAGAGTTGTAAAGAAACAATTAATCGTCGCTATATTTCAAGACTTTTTTAGTCACAGCTCACATTAGCTAAAAAAGCATAAGCATGCAAAAGTACAAGTATTATTTTCATTTCCAGTAGTATAAAATAAACTAAAACAAAAGAATGGGATGATAAAAGTACGAATGCTTTCAAGTTATTGCCACTACGAATGTTCTTCAGTTGTCTCAGACTTCTTGGTCATTGCCTCAAGTTCAATTTATGTTGGTAATGCTACTGTCAAATCTACTTTCATGGGTGCAACTAAAATGCATGTGTGTTGTGATTAAATGCAGACCCACATAGGCATGCATATATACACGTTATTAATAATAAATATAATAATTTTAAAACGCTGATTAACTTTATAATATTAATTAACCTTAAAATAATACTTAACTTTAATCACCTTTAATAATTAATTAACTTATCAAAATTAGAAGAAGTCTTAGCGACCCCAAAGGTACTTCAAAAAGTCACAATTAGGTTAATTTAACTTCCCAAGTTAAATTACTGATATTTACATAACATGCATAAATGTAAATTAAAACCATAATTAATACTCAATTATTAACGCAATATTTTATCAATAGGTAAAGGAATAAGTATCCACATTAATGCAACAGCAAAACGAGATTTATTTTCTGCTAAATAGATGTCCAAATATAATATATTTAGTGAATATAATAGAATGCTGATTTATTCTACTAAACAGGAGCCTAAATAATTTATGCAATTTAATTTGAAAAAATAGTATTTTATTTGGTTAAATAGATAACACCAATGAAATATAATTAATTTAACCAAGCTATTATTGAAAATAACGTAATTATATTCAACCTCTATATTTTATCATAAATTTATACTTCCATGAAACTAACAACTGTTTATATCATGGTGTTCTACTAGTTCGTACAAACCTAGTGCAAAAACCCACGAGTCAATCAGGTGTAAAATGAACAGCATATGCCATTTTTTAGTCAACACTTAATTTCATAATTTTAAACAATAAACCAAATATAATATCTCACCAAAAGCCTTCAGCGTAGGGCCCAAACACTCCTACTACAACCGTTGGCTTCAACCCTCTTACCCCTTCATCCGAACGTAGGCTTTAGATCCCCCTTCCCCTCTTCCTAACGACTGCTACTAATTGTAGTCCGCCTCGATCGTCTCTTTTCTATGTTATTTTGGGTTCCCTATGCATGAAGCAAGCACCGAAAACCCCATCACCTACAATCCAGGGCCCACACGGCCCAAGCCCAACACGCATGCTACCCGCACTCCCCTTCTCCATTTTTAAATGCATGCGCCTATATATAAATTCCAACCATCACCACAACTTCCTCCACCTCATGATCATGAAATGATGTGCCGTCTTCGTTTTTGAACTCAGCGTCATCGGACGCTTGACTCGGTACTTCCAAATCCAACCACCACCATTAACATCGACCATCATTTCCCCGCCACACCACTTCGCTTAACTCGGACGAATACTACCATAACATAGCTTTTTTCGTCCTCTACCAATTTCGAGTTGGTTGCTTTGTATAATACTTTTTGTATGAGGAGTTGTTGAATAAATCAAATGAAGGTTGAAAGTGAAAACATGTTGCTAGAGAGGGAAATGGAATGTGTTCATGCTTTAATGCAAATATACATAAACCAATTTTCCTTAAAAAGGCTATGTGAAAAGAAAAGCAAACATTAATGCAAATCAACCAAACGAATTTATCTATCCCAAACTTGTCAAAAATCGGCAAAAAGGACACCAAAATAGATGTACAAAGGTTCCAAAATAGATGTGAAACTTGTGTGTGCCATAACTAAACTTTGAGTTATGAAAATAAAGTTTAGATACAACCTCACAAAACATCTGGTTAGGCTATGAACCACAAACGATGGAAATAAAAATACGATCGCGCACAACAATATGACATGATTATAAAACAGTAATAAAATAAACAAAATTAACTTATTTAACGAGGTTTTCGAAATCTCGATGTTTGCCATAAAATATATCAAACTAAAATTTAATTATTTTTCAAATTAAAATTTATGGGAAAAATCTTATAAATTAAACTAAAAATATGTCATTGTATTTTACAAACCTCAAATTGAATATTTTATTATATTGAAGTATATATTTTATTATATTTTGAAAAGAGGTTTTTAGGCTCAAGGAAAAAGTTTGGGAAAAATTTAGTTTCAGAGACAAGAAGTTTGCTTTTTAGGCTGAAGGACACTTTTTAGTGTAAATCACAGAATGATAGTCGAAACTATCATTTTCAGTTTACACTAAAAAGTATCATTCAGACTAAAAAATAAATTTGTTGTTCCTGAGACTAAATTTTTTTGAAACTTCTTCCTTGAGCCTATTTACCTGTTTTGTGAAAACCTATCTCTATCCCTATCGCGTGCTACCTTGTTGATCGCCATCAACAACAATATAGTCCACAATCCAAATATAGGACTAGATGTAAGATTCCAACCCACTACAGAAAAACTATGTGTTTTCCCTTTTTTTACTTCACTTGCAAACTTTATTACGTACTATTTACTGCCCTAGATTTCTACTTTCTAGTTACAAGTGTAAAATGTTTACTGATAATATTCACAATATCCCCCTTTATTTAACATGTGACATAACTTCAATAAGTTATTTTTTTCGTCCGTGATACACTCTAATGTTCCAAAGCACACATCCAGCAGGTGTGTTATATGCCATCTTAGCCCCTATTATTGGAGTGATTATTTTGGAAACATGACCAATAAACCAAGGGCAAAAAAAACCAGTTCCAGTGATACACAAATAACACTCACCAAGCTCCAACTTTCACTTAATAGTGTGTTTTGAATTCATTTAATCAACCACCCTAACCAATTATTTAAAACATGAGTCTTCTTTAAGGTCATCAACATGTACACTATATTCGACAATCTACAAAAACAAGTCTGATTATACCAAACTTCGATTATCACTATGCACTGCTTCTTATTAGATAATAGAAAATTGTACTCTAAGCATATAAAATCAAACAAATGCTGAATGAGAATTTGAGAAAACATATCATCCATTTCATATAAATATAATAGTTTTAACACTCCAAATATTACAATCTGACATTATATGGAAAATTAAATAAATTCAAGTAGACTGATGCACGTTAGACTAATTAGCATCTTTATTCCGAATGAAAATGCAAATTTTGATCCGCATGCTATGAAGCCGGCTCGGTTCCTTTGTAATTAATAATGCCATAAAGCACTAGTAGTTCTGCAATTTTAAACATAAAAGTTCACGAAAATCAGCAGTTGAAAGAAGGAACAACATACTTATATTTATCTTTAAAATTATTAAATGTACCACCCATAAATTCATAGTTTTGCCATAGGTCCTGATAAAAGTAACAAATACAAAGTATTGTGTCATCTAAATTAAAAGTATATATATTGGAAATATAAACTAATTTCAAATAAAGGACAAGCATATACCAATGCATGAACGAAGATAAGAGTTGAATATATAAGAATGGAACAATCAAAAAAGCGTAGACATCCAAGTTTAACTGAAAAAAGTAGAATAATGGAACAAAAAATAAAGAAAACTTACAGTTGAACTGGATACGAGACACTTGAGCTAATAGAATTCAAAGAGATAGGGCAAGTACCAATAGAAAACATCAAACGGGTGAATTGGAGGCTTTCTTGCTTTGAACTAACAAGAACTTCCTTGCACTCATGACCTTTTAAGTCATAACTAAAAATTATTCCACTTGTACCAACATATGCGGTATCGCAAGTTGGAATGAAGTCAAAGGGTAACACTCTCACAGTAGGAGTATGAGTAATAGTCCAAGGTATCCTCTTTTTTATCCTCAACAGCTTGAGATTATACAGTAAAATCCAACTACTGTCCTTACTATACAACCATATTTTCAACCGTGTATTATTTTTGGCTGTGGCGGTATACCACATATATCCGTTTGATGCCTCAGAACACCTTCATGATATTCCACGTACTCAGGTTTTCTCCCTCGATAATACGGAAGCCTACTCAGACTTGTAGTCATCGAAGTGACGTCCAAGCGTAATGATATCCCACGGCTTGAGTTTATATATACCTTCTCTTCAAAGCATACTAAAGGAACACTACAAAAAAAGCTTCGTATAGCGACGGATCCTAGCGACGGCTAGCGACGGCTAAAAAAAGTGGTCGTCGCTAGCCGTCACTATACGCAATATACAGTTCCAAGCCGAGAGCAGCAGATTCATTTTGCTTCCTCCCCAAAACCCTTCATCCTTCCCCCAATCCGTCGCCCCCCGTCTCTGTAGCCGGCGCACCAGCCTTCAACGCCTTCAAATCACCCAAATTTGTGTCGGTATGCTCCTAATCTCTTGTTTGCATGTAAATTTGATGTTTTTAGGTTTAGTTTAAACCCTAATTCAATTACGATTTATTGTAAAATTGAGATTTGTTGTTAAATTGAGTATTAGTAGTGTTGTTAAATTAGGTATTAGCAGTGTTGTATGTTGATTTGGTAGATTAATTAGTTTATTATCATGAACTTGAATTAAGTATTACATATTAATTAGTTTATCATGATCAAGTTGAATAAATGGTTGATGTAGGTAATTAGTGTTGGCGATAAACATGATTAGTTGTTTTAGGTGAAAAAATAGTGTATATTAATGATTAACTTGGTTATTGGTAAATTTACATGGAAGTATTTCATAGTTTATGAAATTGATAAATTACAAATTTAAGTTGTTAAGTGAATATAAATTGACAAATTTTTATTTAATAATTAGTTTTTTATTGTTTTCTAATTATCTATTTGATAATTAGAATTTGTTGTTTTGTAATTATATTCATTAATAATTCTTATATTTACCCTATTGATTGAGCGACGACCATTTTAATAATTTTAGCGACGACTAGCGACGGCCTAAATGCAAAAGGTTGTATATATTGTAAAAAATAAAGTTTGTACAAAAAATTAAAAAATGAATATGAGAACATTAAAAATTCTGCAAATATCTAATTTATTTGAAAAAAAAATTAGGAAATGACTTTAAGCACAACTGATATTGTACTAAAATCGATTTTGTGAAGAAACTAAGAAATGAATATAACAACAACAAATAGTCACATAAAATCTATGTCGTAAAAAGATAAAGAAATGAATATTGAACTAAAATTGTTAATTGAATGTTGGACTAAAATTTAAATACACAAATTTTTGAAATAAAATATAAATAGTTGAAACATTGTCAAAATTTGAAAAGAACAATAATATTTGATAAAATTTAAAGAAATTTTTTTATCCCTTAGATTGGTTTTGGCCCCGTCTGGCAAGTGTTGTATATGGTCGTTATATGGATGTTAATTTTGTAACGGAACGAACATTTATATTCATCTGATACAATATTTGTCGGATTTGTCCCTGAATTGGACAATTTACAAACACAATAAAGTAATTACATATTATAAATCATTTCATCTTAAATGGTTACAAAATTTTGACAGCACTTCCTTTACGTTCCCTGTGTACACACATTTGTGTACGATACAGGGAACATAAGGGAAGTGCTGCCGAAATTTTGTTGAACCGTATAATCTAAAATGATTTATAAAATGTAATTACATTATTGTGTTTGTAATGGGAAGTAGGATGACTGACCCACTGAAGTGAAAACCAAAATACCAAAAATTAAAAAAATAAAGTGAAGCTCATATTTTGAATTTTCTGGAACGATGAACTTTTTACAATGGAGAATGGTTGAAAATTAATGATTTAAATTGTCTAACATACATTTTCAAATCAGGAAAAATGTTCAATTATTTTCTCGACCGTACTTGGATGTATGAAGTCAGAACTGGAAAGAAGGGATCAATAAAGCAACATTTCTACAACGGTGTACACAAATTTATTAGATTTGCTAAATCTAATAACCGAAACAATACAGAAATTCGTTGCCCGTGTAGTAAGTGCCAACATTAAAAGCATTGGAAACCGGATATAGTTGAAGTACATTTGTATCAATATGGTTTCGTGTCTGATTATTAAATCTGGGATCGTCATGGAGAACTTGTTGAACCTACACCTAATACTGAAGTTTTAGAGGACAGTAATATGACGACGAATCCGATAGAAAATATGATGGATGATACAGCACGATCAATGTTTCCTACAACTGAAGCTGTCGATGAAGATGAAAATGTCGAAGAAGAACCGACAACGGGAGCTAAAAAAAATATACGATTTGTTGGATTCTGCTAAGAGGTCGTTGTGGGACGGATGTAAAAGCGGAACCGAATTTTCAGTAACCGCCGAATACATAATTATAAAATCAAAATTCAACCTTATGGAAGCTGCATTTACAGCAATTGTACAAGCTGCAAAACGACACATGCCACCTAATAATCTGATGTGCGATAGTCATTATAAAGTAAAAAAATTGGTGTCCGCTTTCGGTCTACCGTACGAGAAGATAGATGCATGTGTGAAAGGTTGCATGTTGTATTGGAAAGATGACGTTGACCTCAGAAAATGCAAAATATGTAACAAAGAAAGATACAAACCAAGAAAGAAGAAAGGGAAAGAAGTCCCGTACAAGAGAATGCATTATTTACCCATCACTACCAGACTTCAAAGATTATATGCATCTTCTGTTATGGCCTGTCATATGCGATGGCATAGTGTGAGAACAGCGGAAGAAGGAACTTTGATACATCCATCCGACGGTGAAGCATGGAAACATTTCGATAAGACTTATCCCGCATTGGCTGCGGAAAGCCGTAATGTCAAACTTGGTTTATGTACGGATGGATTTTCACCATTTTCACAGTTTGGTAGTAAATATTCATCCTGGTCAATTATAGTTACTCCGTATAATTTACCTTCATGGATGTGTATGAAGACACCATATATGTTTCTCACCACTGTCGTCCCCGGCCCTCATGATCCAACCCAAGGAATTGATGTTTATTTATAACCATTGATCGAAGAGTTGAAGAAACTGTGGAATGAAGGAGTCAAAACTTACGATGTATCAACGAAAAAAAATTCGGTTATTCGCTTCTTTGTTATGGACGATTAATGATTTTCCTTCATACGGGATGCTTTCTGGTTGGAGTACGGTCGGTCGTCTAGCATGCCCTTATTGTATGGAAGAAATACGAGCATTTTCGTTACGATATGGGAAGAAAGTTTCGTGGTTTGATTGTCATCGGTGTTTTCTTCATCCCAATCATAGTTTTAGAAGAGATAAGAAAATTTTCATAGCTAACAGAGAAGAGAATCTGAAACCACCTAAGGTTTGGTCAGGCGAGGAAATATACGAAATTGTAAGAGATTATCCAAAGATACATGAAACTGGAGTCCAGACTAAAATCCCAGGAAAGTCAGGCATTCATAATTGGTGCAAACAAAGTATATTTTGGGAGTTACCATATTGGAAAGATCTCTTACTCCGACATAATATTGACGTGATGCACAACGAAAAGAACGTGTTTGATAATCTGTTTAATACAATTTTGAATGTAAAGGGCAAAACCAAGGACGATTTGAATTCGAGGCTCGGTATAGCAAACTATTGTAAGCGCCCGGAACTTCATATGAAGCCTACTGACAATAAAAAACCGAAAGCATGCTATGAGCTAGACAATAAGCAAGTAAAACTCGTGCTAAAGTGGGTGGAAGAATTAAGATTTCCAGATGGGATTTCTTCCAATCTTCGTAGATGTGTTGACTTCAAAAATAGTAAATTGAGTGGGATGAAAAGTCACGATTGTCATATCATGATGGAATATTTACTCCCCGTGGCTTTCAAAGAACTGTTGCCCGTAAAAGTATGGAATGTCATAATAGAGTTATGTTTGTTTTATAAACAGCTTTGTTCGACAGCATTAAAGGTGGATCGTATACGTAAACTTGAAGTAGAAATACCCATATTGCTATGCAAACTGGAGAAAATACTTCTGCCTGGTTTCTTTAACGTAATGGAGCATTTACCTATTCATCTTCCATCCGAAGCACTTCTTCGAGATCCTGTGCAATATGGATGGATGTATCCATTTGAGAGGTAAATTAACATGTGCAATGTTCATGTCAATTTCAAATTCAAATTTGTATATCTAAATATGTAATAAATATCTTAATAGGTACTTGAATCATCTGAAGAAGAAGATTCGACATAAAGCCCGAGTTGAGGGTTCAATATGCAAATTGTATCTTGAAGAAGAAGCCTCATTTTTTTCTCTTACTACTTTAAGGACGATGTGAACTTAACGTTTGTAACTGTTCCTCGAAATGAGGAAGTCGTTGAACAAAATTCTTCTCAAACAATGTTATCTATTTTTAGACAACATGGTAGACCTGGTGGAAAATGTGTGGAAATATGGTTGGACGATAGAGACCACCATGTAGCGCACATGTATGTTCTTTTAAATAGTGTCGAAGTCGCACCATTTGTCAGGTAATAATTAATTCACTTGTAATTTACTTGTACGTACATAATAATAACACATATTACATATATGCAGTATCTACGAATCAGAGTATCCATCTGGCGATCTCAGTAAAGAATTTGCCAAATGGTTTTTGAACTATGTTTATGAGCCAAGAAACTGTGTCATTGATGAAGGCTTAAGACATCTTGCCATTGGACCGAAAAGAAATATGAAGACTTGTCCAATATTCTTCGTCAACGGGTTTAAGTTCAACACAAAAGATTACGGTGCTGAAAAATTAACATATAACAACGGGGTATTTGTCAAAGGCAGTGATGATCCAGATGAGCATTTAAAAGATTTTTACGGCGTCTTAACACAGATTCTAGAATTGACATGTTATGTTGAACCTTAGAAAAGGTTTTTTTATTTAAGTGCAACTGGTTCAGTAACGTTCCTGGTTCCAGAATCAACGTGCATAAAGAGTACAAACTTATTGAAATAAGGCATACATCACACTACTATAAGTACGATCCTTTTGTATTAGCCAAGCAAGCGTTACAAGTTTATTTTGCTTCGTATCCATCTTTGAAAAGAGATAAAGCGGATTGGTCCGCTGTTTTCAAAACGAAAACAAGGTTTACGTTTGATGGAAATAATATTCCAGATGAAGCAGCATATCAAGCCGATCTTGAATCAAATACAGAAATAATAATAACTGATGATATTGATGTAGGGCCTTTGAATGATGAATCGAACGTCCTATTTGATGCATTCGAAAGTACCGAAGAAAATGAGATAGAATACGAGATTGAATCTAAATCAGAAAACGATGAAGACTGATCGTTATTGATATAATTGTTATGTGATAGTGATTGAAACATGCGATGTAATAGTAAATTTCCGTAATTGTTCTGTGATGATCATTTAGTTAATTTTTATCCATGTTGTACTAGTAAATTTTTATAATTGTTATGTGAAAGTGATTGAAACATGCTATGTGGTAGTGGATTTCTATTATGGTTCTGTGATGATTATTTATATAATTTTTATCCATGTTTTGTACTAGTAAATTTTTATAATTGTTTCTGTGAAAGTGATTGAAACATGCTATGTATTAGTGAATTTCTATAATTGTTCTCTGATGATATTGTTGTTCTATAGCAGATATGTCTGGCAGGAGACGGAGTGTAGGTGGTGGTGGCACGCCATCCCCATCTCCCGGTGCAGGTGGTAGTGGCACTGCACCGGACTTACGTCCGATTGCAGAAGTCGTTCCTAGAAGTGCTGGGTAAGTGTCAATTTTATTTAAAGTATAAGTTTTAAAATCCACTAAACATGTATATCATAACTTTTGCAGTGGCTTTGAGGTGGAGCCATTAGATTATTATTACAGGTTTCGAGGAAGGCTTTTCAGAGCCGGATGGATGGTTGTTGGCCTCGCTGGGACGACATCCCCCCTCATGTCAAGAACGTCATACAAGCGGATTTACTTGTAAGTAGTAGTTTGAATTTCAGTTGTAAATTAATATAATCTATATAACTTAAAATAATTTTAATTTACAGGTGGCAGTCCGCGTCAACCCTGATAACTTGGACGTTTTTTTAAATCACTGCAACAAACGAATGAGAAAAAATTACAAGGATACATTGTCCAAGGCTAAGAATTCAGGGAAAAAGCCGAATTGGATGGGTGAGGGTGTATGGAATGATTTTCTTCGGCTTTGGGACAGTCCGGCAGCAAGAGTAAGTAATATATGTTTTCTTTGTTATTTAAATCTAATATAAATCTCGCAAGATATATACGTGATAATTTATCTTAATTTGTAGGAATTATCTGCGCGGAACCGGGCAAACAGGAATAAAAATCCTGCATTGCACCGTGGTGGCTCCAAATCCTTTCAGGAGCATAAGAGAGAGCTGGTAATTAAATTTATAAACCGTGTTTACATTTTATTACAATATTTTATAATCAGATTAGCAATAATATTTATATATTTTCAGGCCGCGAGATACAACCGCGATCCCACTATGGCCGAGCTGTTCAAGGCCACGCATGCCATGGAGAAGACTGACGAAGAGGGCAATGTTTCGTACGAGTGGACGGATGACAAATCACAATCCGTAATGGTAAATTAATTTACTGTTAATAACAATATTTTGTCTTATTTTATTTTCAAAATTTTGAAATTCGATTTTTATCGTGTAAAACAATTGTTTGTAATCGCAGGAGAGGTACGAAGCAGAGCGGGCTCGTGTAGCACAGTCCACTGGTCGGGAAGAGCTTACGTTGGAGAAGGAGAACCATATTTGGGATGCTATTATTGACCCGCCTTCTCGGACCAGTCGATGGTATAGCTATGGAAATGTGGAGGTAAATTTTGACATGTACTAATATATAAATTTACTCATGCATATGAATAGTTAAATAATTTTAATAATATTATATATATACTAATATACAAATAATTATGAATTGTTTTAAAGGCGATGAGAATGCAGTGTAACGACCCAGGATTTTTATTAATTAAAATTTGAATATTTAATTTATTTTAAATATTAGTAAGTGAAATTATAAGTCGAATAAATTTTATTTCGAATAACTGGATTTAATTGGATAATTAAATCGATAATTTAATATGTGAAAATACGAAAATAATTGAAAATTGGGTTAAATATGATTGAAAATGATTTGTAAAATTTTATTTTATCATATTGAAGTTAGAATGATATTTTAGAACTTTTAAAATTGAATTAAAAGTTAATTTGTGAAAATTGAATATTTTAATATTAAAATCGACTAGTGAAATTAGTCAATTTTTGAACAGTCTCAGAATTGGACGAGACCAGTTCCATTGAATCCGTAATAGTTAGTTATTATCGGATTTCAATTTTCGTGTCAATCGGAGTTATCGTTTGATCGTGGCAGCTCGAAACGTATCGAAATTGTTTTAATATTAATTTGGCGAGTTAAAATAGTCATTTTTCAAACAGTCTCGGATTTCGACGAAACCAGTTTCATCGGATCCATAATGTGATATTATTGTATGGTTTCAAATTTCGTGTCAATCGGATTTATCGTTTGTCCGGTGCAAGCTAAAACGCCTAGAAAATCGTTTATTTGATTTCCCGCATTTGTATAGCGGATGAGACCCTATTGCGCCGTCTATTAAGCGGATAATATTTTAAATCCCATATACCGCGATAATTCCGTACTGGAGCGGAATTGGTATTGTGCTAATGTTTATGGATGCAGGAAAACTGGTTGGAGGGATCCAACTGGATTCCTCAACAGTATTTATTTGATTTCAGATATTTTGATATTTGATGGATTATCATATCGATATATGATGTCGTTGTTGTCGTGATTGACTATTTGGTATGTAGCATCATTGGACCAAATTTTGGAATTTTAAAAGGATTTTTAAAGTGATTTTTGAAAGAAAACGTTTATAAAAATATTTTTGGAATTGATCCATTTTAAATGAATAAACGATACAATTTTTAAAAGTTATAAAAATTATAATTTCTGAGAAATATAGTTAAAAGTTGATTTTTGAAAATATAGGATTAATGATTTTATGAAATAGTTAAATCGGGATTAATTGAATTTATTATGAAAAGTTGAATTATAGAATTTATAAAATTTGATTATTTTATAAATCAAAGTAAATGACGAAATTATAAAGGAGTTTAAAGACGTATTTTAAAATAGTAGTATAAATTGATTTATATAAGAGATTTGTAAATTGATATTTATAAATTAAAATATTGGAATTATAAAACGAGTTTTTATAAGTGTTAGAATGAATTGTGAATGAATTTCATAAATGAATGAAATTTATAGAATTATAATCAGTGAAGTTAGAAATGGAATTTTATAAACAGTAGGTTTATAGAATATGTAAAGTTATTTGAAGAATAAGTTTTGGGTAAATAATTGAATCTTATAAGATATAAGATTTATAATTATGAAGTTAAAAGGGACGATTTTGTAAAATAATCGTTTTATAAGCATTTAACTTATAATATGAACCTTTGGTTTATAATTGAAGATAAATTGAAATAGCTTAATAAAGGAGATTTATAAAAAGGAAGTTGTTATAAAATAAATAGGAATGGAATTTATAAACATTGTTTTTTATAAATCCGCAAAACGACTTATTTTGATAAGTAAATAGCTATGGCATATTAAAGGAGTTATATTCACGTTTTATACAATGAATAATCCTTTAAGATAAAATAAATAGAAGTGATGAAATTGGTTAACAAGTATATTCACGTTTTTGAATAGTGAATAATATGTTAAAGAAAATGTTTTGGGATGTGATATTTTAGATAGAATTAAAACGATCTAACGATGTTTTAAAATGTGTTGAGATTCGAAACCATAGATTTCAACACTTATTGTTGAAATAGACGTTTTCGAGAAATAGAAGGAAATGGTGGACTATAATACTGTTGTTATAGTAAATGATTTCCGAAAGGAAATGTTTGATACAGTATTGGGATTTATATATCTATTTTAATTTCGAATCCCTATACTAGTGATTTTGGGTTGTCGTAACGATGTTTTACGCAACATTTGTTTTGACCCAAATAAATATGTTTAAGAGCGTGATTTCCTTAAAGAATGAAATATATACTTAATTTCGATTTAAGTATATTGAATATTTTCCAAGTGTAGAAAATAAAAAGATTGTGAATTACTTATTAAATAAGTATGGAAATGTTTTCCATTATAAAGTGAATATTTTGAGAATTTATCTTTTTGAAGATAAATTGAAAATGAACAATTGAAATCGTATATTCATAGAAATTTTGGAATATAAATTCACTATGCAATTTATAAATGAAAAGGGGAATTTGTTTAAAAATAAACGTTGATTTGTTTTTGAAGTATTGAAAACATATATCTTGTAAAGATATTTTTGGGAAATAAATAATTTGGAAAATTATTTGGAATCTATTGATGTTGTGCATATCCATTGATAGTTCAATAACCGACTATCAATATTTAACTTTGAATAGGTATTTGTTGTGATTTGCTGAATTTGAATGCCACACTTATTTTTAAATTATTGCGCTCGTTATTCGGATTACCCATTCCGAATAGTGATACGACGTAATGGATAGCATTGATGACCGGTGTTGAAGACCGGATATTTTTGAAAGCGAAAGGACAACTCGTCGATTGTCTTTGCACCGAGTAGCTACGGTATAGAGACTCCCTATGTGATGGGAAGTCCATACGTGATTAGAGATTATCCGGATTGCAAGGACTTCTTTGTAAGTGCCTTCGGTTCTGTTCGAGCCCGGAACAGACTTGTATGGATTGTATGTCTGACATTACAAACCGAGATATAAAGCCGATTTCTTTCAAATATATTTCTGTTGGTGGCGGAGAATTTATTCTTTTAGCTTAACACCCTTCTCTGAGACGTACGAGCTCAGAGGTTATGTAGTTGAAGGTTATCAGCGATATATTCCCAATTTGGTAATGTGACATGCTGAGTGTTGCTGTGAAATGATCATTGTGTTGATCATTTGTGATAGGATCATTTGTTTGATCGTTTATCTTGATGATCATTTCTATGATCATTTGTTGACCCAAAGCATGGCTTTTGTATAAAGTATGTATTTGTGGACGAGACTTCGTCGAGCCTCACACCCCGGAATGGTCAAAACAGGAAAGATGCGGCAAGTTTATGAGGGGTAGCTCCCTTTAAGGTATGTGCATTTCCTTCTGGAAAAGGGTGGTATCATGGTATGGAGCCCAGATACTTACTCATGTTGAAACACTTTATTTATGATTGTGTAATGTTGATGACGAGCTCTCGGTTAAAGGTCCAAAGGACCGAGGAATGGCATACTCGTGTCAGTTGTTACCCAGTTAGGGGTAACCCGGCCTTGTGTTGGCAGATATCCGGTTTGGTTCTCAGGGATGTCCTTCCAAAGGCGTTCTCATGTGGCAATGGGTAGTTCCTTGGCCTGACCATTCGTTGGAAATCCAAAGAAACAATACGATCTTGTACGGTTTTAGTTGTATAACCTGCCATGGAATGTGGCGGTAACCTGCTATTGAACATGGTAGCTATAGTAGGCATAAGTGCGGAATGTCTATGCTGGCTAAGATTTATATCTTTATTTTCGAAATGAATTTTTCCTACACTATGCACTAATAATAATAATATCAAATGTTTCTTTTTAATGCGTATCAAGCATCTTTGACTATCATAAGGAGAAATCTCCTCCGATTCTGCGTTTGCATTGTGTGTGTGTGCGGGAGGCCTTATAGTAGTCTCATTTTTAAAAGCATTGCGAATTGACTTTAAAAAATATTCCTCTATTTTGATTTTAAAGATAAATAAACTGTTTTGAGTTCTCACACCAGTCACATGACTGACTCGGAGTTTATTGTTTTCCTTCCTAAACTCTGGGTGCCCACCAATTTCCACACGGGCAGTCGAGAGTTAAGGTTTATCAGGATATTCTAGAATTCTGGAGTTGCTGGAGGCAAGCTGGATGGCATGGCGTATTACTAGTATATAGTATTTCTTTTCCGCTGTTTGTTGTTGTTTGTTGTTGTACACTCTGATGATATGATGTAATGCAATAGCTGATATAGTCCTTTGTTTAAAGATTATTCATTTATGTATTATATGTTGTTCCGCTGCGATTGTGAGATTCTGATATTGTTATGTTGTGTTCTGTTCCGTTCTATTTTCTTTTCTCTCTATTTTCTATCTTTTCTCTCTTCTTCTCTCTCTTTCTTTTTCTTAAACATTGATAATTCGTATTTCTGTTCATCTTGAGTTAATCTATGGAGATTAGTGTATATTCAAGAAGTACGGATTTACGGGTCATCACAGGTGGTATATGGGATTAAAGAAGTTTAACTATGGATTTTTGGAAAGTTAATAGATTCTGTAATTTTTCTTACTTGATAATTTTGAGGACGAAATTCTTTTAAGGGGGGAAGTTTGTAACGACCCAGGATTTTTATTAATTAAAATTTGAATATTTAATTTATTTTAAATATTAATAAGTGAAATTATAAGTCGAATAAATTTTATTTCGAATAATTGGATTTAATTGGATAATTAAATCGATAATTTAATATGTGAAAATACGGAAATAACTGAAAATTGGGTTAAATATGATTGAAAATGATTTTTAAAATTTTATTTTATCATATTGAAGTTAGAATGATATTTTAGAACTTTTAAAATCGAATTAAAAGTTAATTTGTGAAAATTGAATATTTTAATATTAAATCGACTAGTGAAATTAGTCAATTTTTGAACAGTCTCAGAATTGGACGAGACCAGTTCCATTGGATCCGTAATAGTTAGTTATTATCGGATTTCAATTTTCGTGTCAATCGGAGTTATCGTTTGATCGTGGCAGCTCGAAACGCATCGAAATTGTTTTAATATTAATTTGGCGAGTTAAAATAGTCATTTTTCAAACAGTCTCGGGTTTCGACGAAACCAGTTTCATCGGATCCATAATGTGATATTATTGTATGGTTTCAAATTTCTTGTCAATCGGATTCATCGTTTGTCCGGTGCAAGCTAAAACGCCTAGAAAATCGTTTAAATCGGTTTAATTCAAATCGAACGTTTATTACCATAACTCGCACAGATGACCGAATTAGCTCCTGAAACACGTTCCATTGTGTCCGGAACGCGGGGTAAAGCTTAGAAACGCCAATCGGCACGCTTCGTTTGGAGTTCGAAAAATTTCGATGAATAGTAAATTGGGCGATTTTCTATATAAGCACCTCTCTTCTCTCATTTGTAAACAAAGGCCCAAACCCTAGGGTTTTAAACTGCAGCCGCCATTAATAAATTCAATGGCCAGAAATTCACCATCTTCTCTCCTCAATCACTCTCAATCTACAAGGAATTACGCAAAGTGTTCAACACGAAAGTCGAAGAGCTCGACGAGAGCTTTAGATCCATACGGAGATGATCGTGTTTGGAGCGTCAGAGGGGGAGGAAAGTGGGGCCGACGGCCTGGGATTGAGCACGCATTTCAAGATGATGTAGGAGGCCGAGGTCATGGCTATTCATGCCGAAGGTAGAGGGCGTGATGCTCTTCGAAATGGTGCTATCTGATCGTGTTCAAGATGCTTGTACTTGGAGTATAATTAAACCCTAATTATTGAAGTTGGGTTTGTTGTTCGGCTGTAAATAACGTGAGGGAGATGGAGGAAGGAGGGGACGGTCCTGATGGGGGGGATGCAGATCTAAGGGCTGAGGATAGATGAAGGTTTAAAATTATAGAATATGTTGTAAATTAGTTATTAAAATTGTGTAAAACTTGTAAAAATCATATCTTTTTCATACGAGGTCGAAAACGCGCGAAACCAGTTGCGTTGGAATCGTATGGACGAGCACTACGCTATGGAATTGGATTGGAGTCGTTTGGAGTTAGTTAAAATTTCGGGTAAAATTAAACGTCCGTTTAATTTTATTCGAAATAAAACGCTAAAACGAAATTAAAATCAAGGTGAGAACTTCTCACTCAATCGAATCGGTTTCGATTTTAATTTTAAATATTTAGATTTAAAATTCTTGAATGCATGTCTGAATGATGATTGATATCTATTGATTGTTAAAATAGACATTATGCGCCGTTAGTAAGCGGTTGTTATTTATTAAAAACATATACCGCGAATATTTCATAAATAGTGAAATTGGTATTATATATAATAGCAATATATATATATATATTGGCATATGTATATATTGCAGTTATTGATTTTCCTCATTTGTATAGCGGATGAGACCCTATTGCGCCGTCTATTAAGCGGATAATATTTTAAATCCCATATACCGCGATAATTCCGTACTAGAGCGGAATTGGTATTGTGCTAATGTTTGTGGATGCAGGAAAACAGGTTGGAGGGATCCAACTGGATTCCTCAACAGTATTTATTTTATTTCAGATATTTTGATATTTGATGGATTATCATATCGATATATGATGTCGTTGTTGTCGTGATTGACTATTTGGTATGTAGCATCATTGGACCAAATTTTGGAATTTTAAAAGGATTTTTAAAGTGATTTTTGAAAGAAAATGTTTATAAAAATATTTTTGGAATTGATCCATTTTAAATGAATAAACGATACAATTTTTAAAAGTTATAAAAATTATGATTTCTGAGAAATATAGTTAAAAGTTGATTTTTGAAAATATGGGATTAATGATTTTATGAAATAGTTAAATCGGGATTAATTGAATTTATTATGAAAAGTTGAAATATAGAATTTATAAAATTTGATTATTTTATAAATCAAAGTAAATGATGAAATTATAAAGGAGTTTAAAGACGTATTTTAAAATAATAGTATAAATTGATTTAAATAAGAGATTTGTAAATTGATATTTATAAATTAAAATATTGGAATTATAAAACGAGTTTTTATAAGTGTTAGAATGAATTGTGAATGAATTTCATAAATGAATGAAATTTATAGAATTATAATCAGTGAATTTAGAAATGGAATTTTATAAACAGTAGGTTTATAGAATATGTAAAGTTATTTGAAGAATAAGTTTTGGGTAAATAATTGAATCTTATAAGATATAAGATTTATAATTATGAAGTTAAAAGGGGCGATTTTGTAAAATAATCGTTTTATAAGCATTTAACTTATAATATGAACCTTTGGTTTATAATTGAAGATAAATTGAAATAGCTTAATAAAGGAGATTTATAAAAAGGAAGTTGTTATAAAATAAATAGGAATGGAATTTATAAACATTGTTTTTTATAAATCCGCAAAACGACTTATTTTGATAAGTAAATAGCTATGGCATATTAAAGGAGTTATATTCACGTTTTATACAGTGAATAATCCTTTAAGAAAAAATAAATAGAAGTGATGAAATTGGTTAACAAGTATATTCACGTTTTTGAATAGTGAATAATATGTTAAAGAAAATGTTTTGGGATGTGATATTTAAATAGAATTAAAATGATCTAACGATGTTTTAAAATGTGTTGAGATTCGAAACCATAGATTTCAACACTTATTGTTGAAATAGACGTTTTCGAGAAATAGAAGGAAATGGTGGACTATAACACTGTTGTTATAGTAAATGATTTTCGAAAGGAAATGTTTGATATAGTATTGGGATTTATATATCTATTTTAATTTTGAATCCCTATACTAGTGATTTTGGGTTGTCGTAACGATGTTTTACGCAACATTTGTTTTGACCCAAATAAATATGTTTAAGAGCATGATTTCCTTAAAGAATGAAATGTATACTTAATTTCGATTTAAGTATATTGAATATTTTCCAAGTGTAGAAAATAAAAAGATTGTGAATTACTTATTAAATAAGTATGGAAATGTTTTCCAATATAAAGTGAATATTTTGAGAATTTATCTTTTTGAAGATAAATTGAAAATGAACAATTGAAATCGTATATTCATAGAAATTTTGGAATATAAATTCACTATGCAATTTATAAATGAAAAGGGGAATTTGTTTAAAAATAAACGTTGATTTATTTTTGAAGTATTGAAAACATATATCTTGTAAAGATATTTTTGGGAAATAAATAATTTGGAAAATTATTTGGAATCTGGTGATGTTGTGCGTATCCATTGATAGTTCAATAACCGACTATCAATATTTACCTTTGAATAGGTATTTGTTGTGATTTGCTGAATTTGAATGCCACACTTATTTTTAAATTATTGCGCTCGTTATTCGGATTACCCGTTCCGAATAGTGATACGACGTAATGGATAGCATTGATGACCAGTGTTGAAGACCGGATATTTTTGAAAGCGAAAGGACAACTCGTCGATTGTCTTTGCACCGAGTAGCTACGGTATAGAGACTCCCTATGTGATGGGAAGTCCGGACGTGATTAGAGATTATCCGGATTGCAAGGACTTCTTTGTAAGTGCCTTCGGTTCTGTTCGAGCCCGAAACAGACTTGTATGGATTGTATATCTGACATTACAAACCGAGATATAAAGCCGATTTCTTTCAAATATATTTCTGTTGGTGGCGGAGAATTTATTCTTTTATCTTAACACCCTTCTCTGAGACGTACGAGCTCAGAGGTTATGTAGTTGAAGGTTATCAGCGATATATTCCCAATTTGGTAATGTGACATGCTGAGTGTTGCTGTGAAATGATCATTGTGTTGATCATTTGTGATAGGATCATTTGTTTGATCGTTTATCTTGATGATCATTTCTATGATCATTTGTTGACCCAAAGCATGGCTTTTGTATAAAGTATGTCTTTGTGGACGAGACTTCGTCGAGCCTCACACCCCGGAATGGTCAAAACAGGAAAGATGCGGCAAGGTTATGAGGGGTAGCTCCCTTCAGGGTATGTGCATTTCCTTCTGGAAAAGGGTGGTATCATGGTATGGAGCCCAGATACTACTCATGTTGAAACACTTTATTTATGATTGTGTGATGTTGATGACGAGCGCTCGGTTAAAGGTCCCAAAGGACCGGGGGATGGCATACTCGTGTCAGTTGTTACCCAGTTAGGGGTAACCCGGCCTTGTGTTGGCAGAGATCCGGTTTGGTTCTCGGGGACGTCCTTCCAGAGGCGTTCTCATGTGGCAATGGCAAGTTCCTTGGCCTGACCATTCGTTGGAAATCCAAAGAAACAATATGATCTTGTACGGTTTTAGTTGTATAACCTGCCATGGAATGTGGCGGTAACCTGCTATTGAACATGGTAGCTATAGTAGGCATAAGTACGGAATGTCTATGCTGGCTAAGATTTATATCTTTATTTTCGAAATGAATTTTTCCTACACTATGCACTAATAATAATAATAATATCAAATGTTTCTTTTTAATGCGTATCAAGCATCTTTGACTATCATAAGGAGAAATCTCCTCCGATTCTGCGTTTGCATTGTGTGTGTGTGTGCGGGAGGCCTTATGGTAGTCTCATTTTTAAAAGCATTGCGAATTGACTTTAAAAAATATTCCTCTATTTTGATTTTAAAGATAAATAAATTGTTTTGAGTTCTCACACCAATCACATGATTGACTCGGAGTTTATTGTTTTCCTTCCTAAACTCTGGGTGCCCACCAATTTCCACACGGGCAGTCGAGAGTTAAGGTTTATCAGGATATTCTGGAATTCTGGAGTTGCTGGAGGCAAGCTGGATGGCATGGCGTATTACTAGTATATAGTATTTCTTTTCCGCTGTTTGTTGTTGTTTGTTGTTGTACACTCTGATGATATGATGTAATGTAATAGCTGATATAGTCCTTTGTTTAAAGATTATTCATTTATGTATTATATGTTGTTCCGCTGCGATTGTGAGATTCTGATATTGTTATGTTGTGTTCTGTTCCGTTCTATTTTCTTTTCTCTCTATTTTCTATCTTTTCTCTCTTCTTCTCTCTCTTTCTTTTTCTTAAACATTGGTAATTTGTATTTCTGTTCATCTTGAGTTAATCTATGGAGATTAGTGTATAATCAAGAAGTACGGATTTACGGGTCATCACATGCAGAGTGCATACAGGAGGTCGCAACAAGAGGCGGAGATTTCTCAGTTGTGGGCGACAGTGGAAGAAATAAATGATTGGAGAAAGAGTTTCTTTGAGCAACGGCTAGATGAGCGGATTGCGGCTTATTTGCAACAGCATGGGAGGATGCCTGGAGAGGCCGGCGGCGATGGCGAGGAGTAGGTATGTTTGTTTGCTTATAGTTTGGTATATACACATTTTGGTTGGTATGGTGTATGTATATTTCAGGATATTATGTACATATTTAGATGACTTCTAGTTAATGGATTTGGTTGGATATTTTGTCGGGATATTATGTAGAAATTTCGGTTTACTATGTACATATTCTGGTTAATGGATTCGGTTGGATTTGAAAATGAGATTTGGTTGGATTTTATATTGTTTGAATGTATAGTGATGTTATATGATGGATATATGATGGTTATACTTGATGAATATAGTGTATAGCGATTGTTTGGTTCAGATTGGCTGAAGTGTATATAGGCTGTGCATGTGCACAGTAATTTACCCAGATTAGCGACGGCTATCTGTTTCAGATTAGCGACGGCTAGCGACGGCTAAGTGGTTCAGGTTAGTGGCGGTGAGCTACGACTAGCGACGGCATTTAGGCGCTGAAAAAATTTCCACGTGGCACATTTGTCGTCGCGAGCCGTCGCTATTTATGTGATGGAGCCGTCGCTAAAGCCATCGCTATACTATTGGGCGACGACCATTATAGTGATGGCATTTAGCGTCGGCTAGCGACGGTCGACGACGGCCGGCGACAGCTAAAAGCCTTTGCTAACTAGTGTCGTTCTTGTAGTTGAAGTAACCAAGTATTTAGTGGAGGATTGATAGGAAGTGCAGTTGTAAAAATATCCCATTTTAAGGACTTGGAAGAATATGTCTCAACTCGCAATTTTGTACCACTAAGATTGAAGACGCTAACCACATTAATATGAATTATTGGCTCCAGTGGACCAAAATCAAAAGTAGTAGATAGACAATCAACTGCATACTTGCATTCATTGGGAAGCAACATGAATTCTTTGGTTGTAGGGTTACACACGTAATACTGATAATTGTTAGGGATATAGAACAAAAGAAGGCCACTACTGCAGTCGAGCAAGCAATCAGTAGGGTGGTTGAAAGGAAAATGACCTTGCATGTTACAAATGAATTTTGAATGGTTTTTTCCATTTATGTCCACATAATTCAGGCGTTTCCTCATTCCTTCTATTTCGGTAATATTTTCTACAAACACTGCACACGAGGTACGTCCATATTTGAAATACCGAGGAATGCAAATCTCAGTAATCAAACGATTCTATTCTTTGGAAATGCATTTGCATCGCACCAATGCTTTTTCCGATAGTCCATGCAGAATACCCAACTCAACTTCTTTGGTTACTTCATTACTAGCTGTCGTAGTGGTAGTCCTAAAAGAGAAACGATAAATAAGAATATATGTCTTTTACGTTTGTACTTGGTTTTGTTACATTTCGACGAAATGATATTTCCAAATTAAAGCATATTTTGAATATATTGTAGATCAAAGTGATACTATGACTCAAATATATTGTCTCTTTTATACATTTTGAAAGGCGGCCAAAGAATAATAATTGCATCTTCTATTACTTTAAAGAAGGAAAATTATCTATGTCATAAGAATTTATTTTTAGAGATGGAAGTAATCAATCAATTTTTCTTAGCAGCTAATTAAAGAAGGCATTTATCAAGACTATTATAAATATGCACGTACAAGGTTATTATAAGTCATGGGTAAAAGGTTACTTTTTTTAGATTGAGATATCTTCTCAATTTTTAAACTCTCTTTTAATCTACGAAGAAATAAATAAAGGGTTTATTAGGGGTACTTTCTCTGCTTATTTTTTATTCTTCTCGTCCCTTATATAATATAATTATATAGAAACCCTAGGAAGAACCTTTATAGTTGATATGGTGAAGATAAGTGTGGAAAAACTTAATTGAAGGAATTAAGGGTTATGGAAGTAGGAAGTTAAAGGATTTTCTATAACTCAACGATCTTCGCTAGCCATTAGAGGACAAAGGGGAGAAGCCTCGTAATGTGATTGTGAACTAATTGGCAACCATAATTAGAAGGTGGATGATGAGACATATGCCTTGATGTTGTTGAGTTCAATATCGGAGAGTTGGAAAATATTTCTAGTTGCACTGAGCAACTCAAATTTGGACGGAGTTGTTTTGATGAGATCTATGGTTAATAATCTCCTTAACGAAGAGATGCAAAGGTTGAACCTAAAGAAACAAAATGATTCTAGAATTTTCGGTTAAATATAAGAAAAAATCACTTTAGGAAAATTGTTTACATCATCTAGAATTCAGAGACAAACATAAATGAGTGTACTCTTATACAAAAATAATAGCTAAACAAAATTTCAATCTATTTACAAATCATAAACAACTTATAAGTAATATAATTTAGAATTCAAACTTTATACTCGCATCACTATAAAAACATAAAAACCATATAGGATATCTTCAATATAATTGATATGAATAAAATTAGTTCAAAACTCTAGATTTTCATTATGTAAATCGTCATATGAATAGGTCTCCTAAGAAAAACATATATTTTTACTTTAGTTTATCTAACAAGGAAGTGCATATGAGAACTAAATAAGCAAAAGAGATTAAGAAATTTCTACCTTACTTATGTTGTTTTGAGAATTTACAATAACTAAGTGTATTTCTCTATTTATTTTCCCTAAAGTATTCATCTATGATTACATGTCAATTAATTTTTTTTATTAAATATAAACCTTATTACAAACGATATAAATCTCTATACAAACCTTAATGGACTTTTGTAATTGTATTGTCTAAAATAAAAAGTTTAACCTAATTTAAAAAATTAGAAGCCCAAGTTTTAATTTATTTATTTTAGTAAACCCTCCTACTAATTTCTTTTTTAATCATTTGAGGAATGGAACCACTTATCTTCAAGTTTTATTCTTCTTATTCAAAAGTCAATGACTAATCAAGACTCTATATTCAATTTAAATTGTTGGTTTACTTTTATAGTTTATTTGTCATATTAATAGGAATGGTAATCAAAATGTGAAAAGAGATAAATTAGTTATTCAAATAAAATATAAAATATAAAATTAAGAAAACTTATAATTTAATAGGATTCATGGTATTTCCTTTAATAGAATTCAAAGACGCAAGGCAACATACGAAAGAAAACATTGGATGTGAAAATACATGGATGCTCGATCTCATTTTGATAACTTCATTGCACTTTCTGCTTTTTAATTCATAACTGAAAATTACTGATTTTGTACCAACACATACAACATCACAACTCGAGTTGAAGCCATAGGGGAACACAGGGGTAAAATATCTAGATTTGGCTATGGGGGCCAACTCTTCAATGTCCAACATGCAAGTACAATGCTTTAAAATCCATTTACCGCCTTCACACTGATCATCATCAAAAGTCCAAAATTTTAATTATGCATTATAATCTTGTGTAGTGGTTTAATATAGCCGTCCAATTGATATCCCCAGAACACCTCTATCGTAATTCAAGGAAATAGAGTTCCCTTCTTCGTATTCTGGTAGCATAATTTGACTAATATTCATGAAAGCAAGGTCCAAGCATAAGGCTTTCCCACAACGTGAGTTGATATACACCTTCCCACAAAAGTGAAACAAAGGATGCAACCACAAATCAACTGGAGGTTCATTAGGAAGTTGAATGGTGTAAATATCCCAATTAGATTATTTAGAAGAATATATTTTGACATGCAAATGTGTGCCTTCAGATACATGGAAGAAGCATATCACTTTAAAATGGAACGACTTACATGGATCAAAAGCTAGAATAGCAGACAAACATTTTACATGCTTGCATTCATTAGGAAGCGAAATGAAATCTTTAGTTGTGGGGTTACACACGTAGTACTGATAGTTTTTAGGAGTGTAAAACAGAAGAAGACCATTACAACTATCAAGTAAGCAATGAGGAGAGTGGTGGAAAGGCAAACCTTGTATATTATTAACAAGCCAAGAGATATTATTTTCATTTATGTCGACATATTTCAACCTTCTCTCAGGTCCCCTAGGACAAAAAGCCCAATTTGCAGTTTCTATGACAAACATTACGCATGCAACTGGTGGGTTTATTGAATATCTAGGAATGCATGTCTTTTTGATGAAATGATTCCATGCTTTGCAAATGCACATGCTTCGTGCCAATGCTTTCTCCGGCAATCTACAAATTATATCCACCAAAACATCTTCACATAGTTGAGTAGCTTTATTACTATCTGTCATGTTGAGATAAGGTTCAAAATTTCAGTGCGATCCTAATCCTTTTATTCTGATTTCGTTGAAAGGTAGGATAAAACACAGTTGAAGTTTTGGATGCCTCCTTTGTGAATTCTCTCTTCAAGAGCTAAAAAATAGTGAAAAAACAACAGTGAGCGAAAAACAAAATGAAAAAATGCAATTAACATGTACTAGAATAAAATGACTATAAATAAAAGAAGATAATAAAAATAGAAATGTAGCTAAATAATTTCAGGAGAACTATGGTATTTTGGTCAATTTCAACGTAGTTCAACAAAAATAACATAAAGAAGATATCAATCAATAATAATGTCAACTTTTTATTCGTGTAATACATATTTTATGTCCAGAAAAACAAATACATACCATCTATTAATTAACTTTAATTAAAAATATAGAAATTCAAAATTGAATCAATTAAGTGGATAAGATATAGTCATAGCCGAAGTTAAATCTACACTACTTTATTCCTTAATTATTCCAAAAAAGTAATCATAAACCAAATCTCCGAATAGGTTGAAAATATAAATATCTCAATCAAATGAAGCATAAATGGAAAGCACTTGTTAAGACTCTTTTCAACAAAAATTTGTCTACGGATAGGCGTGATGAGAGAAGTATGGATTTTGTTTGAAAATAATGATAGTTGTGACTGGAAATAAATATGCCAAAATATTAATCATTTATATGAATAAATGAGTAAGCCTCTCATATCAAATTTGTTAGATTTCAGTGATACAATATTTCCAAATTTAGGTAGATTTTGTAATATTTTAAGTCAACGCGGAATTACGACTCACATATATTACCTCAAAAATAGGTTTGGTAGATTTTGGAGAGTAATTAAACGATATTAGCAGCATCTTTTATTACATCAAAGAAGGAATGAATTTTCTACATGGAAAAGGTATATTTTGAAAGAAGGAAGTAATCAAAAGATGATTAAAGTATACATTTTATGAAGGCTATTACAACTATGTATGTAATAATATTTAATAGATATGCACGTTGAAAAAGGTTTTGTTTTATGGTTTTAGAGTGTTCTTCAGTGTGCACATCCTATAAATGTAAGGAAATAGCTACTTTCACAATATAAGTTGGGAATTCTTAAAGTGGCTAAATCAAATAATTAATTATCGATGTTTCCTCTCATAGGAGGATCCTAAAAAAATTGAATAATTCCAAAAACATCTTATTTCAACAATAGAATTATTTTTATTTATTTTGTTTCTCTTCCACGAATTCAAGTGTGGGTGCTAGATTCATTTTAACAACTATTTGACTACAGTTTTCATTTTGTTTTTACACGATCCCTAGTAGTTTTTTCATTTATTGTGTATATAGTATTTTATTACATTCATCTACGTATACTTCAATCAATTATCTATGTCTATTTAATGTTATTTAAAAGAAATATATGTAGATCTTAAAAAAAATATTCATTTACTTTCCATTTGTCAAATCAATCCATATCTATTATTTTACAAATCTAAAAACAATTTATCTTTTTCATTTTTTTCTTTTGTAATAGTAGTACTATTAAGGTTACATTTATTCTTAATTTTATCGACTTCCCTAACTAGTAATTTTAAATATTCATGCAGTCCCAAAACAGTATAATTTCCATTAATTTCGAATAGGTCCATCCTTTTACTATTCCATTGAAGTGAAAGTAATTTAGCCATACTATAATGATTCATTCCTTTTACACACATGCACACGTACATACATATACATACACACATACTGTAACAATACGATTTTATCGGGATCCAAGGTCGGCATTCTTACGTCCACTGTATCAAATGCCGCATCATCGAATGTCGGAAAACTGAGTTGTTAGGGTTAAAGAAGAAGAGGTAGAAGAAAAGAGATAGAAGAAAAGGATAGAAGAAATAAGGAAACAGAACAGAAACAATATCAGAATCTCACAGTAGCAGAGGAACAACATATAATAGATAAATGAATAATTTTTAAACCAAGAATTATATCAGTTATTACATTACATCACATTACATCATTAGAGTGTACAACAACAAAACAACAACAAACAGCGGAAAAGAAGTACTATATACTAGTGAATACGCCATGCCATAAAGCTTGCCTCCAGCAACTCCTGAGTTCCAGAATATCCTGATAAACCTGACTCTTGACTTCCTGTGTGGAAATTGGTGGGCACCCAGAGTTTAGGAAGGAAAACAATAAACTCCGAGCCAGTTATGGGACTGGTGTGAGAACTTAAAACAGTTATTATCTTTTGAAACAACAACAACAAGGATAATTTTAAAGTCAATTCGCAATGCTTTTGGAAAATGAGACTACCATAAGACCTCCCGCCACACACACAATGCAAACGCAGAATTAGATGAGTTTTCTTCTTATGACAGTCAAAAATGCTTGATACGCATTAAAAGAAACATTTGATATTATTACCAGTGCATAGTGTAGGAAAACATTTCGAAAGTAAAGATATAAATCTTAGCCAGCATAGGCATTCTGCACTTATGCCTACTATAGCTACCATGTTCAATAGCAGGTTACCGCCACATTCCACGGTAGGTTATACAACGAAAACCGTACAAGGATCGTATTGTTTTGTTTGGATTTCCAACAAATGGTCAGGCTAAGGAACTTCCTACTGCCACATGGGATCGCCTCTGGCGGGACGTCCCGAGAACTTAACCAGCTCTCTGCCAACACAAGGCCGGGTTACCTTTGTCACTAGGTAACTACTACACGAATATGCCATCCCCCGGTCCCTTTGGACCTTTATCCGAGCGCTCGATAACCAACATCACACGGTAATAAATATAGTGTGTCAACAAAAGTAAGTATCATGGCTCCATACCATGATGCTACCCTTTCCAGAAGGAAATGACATACCCTAAAGGGCGCGACCCTCATAACCTTGCCGCATATTCCTGTTTTGACCATTTCCGAGGAGTGAGGTCTGACGAAGTCTCGTCCACAAAGCTAGGCACAAAGCCACGCTTTGATCAACAAACGATCAATAAATAATCATCACACAGCAACACTCAGCATGCCACATTACCAAATTGGGAATATATCGCCGATAACCTTCAACTACATAACCTTTAAGGGTGTTAAGCTAAGAGAATAAATTCTCTGCCACCAACGGAAATATATTTGAAAGAAATATGCTTTATATCTCAAAATGTAATGTCAGACACGTAACCATACAAGTCTGTTCCGGGTTCGAACAGAACCGAAGGCACTTCAAAGGAAGCCCTTGCAATCCGGGTATTCACAATCCCGATAAAACTTCCCATCACAAAGGAAATCTCCATACCGTAGCTAACGGTGCAGAGACAATCGATAGGTCATCCTATCGTTTTCACAAATACCCGATCTTCGCCACTGGTCTTCAATGCTATCCATTACGTCGTATCACAATTCGGAATGGGTAATCCGAATAACGAGCGCAATTATTTAAAAATAAGTGTAGCATTCAGTTTCAACCAATTCACAACAAATACCTATTCAAAGGTCAATATTTGATAGTAGGTTATTTAACTATCAATCAATATTCACAACATCACCTGATTTCAAATAATTTCCCAAATTATTTATTTTCAAAAAATATCTTTATAAGATATATATCCCACACTTCAACCATTTGAAAACCAATTTCAAATAAATTTACACCCTTACAACTTTCATTTCAAAATGGTTCATTTAAACCAATCAAATAAATCCTTACCGATTTATTTAAATTTACGTTCCAAATCCGTAAATTAATCTCCACACTTCAAAATAAATCAACGTTTATTTTTAACTAATTTCCCTTTCTTTTATAAATTCCATAGTGAATTTACAATTCCAAAATATCTATGAATATACGATTTTTAAATCGATTTCTAATATTCATTTTCAATTTATCTTTAAAAGATAAAATCTCAAAATATTCACTTCATATTGGAAAACATTTCCATACTTATTTAATAATAAGATATTCACAAATCAATTTATTTTCAACACTTGGAAAATATTCAATATACTTAAATCGAAATTAAGTATATATTTCATTTTTTAAAGAAAACATTCTTTTAACACATTTATTTGAGTCAAAACGAATGTTGCGTAAAACATCGTTACGATGGCCCAAAATCACTAGTATAGGGATTCGAAATTTTAGATAGATATATAAATCCAAATACTAAAACATTTCCTTTTGGAAATCATTTACTATAACAACAGTGTTATAGTCCACCATTTCCTTCTATTCCTCGAAAACGTCTATTTCAACAATAAATGTTGAAATCTATGATTTTGATACTTAACACATTTTAAAACGTTTTTGAATCGTTTTAATTCTATTTAAAATATCACTTTTCCAAAATATTTCTTTAATATATTATTCACCATCCAACATCGTGAATATACTTCATTAACCAAATTCAATTTCTACATATTGTATTTAAAGGATTATTCACTTATCAAAATCGTGGATATATTTCCTTTAATAAGTTATAATAATTAAACTTATTAAAATATGTCGATTTCGGATTTATAAAGCAACGTTTATAAATCCCATTTATATCTTATAACAACTTCGACTTATAAAATCACTTTATTAACAAATTCTATCCATATTCCTTTTACACGCCAAAATCCAGTTTATAAGTCAATTACTTATAAATCTTTTATTTTATAAAATCTATTCATTTTATAACTTCACAATTTATAGATCTATAAATTTCATTCACTTATGAAATCCATTTACAATTCATTCTAACACTTATAAAAATCGTTTTATAATTCCAATATTTTATTTTATAAACCTCAATTTTATAAATCTTTTATATAAACCGTTTATAATAATTCAAAAATCCCAACTTAAACCATTTTTAGAAATAAATCAACTACTTATCTAAAAAATCACGTTTTGGTTATATTTCACAAAAATCATAATTTCATAACATAAACATTTCAATGTTTATTTATTTAAAATGAATCAATTTCAAAATTAAATTTTATCATGAATTCTCGACTTAATTTTCAAAAATCAAATTTTATTTATTTTCGGCATCTAACGATACCAAAATATATTCGGCTAAAATTTAGCCTTTAACAATCTCAATCACAAAGATAATCACACAGATTATAAATAGATCAACACACAACATTGAAACCAATTCAAATGTTTGAGGAATCTAGTTGGATCCCTCCAACCTGTTTCCTGCATCCAAAGATGTTGGCACAATACCAATTTCGCTTCAAGACGAAATATCACGGTATATGGGATTTACAAAAATACTATCCGCTATTATGCGGCGCAATAGGGTCTCATCCGCTATATAATGCATAAAAATCAACTCCAAGTACATATATAATACCAATTCCATATAAGTTGGAATTATCGCGGTATATGTTTTTAATAAATAACATCCGCTTAATATACGGCGTATAATATCTATTTTAAGAGTCAATAGATAATAACTTATCATACAATCAAGCAATTTTAAATCTAGCTATTTAAAATTAATATCGAACAATTTCGATTGAGTGAGAAGTTCTCACCTTGAGTTTCTGATAATAGTTGTAGCGTTTTATTTCGAATAAAATTAAACGCACGTTTAATTTTACCCAAAATTTTCACTAGCTCCAATCAACTCAATCCAGTTCCATACCGTAGTGCTCGTCAAAACGAAGCCAACGCAACTTGTTTCGTAATTTTTCGACCTCGTATGACCAAGATATAGCATTACAAAGATTACACGATTTAATATAATTAAATTTCACAAATTTATTTTTAATTTTATAACCTAAATTTCATCACGGCTGTCCATTTCCCCTTTGCAACATCGTGGCCGCACGATCTCTTGTCTTCCCCTATAGGTTTCAACGCGAGCCGAGATACCCATAGCCGGCGACTTCTCCAAATTCACGCGATGAACACGAGCGCTTCCAAGTCGATCAAGCACCATCACGTGAAGCGCCACCACGAACTCCACAAACAGCCAGAAGGACGGCAAACTCGGCCTCACCACTTGCGCATAAAACGAGGCCGAACGCGATGACTTCATGCTCGATTTCTGGCCACCACGTTGCGAATTAGGCGATCACAGCCGTTGAAATCGTAGAGCTCGTGGAGCTCTACAATGTTCTAGTTGAAGTCGAACCGTAATAACTTGTAGATTGGAAGAAATCGAGGAGGAAACGAAATCAAATTCTGGCCGTAGAAAACAATGGTGGCGGCCGAAGCTTTAGATTAGGGTTTTGTGAAATTTGTGAAGTTAGGGGGCCTTTTATAGAAAATTGGCGAATTACTATTCATCTCGGATTTTCCAAACTCCAAATCTCATGCGGTGACTAGCGTTTCTAGCATTTACCCCACGTTCCGAACACAATGAAACGTGTTTCGGGAGCCAATTCGATCATCTGTGCGAGTTACGGCAATAAACGATCGATTTTAAATTAAATCGATTAACTAAATTTCTGTGCGTTTTAGCTTGCCCCGGACGAACGGTAAATCCGATTGACACGAGATTTGAAACCTTACAATAATATCACATTACGGATTCGATGAAACTAGTTTCGTCGGAATCCAAGACTGTTTGAAAAATGGCTATTTTAACTCGTTAATTAAATATTAAAATATTCAATTTTCACAAATTAACTTTTAATTCGATTCTAAAAGTTCCATAACATCATTCTAACTCCAATATGATATAATAAATTTTTACAAATCAATTTTAAACATATTTAACCCAATTTTCAATTATTTCAGAAATTTAACATATTAAATTATCGATTTAATTACCAAATTAAATCCAGATGTTCGAAAAATAAATTATTCGACTTATAAATCTTACTTATTAATATTTAAAATTAATTAAATATTCAGATTTTAATTAACAAAAATTCTGGGTCGTTACACATACATATACATGTACATACGTATAAACACACACATATACAGACACATACATACAACATATACATGTATAATATCTGATTCAAATTTGAATGAAAATAAAAACCAAATATTAATATTTACATATTTGCTACAAATACATATAATTCTAAGAACTTTTTCATAGAAAATTATTAAAGAAAAATTCCATAGTTCAATTATTTAAAACTTTAAACACTTGCTGAAGTATTTTTAAATAAAGGGCAAGGATTCAGACCAAAAATCATATTTCTTTAATTTTAAGAAGTTATATGAGTGGAATTTAAATACTTGTTTGCAGCATAATAATGTCATAGACAAATCCACTGACCTTTTTAGCTTTCCTTCTCTTTCCCTTGAAATTATCTTTTTAAACAAACTCAAACTAGTGTTCCCTTTCTGTGTCCTTTAATTTGTCTGTTATTCTATAATCCTTTTTTCTCTTCCACTTACTTGTTTTCTTTTGATTTATAAATTTGAAGAAGTGAAGAAAAATTACTTGGAATAGAGGAGTATTGAGGAGGAAGAAGGAAAATAAAATTTCTTAGTGGCGTGTAAGGGTTTAAGTTAAGATGATGGAGGCTTAGGCTTAAATTTATAGGTGAAAATTTGGGGTGTTACTTTAAATAAAAAATTATTATTTATGGACATGCCGCTGGATCTAGATTCAGCTAGCTCTAACTCATTGTATTGGATGCAATAAGTTACGTAAGTTTTCCGCTACAAATGGCATTAAATAGGTTTTGAATTCAAACGTTTTTGAAAATTTAATATCATTTCCCCTTACATATATGAAAACTTCCTTTCCTTTTATCTTTTTTACAAAGATTAGGATTATCTTCTCTTAATTAATGTTATTAACTATAATCAAACCGGTACTATGTATTATAATTCAAAGTAATTCAATTTGTTGATATCCCTTCTCTCTTCACATACATATACATACATACAAACATACATACATGTGTAAATTTCTACATATATATATACATGTGTGTGTGTATGTATGTATATTAACTATTGTAAGAAGAATGATAGAATGATATTCAAACATTTGTGTGTATATGTGTATGTAGGTATATACATTGACATTAAGTATGAACGTGCTCTTTACAACTTATACCTACTTAATCAATTTGTAATTAGTCGTTATTTTTGTTTCCAAAATTAAAAATGTAATTTATCCTTGTTATTTATGTTAACCTAAAGAATAGATCAACACCATGGATCGAGTGTGAAAGAACCAGTGCAGGTAATCAGTCGCACAACTCATAGATAAACAACAAATAAAACGTAGAAGTAAGAAAAGAGATAAAGAATTTTCATAATGGTTCAGCTGAATCTAGCCTACGACCACTTTAATCAATCTTAATTATTATTAAACTAGTTAAATCTCTCTAGGTATCATCTTTATAGTCCTTAGATCTAAGTTACACTAAGTTAGAATAAGTCACAACTACAAGGGTTTACCAGAGAATCACAATAAATACCTTGATGACTGTTATAAGGGAGAAGAATGTTGAAGAAGTGAAGGAATTCTAGTAGATTACTGGTGGCTCTCTCCATGGAAAAGATTCATCCATAGTTTCGGGTTGGTGAGTACTTACAAGGGAATTCAGTGAGTATTGGGCCAGAAGTCCAAGTGCAGAAGAATTCAGTTGTTATGCCAAGTCATCACCAAAAGTCACAAATTAGTCTGAGTTATTTCTATCTATAGCATAAACTTAACATATTTTCTATAAGAAGCCTTTACTTAGTGCTACGAAGGCGCTCGGAAAGTTTTAGGGTGATGGACCTATCTTGATGGATCTTTAGCTATCTATAGCAGAAGAATCGTTAGCTATCCATATAAGATGGATCACTAGTTATCCATCCACTTAGCATATTTTTGAGCGATCATAGTTTGATTGTTTTACTATCTTCTATTTAAGTGCATTCTCCAAATATCAAGTCGTTTGGAGTTTATTTAAACATCCATCTTCATATGTCATCTCGTCCAGAAGAATAATCCATAATTCACTCAATACTTAACCAAATCACATGAAACATCACAATGCAATGTAGATGAGTAGGAGAGCCTCCCCTATGGATCATAGATCTCGGGGCCCACTCCTCTTGGGTTGGATCTGATGGATCAAACTTCCTATTGAAGAAGAATCCTCCGTAACTTTCTCAAACTAGACAAAACTTTGTAGGTACTCTCTTTAGAGTGTAGGGGAGCTAACCTAAGTTTGTGGGGCCCAAACTACATGGATAGTTAGCAGTCCATCTAGTTAGGTCACTAGCAATCCATTAGACAACATTAAAAAGATCCCATTTTTCTGTTAGCCTTCTTTCGTTTCTTCTAAGTGTTCTCCCAAAATGTCAAGTTAATTCGACTTCATATGAGTTCTCTAAATCCGTTTTAAGTTAGCTACTTTGGTTAAAAAGCGAGTAAACAATTTACAAATTAAAAGATAGTGTATACTTTCCCTTAAGAAATGTTCTCTTTTCATATTTGTACTATTAACATCATGTTTCAAAATGTGTAACGTTTTTCTAAATAAATGCATTCTATTCTAAATATATTTTTATCTTCTCTTTCTAATATACGTAACATATCATTTCATTAGATATAGCAATATATTTCATTTATTGTGGAAACTGGGTGGAAAGGGCTTCTTATTACAGGGTAATAAGTTTTAAGAATAATTCTAAATAATTTTAAGTCAATTTATAAGAAAATGGTAACTTCATTTATTATTTTAGATTATGCAGAAAAATGATAAATTTATATATCATTTTCTCTGTATAACTGAAAATGATAACTTCATTTATCATTTTCTTGTAAGTTGTCCTTGAGACTAATTTTTCAAAGTGTTTTCCTCAAAGCTTACCCTGGACTAAGAAGCACTTTGATTGAAAAATACCCTTTTATTTTCATGGAAATCAATGCTTCCCCCCAAAAGGATTTCAAATTTGTGTATGTAAATATTTTCGTTTATTTTCTTTTAATGCATAAAAAACCACTGTATTCTTTCTATAGTAATTCAAAGATATTCACTTATTTGCTTACCAAAATGTTTTCATTTATTATTATAATTAATCATCAAACATAATTTAAACTTAGACATAATAGTCAAAATCTACCGTAGAAGTTCTATGTTTTCTTTATCCAATATCATTTTTTGATATTTTATATATGAATTCAGGATAGAAAATTTTAATTGGTAGAATGGAAAATTAAAATACCTTAAATTCCTTAAATTATAAAAAAATTAGTTTTTCCACTTTGTGTAAAATCACGAAAATGTCATTTTATTTAATTGTTTAATTCTATTTAAAATTCAGCGTATTAAAATTGTAATGTTATGGAGTTTAATGAATTGGATTTCTTGGATTTTTGGTTCATTTTGTTTTGATGAACTGGTATTTTGCTAATATTTATTAAATTCATCCAAAGATAGGATTTTCTTTTCTAATTTTCTAAATTGTTCGTCAAATGTAGAAAATTTTAATGTAGAAAATAAAATGATAACTATGGTTCATATTGGCATACTTAAATTTAATTTGATACTTATAAATGCGTGTTGCTTGCATGGATATAATACAATTTTTTTTCTTGGTTAATTTTTCAAAATTTATAATGACAGCTAACTCGTCGAGAAAACTAAAGAAAAATGTATTTGCATTTTGTGATTGTAATGCTCTTAGTATTTGTTGCAATGAAGAAGAATGAAAAATGCACACTTAAAATTATTAAGATATTAATATTTTTACATTAGACATTGAAATAACCTCATCTTGATATCTACGATACTTAGTTTATAAGAAAAATTACGAATAAAATTTATTGTTTAGCTTCAATGTGCGATAATGGAACTAATAGTTAAGACTACCACTATTATTACTGTTTACAGATCATTGGAAATATACTTCAGTGTAGAAACCTGAAATAAAATAACATTAAGATTGTACTATATGTTTGCTATTTTGTTAAGTTAAATATTATTGTAATGTTCTACATGATAAATTTATGCGTAAATAAAAAATCGTGTCAAATTTTTTATTGGTTTATTGAATTGAAACTTAGCTGTTGAAAAAACATTGTGATATTTATTAGTTAAACTGAATAATCATAATTTAATAAATATTATTCTCTTGAAACTTAGCTAGCTTTTATATTATACTAGTATGAACCTATGCTACGCATTCAAACTGTGATTGCACTAATTTTACAATTATCATCAAATCCTTATTTGTTGTATTTGGTGAATATCATCACAATGAAATGTATCCTAACAATTTTATTAAATTAATTTCTTAGTATTGTTTTTGAGTTCCAACCTATATTCTTTTATGTTTGTAGCATATATCTTTCAAAATTGTTGGCTTTCATTGTAAATTATTCAAAAAACGGAAGCATCTAGCTATCATGCTCATGACACTAACCTAGACATATAGACATTGTGCAAAGGACACAAATGAACTCCAATCAATGTACAAGGATGCAAACATAGAACATTTCATCCATTACAACCCATAATTTTTACATATATAAACACATTATAATGTGCAAATGAAAAGGAAACATATTATGTTAAGTTGTAACAAAATCTTCATAAATCATTAAGAATTAGCATACTAACATCCTTAGCTTTAACTTCGCATTTAGCCTAGATATTCGAAAAACCAAAGATGAAAAGGGGTTGTATAATATAATAAAATATCTAATGCTACTTAGGTATGCCAATGATACATATGGCCAAATTTAGTATTTTAAGCAAACAATTTTTGTTGCTTTCAGGAAAGTCTCAACGTTTTCACATGACACGGGTCAAAACAACTTCTATACCCATACTCATTATATGGAATAATAGTGCATTATCAGTGATATGTCATAACATATGTTAATTATAAAGGTTAGTAGGCTAAATATTACATGGGCATTATTATAATCTTCATTTCCTATGACGTGCCTATAAATATTGCTCCATTATATTGTATGTTGACACCGGCACGAAATAAAATATTTTCTCTCTCTTTCCTTAATGGTTTCTTAACTTCTTTTGTTTTACAACATGGTATCAGCATGATTTATATATGAAAATGATAGATGTATTTTTATAAAAATATATTTAACTTCTTATATTCTTATGTTTGTTATCGGCTATTTAAATATATTTTTATAATCAATAAATGTATTTTTGTTAGCAAATAAACCTATTTTAGTTATTTAATAATGATGATAAAATAATTTTCAAATTTTTCTGTCGATATAGATAGCTCAAATGAAAGTAGAAAATGAGACCGAAAAACATTTTCGAAAATTTTAACTTTTCAATACCTGAAAGTCGTCCGGAACGTTGTGCACACTTGGTGCAACATGCACACACATATATTACATGTCATAATAAAGGACGTATTGGGATTTAATTAAATATACTTAGGTTAAGATAACGCATGATTTTACCATTTATGTTCATAAGAATATAATATAATCAGAATTCCCTAATCTAAGTACACTACCACCACCTAAATACAACTAAGAAGTGCATAAAGCATGTTGAAGAATGGACAAGGGGAGACAAATATGTATATTAGGGTATGGAGGGAGAAACGGTCATATGCTTTCATGAAAGATTTATAATTATTTTATAATAAAGGTCATTTTACTGAATTACTCCTCTCGTTTTCTGTATATATATCTTCTTATCTCTACACAATCTTCCATTATGCCATCATTGCCATATTCATTTCTATCCTCTTCGTATCTATAAGCTCATCCATAGCTTTCAAGACAAATTCCTAAGCTAAAATTTGTGAATACACTTCTAAAAAATCAATTTAAATTGCCATACTTTATTTCCAAATACCAATACTCTCCAAATAAAACACCTACACCACAAAACCGCCCTAGACCGAGACTAATTATGCCTTCGGCTGACCCATTTGTGCCATAGAAGGTCACAATAAGTCATATTTTCAAGCTCAAATGGTTTTCTATTGTTATCCAAGTTCTGTGGAAGTTTAATTTGGTTTATATAAGTTACATTGCGCAAAGTTCATGTTTTTAAAACTCAAATTACTAGTTTTTTAGCTGTAAAATTTATGAGTTAAAATGTTGCTTAATTATGTGGTGATGTTATATGTTATGTATGCATGTGTGTGTATATGTGTGTGTGTGTGTTAGGCTGAGCCTGACTATGCCCTTGGCTAACCCATTTGTGCCATAGAAGGCCACACTAAGTCATATTTTCAAGCTAAGGTGGTTTACCGGTGTTGTAATCAAGTTCGCTGGAAGTTTAATTTGACTTATATAAGTTATGGTGAGTAAAGTTCACATTTTTAAAACTCAAGTTATTAATTTTTTAAAGTTATAAAATTTATGAGTTAAAATATTGATTTAGTATATGGTGATGTTATATGTTGTGCATGCATGTGTATATGTTGATTTGGTGTTGCTTACTTATGTCGAAATTTGAGTAGGCAATAAAGATTTTATCTCGAATATTGGTAAAGTTAGTCAGTATTGTGAAGTAATACTATGTTTATGAGGGTGCTATAATTTATTACGTGATAATATGTTTGACTGTATTTGCGTTGTATTATGAGGTGTTGATGCGATGATTCCAGATAAGGGTTGCAAGATATTAGGTTGACTATATTCATAGAGGAGTGCAAAAGGTTAGTGAAGCTGAAACTTATTAGTTATAAGGAAATTACGTTGGGTTTAGGGCTATTGGAATGTCCTTACTTTGTGCATTGTAGTTAGATACATTAGACAAATGTTTTTAATTATATTTTTCAGAACGGTTATAACATTTTATATATATATATATATATATATATATATATATATATGTGTGTGTGTGTTGCATGCGAACATGTATTAATTTAAGATTTTAAGTTATCTGTCTACATTTATTAGACATATCTAACTGATTATCATTAATATTATTGAAGATGGAATATTTCAATAGTGTGAATTACATGATAGCTCATATAAACAATATTTAGAACTATTTAAATGATATCTTCGTAGACCTAAACCTAAACCACTTTTATGTGATTTGCAAAAGTTCGTTTCTATTTTGCTCATTGTAATTTCATACTTTTTGTGTATGATATTTTTACTTCTTTTTTGTTTAACCTTCACCTTTTTAATTGGCGCATCTCAGTTGTAGATTTGATGGTTTTGTTTCATACCTTACCATTACTGCATGACCTTAATTTTCTACCGATAATTTCTGTAAATCTCTAGCGAACTTTCTTGTGCCCTCATATATCTATTTCCTAAATTTATCCTTAATCAATTGTTCTTCTTGAATATGATTTTGGATCGCTAGTTATATATATAAAGTTGCTACCTCAATATCTTTGTGACCAAAATTGCCGCAAAAGGGTGGTTATGATTTATAACAAACAAATGTCGAATCAGTTTTACAGTTTCGCCTCTTCTAATTTGTGGAGGTTGTATTAATAACTGTATTTTGCATTGTTTTTGTGTGATGAATCATTAAAGTGTTATTATGCTTCATATGATTTATATTGTATTATGCTTTATATGTTTTGTATTGAAGTCATATTTGCTTGGAATTTAAGTGTCAATTATTTATGAGATGAAATACAGCTCTCACCGCTTTCGTCCGAAAGTTATTTAGCATGGAGGTACACGGCTGTGCTCAAACAAACAATGTAGTATGGTCTTGTTAAATAAAAAATATAGAGAGATGGTGTTTTTCGTGTTATGCTAAAATTTTGTTTGGAGTTTTTCGTTGTTGGAGTTAAATAAATCAACAATTCTATTCTGACATGTGCTTATTGTTTGCACCCATCTCACTTCTTTATTTAGTGAGTGAGGTATGCTTACTTCTTACTGTTTGTGAATAGGTATATTCTATTATTCATTTTTTGTCCCTTATGGATGATTTTCTATTTAGGATTATCTGTTCGTATATTATTCTGTTAAGGTTGTGTATGCATTAAGGTCGGGATATATTTCATTCAATGTTATGATAAGGAAGACATTGACTTTCATATTTTTAATTGTAGTAGTAGAACCACACCAACACGCTTCTAGGAAATTTTATATGTATAACCTCAAGAATTCATGCCCCTATTCAAATACCAAGTTTGGATGTACAAACCAGTAATTATTTTATACTTCTTTTTATGATTCTTTTCATGTATGTTCTTTGAAATTCATATTTCTTCTGTTTAATGTCAGAACAAATGAAGAAAAAAATCATTAAAATGGAAAAAAATATGAAGATTTTACACCTCGGGTAATTAATCCTATTAAAATAAGTAGGCCTATCAACGGATACTTTTAGATGTGGATAGTGTCATATTCGCATTCGCGTTCGAAATCATTTTCAGATATCGGGTATCCACATCCGTAGATACGTACGGATATCGAATAATTATCCTATCTGCTAACGAGATAAATCAAAATTTATAAAAAGAAAATTTAAGTACAACATAAATACTTTTCAATCCGATTGATTATAAATGTGTCAAAATTAACAAAGATGATGGTGATAAATGGTTTCGGGTAGTTAAAAAGCATTAGGTGTATATAATATAAACTAGTAACTTAATTAAATAATAAACAAATATCTTTTACTACACTAAAATATACATAATTTGAACTATAGTCTTGACAAAATCAGGACGGATAACACTTGGATGTGAATGTTTCATATCCAAATCCGCATCTGTTTTTTCCGGATATTAGATATATTTATCCGCTTTTCGAATGCGAATGTAGACAGATTTAAGATTTTTCGGATACCTATTGATAGCCCTAAATATAAAATGTACAAACTTAAGAAAGACAAATATAAAATTACTGGTTTCCAGAAGAAAAAATAGTAATTTGAAAGTTGTTGTGATGACCCAGAATTTTGGGCAATATTTATTTAATAATCTTTGTTAATAAGCATTTGAATTAATTTAATAATCTTCTTATAAATATTTAATTGGTGGATTTTATCTTTTAAAGTTAATAAAATGTTTTCTATTTATAATATATATATTTGTATGTATTGTAAATAGAAAAGCTTTGGTTTGAATTTAACAAATAAAATCATGTTTTCAAATTCTAATATATATTTTGGTAATTTGGAAGTTATGGTTAAATTTAAATAAAACTTTTCAAAGGTTATTTAAATAGTTAACCATATAGTTTTAAAATAACTAAGGTAAAAGTTTATTTGTCTAAATTATATTTTAGTTTAAGTTTAAACTTAAATAAGATTAACAGAAAGGTTTGTTTTACTCTCTTTTAAATATTGCTTGATAAATATGATTTGTAAATATTTATAAAAGTTTAAAATACAATTCATAAACATATAAAACATATGATACATTAATTCATTTTATAATATAAGTAATTTATAAATAATGTAATAATCTCTTTTATAAATTATTTGAAATTGACAAAGTTGTTATTTTCAAAAAATAATAATAATGTGTTGTTTTTATATATAGATATAAATAGATTTTAAAGAAAATAGAATTGTTATATTCAAATTGAATGTGTTGTTATATATGTGTATGTATATATAACTTGATTTTAAATTGGATTTTTCAAATTTAAATTAAATTTGAAATTTGATTTAAATTTGAAATTCAAAGGATAGGTATTTTAAAATATTTTGGATATAAAAGATATGTACAAGATTTTATTAGTATATATAATTTGTTTTATAACATTTTCTTTAAATAATTTTATTTATATAAATTAAGGAAGTAATTATTAAATAGTAAAATAAATATAAAGCTTATTGTTAACATTTAAAATAAATAAAAATTTCATAATTATAAATGTTAAATAATCAAGTCACATTTGTAACAACTGTTATATGATAAGCATATGTTAATGACAAATGGTAAATTTTTAAACAAGTGTCACTTTTAATTTTAATTTTCTTTTGTTTTTAATAAATCACAATTTAGCCTTTATAAACTCATGTTTCTTCTCTCCATTTCTTTTTCTATCGTTTTCGATTCAAAACTTAGAAAAACTCAAGCCTATAACAAATTCTCAAAAACAAATCTATAATCAATATTCTCAAACCAAAAGTAATTCAAATCGAAAGCCTGTAACATTTTCTTCAAAACTGACATTAAATCAAAGCGAACTCAAGGAGAACAAAAGTAGGATCATCTCTGTTTTCAAAATTAAGTCATCTCTATAACAAGTTTCCAGATCATAACATCCAGTTTTCAAAATCAAGAGGCATTTCAAGTTTTAAAGTTTCAAAGCCACTTCAAAAAGGCCATGTTCATCTTTTTAACTGGTGGGTAACATTCTTTTTAAAAAAGATTAAGTATATAGAAATCTGGTTGCATGTGAATTACTGGAATAAAGTATGTTTTGTGTATATATATGTGTATAAGTGAATTTTCTGTACATATATTAATGTATAGATGTGTGCATGCCCGATATACCTGTGACATCTCCGTTCTTAGTTCAAAGCTCAAGATTTTAATCAAAAATCATTATCCGTTGATCTAATCTCTGTTAAGACTTAGGTTTCAAACAAAATCTATTTTTTAATCATAATTTAAGGTTTAAAATTTTATTTAAGTAAATTAAATTTGAAATTCTCTGGATAACCAAGAAGAACAGTGCAAGCTTAAGATATGTAAAATTTCAAACATCTTAGTTCATTGATTCAGGCATATAATCCGAATCCTTATCTAAAATCATGATTTTTAGAAGTGAAATCAAAAATTTTAGTTTTGGTTTGAGCGAGCAGTTCGAGTTTGATCAGCAAATGAGTTTTGGTGGTTTCTGATGATGGGTGGTCGGGGACTTCACTGGAGGTAGAAGGGAGTTTGGTGAGCTCGGCAAAAATGTCAAAAGGATGTACAAACTATTATGGTGGCGACGGTGGGTCGAAATTGTTTTAAATCCTATTTTTTGTCATGGTCGGAGATGTGGTCATCATGGCGCCTCTAGTGGATCGAGTTCCACCAGACTTTAGGAAATGGTAGAGGGGAAGCTGGCGAAGGCGTGGCCGGAGGCTCAGGCATTCCGATGGACAGAGATGTCGGTTCGAGGTTTTTTTTAGGCTGTGGTTTTGTTCCATGTTTGTGCAGGGTTGCTCGAATCTGATTTTGAGTTATAATTGAAGTTATGGTGGACGGGATCTGGTGTAAGGATAATCGTCGATAGGTTAGTAGAGTCGTGTATGGTCGGAGAAGGATAGATCGTCGGTGCATGTGCATGGCAGTGTGGTTGTGTCATTAGTTTTGGGTTGTGGTGTTTTCTCGAAGGAAGGCTCGTGTTTTTGGGTAGGAGACTCGAGTGAAGACACGGGTTGTTCAAGAGTGTAATTTGTTTCTAGATTTTAACTTCAAAACTTAAACAAATTTTTGAAAAGAAAACGAGAAGTGGATTTCCTTGGTTCAAAGCTTGAGTAGCCATCGAGTTGAACCCGAAGCATATTTAAAACGAATTTTTTTGAAGTTTTAGATAGCAAGGTTTTGTATTTAAATAAATTTAGTTTAAACTTTGCCTTATATAAATTTCTTTTATAGATAATAAATGTTACTTTACATTTGATTAAGAGGTTTTGTAAATTGTTTAACTTAATTTTTTTTAAATTAAATTTGTAAATCATTTTAAATCTTAAATTAGAAACGAAATTTAAAGTTAATTCAAAAGTACAAATGTTTTAAATGCATATGTTAATGATAATTAAGTCATTAATAAAGATAACGATTTATCTAAAAAATAAGTAAGGTTTTAATGATTAATTAAGTTAATTAAGTAAAAAATATAATTAATTAATTTAATTAATTAATTAATGATTTAGATTAATTAATTTGTAGTTGAGGATTATTAATTAGATAATTAAAGATTTTTAATTAATGATTAGAGATTAATTAATTAAGTAATTAAGTTATAATTAAGAATTAATTAATTAAGTAATTAAAGATTAATTAATTGATAATTAGGAACTAATTAATTTGTAATTAAAAATGGTTAATTAAAGTATAATTACTTAATGAAAGTAATTAAAGGAATTAATTATTCAATGTAATTAATTAAATTAATGTGATAAATTTAAGTTAATTAATTAATTTAATTAATTTAAGAAAATCACTTAATGATTGATTAAGTATGATTACTTAATATAATTAATAAAGTGTAATTACTTAGCGTAAGTAATTAATGGGTAATTACTGGATGTAATTAAAGAGAATAATTACTTAGTGGAAGTAATTAAAGGTTAATTACTCAGTGTAATTAATCAAACCATTAATTAAAGATAATTAAATAAGGAGTAATTAATTAATGTTAGTATTTAAGGATAGTTAATTACTGAAGTGATTAATCAAGGTTGATTAACGAATGTGATTAATTAAAGATTAATTATTAAATGTGATTAATTTGAAGAATAATTAATTAAAGAAATAATTAGAGGATCATTAATTAATATAATTAATGAAAGTAATTAAGGGTTGATTAATTAAAGGATAATTAATCAATATAAGTGATTATAGAATAATTAAGTAATGTAATTAATTAAGGGTTAATGTAATTAATTATAGTTAATTAATTAATAAGAGTGATTAAAGGTTAATTACTGTAAATAGTTAAGGATAATTAATTTGTGTAATTAATTAAAGGAAAATTACTTAATGTAATTGAAGAATAATTAATCAAGGATGATTAAGTAAGATGGATAATTAAAGGATGATTAATTAATTAGTTTGTAATTAATTAACGGTTAAGTAAGAAGGATTTATAGTAATGGAAGTAATTAATTAAATTTATTTTAAATTAGTTAGAGATGGTGTGACTAATTAATCTTTGCTTATGGATGGTTGAATGATATTGAATATCTTGAATTGTTTGTTATCTCTGATATGAGATATGTGTTGATCTGTGATATGAGATGCTTTGGTTGAATTATGATGATATGGATTATCTATTTGTGATAATGTGAATTATCTATCTATGTGAATATAGATAATAAATTGAATTGTTTAAACTTAAACAACCTGGCCTTAAAAGACGACGTTTTGGATTTCGATGAGACTGGGATCGGGTTTCCAAATTTGGATATCTGAAAACCACATCGATCCAAATTAAACGATAGGTCGTGAATCTCAAGTGAAGTTCGAGATGAAGATTCAGAGTGCAAGGGCTATTGTCGTTAACTCTAAGGGTGATTCCAAAATGATTGTAACGAGGTAGTGCCTTCGGTTCCGTCCGAACCCGGAACAAACTTGTATGGATTGAATGCTTTCATAACATCATCATTGGAGGACGATGAGCATTCTAAGTTATGTGTTCTGAAAAGGTAATCGTAGCCTCAAGCCTCATCAACCGGGAATGGCTAAAATAGAGAAGGCGCAACAAGGCTAAGTGGGTAGCACCCAAGTAGGATAAGATTTCCCCTGTCTAGAGGTCCCTTTTTATTCGGCTGTGTGGGAAGTTGATTGCAACAGCTGCTGGGGTTGTCTTATTCGGGATTATCCAGTAAGGGGTAGTTCGGGCCTTGTGTTGCAGGGGATTTAGGGTGGATCCTCGGTACGGTGATCTTGGCCACGTACTATGACGGGCGGTACCCCGGTAGCCATGCCGAATCCAATCTCCAATAAGTGTCGTACGTTTTGATTGTGCCGAACTATGTTGGAACGTGAGATGTAAGCATTCCAGCTATTTTTATATTTTACTTGAAAACTCTAGACCCTATTATAATATAACTGGATTTCCTATCAAATGTTTGGTTATCGTAAGGTATTTTTTTTCGTGTTTATGTGTGGGAAGTCTCATGAGATACCTTTTGTTTTCAAAGGTTTTGAAAGTTAAGAAACTTTAACCTGTTACTCACACCAGACCCTTGTCTGACCTGGAGTTTATTTTCTGTTTTCTTAAACTCTTGGGTATTCAAATTTTTACGAGTAGCCAAGGGATTCAGGTTAGCTTTGATGAACTCTGGAGGAGATATGGAGTAGGAGGCTTCAGCGTTTGTAGATATATTGTGTTTCCGCTGTGTTGGTATCTCTATGTTGTATCTTGAATTATATGATTGATGGGTTCTATAACAATCTAATGTGTTGTAATAAGTTTGTAACTCTGATAGATGTTGTGTATGATGTAATGACTATGTGATTAATATAATTTATTCGTTCCGCTGTGATATTCTGATATTGTTTCGTTCTTTCTTTTCTATCTTTATCTTTTCTATCCCTTTCTTTCTTAATAATGATACATCTTTCTATGGAATGAACGGCGGGTCATTGTAGTGGTGTCAGAGCGCAAGGTTGAGCGAATACCTAGGCTTTGGAGTGATTTCTTTCTTGAGAGAGCATATTTGTAATTTTAATATATATATATATATATATATATGTATGTATGTATGTATGTATGTATGTATGTATGTATGTATGTATGTATGTATGTATGTTTGTATGTATGTATATATTTCTACCTATTTGTTGGGTTACCTGTTCAGGTTTTCCAATATGAGTCATAGAGCTAGTAGGGGTTGTGGTGTGTGTAGCATGACTACCACTTAGGGTAGAAGTCCGAGTGTTGAGGTGGGAAGTATATCTGCCGAGGCTGTAGACCCAATACTTCCTTGAGTGAGCTTTGTAGCATGGTGTTAGGATTACACCAATCACTGAAGGAAACTTTTTAAAGGTTCAGAGTCCGTCATTAAAGTACAAGTTTGGTTGCGTTCGTGTGAGCGGATTTTCAATAAATTAGGATCTGCCGGATGAGCAGAAGCGAGTGATGGTATCTTGGCAACTTCAGGAAGAAGCAACTGCGTGGTGAGACGTAGTGGCTATGGATGTTTCCGAAAATGTTTCTTTTGGAGAAATTTTAAGGAAGTGTGTCTGCGTCGATGATGAGACTAAGTTCAGCAGGGTATTTGTGTTTGGGTTGAGGCCCGAATTTCTTGAGGAAATATCTGCCCATCTCTAGGGTCTGTGTGGGATTGGATGATATGGCTTTGAGGTTCGAAGATCTTTGTATAGGAAGTCTTTTGCATCAGTGGCAGCGTTGCAGATCGGAGTGTTTTGTGTGCCAGCATGAAGGTCATCTGGCTAAGCAGTGTTCTAGAGATGGAGTTTAGAAGCAGTAAAGTGGATCCGTTTCTTCGATGGATTGGTTAATCAGGCATAAGCTGTTCTGATTTGTGAAGAGAGAACTGTATCTTTGGAAATTAGGCTGGGTTGATCGCAAAATTGGCTTGTGATAGTTGAGTGTTCTCTTGGGTAATCTTTTGCTTGGGATGGAGGCATCTCTAAGGAATATAAGAGTTATGGAAGTTATCAGAGATTTTTTTCCATATGTCTTCAAGGAAATCAGGTTTGCCATAGCATCTGGAGATTGAATTTTCGTATCGACTAGGATCCCAAGAGTGGCACCGGTGGTTTAGCTAAGTAGAAAGATGGTTCCTAGAAAGAGGATTTGGTGAAGCGGCTCAGGATATCATGGAACTTCTAAGTTTTTTGTTTATGGATCTAATGAACCTTATTTTCCGGGATGTGTTGTTCAAGTTTGTGCTCATGTTCATCATCGGCATTCTCATCTACTCCAGATCAGAGTTGCGCAGCAGAAGTGAGGTAGCTTCTGTTCTAGAGAGGAAGCGACCGCAAACTTCTACAGGAAGTTATTCAGGATCTGAAGGCGAGATTGGCAAGTGCACCTGTTTTGTCTTTTTCAGATAAGAGAAGTAAGTTTGAAGTCTAATGATGATTGTGGAGTAGAGTTTTTATTCTTGATTTTGGTTAATCCTGAGAGGATCATTTTGTTGGGTTGTTTTTGGTCCAGTTTGTTTCAAAAGGCATCAGCGAAGGTTGAGTTGATTAGGAAGGATGAAGGCAGCCCAGGATCGTCAGAAGAGTTTTATGGATAAGAGACGGAGGAATTTGGATTTCGAAGTCGGATATTTGATTTTGGATAAGTTTTCTCCGATCAAAGGAGCTATAAGATTTGGTAAAACTGGGAAGCTAGCTCCGAGGTATAGTGGATCTTTTTGTCTTCTTGTAAGGATAAGTGTTTTGATCTACAGGATTGAATTGCCAGTTTGGATGACTGGTATTCACATTATGTTTCACATATCTCTGAGGGAATAATGTATGATCCATCACTGGTTTTATAATCTGCAGTTTAGGAGGATTTAATAGTTGAGTCGGACTTGACTGTGGTCAGATATCTTGTTCAGTTTTGTAGATCTAGATGAGTAGGAGCTCAGAAGCTTCGTGGTGTAGCTAGTTTGGATTTAGTAGAGCGAGTATTCCAGTGTTTGAACTTGGGAAACTCTATATAGTATTAGAAAGTACTATCCAGAAGTTGGTCTGGATAGTAGATTTGTTTGTTTAATAAATTGGTTGTTGTGGTTGTTAGTATTTGGCTGATGTGAATACTTTGCTATTTGGAAATAAAATCTTGGTTGGATTATTAATTTATGTTTTCTTTTAAATTTCAAGGGCGAAATTCTTTTAAGAAGGGAGGAATGTGATGACCCGGAATTTTAGGCAATATTTGTAACACCCCACCCCGAGACCCACCATAGTAAAGCGAATTAACGAGTAATTCTGTCTACTAAAGCGGAGAACAGGGCTGGTTAAGGGCGACCATCTATAACTTTGTCTTAAACATCTACTGAATACGTCGATAAATGCAATATAATTTTTTCTCTTTTCTATCTCAATGGATTGACATACACGGTAAATGCTTAATCCAAAACTATAGGTGGCTAATGGATCTATCAGAACAAAATACAATAACTAAATGAAAAGCACATCACAGAACGGTAATCAACATCATATATATACATATACACTGATACATGTTTAGTACAATACAATATGAATACAAAAAAAGGTGGTACTCGACCACATCATATATATATATATATATATATATATAATCAAATGAAAATACATTAGAGTATGCGGAAGAAAGAAAATTTCTCAAGAGAAAGGAGAGCAGATATCCAGCATCAACTTCAAGCTAAGTCCAATAAATGATACCTGAAACAACTCGGTCTGACCCGAGTATAAATACACGGGTCAGTCTAGCTACACAAATCAGTCAATATCGATAATATGTAGCGGAGTGGATATAGTGACACTTCTTCTTGAATGAGGAGAAGGATTAGATAACTCATAGCTCAATACTTAAGTAACAAACGCTACCTAAGTGACTAAATACCTCGAAAGAGGTAACTCAAACTCAATACTCAAATAAAACACAACTGCCTCATATCATCGGCGATAACCCATAATGAACTCAAATCAACTCATATAAAACTCAAGCAAAACTCAAATGGTTCGATGAACCATTACTCCACAAAGGAGAAAACTCATCTCAATCACAAATAGAAGTTACGAAAGCAACACAAGACAACTCCATAAGAATGTGAGATCTCAAACTCATAAGTAAGCCAAGGCGGCTAAATCTCACACATACATCTAAATCTTAAAAACCCATGGAACTTGATACGTATTCAAACTCATAAAATCTCAAATCAATAAAGAATTCGATGCAAGTTCAAAACCTAGAAAATCTTAACACTAATGAGCCAAAAATGGCAAACTCAAAACTAAAAAAACCCGAGCCAGTCGTTGTGGATCCCCTCAATACGATTCACAACTCTCAAAGGAACACAACAAGAATACTCAAAGGAATCGATAAGCTTCATTGATACGAGCTCACTCGCATCGACAAAAATAAGAATAGAATAATCCCAAATAAGACTATCATAAGATAAGATAACGTCCAACTCAATTATCGAATACTACGGAATACAATATATATTCCTAAACATATTCCATCTCAACATATCCCAATATTCAAAAAAGAATCAAAGCACGATTCGAAAACAAGCTCGAATAAAGGACAATGATTCACTCGTATTGTACATCGATGTATCGTGATATACGTACTGTTCTATGTTTATTCTACTTTGTTCTGACTACAGCTCTGATACCATGCTGTAACACCCCACCCCAAGACCCACCTTAGTAAAGAGAACTAACGAGTAATTCCATCTACTAAAGCGGAGAATAGGGCTGGTTAAGTGCGACCATCTATAACTTTGTCTTAAACATCTACTGAATACGTCGACAAATGCAATATAATTTTTTTCTTTTCTATCTCAATGGATCGACATACACAGTAAATCCTTAATCCAAAACTATAGGTGGCTAATGGATCTATCAGTACAAAATACAATAACTAAATGTAAAGCACATCACATAACAGTAATCAACATCGTATATATACATATACACCGATACATGTTTAGTACAATACAATATGAATACAAATAAAGGTGGTACTCGACCACACCATATATATCAAATCAAATGAAAAATACATCAAAGTATGCGGAAGAATAGAAATTTCAAAAGATAAAGGAGAGCTGATATCCAGCATCAACTTCAAGCTAAGTCCAATAGATGATACCTGAAACAACTCATTCTGACCCGAGTATAAATACACGGGTCAATCTAGCTACATAAATCAGTCAATATCGATAATATGATGCGGAGTGGATATAGTGATACTTCTTCTCGAATGAGAAGAAGGATTAGATAACTCATAGCTCAATATTTAAGTAACAAACGCTACCTAAGTGACTAAACACCTCGAAAGAGGTAACTCAAACTCAATACTCAAATAAAAAACAAGTGCCGTATATCATCGGCGATAACCCATAATGAACTCAAATCAACTCATATAAAACTCAAGCAAAACTCGAATGGTTCGATGAACCTTTACTCCATAAAGGAGAAAACTCATCTCAATCACAAATAGAAGTCATGAAAGCAACATAAGACAACTCCATAAGAATGTGAGATCTCAAACTCATAAGTAAGCCAAGGCGGCTAAATCTCACACATACGTCTCAATCTTAAAAACCCATGGAACTCGATACGAATTCAAACTCATAAAATCTCAAACTCAATAAAGAATTCGATGCAAGTTCAAAACCCAGAAAATCATAAAACTAATGCGCCAAAAATGGCAAACTCAAAACTCCAAAAAAACCCGAATTGGCCAGATCCCTGATTACAATGCCGAAGCAATGCTGCACGTGCTAAACTCAGATGGCCGAAGCATTAGACAAGGTCACTAACACCTTCCAAAGTAGTTCGTCCTCATGACAAGGTCGCTGACACCTTTCCAAGCCGTTTTGTCAGCCCTAACAAGGTCGCTAACACCTCCCAAAGCAGTTCGTCCTCATGACAAGGTCGCTGACACCTCTTTAAGTCATTTTGTCAGCCCTAACAAGGTCCCTAACGCCTCCCAAAGCTGTTCGTCCTCATGACAAGGTCGCCGAAACCTCTTTAAGCCATTTTGTCAGCCCTAACAAGGTCGCTAACACTTCCAAAGCAGTTCATCCTCATGACAAGGTCGCTAACACCTCTCAAAGCAGTTCAGTTAGGTAAACATCGTGAATGTATCACAAACTCACGAATAGAAACCCAAAAAGTTTTAACGTGTGTCCCATACTACACATTCGCACTTAGCGGTTTACTAGCCGCTGGTCTATGCCACACTGGGAACATCATAAAACTCAGAAAATCTTATCTTGCCTCATCTCATTGGCAAGTGATAAAGAGACACCATACTCGTCTCGTCTCATCTACAAGTATTAAATGGCATCGTAACTTGTCACATCTCCTCGACAAGTGAAAACATCGTGATGGTTCCTCATAAACCATAACTCAAAATGTGAAATCATATACTCAAGACTTGCCTTATATCATTGGCAAGTAAATAAAACGTCGTGATGGTTTTCATCGAACATACTCCTACGTAGGAGATCTCAAATCATAATACTTGCCAAGTATTAGCCATCTTAAATAATTCCAATAAATAGGAATTGTAAAACTCAAAATATGCCATAAAATGGCAAAACGTCTAAGAATCATTAATCTCAAATAACTTCGATCGTACAAGTCCGAAATTAACCGAAATAGTAAATGCACATGTTCCATACCATGTGTTTTACTAAATCGTTTAATTCTCTTTCTCATACGAAAGTGTGTGTTTTATATTTAAAATAATTTACTAGAGAAAACAAGCTCTTAAAACTTTACCCGAAAAGATTAATAAAACCCATATTTGAAATTCTTTTATTATAGGGAATAAATAGTTTTTTTCATTAGAAAAATAATTTTAAAATACCATATCATAATAATTTGAAATGTCCATTTATTTCAAAAATTACTTCAAAAATGGTTTAGTGAAAACCGTACTCGAAAACAATGAAAACAAGAAAGATAACTCAAAACCGATAACTTGAGTTCAATACGAATTCAATTCAAATTTAACTAAAAATCAATTCGAATTTTATTTAAATTTGAATTTCAAATTCTCCAAATATATCTAGCCTATTGATAGGCATCATATCTCTCAAAAATTTCAAAAACATCATCAAGACTGAAAGAGAATAAGAGTACAAATGAGCTAATACAATTCTAAGGTCGATGTTTGTTGTTGTTGTCATCTTGTTCTCAGGACAACAACTTATAACCACAATTTCGACCAAGCAAACTTCAAAATTGCAGAAAACTCAATGAATAAAACTTGTAGTACATGATTTAAGCTTTTTGAAACATCTAAAATTATCAAAATCGAATCAAAAAACGAAGAAATTATGGCCAATTTAGTTTCAGCCTTAAGCATAGAGCTAATATTGATTTTTCTCTCGGGATTACAGTAGAAAAATTCGATTTTGACATAGCTAATCTCAAAATTAATGAAAACACAAAACAAGAATGTTGTAGCACATGAATTAAGCTTTCCGAAACATCTAAAATTATCAAAGTCGGATCAAGAAGAAGTTATGGCTAATTTAGTTTTAGCCTTAAGCACAGAGCAAATATTGATTTTGCTCTCAGGATTACAATAGAAAAATTCGATTTTGACATTGCTAACCTCAAAATTACATAAAACACAAAATATGAAAATTGTAGCACATGAATTAATCTTTTCGAAACATCCAAAATTATCAAAATCGGAAAAAGAAACGAAGAAGTAATGGCTAATTTAGTTTCAGCCTTAAGCACAGAGCAAATATTGATTTTGCTCTCGGGATTATAGTACAAAAATTCAGTTTTGTCATAGCTAACCTCAAAATAACAAAAATCTCAACAAACTAAACTTGTAGTATATGAAATAAGCTTTTTGAAATGGCCAAGATTACCGAAATCCGATCTGTGGTTCAAAAGTTATGGCTGTTTTGCTAACAAATTCAAACTCATCCTGATTTGTCGAAGGCAAAATCGGACTTCTGTCCTCAAACTCATTTCAGGTCAAGTAAATCGAAGAATTTCGACTAGCAACCAAAAGATAAATTGCATCTCATTGAATCTATTTTCTAACCTAAAAAGAATGAGCCATTTCGGATAGTTATGCACCAATATGTCGCTATTTTACTACAGCGATTTTCATATGAAATTTTCAGCAAACAATCATTGGATTTATTTAACACATACAATCAATTCACAATCAAATTGAAAGCAATTCAATCAACAACCATCTAATTCAATCCAAATAAAAACTAAAAATCATACATATGGATTAGAGATAGCAAGTGTGAGTTGTAAATAACTCACCTTTTATTTTCCTACATCTTGCTAAATCCTCTTTTAAGCCTTGCTAACCTCTTATCTTCTCCAAAATCACCTAAAAACTCAAGAACAAAAGTTGGACAGCAAGCAATTTGATCAAAAAGGGGATCAAAATCATTCTTTTAGAGTTCTAAAGGATAAAGATAGAGTTTAAAACACTTACTCTACACTATTGGACAAAATCCCTTTGATTTGAGCTTTGAATTTGGAAATTAGGAACTAGGGTTTTAAAGCTTTGAGAAGGAGGAGTTTAGTTTTTTTTTCTCTTTTCTGACGTTAGAATGAAGGTGAATACATAATAAGGGGAGGTACTTTCTCTTATTGGCACTAATGGATCAAGAGAGTTATGATAGGGATCCACTAACAAGGTGTTGCTAATTCTCCTATTTGTTAATAATATTTGTTTAGTTCTATCATTAATAAACCAATTTTTTTTCTAACAAAATTTTAACAAAATTTGTTCACTAATTTATCAGATTTCACAAAACCAAATAACCATTTTAAAATTGCATTTTAACGAAAACTCTCAATATTAACACTTTACTCTAAACACCAACAAATAATTGATTTTATAATATTTCAAAATTTTAAATTGAAATTCTTTATTTAAGAAATAAAAATTATTCCTTAAATAGATCCAACCAAATATTCTTAAAATATGTTTAATTACTCAATTAAATTTCACAAATCATAAATTAATCATTCTTAATTAAATTTAATTAATTAGTGAATTTACCCCAGGGTTGTTACAGATTCCCCCTTACAAAAATTGCGTCCCCGCAATTTTCTAGAAAAAGAGCCATAAACAACACAAAAATTCAATCGACAAAGGATAAAAGACATGCTCGAAACTCAAACCATTCATACTCTCAACATAGAATGGTCGAAAGAAATAAGGAAAAGCTCGCTTGGTTAATTCAATAGCACATCACATGCTAATATAATAATTAGCAAACCATCGAATTTTCCAAGTATCTCGAAAGAATTTCAAAGATATCCCGTCTTCGAACCAAAACTCAATAAGATGCTCAACAATTAGTCAATCGAAAATGATTGATTTCAAATAACTTTACGAATAAAGTCGGGATCAAACTCACTCAAACCCGAACTCTAAGCAATAAAGAATATCATCAATAAGGTTTTCCGCATAAATATACGGAAAGAACATCCTCACAACATGGTAGACACAACAGACAAGTTTTATAAATCACAAGATGGCTTCTCACAAGGCTACCAACTCGAATGACCGTGAAAAATGCACGTCGTTGATAATAGCTCAACGATAGAATATACTCAAGAACAAGGATATAAGCTCAAATTACTTTTTGATCCAAGATATTTATAGTTTATAAATCTCAACATCTTTTAAATTTCAAATCTCAATTTTCAACATTTGAAAATTTTCAAACTCTTTACTATATTACTTAGTAAGAAATTTAATACTCAAATTAAAAGTCCAAATTTCTTCTCTTACTTCAAAATTAATTTCCAAAGAAATTTTTAAATCATTAAATAATATTCCTCAAAATAAATTAAGGGTTTAAATTCTCTTTACTCTTCTATTAAACCACTTAAATAGTTCTTTAAACCAATCTTCAAATTCTCTTATTGTACTCTTCTCTTAAAACATCCGATGTATATAATATAGATTCTAAAACCTCAAAATATACTTTCAGTAAAGTATAGCTCAAGAATATTCTCATTTATTTTCATCTTTATAATTTCAAAATAAATAAATAAATAAATGGCATTGCCTCGCCCTTGAATCTCTAATAAATAGATACATCCGTTGGCTGCAGAGTCGACCGAGCGATCAAAACTGCCTTGCCACCCTGTTACTCGTCTCTGAAATCAATGGCTGCAATTACCATTCAAAAATAAATTTCATATATAATCTCAAAATATTATTTTCAAAATCTCAATTTTTAAAAAACAAACCATTGTGTCTGATTGTCTCATCATAGCATTTAAGAGATTCCTATTGATAACGTTGATCAGGCGTATCGACCAAAACTCTTAACTACTCGATAGATAACCCAACACTCTTAAATTATTTCTATGAAAGAATATTACTCATATAAATATATTCTCAAAACATTCTTTGATTTTTTTTTTAAATATATCGAAACTCCAATTTCTCTTTTTAAAACTCATATTTATATAGCTTCAAAACTCAAACCAAAAAACATTAAGAGAATGCATCGAGATATTCCTAGAATACTCGATTCACGAAATCAACAACAGGAGATGGAGTGTTCGTCAACTCCTACAAGATGATGAGCCACTCTCGAAAATCATCAAGATACAAGATAAGCAAGATATTCTTCTCGAAGGAGAAGAAGCACACAAACAACAAATCATTACTTCAAACAAAGTAATGCTACAAAGGATAACACCGATTGAGTATCCGAAAAGGATAACTCAAAGAAATTATATGATAAACTCAATCAAAATCGAACAATCTTGAACCCCACCTCATTCTTTAGTGGATATCCTCGTGGGAGGATAGCCGAAGGCTAAAATCCAGGAATAAGGTTAATTCAACACTCAATTGCCCGATTGGATATCAAACCCAAATGGACTCATCAATACTCAACAAAGTCGCCTTGCCTGGAATTCGAGATATATCATCAACATCTCGATACTCAGAGTGAGTTTAGAAACTTTGATATCATCATTAACATTCCAAAGTGGTAGAAATAATATACCAATCAAAATAGGAAACCTAAATATACAATAGGATGCTATAAAACAAAGGATTGGACTTAATATCAAATAAGTCAATCCTTCTCAAATCAAATGCATATCAAGATTGTAAGTAACTAACAAATACTCACAAAAGCATCATCAAATAAAAAAACTCGAAATTCTCAAAATGAGCCAATCGTTGTGGATCCCCTCAATACGATTCACAACTCTCAAAGGAACACAACAAGAATACTCAAAGGAATCGATAAGCTTCATTGATACGAGCTCACTCGCATCGACAAAAATAAGAATAGAATAATCCCAAATAAGACTATCATAAGATAAGATAACGTCCAACTCAATTATCGAATACTACGGAATACAATATATATTCCTAAACATATTCCATCTCAACATATCCCAATATTCAAAAAAGAATCAAAGCACGATTCGAAAACAAGCTCGAATAAAGGACAATGATTCACTCGTATTGTACATCGATGTATCGTGATATACGTACTGTTCTATGTTTATTCTACTTTGTTCTGACTACAGCTCTGATACCATGCTGTAACACCCCACCCCAAGGCCCACCTTAGTAAAGAGAACTAACGAGTAATTCCATCTACTAAAGCGGAGAATAGGGCTGGTTAAGTGCGACCATCTATAACTTTGTCTTAAACATCTACTGAATACGTCGACAAATGCAATATAATTTTTTTTTCTTTTCTATCTCAATGGATCGACATACACAGTAAATACTTAATCCAAAACTATAGGTGGCTAATGGATCTATCAGAACAAAATACAATAACTAAATGTAAAGCACATCACATAACAGTAATCAACATCGTATATATACATATACACCGATACATGTTTAGTACAATACAATATGAATACAAATAAAGGTGGTACTCGACCACACCATATATATCAAATCAAATGAAAAATACATCAAAGTATGCGGAAGAATAGAAATTTCAAAAGATAAAGGAGAGCTGATATCCAGCATCAACTTCAAGCTAAGTCCAATAGATGATACCTGAAACAACTCAGTCTGACCCGAGTATAAATACACGGGTCAATCTAGCTACATAAATCAGTCAATATCGATAATATGATGCGGAGTGGATATAGTGATACTTCTTCTCGAATGAGAAGAAGGATTAGATAACTCATAGCTCAATATTTAAGTAACAAACGCTACCTAAGTGACTAAACACCTCGAAAGAGGTAACTCAAACTCAATACTCAAATAAAAAACAAGTGCCGTATATCATCGGCGATAACCCATAATGAACTCAAGCAAAACTCGAATGGTTCGATGAACCTTTACTCCATAAAGGAGAAAACTCATCTCAATCACAAATAGAAGTCATGAAAGCAACACAAGACAACTCCATAAGAATGTGAGATCTCAAACTCATAAGTAAGCCAAAGCGGCTAAATCTCACACATACGTCTCAATCTTAAAAACCCATGGAACTCGATACGAATTCAAACTCATAAAATCTCAAACTCAATAAAGAATTTGATGCAAGTTCAAAACCCAGAAAATCATAAAACTAATGCGCCAAAAATGGCAAACTCAAAACTCCAAAAAAAACCCGAATTGGCCAGATCCCTGATTACAATGCCGAAGCAATGCTGCACGTGCTAAACTCAGATGGCCGAAGCATTAGACAAGGTCGCTAACACCTTCCAAAGTAGTTCGTCCTCATGACAAGGTCGCTGACACCTTTCCAAGCCATTTTGTCAGCCCTAACAAGGTCGCTAACACCTCCCAAAGCAGGTCGTCCTCATGACAAGGTCGCTGACACCTCTTCAAGTCATTTTGTCAGCCCTAACAAGGTCGCTAACGCCTCCCAAAGCAGTTCGTCATCATTAATCTCAAATAGCTTCGATCGTACAAGTCTGAAATTAACCGAAATTGTAAACGCACATGTCACATACCACGTGTTTTACTAAATCGTTTAATTCTCTTTCTCGTACGTTTGAATAGTGCAAAAGTGTGTGTTTTATATTTAAAATAATTTATTAGAGAAAACAAGCTTTTAAAACTTTTTCTCGAAAGATTAACAAAACCCATATTTGAAATTCTTTTATTATAGGGAATAAATAGTTTTTTTATTAGAAAAATAATTTTAAAATACTATATCATAATAATTTGAAATTTTCATTTATTTCAAAATTATTTCAAAAATGGTTTAGTGAAAACCGTACTCGAAAACAATGAAAAACAAGAAAGATAACTCAAGACCGATAACTTGAGTTCAATACGAATTCAATTCAAATTTAACTAAAAATCAATTCGAATTCTATTTAAATTTGTATTTCAAATTCTTCAAATATAGCTAGCCTATTGATAGGCATCATAGTTCTCTAAAATCTCAAAAACATCATCAAAATCGAAAGAGAATAAGAGTAAAAATGAGCTAATACAATTCTAAGGTCAATGTTTGTTGTTGTCATCTTCTTCTCAGGACAGTAACTTATAACCGCAATTTCGACCAAGCAAACTTCAAAATTGCCAAAAACAAAATAAAAAAACTTGTATTACATGATTTAAGCTTTCCGAAACATCTAAAATTATCAAAATCGAATCAAAAACGAAGAAGTTATGGCCAATTTAGTTTCAGCCTTAAGCATAGAGCAAATATTGATTTTGCGCTCAAGATTATAGTAGAAAAATTCGATTTTGATATAGTTAACCTCAAAACTACAGAAAACACAAAACTATAATGTTGTAGAACATGAATTAATATTTTCAAAACATCTAAAATTATCAAAATCAGATCAAAACGAAGAAGTTATGGCTAATTTAGTTTTAGCCTTAAGCACAGAGCAAATATTGATTTTGCTCTCGGGATTACAGTAGAAAAATTCTATTTTGACATTGCAACCTCAAATTTACAGAAAATACAAAACATGAAAATTGTAGCTCATGAATTATGCTTTCGAAAATATCTAAAATTATCAAAATTGGAAGAAAAAAAAAATGAAGACGTTATGGCTAATTTAGTTTCAGCCTTAAGCATAGAGCAAATATTGATTTTTCTCTCGGGATTACAATACAAAAATTCAATTTTGTCATATCTAACCTCAAAATAACAGAAAACTCAACAAATGAAAGTTGTAGTATATGAAATATGCTTTTCATAATGGCCTATATTATCAAAATCCGATCTGTGGTTCAAAAGTTATGGCTATTTTGCTAACAAATTCAAACTCAGCCTGATTTATTAAAGACAGAATTGGGCTTCTATCTTCAAACTCATCTCAGGTCATGTAAATGGAAGAATTTTGAACAGTAACCAAAAGAGAAATTGCATATCATTGAATCTATTTTATAATCTAAAAAGAATGAGCCATTTCGGATAGTTACGCACCAATATATCCTTGTTTTACTACAGCGATTTTCATATAAAATTTTCAACAAACAATCATTGGATTTATTTAACACAGACAATCAATTTACAATTAAATTGAAAGCAATTCAATCAACAACCATCTAATTCAATCCAAATAACAACTAAAAATCACATATATGGATTAGAGATAGCAAGTGTGAGTTGTAAATAACTCACCTTTTATTTTCCTATAGCTTGCTAAATCCTTTTTTAAGCCTTGCTAACCTCTTATCTTCTCCAAAATCACCTAAAAACTCAAGAACAAAATTTTGACAGCAAGCAGTTAGATCAAAAGGGGATCAAAATCATTCTTTTAGAGTTTTAAATGATAGAGATAGAGTTTAAAACACTTACTCTACATTATTGGACAAAATCTCTTTGATTTGAGCTTTGAATTTGAAAATTAGGAACTAGGGTTTCAAAGCTTTGAGAAGGGGGTGTTTAGTTTTTTTTTTTTTTTTTCTCTTTTCTGACTTTAGAATGAAGGTAAATACATAATAAGGGGAGGTACTTTCTCTTATTTGCACTAATGGATCAAGAGAGTTAAGATATGGATCCACTAACAAGGTGTTGCTAATTCTCCTAAGTGTTACTAATATTTGTTTAGTTCTATCATTAATAAACCATTTTTTTTCTAACAATGTTTTAACAAAATTTATTCACTAATTTCTCAAATTTTACAAAACCAAATAACCATTTAAAAATTGCATTTTAACGAAAACTCTCAATATTAACACTTTACTCTAAACACCAAATCCAAATAATTGATTTTATAATATTTCAAAATTTTAAATTGAAATTCTTTATTTAAGAAATAAAAATATTTCCTTAAATAGATCCAACCAAATATTCTTAAAATATGTTTTAATTACTCAATTAAATTTCACAAATCATAAATTAAAATTAATCATTCCTAATTAAATTTAATTAATTAGTGAATTTACATCGGGGTTGTTACATTATTTATTTAATAATATTTGTTAATAAGCATTTAAATTAATTTAATAATATTGTTTTATAAATATTTAATTGGTGAATTTTATCTATGAAAGTTAATAAAATGTTTTCTATTTATAATGTATATATTGTAAATAGAAAAGCTTTGGTTTGAATTTAACAAATAAAATCATGTTTTCAAATTCTAATATATATATTTAGGTAATTTGGAAGTTATGATTAAATTTAATATAAAACTTTTCAAAGGTTATTTACATAGTTAACTATATAATTTTAAAATACTTAAGGTAAATGTTTACTTGTTTAAATTATATTTTAGCTTAATTTTAAATTTAAATAAGATTAACAAAAAGGTTTGTTTTTGTAATGACCATCCTTTCATTACACAGAAAGGCGCATCATTATTAAGAAAGAAAGGGATAGAAAAGAGAAAAGATAGAAAGGAAAGAACTAAACAACATTAGAATCTCACAGCGGAACGAATAAAATATATTATATCACATAAGATATTGTATAGTATCATATACACCAGAGTTATACAGCTTATACATCACAAATTAGACAGTTATAAACACCTGTCTAACATACAACTCAGAATACAACTCAACAATAACATAGAGATCAACACAGCGGAACCACTATGTATCTACAAACGCTGAAGCCACCTGCTCTAATTCTCCTCCAGAATTCATCAAAGCAAACCTGAATCCCTTGGCTACTCGTAAAAATTGAGTACCCAAGAGTTTAAGGAAATAGATAATAAACTCCAGGTCAGACATGGGTCAGGTGTGAGTAAACGGTTAAAGTCGTTTAACTTTGAAAACCTTTGAAAATCAAAAGGTATCTCGTAAGACTCCCCACACATAAACAGGGAAAAGTTTTTACCTTACGATAACCAAAGATTCGGTGGGAAATCTAATTATACTATAATAGGGTCTAGGGTTTTCAAGTAAAATATAGAAATAGCTGGAATGCTTACATCTCACGTTCCAATATAGTTAGGCACAATCAATACGTATGGCACTTATTGGAGAATGGACTCCATACAATGGCAGGGCTACTGGGGTACCGTCCATAACAGTACGTGGCCTAGATCACTGTATCGAGGATCCCTCCCAATCCCCTGCAACAGAAAGCCGGAACCATACCTTACTGGATATCCCCGAACAAGACAACCCCACAGTTGCTTCGAACCAACTGCTCACACAGCCGAATAAAAAGGGACCTCTAGACAGGGAAAATCTCGCCCTACTTGGGTGCTACCCACTTAGTCTTGCTGCACCACCCATGTTTTAGCCATTCCCGGTTGATGAGGCTTAAGGCTACGATTACCTTTATAGAACACATCTATCTTAGAATTCTCATTGCAATGCCCCACCCCAAGACCCACCTCAGAAAAGAGAGTTAACAAGTAATTCTATCTACTAAAGCGGAGAATAGGGTTGGTTAAGGGCAACCATCTATAATTTTGTCTTAAACATCTATTGAATACGTCTATAAATGTAATTTAATTTTTTTCAACTCAAGTGGATTGACATACACAATAAATGCTTAATCCAAAACTATAAGTGGCTAACGGATCTATCAGAACAAAATACAATAACTGAATGTAAATCACATCACATAATAGTAATCAAAATCATATATATACATATACACTGATACACGTTCAGTACAATACAATGTGAATACAATAAAGGTGGTACACGACCACACCAGATACATCAAATCAAATGTAAAAACATCAGAGTATGTGGAAGAAATAAACTACCCAAGCAAAAGAAGAGCTGATATCCAACATCAACTTCAAGCTAAGTCTAATAGATGATAACTGAAACAACTCGGTCTGACCCGAGTGAAAACACACGGGTTGGGCTAGATAAAATCATCAGTTAAACAGAATAATCGACAAGGTCAAGCAGGTGAAAGCTATGGTATTCTTTTTGTTAAAGGATGTCGTGCCCTAAACAGGGTTTCAACATCATAAGAAAGGACAACATCACTTCTTGGCAAGTAGAAGAGATAATGATGATAAAGTCGTATTGAAGTGGCATTACTGACACTTAAGAAAATGGAACACAGACGAGCAAAGTTTTAAAGATAAGATTCAATAAACATCGCTTTTTACACATATTATCGACAGTATAAAGGAATATGGATAATGACTTCAAATGATTCAACTATCTTCTTAGAAGTGGTTGTTAATATAAAAATTGTAACGTCCCGCCTTTCCGCACAGTTTAAATCGACGATAAACCACACACGTCGGACACAAACCATACAGAAGGGCGGATTGTTATGGGGTAAATAAGAAAAAGAAGGAAGAAATAAAAAGAATAAAACAGAATCTTGCAGCGGAACGATAAAATATAATAATCAAATATACAGTTCATGAAGCTGTTTATAAAAACATTTGATTATTCTTATACAATACAATATCAGAGTCACATATACCAGAGAATATTTATAATGCAGCGGAATACAATGGTGTGGTAGAATAGCATAATAGATAATAGTAATAATAATTCTTCGTCTTCGTCCTTCAGAATTAAGGCCTTCAAATCCTGAAACGCTCAGGCTGACCTGAGCGAATTGAAAAGACAAAACACTCGAGTCAGAACTAAAATATCTTATGTAAGCTAAAAAACAATAAATAATATGAGTGGAACGGCGTCAGAGATGTTTACGGGATTTGACATCTCCTATCCAGTGTCTAACGTGAGTGCAGTAACTTATGAGACGTTCGGGATTCACATCTCCTAAGGATCCGTTAAACTATCTACTATGTAGTAATATACGCTATTATAATAATGTCTGAAGTAAAGTATAATATACTGAAAATAGCGTTAAGGAGTTACCCATATAGCCCTTAACACACTTTTATATTCCCACAGTCTATACAGTACCGTAATCTCCCCCGTTCTGGGCTTCGTCAGATGGCACTCCATAGGTATGGTACAAAACAAAATCGTATAAGGCGCGCTAGGGTAGGTGACAAGGCACAACTAGGCAATGCCAGGGTAGATATACCAATTACGCTTCCGGGTCGGTGGTAACACATAGACGCAGCTACTGCCCACCTCGAGCCACACCTCCAAATCAAAGAAATCAAAAGTGGCCACCGAATAAATCCAAAGTCAGAGTAGAATATCGAAGCGATGTGTCCGATAAAAGAGGCTACCTTCTTAACCCGTTGATCGCTCCTGTTTTAGCCACCTTATGCCAACTCACGGGAGTCGGGTCCACATATTTACCTCAAAGTAAATGCCGCCGCCATCCTACTTCATTCTGGAATCTCCACCGTGCACACGATTGTTAAAGTGGTTTTCGAAGTCGGCAGAGCGTATGACAACTTCCGATCCCGGTCTCTTCAACAACCAACTGTTATTATTACACCGCAGTCATTTCAAAATAATTTATACTTCAAAACCAGGATATAATATTCATTTCAAAACCATATAATTACGATATCATTTTCCCTTTTAAAACCAAATCAATATGATATCATTTTCAAACATATCCTTTTCTAAACCCATAACTTTTCATAGTTATAATATATCTAAACCAAACGCTTGAAATATAGCCTTTCAAACATAAAACTTTGAATTACATAACTTTGAAATATAACCACACCACTTAAATGGTTTAAATATAAATTACTTTATATAAGAAAATAATTTCTTCACATTCACAAATCAATTCCAAATATAGATTCAAATCCCAAATAAACATTTCAATTTCCATATCTTTCAAAGCTTTAAATATTCCACCATTTCAAACGAATTCTTTGATAATTTCATATATATCAAATTCAATTACTATTATTTAGATTTGAAATGTTTACTTAATAAATCACATATCATCTAAGTAAAACCTTTACACTTCAAGTAACAGGATATACTTCCAACTTAATTTAACTTGAAAATATTCATTTAAATCGACTTGATATTCATTTAAATCCTCTAAACCAAAATCAAGTTATAAAAATCATACCTTTTAAAATCTCAAATTTATTTAAATTTCAAGTCAATTTTATTCGAGGATGATTCTTAATACTTTAATTCAATCAAATTCATATTTATCTTCCAGCCTAAATTTTATGTAAGTCATTATAAATTTAATTTAAATAAATACTTAACCGTATTACATCTTAATAAAATCAACTTTTATTATTAAACTTCCTTTATACTATTAACCCGATTTTATACATAGCTTAAAACCAAGAAATTAATTATATATATACATATAATGACACTTGTAAAATATCCAATTAAATATCTCATAAATCCAATATTTATTTACAAAACCATAGAAATCATTACAAATATTTTTATATATAGACCGTGGTGTCTATATATAATTTCCTATCCTATGGTCAAGTGATACGGATATTTATCATTTCAATCCGCAATTTAAAATAAAATTACGGTTATATAGCATTTCAAACCGCAATCCCGAATAAAATAAAATGCATAACAACTTGCAGTTTAAAATAATATATAATACAACATCCATTCATCCATCAACAGATCACACATCCATCACAATCATCATCCAAAACAACCAATAAATATCAATATATAACTGATAATAAACAACAGTTATCAACTAGCAGTTTATATTCAATAATAAATGAAATAAAAATTTAACTGATAGTTTATATGTAATAAATAAATTAAATAACAATTTAATTCAATTATATTCAATTTAACTGGGATGTTGATTGAAAATACGCCAAACAGTCATAAATAAACTTCTAATCACATCCTAAATAAATTTAACAAACATAAGAAATTTTAGAAGTTGTGAGTGGGTTAAGACACTCACCTTTTTAATTTAAATTGAATTTAAATTCAATTTAAACTCAAAAATTGAACAGTCTCCAAATCCATCCAAATCCACGCCAAAATGTCCGGAATTCCAATACAAACCTAGTGGAGAAAACCACGCGTGAAACGGAGTTCACATGCGAAAGTTATTAAGATTTGAACATTGTAATTAAAAATTAATTTAAATTAAAATAAACACACAACCCACCTCTCCAAATCCACGTCGTCATCACCCTCCATCTCTCTGCAATCACGCACGAAACTTTAGGAACGAGAAGTCACGAACACATAGTCAACACCATGCCTTTGACCGCGCCTCACCGCCTCCTCCCGCCGCCGCTAGCATCGGCACCTCCGCTACGAGCCTCACCTGACCCAACCGCCTCCCCTTGCGTGTGCCTCCTGGTCCCTGGTCGACGAGCCGCCGCCGTTTAACTAGGATTTAAAAACCCTACTTCATTGATTTCGACAACTACAGGTCGAATCACTTCATAATTTCAACGCCAATCAACTCCCTACGACGAACTCTCCAAAACCCACATCTTGATTTCTCCGATTGAAGCCTAAATCGAAAACGCCCAATTTTTTTGATTAGGGTTTTGAAATTCACTGTTCGACCGCGATTTTCGATTGATTGAAGCACAATTTTGACAAACGAACACCAGACGCTGATTCCTATTGTCGAGATATTCGATATATAATTTTTTTCAAATTTTTCTGAGGAGTTTGAATTTCTGGATTTGAATTTGATTTGTGTTTGGATCCAGAATTTGTTTGTCTGACATTGAGATGAGTATAGACAACTGAGAAATAGAGAGGCTAGAGTTTATAACAGGGTATTTATAGGTAGGTTTAAGTAGAATGGATCGGATCGACTGGATATACGCGCTAACGACAAAGTGGCCCAAAAGGCCTGTTCTGACTCTGGAACGAAATTGGGTCAACCCATATATCAAAATAGATGTTTTTAAATATTTTAAACGCGATGAAAAGGTTTGAAGTCCAAATTCCATCGTACGAAGAAGTTATGCTAAAATCAATATTTTCCAAATTGATTTCAATTAAATCAATTTCAAGGCATTTCGCGTTCGTACGATCAAACGACAAGCCAGATCGCTACGAAACTTGAAATCCTACAAAAATTCACCGTTATTGATCCGATGAAACAGCTTTCGTCGAAATTCGAGTCAGTGGCCAAAATGGCTATTTTTACATTGATTAATTAAATCAAATTTCCATTCTAAATTCTATAATTGACCAATTTAAGCATTTTTAAATTTCTTTGTCCTTTATACTAATTTAAACAATTTAGGTGTCCATTTAGAGTTAACTAATTCATCAATTCCAGTATTAACCTCACTTCATTGAATTCAGAATTTATAAATAAATTTTCAAAAAATTCCATTTAATTACATCAATCGAAATTATATCCATTCATTATTGTCAAATAGATGGATTTATCATTGGATTCAAAACTATTACATTAATATTTTCTTATTCCATCTTCATTTCAATTAACGAAAAATTCAATGTTTAATTCTACATATTTCAATAAACTCAATTATTTAACTTTAATTCCAAGTAAATAAATAAATCCTTATTCACATTCTGTAAATTCACTATCTATCATATTATCATCTTAGGTACCATTTATTTTGGTATATATCCAGATATATTAACATTTTTCCAAATTTCTTTATCTCAATTGCATAACATTTAATTTACATTAACGTAACATTCAATTTGAATTTTATTGCAATTTATTACCTGTTTTAATTCAATAGACTAAATCAATGGTTCACTTATAATAATTGTTTTACATTCATTACATTAGTGCTCTCATTCCATCCTTTATTTATCGACTATTATATCTCCATTTACTATATTTTGGTCAATTCACACTTCCGTTATTATATTAATAATCACTAAAGTAACGTTTATTATCAACCATAAACATTATAATTACTTAACGGACATTGATTTTATTCAATGACCATTTATTATAATTTAAATTCCTTACTTTAATTCAATGCTTACATTTTTTTTCCATATATTCAATTTGTAGCTAAGTATACGTCTACATTCTCCATTGATTTGAATTTCATTAAATTTGTTTATAGTCAACTTATATTAATATCACTACCTTTAATTTTAAATTATCAATTCATTCATAAACCACTAACCATACCTTATTGCCAAACATTACCTTAAATCTTCACTAATGTAATATTTAATTCCATTTATTGCAATAGGTTCCAACTAATAGTGATTGCGCTAAATTGGTATCACTCAACTTGCATTAACATTATTACATTAATCTATGTCCAATTTCAATTAATATTCCCAATAAATTTATTTAGCTTTCTATTACACCAATTTCTATCTTATAAATAAATTTTTCGTTTCCTTTTTAATTTACACCTCCAATTTCTATTATTTTTTTAATTATCATTAAAGCACATTTAGTTATCATTTTCTTCCCAACCAATTACCATCTATTATTATAACTTTACCATTTTAATAAATTCATTAATTGACATTTCATTCAACCTATTAATTATTAACCTAAATTAGCCCTGTTACGTTTTAAATTACTTATTAGCTTACAACAAGTGATACCATTAGTTCATTCACTAATTCATTCCATTTCCATTCATTATACATTATTTTATTAGTAAGTTTACATTTTAAATTATTAATTTACCTTTTATATCTCATTATAAACTAATGCACACATTAATTAAGATTTTAAATCAAATTAATCACTTCACCTTGGTAACGTTCTTTTATTACAATAAGAATATAATTAACGTTTACATTGTTTCCCTTATTGGAATTACATCCAAGTTATTAACAATTAACTTACCAATCTTATCCAAGTTATTATTTTCATTAATAATTCACTAAATTTTTATTCATTTCTAAATTAAATTCCAAAAATCAAATTAAATTAACCAAATTTATTTATCAATTTTTACGGGTCGTTACACTCTCTCCCACTCAATACTTTTCGTCCCCGAAAAGGAAAAGAAGGTAAAAGAGTAACTTATAAATCAATATATTATTCGAAACATTATATTCATAGTAATAAATTTACAGGATAGGATAATTTAAATAAATTATATAGATTTGTAACAATTAAATCTTTCTATATTCAAATTAATAAAGTTTGGAAAACATTTTCAAAATATTTTATAAGTCCAAAATTTTTGGAAAATTTCGGCAGAGTCTCCTTTGTACGCAGAGGCTCGGGAGAAAATATAATATGAAATATAACAATATACAACATATAATTTCCAAAAGAATATATATCCCAACATGGGAAAACAATATAATAACGCTATAAACCGAAATCCAAAAACGTACCTATTGGTCAGGAAATTAACACTTATTTATGGAACCAAAAGCGGTAGCAATTACTTCCATAACCTGTATTTCACTAATATAATCCAAAAGGGTTAACAATTATATAAAATAAAATATTAAAAGCTGTTTCAAATAACAACAAACAATCAACATACCAACTATCACTTGCAACAAGCAAACAACGATCACATAAATCAACACACATCAATTATCCATTCATATCAAACAAAACAAAAATTTGTTCGGGTTCAAAAACTTAAAGCGTACAAAATGAAAATAAACTACTAAGTGTACCTTTTTTACTCAACAGTCTTAGGCGAAACTAAATAGATTATACATACATCCCGACAAATTTAAATTATCCTTACCCAAACAACTATAAACCAAACAACCAACAAATTCTCAAATCAAGTTAATTTTTATTAATTTCATTCATATAATAATTTATCTTTTAAATTTACATTTATTTCTTACACTTTTATTTAGAAATAACTTCAAATTATGTACTTAAGTTTGAAATTTCTTACTTACAATACCTGCCTTCTATTATATTTAATTAGTATTATTTCAATTATACTTAAGTTTATAACAACTACAACTTCCAATTCTTATTTATTAAAGAATTTCATTGAATACCTTCATTATTTCAAAATTTTACTTGTATAATATTCTATTACAATTTCTTATTAACATTATAACTTTTATTATTTGGTAAGTTATACCTATATGCTTTTAACAATGCAATTGAAAATCACACAAGTTTTTCTCATTTTCTTTAATTAATTTACTGCTCACTGACCATATCCTTTGCTTAATAGGTTACGAATTCCAAATTTTTTTAATTTCATTTATAACCTTGCATTTAATCTCTTATTCTAATTAATTCCAATTATTAGTTAACTTCTATTTTACTACACTAATTGAAACTATTAATTAACGGAAAATTAAGAATTAAATACCGGGTTTTGTTCAAAATTATTTTTAAAATAATAGATAAACATATGCTTGCAATTTTATATATCAAATTATATTCAGAACAATTTAAAATTTTATTTTTTGTTTGTCAAAATAAATCTGTAGTAAAACTACTACAGTGGTCTTCCCACTACGAAACTCGAAAATGAATGTCGATTATGCGGTCGCCATCATCGTAATTATTTTCCAACGACGGAAAGGGAATTACAAAACCAATTTTTTTCCAAAATCTTCTTTAAATCAATTCTTCCAAATTATATTGAAATACTTATATCAAAAAATACTTATAAACAATATTATTATATTCCAAAATTATTCGAAAGAGATTTCCAATAGCTTGGAACTTAAGTTCTAAATTTCCAATTTCATTTATTTTATTTTCAACCTTATTTCGACTATTTATTTATAAATTTCATTACTTTACAACCAATATATTGCAACCAAATATATATCATTTATAAATTTATTTTATATACATAGAACATATAATAGGCAAAATTATTTCATTCACCTATATTCAAAACAAATATTGTGTCGGTCTGTCCTATTAAGTGTTTAGAAATCCCTATTGATGTCATAGCATCACATGCATCAACCAGAATTTATAAATACAAAACGGAACAGATTAACACAATATTAAAAAAAAATTATAACACTAACAAATATGCTCTCTCATATATATGCTCAGCGACTCATCATGGGGTATTACTACCTTATTAATAAAGAGTCAGACCCCACAAAGCTAAGGTTTATCACTAAACCAAAGCTCTGATACCAAATGTAACGTCCCGCCTTTCCGCATGGTTTAAATCGACGATAAACCACACACGTCGGACTCAAACCATACAGAAGGGTGGATTGTTATGGGGTAAATAAGAAAAAGAAGGAAGAAATAAAAAGAATAAAACAGAATCTTGCAGCAGAATGATAAAATATGGTAATCAAATATACAGTTCATGAAGCTATTTACAAAAACATATGATTATTCTTATACAATATCAGAGTCACACATACCAGAGAATATTAATAATGCATCGGAATACAATGGTGTGGTGGAATAGTATAATAGATAATAGTAATAATAATTCTTCGTCTTCGTCCTCCAGAATTAAGGCCTTCAAATCCTAAAATGCTCAGGCCGACCCGGCGAATTGAAAAGACAAAACACTCGAGTCAGAACTAAAATATCTTATGTAAGTTAAACAACAATAAATAATATGAGTGGAACGGCGTGAGAGATGTTTACGGGATTTGACATCTCCTATCCAGTGTCTAACGTGAGTGCAGTAACTTATGAGATGTTCGGGATTCACATCTCCTAAGGATCCGTTAAACTATCTACTATGTAGTGATATACGCTATTAGAATAGTGCCTAAAATAACGTATAATATACTGAAAATAGCGTTAAGGGGTTACCTATATATCCCCTAACACACTTTTATATTCTCATAGTCTATACAGTACTGTAATCTCCCCCGTACTGGGCGTCGCCAGAGGGCACTCCATAGGTATGGTACAAAACAAAATCCTATAAGGCGCGCTAGGGTAGGTTACAGAGCACAACTAGGCAATGCCAGGGTAGATATACCAATTACGCTTCCGGATCGGTGGTAACGCATAGCCGCAGCTACCGCCCACCTCGAGCCACACCCCCAAATCAAAGAAATCATAAGTGGTCACCGAATAAATCCAAAGTTAGAGTAGAATATTGAAGGGATGTGTCTGATAAAAGGGTCTACCTTCTTAACCCATCGATCGCTTCTGTTTTAACCAGCTTATGCCAACTCACGGGAGTCGGTCCATATATTTACCTCAAAGGAAATGCCGCCACCATCTTACTTCATTCTGGAATCTCCACCGCGTACACGGTGGTTAAAGTGCTTTTCGGAGTTGGCAGAGAGCATGAAAACTTCTGATCCCGGTCTCTTCAACAACCAACTGTTATTATAACACCGCGGTCATTTCAAAATAATTTTTTACTTCAAAACCAGGATATAATATTCATTTCAAAACTATATAATTACGATATCATTTTCCCTTTTAAAACCAAATCAATATGATATCATTTTCAAATATATCCTTTTCTAAAACCATAACTTTTCATATTTATAATATTTCTAAACCAAACGCTTGAAATATAGCCTTTCAAACATAAAATTTTGAATTACATAACTTTGAAATATAACCACACTACTTAAATGGTTTAAATATAAATTACTTTATATAATAAAATAATTTCTTCACCTTCACAAATCAATTCCAAATATAGATTTAAATCCCAAATAAACATTTCAATTTCCATATCTTTCAAAGCTTAAATATTCCATCATTTCAAAATGAATTCTTTGATTATTTCATATATATCAAATCCAATTGCTATTATTTAGATTTGAAATATTTACTTAATAAATCACGTATCATCTAAGTAAAACCTTTACGCTTCAAGTAACAGGATATACTTCCAATTTAATTTAAATTGAAAATATTCATTTAAATCGACTTGATATTCATTTAAATCCTCTAAACCAAAATCAAGTTATAAAAATCATACCTTTTAAAATCTCAAATTTATTTAAATTTCAAGTCAATCTTATTCGAGAATGATTCTTAATACTTTAATTCAAATCAAATTCATATTTATCTTCCAGCCTATATTTTATTTAAGTCATTATAAATCTAATTTAAATAAATACTTAATCATATTACATCTTAATAAAATCAACTTTTATTATTAAACTTCCTTTATACTATTAACTCGATTTTATACATAGCTTAAAACCAAGAAATCAATTATATATATAAAATAACACTTATAAAATATCCAATTAAATATCTCATAAATCCTATATTTCTTTACAAAACCAGAGAAATCATTTCAAATATTTTTATATATAGACCGCGGTGTCTGTATATAATTTCCTATCATATGGTCAAGTATACGGATATTTATCATTTCAATACGCAATTTAAAATAAAATTACGGTTATATATCATTTCAAAACGCAATCCCGAATAAAATAAAATGCATAACAATTTGCAGTTTAAAATATTATATATAATACAACATCCATTCATCCATCAATAGATCACAAATCCATCACAATCATCATCCACAACAATCAATCAATATCAATATATAACAGATAATAAACAACAGTTATCAATTAGCAGTTTATATTCAATAATAAATGAAATAAAAATTTAACTGGTAGTTTATATGCAATAAATAAATTAAATAACAATTTAATTCAATTATATTCAATTTAACTGGGATGCTAATTAAAAATACGCCAAACAGTCATAAATAAATTTCTAATCACATCCTAAATAAATTAAACAAACATAAGAAATTTTAGAAGTTGTACATGGGTTAAAACACTCACCTTTTGAATTTAAATTCAATTTAAACCCAAAAATTAAACAATCTCCAAATCCATCCAAACCAAACTAAAGCCATAATGTTTGAAATTCCAATACGAACCTAGCGGAGAAAACCGCACGTGAAACGGAGTTCGTATGCGAAAGTTATTAAGATTTGAAAATTGTAATTAAAAATTAATTTAAATTAAAATAAACACACAACCCACCTCTCCAAATCTACGTCAACGTCACCCTCCATCTCTCAACAATCACGCATGAAACTTCAGGAACGAGAAGTCCCGAATACACTGTCAACACCACGCCTTTGACCGTGCCTCACCGCCTCCTCGCGCTGCCGCTAGCATCGGCATCTCCGCTACGAGCCTCACCTGACCCAACCGCCTCCCCCTGCGTGTGCCTCCTGGTCCCAGGTCGACGAGCCGCCGTCGTTTAACTAAGGTTTCAAAACCCTAGTTAGCCAATTCCGACAACTACAGGTCGAATCACTCCACAATTTCACCGCCAATCAACTCCTTACAATGAACCCTCTAAAACCCACATCTTGATTTCTCTGATTGAAGCCTAAATCAAAAAGCCCAATTTTTTTTATTAGGGTTTCGAAATTCACTGTTTGACCATGATTTTCGATTGATTGAAGCAAAATTTCGATAAACGAACACCAGACACTGATTCGTATTGTCGAGATATTCGATATATAATTTTTCAAATTTTTCTGAGGAGTTTGAATTTTTGGATTTGAATTTGATTTGTGTTTGGATCTAGAATTTGTTTGTCTGCCATTGAGATGAGAAGGTGAAAGAAATTGTACGTATAGGCAACTGAGAAATAGAGAGGCTAGGGTTTATAACAGAGTATTTATAAGTAGGGTTGAAATAGAATGGATCAGATCAATTGGATATACGCGTTAACGAAAAAGTGGCCCAAAAGGCCCGTTCTGACTCCGGAACGAAATTGGATCAACCCATATCAAAATAGATGTTTTTAAATATTTTAAACGCAATGGAAAAGGTTTTAAGTCCAAATTCCATCGTATGAAGAAGTTATGCTAAAATCAATATTTTCCAAATTGATTTCAATTGATTTCAATTGAATCGATTTCAAGGCGTTTCGCGTTCGTACGATCAAACGACAAGCTCGATCGCTACGAAACTTGAAATCCTACAATAATACACCATTACAAATCCGATGAAACTAGTTTCATCGAAATCCGAGTCAGAGGCCAAAATGGCTATTTTTACATTAAATAAATAAATAATTGATTAAATCAAATTTTCATTTTAAATTCTATAATTGACCAATTTAACCATTTTTAAATTTCTTAGTCCTTTATACTAATTTAAACAATTTAGGTGTCCATTTATAGTTAATTAATTCATCAATTCCTGTATTAACCTCAATTTATTGAATTCTGAATTTATAAATAAATTTTCAAAAAATTCCATTTAATTACATCAATCAAAATTATATCCATTCATTATTGTCAAATAGATGGATTTATCATTAGATTCAAAACTATTGCATTAAATTTTCTTATTCCATCTTCATTTCGATTAACGAAAAATTTAATGTTTAATTCTACTTATTTCAATAACTTTAACCTCAAATAAATAAATAAATAAATCCTGATTCTCATTCTTTAAATTCACTATCTATCATATTATCATCTTAGGTATCATTTATTTTGGTATATATCCGGATACATTAACATTTTTCCAATTTCTTTATCTCAATTGCATAACATTTAATTTACATTAATGTAACATTCAATTTGAATTTTTTTGCAATTGATTACCCATTTTAATTCAATAGACTAACTAAATCAATGGTTCACTTATAATAATTGTTTTACATTCATTACATTAGTGCTCGCATTCCATCCTTTATTTATCGACTATTATATCCCCATTTACTATATTTTGGTCAATTCACACTTCCGTTATTATATTAATAATCACTAAAGTAACGTTTATTATCAACCATAAACATTATGATTACTTAACGGACATTGATTTTATTCAATGACCATTTATTATAATTTAAATTCCTTACTTTAATTCAATGCTTACAGTTTGTTTCCATATATTTAATTTGCAGCTAAGTATACGTCTACATTATTTCCATTGATTTGAATTTCATCAATTTGTTTATAGTCAACTTATATTAATATCGCTACCTTTAATTTTAAATTATCAACTCATTCATAAACCACAAACCATACCTTATTGCCAAATATTACCTTAAATATTCACTAATGTAATATTTAATTCCATTTATTGCAATAGGTTCTAATTCTTAGTGATTGCGCTAAATTGGGTATTTATCAACTTGCATTAACGTCGTTACATTAATCTATGTCCAATTTCAATTAATATTCCCAATAAATTTATTTAGCTTTCTATTACACCAATTTCTATCTTATAAATAAATTTTTCGTTTCCTTTTTAATTTACACCTCACTTTCCGTTATTTTTCTAATTATCATTAAAGCACATTTAGTTATCTTTATTCTTCCCAACCAATTACCATCTATTATTATAACTTTACAATTTTAATAAATTCATTAATTGACATTTCATTCAACCTATTAATTATTAACCTAAATTAGCCCTGTTACGTTTTAAATTACTTATTAGCTTACAACAAGTGCTACCATTAGTTCATACACTAATTCATTCTATTTCCATTCATTATACATTATTTTATTAGTAAGTTAACATTTTAAATTATTAATTTACCTTTTATATCTCATTATAAACTAAGGCACACATTAATTAAGATTTTAAATCAAATTAATCACTTCATCTTGGTAACTGTCTTTTATTATAATAAGAATATAATTAACATTTATATTGTTTCCCTTATTGGAATTACATCCAAGTTATTAACAATTAACTTACCAATCTTATCCAAGTTATTATTTCCATTAATAATTCACTAAATTTTTATTCCTTTCTAAATTAAATTCCGAAAATCAAATTAAATTAACCAATTTTATTTATCATTTTTACGGGTCTTTACAAAAATACATCAAAGGTACATATTCCGCATACATAGAATAAAACGCATATGGATGTGCCTCATCTCATTGGCACATCCCAAGGATCATTCAAGGAAATATAAAACCCAATCATAAAAGAAGCATTATACTTATTCATACCTCATCTCATGGTATTAATATAGATACGTCTCAAATATATCACTAAAAATCATCATAAAAGATTCTTCATAATCATCTATACCTCATCTCATTGGAATAAATTTATAAATACATCTCAACTCCATATTAACATCAAGTAGTCTATAAAATCATCAAATCACCGATCCGTAATGCAAATAACTCAATCAAAGAGTAACATCATAAATGATTTCACCATATATGTATGCATCTCATGTAGCACTAGGCAATCAATATAATAATTATCTAAAGACGGTGAAGTCTAAAACATCAAAACTCAAAGAAATCCCGGATTGTCCAAATCTTCGATTGCATGTCGAAGCAATGCTACGCGCGCTACATCGTGACTAGCACTACTATTTGGTACCATAAACACCGTGACGACTGGAGTCAAATAACATCTTAATATCGTGAACATCATGAATGACTATAGTCTATAACATCATAATGACTCCCAGTCACAAAGACCCAAGTTAAAAACATCGCGATGATCGGAGTAGCAACTACATCGTGATGACTCCAATCGAGTACTCGTAGTCTGTAATACTAGTAAACATCATGAATGTGTCTCAACTTCTCGGATAGCAACCCAATAGGTGTTAACATACGTCACATACCATACGTTCACCCCTAATGGTTTACTAGCCGTTAGTTGGCACGACACTAGTAAAACATCATAAACATCAAGAAAATATACTCGACCTCATCTCATTGGCGAGTAAATACGATACTATGCTCATCTCATCTCATTGACGAGTACTAAGGGCATCGTAACTTCTCTCTTCTCATCGATAAGTAAAAACTATCATAATACATCTCAACATCGTAAAATCATCATAAAGAAGCCTACCTTATCTCATTGGCAAGTAAACATAACATCTAGATGGTTATTTATAACCATAATTCCAAATAGGAATTTCTAGCCCTAATTCATCTCATTTCATCGGCGATTAAGAAAACACATCTTTAAATGGTCCTTCATCGAATATACTCCTAAATTGGAGTTCTTGGACCATATAATCTACCCAAAATTTAATAATATCTTAAATCATTTCAAATAGTTCATCGAAACGGTTTTGATCGTGTAAGTCCTATATTAAGCGATAAAGCAAATCCATGTGTCACATACCACATGTTATACTTTACCATTTAATTGTCCTTTCTATACATTCGGAATTCATAAAAATAAGTAATCTTATTTATACAAAAATTTTATTAGAGAAATACAAATTTAAAACGATTTTTCGAAAACGATTATTAAAACCAATATTTGAAATTCCTTTATTATAGGAAATAAATCAATCTTTATTTAGAAAAATAATTAAAAAATTCTATGTAATAATAATTTGAAATGTCCATGTATTTCAAAAATGGTTTGGTGAAAACCGTTCTCGAAAGCAATGAAAACTAAGGGGGATATCTCAAAACCGATAACTTGAATTCAATACGTATTCAATTCAAATTTAACCCAAAATCAATTCAAATTCCATTTAAATTTGAATTTCAAATTCTCCAAATATAGCAAGCCTACTCGTTGGCATCATAGCTCTCAATATATCTCAAAAACAACATCAAACTGAAGAGAATGAGAGCAAAAACGAGCTAATACAATCTAAGGTCAACGATTGTTGTTGCTGTCATTTTGCTCTCAGGACAGCAAATACAACATAATTATGACCAAGAAAACTTCAAAATTCTAGAAAATACAACGAATAAAACATGTAGCACATGACCTAAGCTTTCCGAAACAACCAAAATTATCAAATTTGGTTAAGAAACGAAGAAGTTATGGTCAAATTCGTTTCGGTTTCAAACACAGAGCAAATATTTATTTTGCTCTCAGGTTAGCAGTAGAAAATTTAGATTTTGACATAGCTAACCTGAAAATTACAGAAAACTCAAAACAAGAAAATTATAACACATGATTTATTCTTTTCAAAGCATCTAAAATTATCAAAATCGGTTAAGAAACGAAAAAGTTGTGGCCAATTTCGTTTCAGCTTCAAGGATAGAGCAAATATAGGTTTTGCTCTCGGGTTAGCAGTAGAAAAATTAGATTTTGACACATCTAACTTCAAAATTACAGAAAACTCAAAACATGGAAGTTGTAGCCTAAATCATATGGTTTGTAGAACTTCAAAAATTTCTAAATTCCAATTGGTAACAAGAAAGTTATGATCAAATTACTTTCCAAGTGAATATATAAACACTCTCTGTTAATGACAGGACAGTCACAAAGATATTGATTTTTCACCATATAAACATTAAAAATACTCAAAACCCAAAAATCAAAGTTATAGCCTAAATCATATGGTTTCCAAAACTTCAAAAATTTCTAAATTCCGATAGGTAACAAGAATGTTATGGCCAAAACAATATGGCGACAGAAAACAGAAAATAACAAAGACGAAACAAAACCTTATTAATATGAAAATTCAACTCTAAACTTTGATTTTGGCTAGCATTTGTAAGCTTTTACACTTACCTTTTAATTTGCAGTGAATAAGCGAGGATTTGCAAGAAATATTGAACGTTTAACACAAAAATGGAGCCCTAAACATCTAAAAATAGAAAAATACAGTACATGCAAAGAAGCAATTAATCAAAACAAAATTTATAGAAAACCATTCTAGAGTTTACATAGATTCTAAGATAGATTAGATTGGAGATTACCTTTCTATTATCTCTCTATTTGATTGATTTAATTCCTTAATTTTCAGAGATTTTGAGTGAAATTGACTTATAAGAAGGAAGCCATTGATTTTCTCTTTTTATGGAGGCCATTGATTAGAATATTGAAGTTTTTAGAAGAAAAATGTTTAAATGAAAAAAATAGTCAGATAGAAATTAATGTATATCTCTTTAAAAATTCTAGAAATTGGGTTTTTGGACACAAAATAACCCTATAAGCCCAATTCTCACACATAGAAAATATTTAGAGTAAATACGCATATGTGTTTTAGTAATTTACACATAACTTTTGCATAAAATTTCCAAATCACATGAAATAAGTTGCATTATTCATGTTTTAATAAAGCGAACATGTTAGTGACATCAAAATTTTAATTTTCCAATTAAAATAATATTTTCCCCCATAATTTTTTTAACAATATTTTCATTTTAGTGAAAAATCACTGTTTTCATCCGTTTCAACCAAATAAAATTTATTTTTAAGTCTAATGAAGTGTATTAAAATGTTTTAACATTTTTATAACATTAATACATCATTCCAAGCCTAATTATGCTTCTAAAATTTATTTTCTTCGTATTATTCCTTTTATTTCACAATAGAAGGCTAACATTGGAATAAATTTCCAATATAATTAACTAAAATTAAACCATCACAATTATTAATTTTCAATCCAAATCCACAAATAAAGTTTTTCAAACTTTATTTCATTCATTTACACTTTTTTTCAACAATCAAATGTTGAAACAGGCTTCAAATAAAATAATATGACTAATTTAAATTTCAAATCCCAAATTATATTCATCAAGATATTGTTTATATAAAATAAATAATATAATCCCTCATTTTATTATCCAATTCATTTTTAAACACAATATTAAATTATAATTTGCATTACAATTTAATATTAACAGTAATCTCCAAAATCCCGGGTTGTTACAGACTCCTCTCCTTAACAAAATTGCGTCCTCGCAATTTCTAGTGGAAAAGGCTGTAAACAACACAAAAATTCAATCGACAAAGGATAAAAGACAAGCTCAAAACTCAAACCATTCATACTCTCAATATAGAATGGTAGAGAGAAACAAGGAAAAATTCACTTGGTTAATCTAATGGCCCATCAAATGCTAATATAGTGATTAGCAAACCATCGAATTTTCCAAGTAACTCGAAAGAATTTAAAACGATATCCCATCTTCGAATCAAAATCAATGAGATGCCCAACAATTAATCAATCGAAAATGATTGATTTCACAAAACTCTATGAATAGAGTCGGGATCAAACTTAATTAAACCCAAACTCTATGCAACAAAGAAGATCATCAATAAGTTTTTTCGCATAAATATACGGAAAGAACATCCTCACAACAGGGTAGACACAATAGACAAGATTGATAAATCACAAGATGGCTTCTCTCAAGGCCACCAATTCGAACAACCGCGAAAATGCACGTTGTTAATAATATCCCAAATATACTCAAGAGTAAGGATATAAGCTTGAATTATATTTTAATCCAAGATATTTAAAATTTTTAAATCTCTACATCTTTTAATTTTAAGTCTCAATTTTCAACATTTAAAAAATTTCAAACTTTTTACTATATTACTTAGTAAGTTATTTAAAACTCAAATTAAAAGTCCAAATTTCTTCTCTTACTAATAAATTAATTTCCAAAGAAATTCGTAAATCCATAATAATACTCCTCAAAATAAATTAAAGGTTTAAATTCTCTTTACTCTTTTTATTAAACCACTTAAATAATCTTCAAATTCTCTTATAATTCTTCTCTTAAAACATCCAATGTATACAATATAGATTCTAAAATCTCAAAATATACTTCCAATAAAGCATAACTCAAAAATAATCTCATTATATTCTCGTCTTTATAATTTAAAAATAAATAAATGGAATTGCCTCGCCATTGAATCTCTAATAAATAAATATATCCGTTGGCTGTAAAGTTGATCGAACGATCAAAACTGCCTCGCCACTCTATTACTCTTCTCTAAAATTAATGGTTGTAATTACCATTTGAAATAAATTTAATATTTAATCTCAAAATATTATTTTCAAAATCTCAATTTTTAAACACAAACCATCGTGTCTAATTGCATCATCATAGCATTTAGGAGATTCCTATCAATAACGTTGATCAGGCATATCAACCAGAACTCTTAACTACTCGATGGAAAAGTTTATTCAAATTCGCTATAATTATTTTACTTAAAACTCCACTCTTTTATTGTCTTTTCAAAAATCCAATTTATATATTTTGATAACTCAGTGTACCAAAATATATTCATGCAAACCATAGCATCCAATATTCTAATATAATTTATCATAGAATATCAAATAATCACAACAGAGAATATTAAATAATTTAAATAAATGTTGAGGAATCGGATCCCTCCAACCTGTTTCCCTACATCCACAGACGTTAGCACAATATAAAATACCAATTCCACTTCGAGGTGGAATATCGCGGTATATGGGTTTTAAATATAATGTCATCCGCTATTATGCGGCGCATAGGGTCTCATCCGCTATATAATGCGGGAAATCAACCATTCCAAGATATATTATATACTACTGTATATAATATAACAATCAAATCAAATCAATCAATCAATTATTTAAATTTAACCATTTAGATTTAAATCACCAGATGAGTGAGATTAACTCACCTTATTCCGTTTGCATCCCATTTCCAAACCAGCTTGTTTCGGCACAATTCTTCATAATTTACCTTGTATAAACATTTTACATTTTATTAATATTTGAACTTATTGAACAATTACTTCCCTTTGATAACTTTACTTAGCTGATTATTTATTTAAATTACTTTTCCTTTAATAAAATATCCTTTGGCAACTAAAACAAATAAATAAGTTTTATTAAACAAATAAATCTCTATTATTATTTTTTTAAATAATATTTAAAATATGTATACGTATTTTTAATATGGGTATGTGTATATACTTTTATTTTCTCTGTCCAAACTTTAATTACAGGTAATTAAACTTTTATGTATAATACAGGAATGTTACCTATAAATTTAATTACCAAGTAGGAAATAATTACAAATAAATTGTTTTAATTAATTTACTTCCTCACTGTTTTTAAAAGGAATAAAAACTGTAACAAAGAGAGTATATGTAAATTTAAATTGGAAAAATGAGGTTACCTCACAACGAACGGGAAACCAAATCGACGAGCTTCAGCTCAAAATCCCAAATCGCGTCTCAACGAGCTCATCCTCTCGAACGCGCCATGAAACCCTTGCCTCACCTCCCATCGAGAATCCCACTTTGGCTTTTGAAACCCTACCTGCGATGAAAAACCGAAGCTGCTGTAACCCTACCCTGTCGCGACACCGGAGATCGCGACCAAACCCTAGCCTGCTATCCGCTTTCTTCGACAATGACACGAGCGCCCTCACCTTCGTGCGCACGCGAAGGCGCTTGCCACGCCATCACGGATGACTCACACGGTCGCTGCCTCCCTCGAGAATGCGACATCGATTCGATTCGATTGAGTTTGATTTTGAACGAGGTGGATTCGATTTACGAAACAGGAATTACGGCCCCTAAAATTTTCAAACGACCGTTATTTTGCTTTTATCATTTTGTTTTGTTTTTTTTCGAAATCGAACTGATTTGTTTGGTTAATATAACTATATTCAAAAGATCGAATGGCTTCCAAAGGAAGACAGGGTAGCAGTACGATAAGGACACTGGATAGCATGCTTGAATAGGGAATGTTAGAATGTTTGAAAAGGAATATTAAATTTCTGAAAGAAGGGAAAACATTAAGGTAAATATATTATATTATCCAAAATGTTAAAACTTCTCGTTTCATGCAACTAAATATCTCGAACTCCTATCGAAGCGTGCCGCTAGGCGTTTAGAATGTTATACCCCTATTCCGAACGCAATGGAAAAGGTTTCGAGTCCAAATTCGATCGTAAGGGGAAGATAGCTTTTTGAATCGAATTAAAGTATTAAATTTTCGATATAAATTCTATCGCGTTTATATATCATACGCTCACAAAACAACTCCAAACACTACAAAAATTGAAATCCGATAATAACATAATATTACGGAACCAATGGAACTGGTTTCGTCGAAATCTGAGACTGTCCCTTGGAAGGCTATTTTTAAATATCGATTTAAACTAAAAAAATTAAAACTGAACAAACAACTGCTAAATTCAATTTTAAAACTCCTATTATCCTCAGCACTATCAATATAAACCTTACAAGCCTTCAAATTATTTTTAACAGGCTTAAAACTCCAGATTCAACATTTTATCCAACTTCAAATTATTTAATTCAAAATTTTAATTATCAAATAAATAGTGATATTTGGAATTCAAGTTTAAATTAAACTTTCAAATATTTAAAATCAATCAAATATTCCAATTTCAAACATTCAAAAATTCCGGGTCGTCACATATACACTTGATAAAATTACAGGGACAGGTGAGCACAGGTCAAACCCAAAATACCGGGTTCAACTTAAGTGCAATAAAATAATGTCACAATTTTCAGCACAAGGTCAAATCTGAGCTACAAGCTGGATTCATCTCAGGTGCAATTCGAAAGTCAATCCAAATGCAATAAAATGGTCGGGAGCAACATATCATGGATAGTACACATGCCCAGACTCAAGCCAACATGAAACAAGATCAAGTCCAGCTACCACATAAAGGAATAAACACATAAAACATCATGAACCAACTGTGTATACATGAAGGTCACAGTAAAGCATGAAGCAGCTCATATATACAACAAACACAGAGGCAACTGGCATCAAACCATTTCAGCATGACTCGAAGTACAAGTCTATGCAAACAAAACAAGCTACAATGAAGATCAAACTAAATGAAACAGACTACAATACAAGGCACAGTGCACACCAAACCTATATATGATTGACCAGAATAACCAAAGGAATAGCAACAATGTACAAAGGCTACAGGTCTGAAACTCCAAGGCAAGCACAACTAGAAGTATACATGAAGTATATAAAAATGACCAAATTCAATGCAGCAACACCAAGCAGAAGTTACCTCAAAGCAAAATGACATAACCAATGTGCACAGATATAGTATGCAATTATAACACAAGTATAGATTCAACAATACATGCATACAAACATACAAATGTATATATGCACATATATGAATTCACACAAGTATATACACACTGCAAATATAAGTGCAGACAAGCTACAATGGATGATCAAACTCAATAAAATCAACATCAATGATCAAACACTAATGAACTAGTGGCACCAAGTTATTCAAGCAACTCAAACTCAACTGCAATAGAGACAAACAGAGTTCAATATGACCGAAGTCAAATATATGAACTCGAGCAAGTCCAGATATAATGCAACATGAACAAATGATTATGTGGTCTGCAACAATACCAAAGGAGTGACATGAACAATGCACAACAAGCATGCAACTGTGAAATTGGATCGAGCAAGTGTAGACACAAGAGGTACAAGACTGAACCCAACATCGGCAACAAATGAAATACAATGCACAAGAACAAAAACAAAAATGAAACAGAGGTTGCTACAGCGATGAACACAATCAGTGGTAAGGTCAAGTAAGTGACAAAAATTCAAGCTAAAACTGATACTGAACAAGTCAGTGCCAAAATCGTCACAGCATAGTCAAAGCCGTGGAAACCAAGAAATCGAACGAAGTCAAAAATCAAAACCATGAGTGTCAAGTATCAAATTATACGAAATTGATAAAGTCAGAGAAATCATCAGCATCCAAACATAATCGATTGGCCGAAGCACAGTATTGAAAAAATCAAACAACTATCAAACGAACGAAAAATAAGGAGATCGAATCCATATAAAAACCCATAATCATCGTCGGCTAAATCCCATCGAGTTCAATCAAGCATAACAGAAAAGCAAAAAGGAATAAATCACATACCAAATCAAAGTCGAACTCAATCAAATAGAAGCAGCCGAAAGTGTCCCAAGAGGCGATCGATCAACAAATCCTCACGCAAATATCAACCTGATTGATCGACAAAATCGGCAGCTTCGAAAAATCATAAAGCCCTAATTTGGAACGAAGAAGGAACAAAGGAAAACAAGCCGCCATTATACAGAGAAAAAGAAAAAGGAACGGCCGATAAAAGAAATAAAGAAGGCCGGAGTTGTTTTGAAATTGGGCCGGCCTATTTCTTTTATTTATTAAGTTTTAAATTAGGATTTAGTCTCTTTTTTGTTTTTAAATTGTTTTTAAATTTGTATTTCTTTTTAAACGGTTGTAATTACTAGTCGTGTGACTAGAGGACAAACTAAGTGGCGTACTTTGAGAATTCGCAACTCAGTGGCTGAGTTGTGGCAGGGTTTTGAGCGTAGAGTTAGGTTAGTCAGTAGCGGGTGTCGCGATTTGACGTATGTAAGCATGTCACTACTTAATTTCTAGTAGAAACCTTGGGGGTAGCACGTAGCAAGGTTTCGCCGAAGCTGGGTAAATTCTGTGTCGTTCTATTTCTGCATTTATTATTCTGCTATTATCTGTGCTGCTATAATCCTGATTTATCTGTGTTGAAATAATTTTATAAGCTTTTGCTGTTAATTTTTATAATTAACAGCATCACCCTATTCACCCCCTCCCTCTAGGGTGAAATCGATCCTACAAGTGGTATCAAAGCTAGGAATAGAAGTCAACTATTGTTTTAAAAATTCGTTTTTCAAAAATCAGTTTTTGTTTTAAAAATTTCAATTTTTAAAATGGCTTCTTTTAATAATGTTTTTGCTGAGGGTCAATGCATAGTTAGACCACCAATGTTCAATGGTGAATACGCCTACTGGAAAAATAGAATGAAAATTTTTCTAAAAAACATTGACGCTTGGAATATTATTGAGACAGGTTATAGAGCACCAACTATAATTGTAGATAATCAGGAAATAGAGAAACCAAAGGATCAATGGACAGAACTAGAAAATAAATTACAAAATGCTAAAGCTATGTATTCTATTATCTGTTCATTGGATCAATTTGAATTTAATCCTGTCTCATATTGTCTAACTGCGCGAGAAATATGGCACACACTAGAAGTGACTCACGAAGGAACATCTCAAGTCAAAGAATCTCGCCTTGTTATGCTAAGCAGTGAATACGAAAACTTCACCATGGCGAAGGAAGAAAATGTCAAAGAGATGTATGGAAGATTTTCCAATATCATATACAAATCAAAAGCTCTTGAAAAATCATATACATAGTTGGAGATAGTCCGAAAAATCCTCAGAGTCCTTCCGTGAAGTTTTGAAGAAAAAGTGACTGCCATTCAAGAATCGAAAATTTTAAAACAAATGAAAGTTGAAGCACTCATCGGAAATCTCACCACTTATAAGCTAGAAATGAAATTCAAGGAAGAGCGTGAAGGAGGAGATACTCGAAAGAAATCAATAGCTCTCAAAGGAACAACCGAAAGTGATGATGATAACGATGATGATGATGAAGCAGCAGAATTGGAGCCGATAGTAAAGAAATTCAAAAGGTGGAATTACACATACGGAAATCCAGCTTGAAATCAAAAATTAAAAAGCAGAATAGCCAAAATACTAGACTATTCAAAAGAACAGAAGATCATCTGTCATAAGTGCATCCAACCCATACACATCAAGCCCAATTGTCCTCAAAATCGACGCGACTTTAGAAAGAAATCAAAAGGGAGAAGTGTTGCAGCCACGTGGAATACAAATGATGAACATAATCAAAGTACTAGCAGGGAGAGTGAGAAAGTAGATATGTGCCTTCAAGGAAATAAAACTGATAGCGATGATGATGAGCCAAGTGAGGTATCAAAACTTACTCGTTCAGAATTACTTATATATTTCCACGAAGTAAACGGCTGTTTTGAACGACTTAGGGAGAAGTATGCCAAACTTGAATCACAAAAGATACTTTGATAGAGTTAAATAAACAACTTGACCAATTAGTTAAAACCTATCAAAATAGGATCCCTAAGTGTGATAAGTGTCCAACATTCGAAGAAGAAATTGAAAAATCAAAAATAAATATAAAATCACTTGAAAATGAAATTCTGAATTTTAAAGAAAGTGAAAATACTAGGAGAGAAAATTCTATTAAAAAGTGCACACAGTTGTTAAACGAAAATGAATCTCTCAAAACACAAGTCCAACAATTGTCAACAACTTTAGATAAATTTTCCAAAAGTGAAAAATCGTTGAATATGCTCATAGGGAAACAAACTGTTAATACAGTTAGACAAGGACTTGGGTATAATCAATCTAAAAATATTATAAATGAGATCAATCAAGTAAATTTTATGTGCACAATTTGTAGAAAATATGGACGCAATTACAATAGTTGTTGGTATAGACTCAAACAATTGAAAACTATGCCAATTTGGGTTCCATAAGGCACAAATACAAAATCTCTCAAAGTAAAACAAATCTGGGTGCCAAAAGGAAAATATATAAATAGTTTTGGGTCTCCATAAAATTATTTTTCTAAATATTCTGCCACTAACAACCATGGACCTATAAAAACAAATAGGTCACAAAAATCTTTTCCCGTGTAGGTGTGGTGGCAGGTTAAGGAACAACAGTGTTATCTGGATTCTGGCTATTCCAGAAACACAATGGGTGACAAAGCAAAGTTCCTTAGCCTAGTATAAATGTGACAGAATCACAATGGACAACAACGAAAAATATTATGAAGGTAAAACAGGTAATGATATATTTATTTGAACGATATATTAAATGTGATAATCTGCACCGTAATCTTAGTTAAATCAGCCAATAATGTGATGGTGAAATAATGATGATTTTGATTCTGACTTATTTAAAATTGTTGGCCAATTATATTCTTTTGCCAAAAACACTATAAAGATCTCTAGAGCATTTGAATAACTTCATATATATTAGTTTGGATTAATAATAGTGTTTTGTTGAATGATGATACATTTGGTTATAATACGGCTAACTCTATATCCACGGTTTTTGATTATTTACACTGCTTCAATTCAAATTCAAGAAAATGTCATTTAAAAAGCTGTTAAAATTGATTTTGAGATATTTTGTTGCACACTTCATGTTCTGGTCTATCAAATTCAATTAATGATAATTTTAATGAAAGAGAAATTCAGATGCAGATTACACTGGTAATCTAGTTGATAGAAAAAATTCTAGCTGAACGTGATTTTTGTTGAGACATTTAGTAACTGCATCATTTTTCAAAGAAAATATCTGCATATTTTTCAATTAAAATAACTTTCAAATAGCAGAAATTTTTCTCATATAACCCCTTCTAGAAAATCATTTTTGACCATATTTTCAGATCAGTCATTTTGAAAAATTGATTTTATAATTATTTTTGAATTTGATTTTAAATGACTTTTTTGACTAATCTGACTCCTAATAATTATCGAAAAGATAAATAGTGATTGAAAAAGTGATGAGTGTTGATATTTATCTTATATTATGACTCGAGACGGTATAATTAGTAAATTTCTTTAGAAATTTAAACAAGAGTTATAAAACCTTTTGTTGGTAAAAATTCCATGACCATCTCTATTTTTATCATATTTATAACAACCATCAGTCATCAAAATTCAATATAGTTTGTCAATATGTGGTACTTTGAACAGGAATCATTCGTTTTTTCATTTTACATTTTTTAAAATAAAATAATAATAATAATAAATTAAATTAAAAAAAAATCCAAAGTATTCACTCTCATTTAAAAGTCCTCACGGTTATGCATGGGTGAATTACTTGGAATTTGTTATGTGTTTCCATGCTCATTTAAAAGTCCTCATGGTTATGCATGTATGGAACGCATATCAAAATTGATTTTTAAAATAAATAAGTTGATTCTAATCCCATTTAAAAGTCCTCACGGTTACGCATGGTTAGAAGATACTTGAATTCATTTTTTTAAATAAAATTGGAATACTACTAATCTCATTTAAAAGTCCTAACGGTTATGCATGGTTAGTAGATATTCAAATTCCTGATATAAATATACCACAAATAGACACAACTTATGGTTTTATATGATAACATCATTCTGATCATTCTAAAAGTGGAATATGCGCCTAACAAAGTATTTATGATTTTTGTTTGATTTTTTATTGAAATTTAATATTTATATTCGATTGAGTTTTAATGTTGGATTAATATCGATCACATTATCTCTACTTTCTCTAACACTATTACTCTTTTGCTGATAACAAAAGGGGGAGAGAAAAGTTAAGATTTTGTCAAATAAAATCAAGCAAAGGTCAAATATTTTCTATTTGCAGCTAGGCTCATTTGCATATTTTTTAATTGTATGCATATATGTAGGGGGGATTTGTGTAGAGAGGAAGCATTTAAATAGGGAGAGCAATTAGAGTATGTCAATGATCAAATACATTTAACATACTCAAAATCTTAAATATATGTTTGTTATCATCAAAAGGGGGAGATTGTTGAATATGCGATTATATGATTTTTGTTTGATGATAATAAACATATATACAATCGTTTAAATGTATTTGTTAATGTACTATTTTATTTTTCATAGATTAAATAAATATTTGCTGAATATAAATAAATAACATAGAATTTGAATTCAAACAGAAATTTTATTCAAACAAATATTTATTACAATCTTTAAATAGTACAAATTTCAAGCTCTCACTATATATATACAATTTCAATTACAGTACAATTTTGATTACATCACGATTCACATTTACATTTGACCTCATTACATATCTCTCATTCACTCAACTCGTATTTTATCTTCAACTTCACTCCAAATTGAATCCAGCATCTGAGCAATCTGCAAAAATTATATTGACATAGTAAAATTGAAAAGGAAATATTTTTATAGTATAAAATAAAATATGGATGTTGAAAATAATATTTGCCTAAGTTATTTGGGTTGTTCGTCATCATTAAATTTTCAATTCATCATACACGAACAGCTTGTGACATACACAGTGTATCACTATATATGCCACAAGGCCGTGCATACCAATATATACACTTGATAAAATTATAGGGACAGGTGAGCACAGGTCAAACCCAAAATATCGGGTTCAACTCAAGTGCAATAAAATAATATCACAATTTTCAGCACAAGGTCAAATCCGAGCTACAAGCTGGATTCAACTCAGGTGCAATTCGAAAGTCAATCCAAATGCAATAAAATGGTCGGGAGCAACATATCATAGATAGTACACATGCCCATACTCAAGCCAACATGAAACAAGATCAATTCCAGCTACCACATAAAGGAATAAACATATAAAACATCATGAACCAACTGTGTATACATGAAGGTCACAGTAAAGCATGAAGCAGCTCATATATACAACAAACACAGAGGCAACTGGCATCAAACCATTTCAACATGACTCGAAGTACAAGTCTATGCAAACAAAAAAAGCAACAATGAAGATCAAACTAAATGAAACAGACTACAAGTACAAGGCACGGTGCACACCAAACCTATATATGATTGACCAGAAAACCAAAGGAATAGCAACAATGTACAAAGGCTACAGGTCTGAAACTCCAAGGCAAGCACAACTAGAAGTAAACATGAAGTATATAAATGACCAAATTCAATGCAGCAACACCAAGCAGAAGTTACCTCAAAGCAAAATGACATGACCAATTTGCACGGATATAGTATGCAGTTATAACACAAGTATAGATTCAACAAAACATGCATACACACATACAAATGTATATATGCACATATATGAATAACACAAGTATATACACACTGCAAATATAAGTGCAGACAAGCTACAATGGATGATCAAACTCAACAAAATCAGACTACAGGTACAAACCAGAACTGTGCACATCAAAACAGAGCAACATCAGTGATCAAACACTAATGAACCAGTGGCGCCAAGCTATTCAAGCAACTCAAACTCAACTGCAACAGAGACAAACAGAGTTCAATATGACCGAAGTCAAATATATGAACTCGAGCAAGTCCAGATATAATGCAACATGAACAAATGATTATGTGGTCTACAATAATACCAAAGGAGTGACATGAACAATGCACAGCAAGCATGCAGCTGTGAAATTGGATCGTGCAAGTGCAAACACAAGAGGTACAAGACTGAACCCAACATCAGCAACAAATGAAATACAATGCACAAGAACAAAAACAAAAATGAAACAGAGGTTGCTACAGCGATGAACACAATCAGTGGCAAGGTTAAGTTGTAGGATCTAGATTAACCCTAGAGGGGGGTGAATAGGGTTATAGCAAATTTTCTCGATTTAAACACAGAAATAAACTGCAGAAATAAATATGCTGAAAAGTAAATCACACACAAAATTTACCCAGCTTCGGCAACCCCTGCCTACTGCTGCATTCACAGATTTCTATTAGAATTAAACAGTATCACGCTTACAACAACTCTACTAGACTCGCAGACCCTTTTGCTCCCGCTCACAAACACTCTACTAGACTCGCACACCCTGCTCCCGCCTATAGAGTTTCGCTCACTCGCAAACACTGCTCCCGCCTATCGAGCTTTGCAAACTCGCACTCCCTGCTCACTGAACTAATTCAAAATAGACAATCTGACACTACCTAACCTAGGTGGTGATTTACTAACTTTTTGGTTCGTAAAATAAAAAACAATAAATTAAAAACAATAACCCTAAAAAAAACAATATTAATAAAAGCCCAAAACAAAAACCCCCTTTTTTACTTAGACCCTAAATAAAAACTTTAAAAGCTAAACCCCCTTTAATAATTAAGCCGGCCCACTATTCTTTCAACCCGTTCCCTTCTTTTTCTTGTGAAAAAATGTCGGCCTCTCTTTGTTGAATTAGGGCTTCGGCTCTTTCTCGAGTTAGGGCTTCGTTCTGATGCTCGATTCTCTGATTTGATGGCTTGCGTCGCTTGTTCTCTGATATTCGGTTGTGGTTAACTTTGAAATTGTGAATTGTTCGGCTTGCTCGTTGATCGAATTCCTTTCTTGCTCGGTATGTAATGCTTTTGCTTTTACTGATTTTGTGCTTTCTGGAATTCGACACATTGATTGCCGATGATGATTGGGTTACATATGCGTTTAATTTCCTGAATCTTCGATCGTATATATTTATTTGAATTTTTCAATTTTGTGCTTCGGCCATTCGATTATACTTGGATGCTCGTGATTTTTTATTGACCAATTCATTCGTGTAAATCCTTGATTGCTTGATTGACACGGCTTTAAAATTTACTCTCGTGATAACCACGGCTTTGTTGATTTCTTTACCACCACATTTCTGACTTTTTCAAAGAATACGAATTTTGATACTTGCTTTTGTGCATTCTGTAACTTGCTTCTCTGCTACTATATGTATTCATCAATGTTGGCATCTGCATTCCATTTCTCAGTGAACTCCATTTCACTTTATTGCATTTGGTCTCGAGTTTCACTGTTGCATGCACTTGTTGTCGCAGTATTGCTGTTCATATGAACTTGCATTCATTCGAGTTGTATTTACACCACTTCTTGAACTTCAGTAGTTGCTTACTGTTTACATTTACTGTGTTGCACATGTCTCATGCTCGAGCTCTTTGCATACTTCATGACTGTACTGTTCTTTGTTGAGTTGATATATTTGTGGTCTTCATTTGGTGATTTGTACTTGGTGCAGTTTCCATATTTATGCTCGAGCTTGCATGTGTACCACTGATCATACTTGTGATATTCATTTGGGTTTGTGTGTTGTCTCTGACCTGAGCATGTGTACTGTGGCACTGAACTTGATCTCTGTTGTATTCATCTTTGTTCTGCATCACTTGTAGCTTGCTACTGTATCATTGAGTAGCTGTCGTCTGTACTTTTAGTCGAACTTGTATTGGTGCATTGCCGCCATGTTGGTTCGAATTGCACTTGCTCTTTTGTACTACTTCACCATGTCACTTTTTGATTGATGCTGCATCACTTATAGCTTTATGTAATCATGTGTTTGTCTGCATTCACTCTGGCTTGTGTTATGATTGCTGTGAAGTTGCAGTCTGCTTGATGCTGTAGCTTTATGGTTTTGTAGTTGTTCTTCTAGTTGGATATGTTAGTTGCGGCCTTGACTTGTTGTTATTTGTACCTGGTCTCTGTACATTTCTCTGACTGTTTGCATACACTTTTGGTCATGTTGTATTTGGTCTTCATTGACTTCATGTTGCATTATGATGTTGTCTGGACATTTGGTCTTCATGTGAGGTTGTAGCTTTGGTCTTTGTTTGTTTGATCACCTTGCTGTTCCTGTAGTTGGTCACTGATGCAGTTTGAAGCTTTGAACTGTTTGCTTTTGCATTCATTCATTTGTTTATTTAATCATTTGACTGGCTGTTGTAGTCGAGCTGTATTCATGTACAGATGCATTTGGAATTTGAGTTGTCTGCTATCATGAATTCGAATTGGACTTGCTTGATCATTGACTTTCTTTTTGCACTTGCACACTTGCTCTTGTTGGCCACGCACATGAGTTGGCGAGGCAGTGCACACGTGTATGAATGTACACGTGTGTATTGCAGCCACTTATGGTTACCTGTCCCTGTAATATCTATCAAGTGTATATATCGGTGTGCACGGCCTTGTGGCATATACAGTGATACACTGTGTATGTCACAAGTTGTTCGTGTATGATGAATTCAAATTTAAATGATGACGAACAACCCAAATAACTGAGGCAAATATTATTTTCAAAAACCATATTTTATTTTTGAATTGCAAAAATATTTCTTTTTCAATTTTACTGCGTTAGTTTATATTTTTGCAGATTGCTCAGATGCTGGATTCAAACCGGAATGCAGTTGAAGACAAAAATACGAGTGTGAGTGATATGTAGTGAGGTTATCAATGTAAATGTGATGTGATTGTAATCAAAAATGTATATGTATAGTGAGAGCATGAATTTGTACTATTCAAGTTTGTAATAAATATTCGTTTGAATAAAATATTCGTTTGAATTCAAAAAACTGTGTAACTTGTTCTGTTTGAATTCAAATTCAAATTCCGTTTAATTTATTTTATTCAACAGATATTTATCTAACCAAATACATACTATACAAAATATTTGTTTGAATAAAATTCCTGTTTGAATTCAAAATCTGTTTAACTTGTTTTGTTTGAATTCAAATTCAAATTCTGTGAAATTTAATTTTATTCAACAAATATTTATTTAAACTATGAAAAAATAAAATAGTACATTACCAAATACATTTATATGAATGTATATATGTTTATTATCATCAAACAAAAATCATATAGCGCAAAGCGCATATTCAACAATCTCCCCCTTTTGATGATAACAAACATATATTTAAGATTTTGAATATATTAAATGTATTTGATAATTTCATTTGCTCCCCCTATTTGAATGCTTCCTTTATATGTGATACTCCCCCTACATATATGGCTCCCCCTATATATATGCATACAAATAAAAATATGTAAATGAGCCTATATGCAAATTGAAAGTTATTTGACCTTTGCTTGATTCTATTTGACAAAATCTTAACTTTTCTCTCCCCCTTTTGTTATCAGCAAAAGAATAACAGTGTTATAAAAATAGGGATGAAGTGATAGACATGAATCAAACATTTAACTCAATTAAATATAAATATCAAATTTCAATAAAACTCAAACAAAAATCATAATTACCCTTGTCAAACGCATATTCCACTTTCAGAAGTGATGGAGATAGAATCATCAAAAATTCATATAGATATGTCTATTTGTGGTATATTTATTTCTGGAAATTTGAATATCTACTAACCATGCATAACCGTTAGGACTTTTAAATGAGATTAGTAGTATTCCAATTTAATTTTAAAAAATGAAATCAAGTATCTTCTAACCACGCATGACCGTGAGGACTTTTAAATGGGATTAGAATCAACTTGTCTATTAAATCAATTATTTTTAATATGCGTTCCATACATGCATAACCGTGAGGACTTTTAAATGAGCATGGAAGCACATAATCAAAAAATCAAGTAATTCACCCATGCATGACCGTGAGGACTTTTAAATGAGAGTGAATACTTTGGATATTTATTTTTAATTGCTGAATATAAGAAATTGAAGCACAAATAATTTCCTTCACCGATTTAAAGATATTGAAGAACAAATGATTTCCTTTGTAAACTACCACAAATTTACATATTAAATATGATTTTGATGAGTGATGTTCGATAGAAAGATGATAGAAATAGAAATGGTCATGGAATTATTATCCAACAAAAAGTTTTTATAACTCTTGTTATGAAATTCTAAAGAAATTTTTAATTATACTTTCTCGAGTTATAATATATGATAAATATCAACACTTATCTCTTTTTCAATCACTATTTATCTTTTCGATAATCAAAGGGAGTCAGATTAGTCAAACTTGTCATTAAAATCAAATTAAAAATTATAAAATCAATTTTTCAAAAATAATTAAGCTGTAAATATGGTCAAACATGATTTCTTGAGGGAAGTTTTATAAGAAAATTTTCTGCTATTTGAAAATTATTTCAAGTGAAAAATATGCAGATATTTTCTTTAAAAAAAAAACGATGCAGCAAATAAATGTTTCACAAATTAATCACGTTACACTAATAATTTTTCTATCAACTATATTACCAGTGTAATCCGCATCTGAATTTAAATTTCACTCAATATTCACTTGTTGAATCAAACCATGAGATGTGCACCAAAAATTTCAAAACATCATTCTTTTGAATTTTGAATTTAAGCCGTGTTAACACTCAAAATAAATATCATGATGATAAATTCAGAAACCAGAGGATAAACAATTATTTTCATGAGTAATCAACAGTCAATCAACATCATAATTATTTCAAAAACAATTTCTTAAAATCCTTTTTCTCATGAATTTGAAATCGTGCAAATTTACAAGCAGTGATCAAAATGTCAGAACCAATATATCTACGTGTAGCATGAGTAACCAGCATTTGACTGAACAAATTTATATAAATTAGTTCAAAAATTTAAAATCTGGTTGGTCATCAATTAAGCACAAATTAATGTCATAAATAAGAACAAGTCAAAAAATCATATCAATTAAATCCGAATCAGTCAACCATCATAATTACTCCAAGTAATTCTTATTTAAAGATGGTTAGTCATTATTTTTTTAAAAAATCATAGCATCAAAATCATCATCTTTTGTTCATCTCAATATTGGCTGATTTTAATTTAGAGTATGGTGCAGATAATCACATTTAAAAAACAATTACCTGTTTTACCTTTACGATAATTTTTCGAGATTGCCCATTGTGATTCTGTCACCTTTATACTAGGCTAAGGAACTTTGTTTTGTCGCCCGTTGTGTTTCTGGAACAGCCGAAATCCAGAGAACACTGTTGTTGTTCCTTAGCCTGCCTCCACACCTACACGATAAAAGATTTATGTGACCTATTTGTTTTTATAGGTCCATTGTTGTTAGTGGCAGAATATGAAAAATATGTTTTTGGAGACTCAAAACTATTTATACATGTTCCTTTTGGCACCCAAATTTGTTTGACTTTCAAAGATTTTATATTTGTGCCTTTTGGAACCCAAATTGGTATAGTTTTCATGTGTTTGGGTTTATACCAATAATTATTTCGATTATGTCCAAATTCTTTACAGAACGTGCTCATTAAATTGACTTGATTAAATTTTGTGTTCCTATGACTATGATTTTCAACATGATTTCCAATTATTTCATATCGAGCAGCACTTTTACCTTTATCATCATCTTGTGATTTTCCAAAACCTAGTCCTTTTCTATTGTTAGCAAAAATTTGATTTCCCAATAGCATGTTGAAAGATTTTTCGCCTCTTGAAAAGTTATTCAAAGATTTCTCAAGATTTTGGACTTTGGTTTTTAATGTTGTATTTTCAGCGACAAGTGAGGTGCATCGATTTATAAAGTCCTTTTTTCTAGTGTCAATGTTTTCTTTAAGACTCAAGTTTTCTTTTTCAAGGTTCTCAGAGTTATTCCTAATTTTTGATAGTTCCGAATCTAAAATTTTACATTGGTTACATTCTAGGTTTTGAATATTTTCAAGTTCAGTTTTTAACCTAAAATTTTCACGAGCAAATTCTCTCCTATCAGATTTCAGTTTTTCAATTTTAGATTCAAGAGTATCCACTACCTTAGTAAGATCAGAACACATAAAAACAAGTTCTTTATAAGAAAACTCACCTGCCTCACTAGATTCGTCGGAGGTTGCTTCTGATTCTGATTTTGCCATGCAACATAAGTTAGCCTCCTCTGGGCTGCTATCCGAAGCTTCCTCTCCTTCTTCATCATCCCAAGTCGCTGCAAATACCTTCTTCGCCTTTTTCTTTTCTTTGTTGTTTTTGAGAAGTGGGCATTTTGGTTTGATGTGGCCAGGCTTGTTGCAGTTATAACATATCAGTTCATTATCAGAATTTTCGGAATCTTTTGACCTATTGCCCTTTGTTTTCTTCTTGCGTGGCTTGAATCTAGACCATCTTCTAAGATTATTGACAGCCATTGCAAGCTCTTCAATTGGATCTTCTTCATCGCTTTCTTCTTTACTTTTTAAAGCAATCATCTTCTTCTTTGGTTCGGAGTTGTTGCGTTCTTCCTTTGCTTTTAACTCAAGCTCATATGTCATCAGGTTGCCAATCAACTCCTCCATGCTTAGTTTGCTCAGATCTTTTGATTCTTGGATTGCTGTGACTTTTGCCTCAAAGTTCATTGGTAAAACTCGTAGTATCTTCCGCACAAGCTCTACCTCAGTGAATACCTTCCCAAGTGCTCTAGCATTGTATACCAAGGTTGAAAAGCGTCCAAACATATCCTTTATGCTCTCGTCTTTGTCCATTACAAAGTTTTCGTATTCATTGCTAAATAGGGCTAGCCGAGACTCCTTGACTTGAGAAGTTCCTTCGTGTGTCACCTCCAAAGTATGCCATATTTCCTGTGCTGTTGTACAATGAGAAATTCTATTAAATTCATTTTTATCAAGAGCACATATCAAAGCATTCATGGCTTTAGCATTTGTCGTTTTCAATTTCTTATCGTTTGCATCCCATCTATCCTTAGGTTTAGGAATCTCAGTACCACCAACGATTATAGTGGGAGGTTTATAGCCAGTTTCAATAATATCCCAAACATCATAATCTACGGAACTAAGATAAATACTCATCCTAACTTTCCAATAAGCATAATCGTTCCCGTTAAACATGGGTGGCCTAGCAATAGATTGCCCCTCAGAAAAAGCATTATTTTGTAGACTCATGACTCTAGAGTTAAAAAATATAAACCTCGCTCTGATACCACTTGTAGGATCTAGATTAACCCTAGAGGGGGGGTGAATAGGGTTATAGCAAATTTTCTCGATTTAAACACAGAAATAAACTGCAGAAATAAATATGCTGAAAAGTAAATCACACACAAAATTTACCCAGCTTCGGCAACCCCTGTCTACTGCTGCATTCACAGATTTCTATTAGAATTAAACAGTATCACGCTTACAACAACTCTACTAGACTCGCAGACCCTTTTGCTCCCGCTCACAAACACTCTACTAGACTCGCACACCCTGCTCCCGCCTATAGAGTTTCGCTCACTCGCAAACACTGCTCCCGCCTATCGAGCTTTGCAAACTCGCACTCCCTGCTCACTGAACTAATTCAAAATAGACAATCTGACACTACCTAACCTAGGTGGTGATTTACTAACTTTTTGGTTCGTAAAATAAAAAACAATAAATTAAAAACAATAACCCTAAAAAAAACAATATTAATAAAAGCCCAAAACAAAAACCCCCTTTTTTACTTAGACCCTAAATAAAAACTTTAAAAGCTAAACCCCCTTTAATAATTAAGCCGGCCCACTATTCTTTCAACCCGTTCCCTTCTTTTTCTTGTGAAAAAATGTCGGCCTCTCTTTGTTGAATTAGGGCTTCGGCTCTTTCTCGAGTTAGGGCTTCGTTCTGATGCTCGATTCTCTGATTTGATGGCTTGCGTCGCTTGTTCTCTGATATTCGGTTGTGGTTAACTTTGAAATTGTGAATTGTTCGGCTTGCTCGTTGATCGAATTCCTTTCTTGCTCGGTATGTAATGCTTTTGCTTTTACTGATTTTGTGCTTTCTGGAATTCGATACATTGATTGCCGATGATGATTGGGTTATATATGCGTTTAATTTCCTGAATCTTCGATCGTATATATTTATTTGAATTTGTCAATTTTGTGCTTCGGCCATTCGATTATACTTGGATGCTCATGATTTTTTATTGACCAATTCATTCGTGTAAATCCTCGATTGCTTGATTGACACGGCTTTAAAATTTACTCTCGTGATAACCACGGCTTTGTTGATTTCTTTACCACCACATTTCTGACTTTTTCAAAGAATACGAATTTTGATACTTGCTTTTGTGCATTCTGTAACTTGCTTCTCTGCTACTATATGTATTCATCAATGTTGGCATCTGCATTCCATTTCTCAGTGAACTCCATTTCACTTTATTGCATTTGGTCTCGAGTTTCACTGTTGCATGCACTTGTTGTCGCAGTATTGCTGTTCATATGAACTTGCATTCATTCGAGTTGTATTTACACCACTTCTTGAACTTCAGTAGTTGCTTACTGTTTACATTTACTGTGTTGCACATGTCTCATGCTCGAGCTCTTTGCATACTTCATGACTGTACTGTTCTTTGTTGAGTTGATATATTTGTGGTCTTCATTTGGTGATTTGTACTTGGTGCAGTTTCCATATTTATGCTCGAGCTTGCATGTGTACCACTGATCATACTTGTGATATTCATTTGGGTTTGTGTGTTGTCTCTGACCTGAGCATGTGTACTGTGGCACTGAACTTGATCTCTGTTGTATTCATCTTTGTTCTGCATCACTTGTAGCTTGCTACTGTATCATTGAGTAGCTGTCGTCTGTACTTTTAGTCGAACTTGTATTGGTGCATTGCCGCCATGTTGGTTCGAATTGCACTTGCTCTTTTGTACTACTTCACCATGTCACTTTTTGATTGATGCTGCATCACTTATAGCTTTATGTAATCATGTGTTTGTCTGCATTCACTCTGGCTTGTGTTATGATTGCTGTGAAGTTGCAGTCTGCTTGATGCTGTAGCTTTATGGTTTTGTAGTTGTTCTTCTAGTTGGATATGTTAGTTGCGGCCTTGACTTGTTGTTATTTGTACCTGGTCTCTGTACATTTCTCTGACTGTTTGCATACACTTTTGGTCATGTTGTATTTGGTCTTCATTGACTTCATGTTGCATTATGATGTTGTCTGGACATTTGGTCTTCATGTGAGGTTGTAGCTTTGGTCTTTGTTTGTTTGATCACCTTGCTGTTCCTGTAGTTGGTCACTGATGCAGTTTGAAGCTTTGAACTGTTTGCTTTTGCATTCATTCATTTGTTTATTTAATCATTTGACTGGCTGTTGTAGTCGAGCTGTATTCATGTACAGATGCATTTGGAATTTGAGTTGTCTGCTATCATGAATTCGAATTGGACTTGCTTGATCATTGACTTTCTTTTTGCACTTGCACACTTGCTCTTGTTGGCCACGCACATGAGTTGGCGAGGCAGTGCACACGTGTATGAATGTACACGTGTGTATTGCAGCCACTTATGGTTACCTGTCCCTGTAATATCTATCAAGTGTATATATCGGTGTGCACGGCCTTGTGGCATATACAGTGATACACTGTGTATGTCACAAGTTGTTCGTGTATGATGAATTCAAATTTAAATGATGACGAACAACCCAAATAACTGAGGCAAATATTATTTTCAAAAACCATATTTTATTTTTGAATTGCAAAAATATTTCTTTTTCAATTTTACTGCGTTAGTTTATATTTTTGCAGATTGCTCAGATGCTGGATTCAAACTGGAATGCAGTTGAAGACAAAAATACGAGTGTGAGTGATATGTAGTGAGGTTATCAATGTAAATGTGATGTGATTGTAATCAAAAATGTATATGTATAGTGAGAGCATGAATTTGTACTATTCAAGTTTGTAATAAATATTCATTTGAATAAAATATTCGTTTGAATTCAAAAAACTGTGTAACTTGTTCTGTTTGAATTCAAATTCAAATTCCGTGTAATTTATTTTATTCAACAGATATTTATCTAACCAAATACATACTATACAAAATATTTGTTTGAATAAAATTCCTGTTTGAATTCAAAATCTGTTTAACTTGTTTTGTTTGAATTCAAATTCAAATTCTGTGAAATTTAATTTTATTCAACAAATATTTATTTAAACTATGAAAAAATAAAATAGTACATTACCAAATACATTTATATGAATGCATATATGTTTATTATCATCAAACAAAAATCATATAGCGCAAAGCGCATATTCAACATAAGTAAGTGACAAAAATTCAAGCTAAAGCCGAAACCGAACAAGTCAGTGCCAAAATCATCACAGCATAGTCAGAGCCGTGGAAACCAAGAAATCGAACCAAGTCAAAAATCAAAACTGTGAGTGTCAAGTATCAAATTATACAAAATTGATAAAGTCAGAGAAATTATCAACATCCAAACATAATCGAATGGCCGAAGCACAATATTGACAAAATCAAACAACTATCAGACGAACGAAAAATAAGGAGATCGAATCCATATAAAAACCCATAATCATCATCGGCTAAATCCCATCGAGTTCAATCAAGCATAACAGAAAAGAAAAAGGGAATAAATGACATACCAAATCAAAGTCGAACTCAATCAAATAGAAGCAGCCGAAAGCATCTCAAGAGACGATCGATCAACAAATCCTCACACAAATATCAACCTGATTGATCGACAAAATCGACAGCTTCGAAAAATCACGAAGCCCTAATTTGGAACGAAGAAGGAATAAAGGAAAACAAGCCGCCATTATACAGAGCAAAAGAAAAAGGAACGGCCGATAAAAGAAATAAAGAAGGCCGAAGTTGTTTTGAAATTGGGCCAACCTATTTCTTTTATTTATTAAGTTTTAAATTAGGGTTTAGTCTCCTTTTTTTTAAATTGTTTTTAAATTTGTATTTCTTTTTAAATGGTTGTAATTACTAGTTGTGTGACTATGGGACAAACTATGTGGCGTAGTTTGAAAATTCACAACTCAATGGCTGAGTTGTGGCAGGGTTTTGAGCGTACAGTTAGGTTAGTCAGTAGCGGGTGTCGTGAGTTTACGTGTGTAAGTGTTGGGGGCAGCACGTAGGCAGGGTTTTGCCGAAGCTGGGTAAATTCTGTGTTGTTCTATTTCTGCATTTATTATTCTGCTATTATTTGTGCTGCTATAATTCTGATTTATCTGTGTTGAAATAATTTTATAAGCTTCCGTAATTAATTTTTATAATTAACAGCATCACCCTATTCACCTCCCCTCTAGGGTGAAATCGATCCTATAGAAGGAGGCTTAGTCTAGGCAGAAAAGTTGTGCAAATAAGCGACGAAAAAGATTTGGAGTTTTCACTTGAGGACCAGGTTTTCATCAAAGTATCACCGATGAAGGGTGTGCTTAGATTTGGGACGTCCGGGAAGTTATCTCCTAGGTTTATAGGACCTTTTTCTATTCTTGAGAGGATCGAGAAGCTTGCATATAAACTTGAGTTACCGAGTAGTTTGGCAAGTGTCCATGATGTTTTTTATATTTCTCATCTCAGAAAGTGTGTTAAAGACCCGAAGACTTCTATTACACCGGTAGTGCTGTATGATTTAGTGGTAGAACCGGACTTGATCATAGTGAGGAAGCCGGTTCGCATTGTTGCAAGAGATGAGAAGAGGCATGGAACCAAGACAGTCAGATTAGTCAAAGTCCAGTGGAGTGAGGATGACAGAGACTGTACTTGGGAGGTTGAGAGCAGGATTAGAGATATTTAATTGTTGGAACCATATATAAAAAGGTTATCCACTATAATTTCCATAAATTAGTCCAAAACAAAAGATTTAACTTTAAAATATAAAAGATTTCATCGTTTGGAATTATAAGAATATGTAGGTGATATTTATTATGCTCAGATCATATTCAATTTGTTGCCTACAACTCATATTCAATTATCCAGTTAGGCATTAAATCATATAAATACCGATGGGATAATTTTCATACTATAACAATCTATAAAATTTCTCACTCGTCTTTTAAAAGCAATTTAAATCTTCAGATCTGAAGTAGAACCATTGATTCATCTCCATTTTCTTTTTAATCCAAGAGATATGTATAAAAGGGATATATAGACATTAGAATTATGGGCTTTATCTGTCTTACTAGAGTTGATCATTTGTTGTTGAATCCAAATATGGGCTCCATGCTTGGCTCCAGCTTGTGTTCTAGAATGTTCATCTGATCGAATGCGTGCTTAAAGATTACATTGACTGCATTGCCTGTGTCAACCAGAATCTTAGAGACAATAGGTAATCCAATCTGTGTGATAATCATCAAAGGATTGTTATGACGATGGTGAACCTCCTTTCTTAGCTCTCATGGAGTGACAACAAAATTAGACATCTGAACGTTGATACGTGGATTCTTCATTGGGTGTTCCTCTTGGACGGAGTAAATCCTTTCTTTTGCTTCATTAATGTACCTGCTTCGGATCCCCTTGCTTTTTCCTGCTGGATGCGTCCCACCATGTATCACATCAATCCTGTTGATGGGCGGTCCCAAGCTTAGAGGGTCCTCATCTTCCAGCACATTTACAACATTTCCTGGGTGTTTTTTCCCCTAAATGATCAAGTTTTGAACTACTGGACTCGATTAGTCAAACTTAGCACACTTAATCATTAGATCTTCAAAGCTACCCCCCCCCCTCGAAAAAGCTAATATCGGACGGTGTCAAAAAGTTTAAAGGTTGGAAAAAACCAGTTTTTCTTTCTCCGATGTTTCCCAAACATCAGTGGGATCTTTTCTTCCCTCCATATTTATACTTTCGTTGTCTTCTTTCCATTTTGTTATTTTTTCTTATGTAATCTTCATCTAATACCAGGTTCTCCTACCAAGGAACTTAACAAGGCAGACAGAAGAAAGGCGGTGTCGCTTAATACCTAGATTCAGGTATAATAAAGTTAGGGGTAGATAAAGACCTGAAATCAAGATTCAGGTATTAGTAAACGAAGTGCTAAAATGGATATCCTGAAACCAAGATTCGGGTATTAGTTGATGAAATTCAGATATGACAGATCTGAAACCCAGATTCGGGTATTAAAAAATGATGTTTAGAAATGAAAATCTTGAAACTCGAATTTCAGTAACAATAAGTGAATTTCTATTCCAGTCCTTTGCTTTCCGTCCTCGTCGACATGTATGAACCCTTCAGGTTTTGAAAATGTAGAAATAATCTGATTATCTGTCTCTCGAGCTTGGACGTCTTAGTCTATGATTGGACATGCCTTTCCTTGAGCTTGAACATCTTAGTTCATGATTTAATGTGCCTCTTCTCAAGCTTAGACATCTTAGTCCATCGCTGAATGTGCCTCCTCTTAGGCTTGGGCATCTTAGTCCATTGTTGAATGACCCTCTTATTGGGCTTGGACATCTTAGTCCATTGTTGAATGACCCTCTTATTGGGCTTGGACATCTTAGTCCATTGCGGGTGCTCTTGGTTAGCTTATCTTGGAAGCTGGAACCAAGGACTTACGTGACCTCCCTCAAGAAGGTGTCCTACCCTGGCCCTTTTGTAGTACGGATAGGGGCTTGTTCAGTGCTTTACCCTGGCCATCTTATGGCACAGATAAAGGCTTACTCCATCCTCCCTCTAGGAGGTGCCTTACCCTGGCCATAGCATGGCGCGAATAATGGCTTGTTCGATGCTTTAACCTACCCATCTTATGGCACGGATAATGACTTACCCCGTCCTCCCTCTAGAAGGTGCCTTGACCTGACCAGAGGCGCGGCCAAGGGCTTATCCGGTGCTTTAACTTGGCCACCTTATGGCGCGGCTAAAGGCTTACACGCCCTGCCTCTAGGAGGTGCTCTGCTCTGACCAACTCGACGCAGACATAGGCTTTTCTACCATCTTAGGTAGACTACCATCTTATGTAGTATCCAAATATAAGGAGCATTTCACTCCCACCCTGTAGACTTTTCTTTGAAAAGTAACTCTTTATTGATTCTTTCTCAAATTTTCTTTACATATCCTTTGATCTCTTCTTGTGGAAAGAAATTTATGATCATCCCTTCCAAAGCTCGGCAATGGTTAGTTTCATGACCATTCATCATGTGGTGATGATAATAGGATCCTCCCAAGTTTCTTTCATGTTTTGGCCTCTTTATCTATGATGGTCAGTGGTTAAGCTCATCCTTTGTAAGCAAGTAGACATTCTCTATGGAAGTTGTTAAGTTGCATTCCTTTGGAAGTCTGGACTTGAAGCTTAATTATTATCGAAAGGCATGGTTGTGCTCCTCTTATATGAGTTGTCTTGTAAGTGGTTCTGACTCCGATAGCTCTTGTTCATTGGTTTCGATGATGCTGGTTATGCGTGTGCTCTTGTTTCTGATCTGATGCGGAACCCTCCTGGACCACATTGGTTTCGACCGATTCGAAAGGCTTATTATAGCTTTCGAAGGGGTTTCTCATGATGATACTCACTTTCAAGCACTTTGAATGAAGGCGAAACCATTGGTTTCAAATGGCTTGGCATATGTTCATAGAGCCGTTCTTCATTGTCTTCGGAAGGTATGGCTTCGACTTAATCAAAATATCTTCATCTAGTTACAAAGTGGTTAATGGAGGTGGTATGGTGCTTTCGACTCTTTCATCTCCTTCGAAAGGTAAGAACCTTCTAGATATTGATTAGAGAAATCTTCCGACACCTTCGAAAGGTTTTGAAGCTTCCAGACTTTAATGGTAGCATCCCTTCGACTGTTTCAAAAGGTTTAGCTGGTGTTTTTCTTTCTTGCTTTATTTTGTTCTCTGCTTGTAATGGTTTCGACTAAGTCGAAAGGTGATTTTTGGAGTAACACATTCCTGGGACATTTTGACTAAGTTGAAAGGTCCTTTATTAACCTTTCGCCTTTATTGAACCTTGAGCAGTGCTTTCTTCACAACACCTTTCGACGCTGTCGAAAGGTTTCCAAATGCGCCTTCTCCTCCATGTTGCCTTATTGTTTCTAGAAGTAAGACTGAAGCCTCCAACTCTGTTGATAGATTATTCACACTAGTTTCAAAGATATTTAAGTAGCAATAGTTCGATGATGTTGAATAGACTTCGAATGTATGCTTGAGAATCGAGGCGGAATCTCCCCTTAATATTATTGGTCATGATCAGTTCGAAAGGTTTGTATATGGTTTCAAAAGGGTTGTGATAGGAGCGAAACCTCTAGTTCCGAAAGGTTTGATGCATAAGTAAGAGATTACCATCTATTGCTTCCGAATGGGGTTCCGAAGCTGTTCTTGCTTGCTCATCTATGTCGAAAGGTTTAAAGTGGCGGAAGGGTATGCCTGTTTCCATCCGAGTCAAAAGCCTCCATACTGTATAAGCAGCCGGTGCCTTCGACTCCTTCGAAACCTTCTTAAAGCCTTCGAAATGTCTTCTTATGACCATTGTGAAACCCATGCCTGTTACTTCATCGAAACTCGCTCTTATTAACCTTCTTACATACTTCTTCTATTGAGTAGATTTTATGGCTAATAGCACACATCAAGATGCTTACTTTTATCATAGATCAAAATTAAAGCTTTTAAGTTTGACTATAAAATCCATGAGACTATTACCAAATCCCACATATTTTCGTAGGAATGGTCGATTTTAGCTAAAATGGAACTAAAACCTAACACCATCATTACCTATAATTAATAGAATAAAGATATAACTAAAAGGATAGACTGAAAAAAGCGCACTAAGTCTATAATAAAAGGATTAAAAACGATCAAAGATCGAATATTCACATAACTGAACAAAGCATAATGAGCAGATGCTAGCTCGATAATGATATTACACAATAGCTAAAGCCGTAAGCATCATGAACGAGCAGTGAAAATACTAGTAATAAATGTTGTCGTACCTCTCACGACAGTTCAAACAGGAGAGGCGCATATTTAGGGTTCCAGGCAGAGGCTAGGGTTTCATGATTCAAAAGTTAACAACGGTTGATGACAAAGGTTACGAGTTTCGTAATGCTAACGATGGAGGTTAAGGATTTAATGGTGGTTGCGTTTAGGGATTGGGATCGAGTGTTGACGACAGAGGCTAGCGTTTCCCTATTCAAAAGTTGACGAAAGTTGACGACAGAAGTTAGCCGTTTCACGAGTTGATCGATCGTTGACCATTTGGAGATGGATATCTGAAGGAGGAAAGAAGATAGTATTTTCCGAAGGAGGCAGCAACGAAGTAAATAAAGTTCATTTTTTCCCGCACAAAATATTTCCCGTATTTTCATTGAATAGCGTTGAGTAGACGTATTAATTTATCGCAGCGTTAGAAACCACAATTTGCATAGCATTGGAAGGAGGAAATGCGGAAACGCTATGTATTTGTGCTATTAAAAGCCCGTATTTTTGTAATGGAAAGTGATATTTTTAGATGGAGTGTAATAGTTTTAAGTAGTGATTTAAAATGACAAAGGAATGAAAACATAGATTTTAACATTTATTATTGTAATAAAAGTTTTCGAAAAAGCAAGAAAGACATAGACTATAACACTGTTGTTATAGTAAGTGACTTCCGAAAGAATTTTTTTTATATAGTTTATGGGATTTATGTAAATATAAATATTCGAATCCCTATACTATTATTTTGGGTTGTTGTAACGAAGTTTTACGCAACATTCATTTTGAGCCAATAAAACGTGTTTTGGAAAATATGAAGCTTTCCTCAAATGATTTGTAAATATACTTAATACGGATTTAAGTGTATGAAGATATTTTCTAAGTGTCGAAAACAAAATGATTTGTAAATATATTTATTATGAATTTAAGTATATAGAGATATATTCCAAGTGTTGAAAACAAAATGGTTTGTGATATAATTACACCGTTGGAATAAGTACATGGAAATGTTTTTCAAATATTGGAAGATTAAAATGGTTTTGAGAACATATCTTTTTAAAGATATTTTGAGAAAAATATTTGGAACATGATTTACTTAATAAAACTTTAATTAAACATGCCTAATGACTGCTCGTGTGCTAAATTGTATTTTTGGCCATTTTTGGTTCCTTGACTTGATGTGGAACTGATTAGTTGTGCACTTAGTACGAGGTCAATTTAGTAGTCTTGATTATCATTTGGTGTTAAAAGTGATGATTCGAGTGGTGCGGAGTGACTATGGTATTCCAATCTACTGAGCTTCCTTCTTGGCCGAAGGATAGCAAGTCGAGAGTTGGGAATGTGATATGTCTACGAGAATTGGTTTTCTTATGAGGTTGAGGGCTCTTATCGATTGTTGGTCCAGAGAGACCGGGATCAGATTTATCTGAAAACACTTACCTGAAACTAATGATTTTAAGTCTACCTTGTAATGATGAGTTCTCCTCCCTTTGAAACCTTCTCAATTCGGCAGATTGCTAACCCTAGAACCACAGACCCTTTGCTATCAAATAGCTATTGATTTAAAATTGAATTGATCTGAGTTATGATGGAATAATAACAGATACAGTTCGACCACCATATGGATAGAGGAGGCGGACAAAGGTCATTGCAAAGTTTTAGTTCTGGTTTCTTTTATAATGGTTGAATTAAAGAGAAAAGTAGATGACATCACTTACCTTTTCTCACCCAATCTTAATCATCCATTCTAAACATTTTTGCCATATTTTAACTACCCCCATGCTATGCATTTGCTACCGAAATTTGCCTCTAACATCATGGGCTAATATCCTATTTAAGCCTAGGTAAATTTCTTTAATTAAATCCAATTTAATTCCTTGTTGGTATCTCATATCAGTTGATATATATATATATATATATATAACTATTATAAATATATATACAACATTATCTATTTCTCAAATTTTATTCAAATTTTATAATTGATATTTCATAAATATTAATTAATTTAATTAATTTATAATAATTATAAACTAATTAAATTGCTTGGTCTAAAGAGAATTTAACATTTCAGTTGTGTGACTCATGGGTGTAAATTCGGTCAGCGATTAACATTGAATTATTTAAATGTTAACGTTCAGACGTCACTTAGCAGGTGGTGTGATATTTTGACCAAATTTATCGCTTACTTATTTTTAGTAAAAGTTCAATTTTACGTTACTAAGCATTAGCCGGTTATGACTTTTATTTTACATCAATTCTCTTTGTAAAATTTATATCACTTTGGACTTAAGGAATTTGATAATGATCAAAATTTCGATATTGTCAAAATTCAACTCTATAGTCCAAACACTAAGCCATTGGTTCAATAAAATAATTATTATTAATGAAATACTATGGCTAGAGACGTTGACTTTGAGTTGACCGTGATATTAACCCATATAACCGATGAGACGAATCCTCTTCTGAATAATGCTTTGCTTTCAATACTTCCACTCACCCAACTATAGTCATTCGATGGACGTCATGCCTTAAATTGACTCTAATTAAATCAGTTGCAATATTCTTAAGTCGAGAGAACTTGTAAATTAGTCACATCAATATTTTCTATTTGACCTTAGTCATACTAACTGAAAGAAAACTATCGAGTGAGTCATTCCATAGGAATTCAATAATTATTGATACATAACCTCTAGATGCTCCAACAACCATGAGTAATACACTATCTGACAGTTCGAGAGCGTTATGTACTCCAGTCCCAATTGATACATCGATATGTAGTCTCGATGCATTTTGACTAGAAACATATAAAATGGTGTATTTATATTCATTATGATAAATTACTCACGGTTACGGCACTTTTTAACTACCATCACAAAATATATCATTTTTGAATTTTTTATTAAAAATATACTTTTAATTAAATTGATTAATTAAGGTAACACATTATATCAAGTATATATTATAAAAAGAAAATATATTTTATTTTAAACAAGATTGATTAACGAGTTAGATATATGAAACAAACCACACAACTGCCCCTAGGACATAACATTAACTCTATTATAATGAAGCTTTTTTTGCCTCGGTTATATTCTCCTATATCCTCGCTTTATCCCGTTATAACTTTTTACTCCTTCATTACTAGAGAACCGCTTGATGCTTTAATTGCATGGTCCGCAATACAAAACCAAAAGCTTTCGCTTGCACTAAAGTCCTCATACAATAGGGACACAAACTCAACAACTCCTTAGAAAATGAAAAGTACTCAAATTCAAGCTTCAAGATCAGTGCGGGTGTTTCAGATAAATGCTTCTACAAAAGATCAAGGGGTATCACACAAGTAAAACTTGGAACTCCATCAATGAGTGACCGGTGCATTTTAATTCTCTTATCATTCTAAAATGAACAATGTATTTTTTGTAGAAAAGAAAGTTGAAGGTATGTACTGACGTTGAATCAAGAAAGAGAATGTTGGCTGTCATGAGAGAAAATGCACTGGTTAATAGTTAAACTAAGGATGTTATCAAAATAGAGGTTGATGACTGGAACTATAATGAATGACAATGAAAATAAGGAGATTTACTATATTTGAAGCTTTACTCACTAGGACATTTATCAAAATTGTTACTTTAGTAGTTGAAAAAGCTTGCTGTGGTCGATTTGTAAGGTCTTGTTGAATATATATTCCTGTATGATTGCTAAAAAGGGAGCATATAATGTTTGAAGTCTAAACTGACAGCACTAGCATATACACACACACCGTACGGATGAACATACTTATGGACATATATACCCTCTGTTGAGTTATTTATGAGTTGGGTTTGATCAGCCCTCTGGAATTTTTACGCAATTTTACACTCACTATTCGGGTCTCCTTTTCCTTCTTTTTCCCACGCTGTCAAATTTAGGTATCGTTTGTTTAAAATGCTGAATGCCGAATACTTAAGACTGAACACTGAATGCTGAATAACAATTTCTGAATGCTGATAGCTGAATACTTAAAATATTGTTTGCTTAGAAATTTGTTTTGTGAACATAACTAATACTTTGACAATACTACCCCTCAAAGGTAAAATTAATTATTCTTTCATGTAACTGCCATACAAAGCACACTAAATCATCTTAGTTTAAACCTTATATTTTACATAAAAATAAATGCTCACATATATAGGTACTATCAAATCTACAGAACATATCGAAAATAGTAAATTTGATGACGTAGATATATTTTACAAAAGTTTGGTCGAGAAGAAAATATTTTATTATAATAAATTTAAAGCTTGTAGTGTGTTTGGATTATTAATTAATATTTTCAGCATTATATATATATATATATATATATATATATATATATATATATATATATATATTTGTGTGTGTATGTATGTATGTATATACGTGTGTGTGTATATATATATGTGTGTGTGTGTGTGTTAAACGCATCGAATTAAATTATTATAAAAACATGAAACGATTTTGTCCAACTTTTCATAATTATTGAAGTTTTCATATATCTTAATATAAATCAGTAATGTTCAGCTTGTCGAAATTATTTATTTATATTTTTTCACACTTGTATTACATATTTCATTTTTTTTCTTTTTCATTCTTATTAAACAATTTATAAATTATCATATTTCAACTTCCAATTATATGCAAACGTTGCTAGGATGTCATTAATTTTTTTTATCACTGGTTTTTAAGTATATTTCTACTGATTGAAAACTATATTATAAAATTAAAATCAAAACAAAATGAGAAAAAATTACCTCACCATAGAAGGGGATAGAACTAAATACAAAATTGATGTTATACGTGAACTTTTCTAACTGTTTGATATAATTAGAAACAACTTTATAAAATAGTTACATGTTACGTCGTATATGGATATAATTGAAAATTGCAGTGCAATAAGCGATCAGCACTTACAATAAGCATTAAAATTTTGCTTATTCAATTAAGTGAATAAAAAAGCTCAATGAAAGCCCTTTAAAACAAACAATTTCAAGAGGCTCTTATCGCTTGTTTAATTAAGCATTGAGCCGTTTTCTCCTAAAAACAAACGCAGCCTTTGTTCTTTACGTAACTCTAGATGGGCAATACCGCGCAAATTCACTTTCAAGGGGCGGTCTATGTTGTGCCCGATTTAAGCATTGCGATTTGGTAGCAGTTGCCACTCCGTCCCCACAGTTGGTCCGTTTATTCCCAGGCCATGCTTTGGTTGGTCAATCATTCCTCCTTTCCTCCGACTGATTCTGTGAAGCGTTCTTCGTTTATCTTCGTTGATTCGACAACAGTCTGCCTTTAGCAACCCCAATCATATATCCTATTTGAGGTAAAAATCCTAATTTCTATTGGTTTATATCATTCGATTTGTTGTGCATTACTAAGCTTGATTCTTTTTGCATTTTCTGTGTTGTTTTCATATGTACAAGAATAGCGGAACAAATGCTGTTATGCAAACCGTACAATTCCAGAGGTTACAATATTAAGTTGGAATGTGCTTTTGTTTGAAAAAATGTTATTTTACAGCTTTCAAACAGCAGGAAAATCGAAATTGACCGACTTAAAAACTAAAAAGTGAAAATTAGTACCACGGTCTTCATAGTAGTAATAATAAAATTAGTACCTGGCTTTGCGCCTGCTTTTAGTTATTCATTGTTCTTTAATTCACTCTTTGTACAGATGATAGCACTTTAATTATTAACATTAGAATGTTATGAGTTTTATCTATGAAGTAGATGTTTCCCCCCTAAAGTGGATGTCGTATCACTATAGCTAAACAAATTTATTTTTCCTTCGTATTTTCTCTGTTGAAGTGTATTGATATGATTTCCCAAACTAAGTTATGCTACATGATGTCAGTTTTTCCACCACTAATTCAAGTGTTTAATCAATGTCAACATGAAGTTTGTTGTCGTGAGTCTCAGTAGTAGAAATAAATTGCCTTCTCACAAGGTTGTATGAACTATCTTTTAATTCCATTTCAAACTATTATTAGTTATTTTCATTATGTTGTTTTTTATTGTTTTAAAACTATTTTCCAACCCGCTATTTTTATTTTATGGTTGTTCCCTACATTAATTGTTTATTAGTGACGAGTGAAGGAACCAATGTATATTAAACATTTTCACAATTCATAACCTCCTTTTTTGTTCTCAGCATTTTGTTATGACATGTACCTAACATCTTTAAAGTTTGATATTAGTATGTTCTCCATCGTTCTCCTCAAGGTTACAGATTTGGTAAGTTTAATCATTGACCATATATAAGAAAATGTGCTATAAATACGAAGATATAATGGCTGTACTTTTATTAGTTTTTCATAGTGCAAGTATGTGTTTTCTCTTTTGTTTGTCCTAATGACCGAAGGAACGGCGCTATATTTACGAATTTTGTGAATTTTTTGACAAAATTTTAGGATTCATTAGGTTGTTTCGCCTTTAAGTTATGATAGTCTTTATAATTAAATGTATACTAACTGCTGGTAGACTTTTAATTGATATGTTAAATTATTACACATTTAAAATTGGTCAACAAACTCTTTATCACATACATTTTTGACAACTGATTATAAAAGTTTAGTGGAAGTTACGATGTTGGTGTATAAATGGTGGTTAGGAGAATTATTATAATTATAAAGAAAATCGTAAAAACAAATTTGGACCATGATTGAGCGACTTATGATTGTTTCCAAGCAATATGTGTGTTATTTTAACTTTTCAATGAAATATAGGGTTGGATGGTAACTGCTGCTATATTTATGATTATAATTAAAGATATTCTATATTATTAGTAGGTATGAGTTTTCTTATTTGCACCACATTTCCCATTTTTTATCCAACTGAGGCGTCTTACTTTAATTTTCTGTGTAGTAATGAGACAAAACCCTAAAATATTGAAACGTAATCAAATCACCTATTCATTTATTAAAATTTTCCATTTTAAATTGAAATTGGGATCGCGTCTCAATTGAAATTGTGAGGAATTCCTTTTCAAATCATGCATTAGATTTCTTCATGTAAATATTGGTTTTTTTTTTCTTCCTATTTTCCCTTTTTATTATTAACAGCTCCTTGACAATTGCTTGCATCTTAATCAACTCCTTCAATATATGCAAGTTTCTATTACAAATTTTTGGAGTATATTTAAGTTTTGTTGGGAAGATCTATCTTGTACAAGTATAAAATATAGTATTCATTATAGTTTTCTCTATATGCTTCTGATATCAAGTCAGCTAATTGTAAAATGAGCTACTAAGCATGGCACCTTCATTTTTAATTTATGTGTGTATTTTCCATCATTACCCAGTTTATCTAGTTTGGAGTTACCTGAATGGGTTTTTTAAATACTGTGAAGGGCATCTGCAATACCTTCGGCCCTGAATATTTCGGGCTGAAGTATTGAGAAAAGCCCAATAGTCAGGCGCCCATTTAATGGGTGTCTGACGCTGGACGTCCATTTAATGGGAGCCCAACGTCAGGAGCCCATTAAATGAGCATCTAACATTAAATATTTAGTTCATTTAGCGCACTTGTGTAAATTGTGGCGCCCATTAAATGAGTGTCTATGCTGTGGCGCCCATTAGATAGGTGCCCAAAACTGAACATCCCGTAAATGGGCATCCATTTCCACTTCAGTTTCCTGAAGAGGAAACTGAACAATAAGCTGAGTGTTCAGTCTAAATGTCTCTATTGGGGTGTATACGTTGAATTGTGAAGGATGAATACAGACTATTGGGGTTGCTCTAAGGATATCACATTGGTTAAGTTATATTTGTCGTTTTTTAGAATACAGCAAAGTACCAATACCGAGGATTGTTTAAAATGCGTAGAAAATATTTGCCGATGATATCTTTTTTATGCAGATATATATATTATGTAAGTGGAAAAGATATAAAAGTAATTATTCGTACTAAAGGAAGGTTTGTGAACTTTTTTTCTTTTGTTTATTATCCTATTATCCAATTCTAGGGTTGTCTGCATGTTTTGAATTGTTGATACACAACACCTTCTTCTTTTCTTACTATGTATAACTTGCTTGGTAACAGAAAAAGTTGCAAATGCAGCAAAGATGAAAATGGTGCTCCAAAGTAAGCAGGAAGTTTTGCATAACATGTATTTTTATGGAGGTAATTTATCATACTTAGTTATTCAAATATATGTTTGTCTGAATAGCGCACTTTTTTGTTTATGTTTAAAGTATTAAGCAGTTTCAAAATAATAAATCAAGGTGACCTAGGAAAATGTTTAATATGATATCAAAAAATTAAATTGATATTTGTTTGAAGAGATCGATGAAGTTAATTTATGTTGTTTTCAAATATTATATAATACCAAACTAACTGAATTTCTTTAAGGTGGACTATTTAATATTTATATTGAATCACATTGTTAATAGCTTCGGTGATTCCTAGGATACATGTCTCACTTTGGCTACACAAGAGCTATGCTGAAAATGGTTGAATTTGCATCCTTAAATATTGCTTGATGTTCTTGATGGATAAGTGTGTGTGTGTGTATTTACCGGTTATCACATCCTTTTATATTTCCATGTTTTTTTCAATGTCCCACGACGACTCTATTTTTTCTGTTGAAACGATTGATTTTATATTTAAAAAAAATCTCACTCCCATGCACTATTTCTTAAATATTCCAAAATGTCAACTCGATGCTTTTGTTTCTTGTCTTTTGCTTGAATACTAATTATTAACCTAATTCCTCTCTCATTCTGTACTTAAATTTTCGTTGCTTTTGGTTTTAATTTTTGCGTAACAAAAAGTTTGTAGTTAACATAATTATTTGGGATAAAAATAAACAATTTTACATATATTCAACTCTACTCTAATCCTTATTAACTCACATTGAAAGGTATAACACAATGTCATGTCTTTGTTGAATGAAGAGAGAAAGTCTCACCTTGGCAACACCTTTTTGTAAAGGTTCAAACGTTTTTATGTTCTTTTACAAAAAAATAACAATGAGCTTTATATATATAATAATGATGGAAATGCAAAACAATTGAAACTATGTATTTCAGTTTCACAACTTCAAATGACTTACAAGTACATCATGACAGTCATCCCTGATTTCTAACATTGTGCATTTAGGAATTTTTGTTTTGCAGGTAGATTAGCATGAATTAAGATAGTGAACCCCTCTACTGTATCTTACAATGAATTGCCATATGTATGAAATGATATGTACTTGTGCCTAATGTATATTTACATCATGCAAGGTGTCGACTTAATCATGGTTACTTTGGCAACACATGAGATTAATTTCTACATCTTCGGGGAGGTAAATAAATTTTTTAAATTTCAGTTACCATGAATATTTCACTAGTTTCTAACTTGAAGCCATGCAAAGTTAATATTTTCTGTAGAAATTAGCACTTAAAAATTGTTTATTGCATGATATTGAATATATATACATTTCAATGCATCCAAATCTGTGCAATATTATCAAATATAGGAATCTGTTTAATAAAATCTAGACGCTATTTTTTATTGGATTATTCACTATTAAGAAATCATACTAGGAACTTCTCTTTATGTGTTATGCAAGTTATTTTGAACATATGAAAATTTGATATAACTTGGTGGTTATGCAAAGTAGGGAAATGTGTTTAGGGTCCAAAATCCAACCCCCCCCCCCCCCACCCCCCAAAACCCCCTAGGCAATGATTGGGTACACCTCGTTTTAGTTACACCTCAAGTCCCCCTTATATTCATCCACAAGTTCCGAAATAAATGATAGAGTTTGGAGGCATGAGAGAGAAATTATATTATTTAATTCGGAACTTGTGGATAATACTGGGGGTGTTTGAGGCGCAACAAAAATGAGTTGTAGCAAATCATTGCCATATACATATACATATATACATATATATATATATACACACACACATATATACATATATGTGTGTGTGTGCGCGCGCGTGCGTGCACACACACATATATAGAAGTATCAGAATATTATTATATATAAATACAGGCTTATATATCAGAGTATTATTCTCAAAGATCTATTAAGTCTAAATACTAACTAAAACTAACAACATGGCGCAAATGGGCCTTTGTTTTTTTTTGTTTTTTTTGGAAAGCAAACTATTGAATTTACATGCTAATAAATTACCCACGATGTCAGTGGATGTCAAACTTTTATATTAATAGTGGATAATCCTGTTTTTTAGGTAGCGAAAAAGTCATATAGATCAACTTATTTCATGGTGGAAAAAAAATCTTTTCTTAATGACAATTCTTCTTCTATATTTGTAAATTGTAGTTGAACTCTATAGTGGATTCTAATTGCCGTAAAAGTCTGTAAAATAATTGATTTTTATTAGGTTTTTTAGGGTGGCCTCGTACTTTTGTTAGCCAACTAACAGTGAACGCCCAAACGTACAGTCTCATATATTATTTATTATAGCCTAGTGCAAACATAAGGGGATAACATCATATTTTTACGTTATATTTTTTTAATTTATAATCAATTGAATATAATACTGTAATAATTATGAATTTTACGACCTCTAAGAAAAAACTTGAGTTTTTATACATAAAATTAAACGAGTGAGATTATGTTGTTTTGTTTATTAGAATAGTCTTCTAATATTGATGAGAGAAGAAACTTAGGCTAAAATGACTGTACTATCTAAATATAGTGGATAAAATGAATAGGGTTAGAGGCTGAGAAAAAAAACATGCATGCCATGTGGTCGTAAGACTGTTTACTTGAAGTTAAATAGGTTAGCCTTTGTATCCCTAGCTACCATCTAAATTCTGCCTTACAGAATAATTATTTTACCATAACTATCCTTTTCTATAATAAAATGATGCGAGTCCGATAATTGATGTTTTTTTCTTGTTTTGAATGTTATAGCTTTCCATGAATTTATTGGAATGGGCTGCCATTATTTTTTATTATTTTATTATATTATTATTTTTATGAAAGAGCAGTCATGTAGTGTGGGGTGTACTCATAAATTTATTAAAATATTAACCAAAAAAGACCATACAAAAGTTAGTACAGATGTAAGATCATCACATAGTGGGATATCTGAGTAAATAAAAATATATACAATAAATATTATGGAATAAAGCTACTAATAACAATATGCTATGTAGTTGAAATGTGGGCTTGTATGCCCTGAAGAGTTAAGTTGCATGCTAGATGTGTGGTGTACAAAGGAGACAATGAATCTGAAGCACAGGGGTCCGCGCATGTCAGGCTGAAGGACAGGAGTGAAACACAGTGAAACAAGGAACAAGCTGGAATCATATTTGCCGCATGGAACTGCTGTTACGTGGATGAGCTACTGCTCGACTTCAAGCCCTCTCGAGACTTCAGTACAAGAATGAATTGTGTTCGAAGTTGCTGAAAAGTTTCCCGCATGGAATTTGTAGGACAATTAGCCTATTGAATTGTGACTATAGTTTATAATATCTTGAAGTGGTTGTTTAGCGGCCTACTGAATAGGTGGCTTCTTGAAAAGGAGACTGTGTGACCACAGTTATCGTTAAATAGTGCTGCCTGGTGTGAGGTAGAGAACTGTGCAAGGAGTTGCTGCTTGGAATGAGGTGAAGTTCTTGAAGATGCTTGTGACAGATCTGGTTGTAGATGCATCTTTTCTTGCTCGTGAGTTATTGACTGACCAAGCCAAGTCGACGTTGATTGGGAACAATTTTTGGTCTTTAGGGCTTGGCTTATATGCATTAAGGTATGTTTTTTTTTTTTTTTTTTTAATTTTTTTTATACACTTTTATGTTGATGTACTGTGTTGCTTTTCTTCAGTTTTGCGAAGTCACAAAGGTGTTACATAAAATCAAAGAAAATAACCAGAAGGATTAAATCTATTTATCCTGATTAAAATAAAGTAAAACCTCAGCGTTTGGTGTATTTGACAATCTTAATGAGTTGAATTCAGTTGAAAAGGTAAATACTAATGCAATAGGGTTGTTAATAGGTTTGTTGAAGCTAGAATCAAGCCTAGTATGATAATTGGGACAATAAATTAAATACTTGTCTTCCCTGTGTAAAACTAAAACTCTTTAATCTTGCATCACATAGTTTTTAAAGAATTTCTACACATATAGGAAGTGAATTTGTGATTACTTAGTTTCCTTAGTTAAGTATTTTGAATTGATTACTTAGTTTGCTTAAATTAACTATTTTTGGGTTTGAACTGATAACTTTGCAGCATATGCATTAATTTTCTATTTGAAATTCCTATAATATTAATTTCCTTTTCATTATAATTTGTAATGTATGCCTTTTTTATGTCGATATAGTAATTTAATGACAAATATGGATATTACATAACTTATTGTACTGAATTTAATAACCCTAAAATTTTTAGCAGAAAAATCTGGTACACTTATTGCAGTGTAAAAACCACGCTCCTTTCGATTCTTCACTATATAGATATCGTAATAAAAAACAACGGTTGGATATGACTGTAGAGTGGGGCAAGATTCTGTTCCATTATATATTTTACCCACTAATTTGGATGCAATATGGGATTTTCATGCGAAACAATTACGATGTATGCTTATTATATCAGTATACACAGGCCCGGCCCAAAGTATTTACTGCCCCCATCCCTATAACAAAAATTTGGGTAATTTTATATGGAAATATTTGGGCAACAAAAATATTTGTTAAACCGTAATTTTACTTTGCAAAGACACGTAGATTTAATGAACATTTCTAGTATAAAGTATAAATATCGAAACTAAGTCGAAAATAATTACGTAGTGAGATATAATTTAAGACGCTTTCCGATTAAAGCAAACACGTTAAGCAAGCAGAAGGCAAAGGCGATAGACCGGTTTTTGAGCAGTGTTAAGACGAATTGATTGGTATAATATGTTCATATGACACCATGTTTAAGGCATAATACTTTTCATTACTTTAATTTGACCGTTTTACATGCACTAATGGATTTTTAATGCTAATTTCACTCCATCTTTTAAGGCATATTTCTTTTTATACCTTTAATACTACAATTTTATACATTAATGGGTTTTTAATACAAATTTGACTACGTATATTTGGTATATTATAAAGATAACCATGACTAATAGACCGTCTAATACAAATTTCAGAAAATTGCCCAAATCCTAGTATTAATTTCACTTTTATGTTTCTTAATATTTATTGTAAAGAAGCTAAGTATTAAAATCCCATCAATAATGCAGCGAAAATTCTGTTTTTATGGGCGTATATACATGGTAAATAATAACTACGTAAATTAATGGGAAGGTTTTAATTAAAGTTTTGTTCTCTTTTCAGTTTATTTACAACAGCAATCCCCTAAAACAAAGCTAGAGACAGACCAAGCTAAATTTGAAGAAAAATGGCTGCTTCATCGGGTTTTTGTTTTTTGATTTTTGTTTTTTTTAACACCGGTGAATTTATCAATATTTTATGAGTTTGTAAGAATATGTGATCGATAATTGGTTTTTCTAATTATTAAATTAATATATTTGCAGAAAACACAAATTTTTATGTTAGAAATTTTCGTGAACTGAGATTCTTAGGCGAAGGTTCGTATGGACATGTGTCTCTGGTCCAAAGTAGAGTGGATGGACTACTTTATCCAGTTAAAAGGATCCCACTGGACAATAAAGGATTTGGGCTGAGGTGATCTTTATATTTTTAAAACGGTCTATTGTTTGATCCTGCTAGAATTAATGATTTGATTTTATTGGTGTTTGTGTCTGTATTTGTCTAGGAGAAATTGATTTGATCATGTTTGAGGATTCTTTTTCCATTGTTACCTGAAGAAAAATATCCAAACAATATGGTTAAATGGTTTAACTAGTCAAATCCTAATTGGAAAATTATAAAACATTTTTACATACATCACTGGTCTCATTTTCTTCTGCCATTGATAGTCGATAGGATAGAAAATAATCATGTTTGAGGATTCGATTTTGTAGTAGTAGTTCTACGTTGCTCCTCTACGCATAACGATCAGTTTACTTACAGATCACCTTCTACTTTTTAAGGTGGGTTTTTGATCTAAGTATTATGATTAAATTTTATTAATTATTTAAGTCATATTAAACTGAATTTCCAGAACATAATTGAAACTCAATTTCGGAAATGAAACTGAAATTTCAAAAATTTCACATGACTAGACTGGAATCGAAAACAAGAAATTTGAACCTTTATTTTAAACGCTACCGAAGCTACTTTGTGAAATCATGTCGTTTCCCTCATCATATTGTTTCATCATAGCCTTAAATCAAATTTGATGAATTTTGGATTATAGATTAATCACTCATCTTGCATTTTTGCTGATATATCTCTTACATTATGTTTTGCAGGGAGGCTAGGATAATGGCGAGAGTTAAACACCCCAATATCGTTGCTTATATTATGGTATTTCCGTATCATGAATTTATAATATTCATTTTTTATTACAGTTTTAATGAAAAAAATATTGTTCAATGAGGTCGCAAATATAACAATATTATGTACTAAAGTTAATAATTTTTAAACTAGCATATCTAAGCAATCATCATCAGTGGATTCATTACCATCCTTCATACTTCGGTCAACCTTTATATCTTAATAGATGTCCATTTTGTTTAATAATTTCTACATATTTTTTTCCTCCGTTTTTGTTAAGATTATCCATAGTATGACTTGATCGTTAGTATTAAAAGCGGCACTATGAGAGTCTTCAGTCTGTTGAAAACCTTCAGTATTAGCCTTTAAGCGGCACTACGAGAGTCTTCACTCTGTTGAAATCCTTCAGTATTAGCCTTTGGGTATGGCGTAGGTATTAGTTAACCTCAACAACATAACATCCTTTGTTGAATTATGAAACAATAGCTGTTTCCAAGCTTATGACATCATTAACGAAAGGAAACATGTAGTTCTAAACATTACCCTAATTCTGTCTTAAAATCAGTTGTTACTGAAAGTTTGATATTTGAAATTCTTCCTTTATCTATAACTCTAGTTTATGAGTACTTTTTGTCTAAAATTTTACGAAATTGCCAAGGCTTAATGTTTAGTGCATAGGTGTTAACCTCTAGGTATGGCATAGAAGATTCAAGAAGTATAAGCTTCCTTGTCGATGATGCTCGCTCACTTTCCTTGTCACATACGCTCTTATTTCAAAGTTATTTTGCATTTATGTACCATTGTTTATCCTTGCTTTAGCTGCTTGTTTTGAATTAGATACAAACAACAAAAGAGATGAGAAACAAGAATGTTAATTCCTTAGCCACATCAATAGTCTATTGGTGGATAAGTCATTAACGAGAGGAAACATGTAGTTCTAAACAATACCCTGATTCTGTCTTAAAATCAGTAGTTAACTAAAAGTTTGATTTTGTAATTCTCCCTTTATTATCCATATAACTCTAGTTTATGAAACTTTTTGTGTATGATTTAAAAAACTGCTAAGGTTTAATGTTTAGTGCATAGATGCTAACCTCGAAGTGTGGCATAGATGATTCAAGATGTACAAGCTTCCTTGTCGATGATGCTTTCTCACATTCCTTGTTATATACGCTCTTATTTCAAAGTTATTTAGCAGCATTGTTTGTGCATGCATTAGCGTTTTGAGTTAGGTACAAAAAAGAAAAGAGATGAGAAACAAAAATGTTAATACCTTAGCCACACGTCAATAATTTACTGGTGGATAAGGATTAATGGTGTATTTCATATTTGATTAATTAAACTTTTTAAGCCTTGATTTTTGTGCCAAAAAATAAACCGCTTACACGTCAGAACATTTTTAACCAAGGAAATTTTGTGGTGGGCTTTTATTTACATTGTTGTGTTGGTAACAATGTAACAAAAATGCAGTATACCGACTCAGCACTTAATTTTAGTACAGATTTGTGCATTTTTAGTTTTATTACGTTTTCATACGTAGATGGCACATTTTTACTATAAGTCTTATATTATTATTTTCACTTGAAATTCTGTTGATAAAATCAAATGTTTGTTAAATCCTGTAAATTTCATTTGTACAGTCATGGATACAAGATAGCTTCACAGGCGCGCAGGGTAGAGAAGCGACAAAAGAAATTCCAGAATTCGACTTTGATTGCTCGTGGGATGGTCTAAACGAGTACTCTGGGAATGAAACTATGTTAGATTACCAAAGCGGGGGTTCTTCAGGAGGTGAATCGTGTGAAGATGATTCATCAGAAATTGAATCATCTGAAGATACAACATGCCTATATATTATGATGGAGGCTTGTAAAGGGTATGTGCTTGCCATATTATCTATTACAGGAAATTATTGTCAAGGACAAAATTTCACAGTTTTTTAGCCTAAAGGACAGACCTTTAATATTTTATACTAAAGGACAACTTTCTGTAGTATCAGTTTTTAGTTATTGATAGCAGTTTTTAGGTATCAGTTTGTAGTTATCGGTAGCAGTTTTTAGGTATCAGTTTTTAGCTCGGTATCAGTTTTGTTGTCCTTATGGATAATTTTGGAAAATGTTTGTCCTTCTGAATAATTTTTAGAAAAATGTTTGTCCTTGTGGTAAAAATAGTGAGGTCGTGTCCTTGAGGCAAAAAATATAGAAATTTTTGTCCTTTAAATTAATTCCCCCTATCTATTATATCTATTGTTATCTATAATATCAGTTCTATAACTGAGTCAATAATAATTACTGCACTCTCCAATATACATGTGTATGTATATGTATGTATGTATATACGCACACGTGTGTGTTTATATATATAAAGAATTTCAGCGAAAAAGCTGTTTGGATAAAATTATTAAAAGGAGTGTTCAATTGTTATGTATCCGTATGTTTAATCACAGCTCAGGTTCCATGGAAATCCATGAACCAAATACAAGTTTGTGAAACGCAAGCTACAGCTAATTATCGTAAAAATGTCATATTTGGAATAAATAAATTAGTTAAATCTGCCAAGCCAATTACCATTTATCTGATTTTTCAACTATGTTACAGTCAATGTATTCTTTACTGTGCATGGTTTATTCACTAGTTTGCAATTTTTTAGACCGTTGGGGAATTTGTTAAAAGAAAAATTTGATCTCGATCGTATTTCAACTTTTATGAAAGATATGTTGGAGGAAGTAGCACATATACATTCAAAGGGATATGTACATCGTGATCTATCTCTTGGTAATGTATTAATTGGCGTAGACGGACACGCGAAGATAGCTGATTTTGGTTTGAGTAAGTATATATTTAGAAACCAGTTCAATTTCATTGTATCTATGATTTAATTTAAGCGTTTAATAATATCTTACTAATATAAGATCGTTTGAAATTCATATTTCAGGTATGAAAGAGGGTGGACTTTGCTATGATTCCGATTCCACATTTGGGAAGAGATTTTACTTACCTCCGGAAGGTCGAACGTCTAAGAAGTCGGACATATACATGTTAGGTATGGTCTTTCTTCAAATCTTTGTGGGAGGGCGGTCGACTGAGATGGAAAGGACATGTATATTGGAGAAATTCAATGAGACATGGGAATGGCCTGGTGATGTGTCTACTGTTTACGCTACCATCATATTGTGTATGGTATCAGAGGAACCAGACGATAGACCATCTGCTACGCGCATTTTAGGTGAATTGAACAGTCAATCAGACGGTGGCGATGGCGGTGACTGTTAGTGGAGCAATGCAAACTTCGGAAAATTTCTTAATCATCTATTATCAAAACGATATAGTATTTAGTAGTGGTTATTGTTACTTGTGGTCTTTGAGTTTACCTTTGGCGAAGGTAATTTAAAAAGTATGGTCATATTAAGTATATTTTGTGTTATCTTTGCTTAACCAATGTATTTATATTAGTTTCCTCTTCATGTATGTGGGTTCATGAATAAAGAGTAGCAATATGTTTATTAATTTGCAATCGGGCCTCAAGCAAACCGAGTTTGTTCATTCAGCTAAACGTGGTTTTTACCCTGTTTCTATTTTTGTTGCATGTTGTACACGATCGTGTTTTTTTTCTATCGTTCTCGGTCCATACGCAGACGTGATTCTTCGTTCATGTAGTACCGTAAAACTTTTTTTTAAAGCCTTTTCAATTCGAAACAAAAGCAAAATTTTTAACTTGCCATTAATGTGATTCGCCTTTAATTTGCTTTGTGTTTGATTTGCTTTATGCTCTGGCCATGGTTTGCATGCTGTGATAGAAATCATGACTTTGGTTTGCTTAATAATAACTTCGTTTGCTCATATATATGCATAAACTAGGCATAGAGCGCATGTTTTTTGCTGCACATTTCATCTTCCTTTCCTTTCCGCTGTAATACAAAACCTTCATCATTTTCTAACTTCAAAAATCATTTTCCTCTTAATTCATTCACTTTCAACCAAAACACCTAATATAAAAGTTGTTTGTTATCGTCTTTTCTTTTTTCTTCATATAGTCGCTCGAAGTTTCGTCGTGTGTAGCCCAAAAACAATGGATGTGGAGAAATAATAGAAATTTGACGATCATAAAATGGTGAATGGAGGGTATGCAAGTGGTGGTTCTGCATTGAAGGCCTTCCGCAAGAGACATCGGCTATTACCTTTCGCAAATTCAACTTGCCACATCATTCAAAAGAATTTCGATGGGATCGAAAGGATGCTCCCGCAATAGAAGATCAGATCATTAGATGTAAGGTAACGTCAGTACGTGGTCGAAAGGTGACCTTCCGCTTTAAACAAGTTTTCTTTCTAAACTAAAGAAGCAATGGATCGAAGCTATAAGTGTCGCATTCTTACCTTTCGATGGAGACAGTGGCATCCAGATATGTTCAGAGAGCTATAAGCCAACCTTCCGACAAAGCCGAAAGACCACCCTTTCGAACAAGGCCGGAAGGATGCAAGCGAAATCTACCTTCCGATACGGTGGACAGAACCCCGCGGAAGGTACCAACCCGCACCTATAAATAAGACACAAGGGGTTCATTTTTGGGGTTGAATTTTATTTTTCAAAATTATTACTGTTTTGGGAACTTGTAACCCTAATTTTTAAATAGATTTGGGACTTTTTTCAACAAGTGTTATTATGTATTACTTCAAATCATAATAAAGAATTACATGTTTGAGATTTATGTTTTCTTGTCTTTTATACACTTTATGTTGATATAATCAAATACCAATCCTCTTTTTACATTTCTTTGGTTCGAAAGGCTCAAGATAACCTTTCTATCGGATTTAGTTTTTCTTCGAAACCCCTTCTGATAGGGTATCCCCAAATTACCTTTTGTCAAGGAGTTCACTTAAGATCCAAATTTACGGATTCGAAACCTTCCACTGCCATTGGAGTTCTATTAGTTCTTATTAAGTCCTTCGACACGGTTATAATTTGCAACCCTTGATCAGGGATCTGCCTAATCTACATTCTCCAAACCTTTTCGGCGGGATTAACATCTAAAACATATCTAGATTGGCTCTACAAGGAAAGTGCTTGGACCTTTTGAAAGGGACGGAACCCCTTTCGCATATGCCTTCCAACGAAATCTTACTTTATCCTCCTTCCGATAGGATCTTGACCTACTAATTTTCCTTCTCCCCTTTCGATAAGGCCTAAATCTACGGGATTAAAATTCTCCACTTCTAGTACTAAGAGTCCATGAAGTCTCACAAGGAATCTGTTTGAGATCATTTCACATCAAGCCCTTCAATAAAGATTCTTTTAACCAAAATTTGTGTTAACATTTTGGCGCTAGAAGGAGGGTCTGAATCTTCGAATTTATTGGTTATCATATTATCTACTTGATTATACCATTATTTACCGGTCTTAGTCTCTCGCATTTAAAGGCCAAAGAGTAAGGAAAAGAATTTGAACAAGGATCAACGTAACCACAAGAGGCATTGTTCCCCCACCGAATGGATCCTAACTTTTGTCTCTGGGAAGAGCAATCTTTAAGGCTCAAAGCATTACACTTAATAAAAGGGAGGAATAAACATACACCCTACGATCCAATGAAATGGAGCCTTAAACCCTTCCATATCAGACCAACTCCTATCTTTGCATTTGAAAATGAAAATCAACGTGAGGATAATCTGTTCCTAAGGATAAGAAGAATTATTCAGTCTTTCGCTACATAAACCATCTTCAAAAAAAAAGATCATAAAAGATTATGACGCTTTCGCTTTAAAATGGAACCAAGTTATCAACGGTCCAAAGTACTCAAAGAAGGAGTGCTTGGTTAGGGAAGAACAATAAATAATGAGTCAAGGGTTATAAGAAAGTTTTCAAGTGAAAAATGAAGATTCTTGAATAAGTCATCTAATAGAGGCTCAACAGTCGCAAAATAGTTTCCATCTGAAGCTTTGAAGGTCGTGAAAGAAATCACTAATAAGGAGCGAAAGAAAGGAAAGGGAAAAATAGCTCTACAAGAGGAAGTTCTTGAATCAAAATCAAAAAGAATTAGACGCCAATTAAGAGTGGTTCCAACAACAAGACTTCTTAATGGATACGAACTTAGATTCCCAATTGGAAAAAATTTATCTCCAAACAAAGGATAAGCTCAATTACTAGCCATCTAAAAAGAAGAAGACTGCGTTTGGAAATAAACTTGGAAAGTCATATTGCTACCATCACATGATGAAACATGAGACTAATCAATGAAAAATCCTCGAGAAGATGATAATCACTTCATTAAGCAAAAGAAATTGGATCAATTTGCGAGAAATCGATAGAAATAAATTTTAGCAGTTTGTAAAGGAATAAGCACAAAGAATCATAAAATGAAGCTTCATTGCCAAAATAAGAAAATACTACAATGGTCAGAGGTAAAATTATCCTTAAATTTGGACTACCTAAAATGGTAGGCTGCCTAAAATGGTAGAAATCCCTTGGTCGCGCCAAGATTGCCAGGTCAAGGCACCTCCTAAAGGGTGGGCGTAAGCCTTTGGCCATGTCAAAGTCAGAATGGCCAGGTTAAAGCAATATAAACCCTTATCTGCATCACGCTATGGCCAGGATAAGGCGCCTTTTGGAGGGAGGACGGGTAATACCTTCGTCCTGCCATGCTATGGTCTGGCCAAGTTACCGAACAAGCCCTTAGTGGCGTCAGGCTATGGCCAGGTTAAGGCGCCTCCTGGAGGGAGGTCGGTTAAGTTCTCAGGCTCTGCTTGAGAATAAGCTAGCCTAACGCACTGGAAACCCGGATGAAATGTCCGATGGACCAAGAAAAGTCCCTGTTTGAAACGGGCACCGCCAGAAATCAACACCGTCTAAAATGGTAACCGCCAAAAATCGACACCGCCTAAAATGGCAACTGCTTAAATAAGCACAAGAATTGGACAAAAGTGTATCTTCCTGAAATATTTGCACCCTGATCTATTGTTTTATTTCCTTTGCATTGTTGATTGCTTGCATTTCAAAAAAAAAATTCAAAAACAAAAACAAATACAAAAATCCATTTGTAGTCGCATTATTAATACACGTTTAATTTATATTTTGCATTTCATTATAGATTTTGATTAATAATAATAGTTAGACATTGATAACGCTTAATTGTATGTTGACAAATTATATTCTTTGAACAAGTTAAATTCTCGGTGTCTAGGCTACAGTAGAGCAACAACCATTTATAAATATTACGGTGATTCGTAAATATTATAATGGTTGTTTCTTTGAAGGTACTTAAACTTTCAGCTGTATTGCTACGGTGATTCGTGGTGCATTTATAAATCATGTCCGTTACCTGGCTAAGAACAATCGGGTTGATTTAAGACAAAGTGTGATTATACAATTTCAGGTTAGGATAGAAAAATCTATAATTAACACCTGCATTCATTTAGTTACATTAGTTCATGCATATAAAAAAAAGGAAAAAAATTCGAAATCAAAAACTAATTTTTTTGTTGTAAATATCCCTTTTCCTTTGAAAATTTTAAATCCTTTTCCTTTGAATTTTTTAAAAAATTTAGTTTTTTCTTAGAAAATCAAGAATCTGAAAGAAAAAAATCTTTTCAAAACAAAAAAATTTGAAAATCCAAAAAAAGAAAAAAAATCAATTTTCCATTTTGAAAAATAAATTCTACTTATAACTATTTTTTGCTTTATATAAAAAAACAAAACCATTCTTAAAAAGTCTGAGTTTCCTTATTCTTACTCGCTAAAATTTTACAATAGTTGTGAAAATCAACATAAACAATATAACTTCACACCAAATTCTTATGGATATTTCAACAACAACTATTGTGTAAATAATTCGAATTTCAAACAACAAAATTTTCGAAATGATGAACAATCCTCATCTCTTGAAAATAGCATTTCGTCTTTAATTGAACTTGTTATACTAAATCAGAGGATGAACGATTTGTTCTATAACTCTAGTCAAAGTTTTCAAAATAATCAAGATTTGAAATCCAAAATTAAAACAATTTCGAGTATAACGCATGGCAATTCAATTTCGAATTCTAAGTGAATTTCAAAATAAAGTGAAAATGTGAACAACTTTTCAAATAATTTTGGCAATGTGAATAATCTCGACTACGATGCGAATGAAAATTTTTGTTCTCAACAAATTCAAATTGAAAATTCTTAATTTAATAATCATGAATTTGATTTAGTTGAGAAAATGGAAAAAGATTACGAGGTTTTGTTGCATGAAACCTACAAAAAATTTCATGAGAAACAAAATCAAATCCCAACATATGAAAAATCAAATGATAATCCATCATTTATCGAAATTAACGACTCTTGTTTTCAACAAGTCTAAATCGAAATCCTCAAGTTAATAATTATAAATTGGATTTTGTTGAAAAAATGAACGAAATTTACGATGATCACACGAATTTGTTGATTGAAACATACAAAAAATTACGTGAACAACAAAATCAAATTCCAACGTGAAGAGTTGAGTGATAATCCATATTTTACCCAATATGACGATGTTCAAATTACAACTTTTGAAATTGAAAACAACGATCTTAATGAAGTTGTTGGAAATATGGTAATTGAGTTGGATTTCAATTCTTTTGAGGGTGTGGAACCAAATTTAAATTCGATCTTCCTTTTCTCGATTTCAAAAAATTAAAAACAAGAACTTTGGATTTTGAACTTGAGATACACAATGAAGTTGTTGATGATCCAACAAAGGAAGATGAATTTAACGAACACGATTTCTTCGAACTTTTTGAAAAACGAGTTGTGGAATTTTGAAGGGGAAGATTTAAAACACCATTTGATTTTGAAATCGATAATCTCGAAAAATTAGTCAATGGTGAGTTTGAATCTCAATTTGGTGAAAATAAATGTGAACTTCAATCAATCGTTATATCTACCCCAAAAATCATCGACAATAAAACAACTCATTTTTTAATAAAACGACTTTCGTTTTTCCAAATCAACATTCAACTTTGAAATCATTTATGGTTTGGTTTTTCGAGCTTAAGCGGTGTCTCGCATACTTGACGAGACAAATGAATCGGTCCTTGGAAGACCGTTTCATATACTTTTTAACTATATACTTTTTGGACTCCTGTAAATAATAATCTTTTCATTTTTATGTAAATATAGGTCGTCTTTTTATTTTTATTTTTCTCCTTTCACTTGGGTTGACTATAGGGACCAGTCAAAATCAAGTGTGGGGGAGTCTCATCAATTTCATTTTCAATTTTTCATGGTTTCGTTTTGCATTCTCTTTCCAAAACTAAAGAAAAAACAGGAAAATTAAGAAAAAAACAAAAATCTAAAAAAAAATAAGCATTTAGATTTATTTTTAAAGAAATACTATAGGATAAGTATAAGATTTTGGTTATTAAATTGAAAATTTTGAAAATTTATTTGTCTCAGCGTTAATAAAAATAAAGTTTGATTACAAATAACGACGATTTAACTATTATATAGGTAGGTTCAAGGTGAGAACTATGAAGTATATCCTAATTGAAAATCTTTGTTTAAAAAAAGCGGTGAATTTAAAGTAAAGGATATAACATTATTTTTGTCTTCAAAGTTAAGTGATGCTAAGATGATTTTGCAAAACTATCTTAAAAAAAAAAAAAAAAATGCTTGTATATATGTATATTATTTTTATTAACACATACGGTCGATTGGTGTACACACTTATGTGCACACTTGCCATACTTTGTACCCATCTCACGTAAGCCCGAAAGGTAGTGCATGATCGGTATATCTGGCCTTAGATTATCTGAGCTAGGTGTATGTATATAAAAATTCTAGTATTAATAATGCCTATGTTCGATAGGTGCACACACTCGTGCGTTCACTCGCCACGCTCTGTTTCCCCTTACATAAGCCCGAAAGGCAGTACATGGGTAATATATCTGGCCTCAGTTTTCTAAGTTAGGCATATTTAAATATTGTAAATACAAATAATTTTTAAAAAAAAATAGACAAAGTAAGCAAAGGAAATCCAAGAACTATTTTAACTTGTTTTATTTGACTTTTTACTGAAAAGAAATGAAAATACCACTTTGAAAAACTCTGACAATCAACTAAGGATCCATTTCATAATTACACTATGTTATCAACCAAAACAATGAGTTTAGCTGTAGTCTATTTGCAATGATAATTTGATTTTTGTCGAAAATTTTGAAGAGTAAATGACTTAAATTTTCAAGCTAATGACCAAAACCTATATTTAACTAATTTGCGTCGATTTAAAAGTAAATCCTTCATTTGTATATATTTCCAAAAACTTGCATTCATCCCTTTGTAAATAAATCTTGCATTTTATAAATATTTCATTTTGCATTCGGATTTTGTGGGTAGTATCCGTTGAAAACCCTCACAAGACAACACTCGTCCGGCTGGGAACACCTTGATTTTTAACGGCTTGTTGCATATGCTCAATGCGATCGTGCTCCTTTCGAAAATGGATTAATCTTAGTTTTTCTTTATTCGAGGAGAATAAAAAGATAAGTGTGGGGGTGCATGTAAATTTGTATATTTTTACTGTCATATTAAATTAAATAAACGATCATATTAGGTATTTTAACTTGTTTAAACAAAAAATCAAATTATTTTTAAATCGTCATATATTCATCTTTAAAAAGGGGGAAATGGCATATATTGATTTATGATAAATTACTTGGAAATTTCTATATGATTTTGCAGGAATTTGGCTTCAAATGGAAGAGAGTTTCATCGAAAATATGCATACACAAGTGAATACAAAGAAATGAAGATGGAAACAATTCAAACTCATGATAATGGAGGACCCCAACTACCCACCTACCTTAATGTACAAATTAGAGGCTAATGCACATGCTAATAGAGTTTAAAGCTTCATGCACAATTAAGCGATGATTATTTGATGCTAATGATTACTTGGCCTCCACATTTTCCAAGAGGGTATTTTGGGTAGTTTCCAAAAAAGTGAATTAGGGTTTCATACATGTATAAATAACTCTCATGTTCATTTAATTAGTCTCTCTTCTTTTAGGCTCTCTTTCTCTTAATCTAGTTTCGGATCAAAAATAAAATGAGGGCTCTCTCTTTTTCTGATGGCTACTTAGCCTTTTACGTAATTATTTACACAATTTAATACATGCTCTTTTCTTTTACATGCTTTTTCCTTTCATTTTAGCAGTGTAAATTTATCTTTAATGCAAGTAGATTATGTTGAATATGCGCTTTGCGCTATATGATTTTTGTTTGATGATAATAAACATATATACATTCATATAAATGTATTTGGTAATGTACTATTTTATTTTTCATAGCTTAAATAAATATTTATTGAATAAAATTAAATTTCACAGAATTTGAATTTGAATTCAAACAAAACAAGTTAAACAGATTTTGAATTCAAACAGAAATTTTATTCAAACAAATATTTTGTATAGTATGTATTTGGTTAGATAAATATCTGTTGAATAAAATAAATTAAACAGAATTTGAATTTGAATTCAAACAGAACAAGTTACACAGTTTTTGAATTCAAACGAATATTTTATTCAAACGAATATTTATTACAAACTTGAATAGTACAAATTCATGCTCTCACTATACATATACATTTCTGATTACATCACGATTACATCACAAATATTTTTACATTGATAACCTCACTACATATCACTCACACTCGTATTTTGTCTTCAACTGCATTCCGGTTTGAATCCAGCATCTGAGCAATCTGCAAAAATATAAACTAACGCAGTAAAATTGAAAATAAAATATTTTTGCGATATAAAATAAAACGTGAATTTTGAAAATGATATTTGCCTCAGTTATTTGGGTTGTTCGTCATCATTTAAATTTGAATTCATCATACACGAACAACTTGTGACATACACAGTATATTACTGTATATGCCACAAGGCCGTGCACGCCGATATATACACTTGATTGATTTACAGGGACAGGTAAGCACAGGTCAAACCCAAATGCAAAGCGGGTTCAACTCACGAGCAATATATTTAAAATCACGACACGAGCACAAGGTCAAACCCGAGCTGTAAAACTGGGTTCAACACAAGGCAGTCATGAAGTATGCAAAGAGCTTGAGCATGAGATATTGCAACTACAGTAATGCATCAGTGACCAAACACTACAAACTGCAACATGGCGAAGACTACAAGAACATGACAGCAAACAGGAAGTGCAATTCCAAGTGCAGAACCAGACTCAAGTTAGTGCACAGTGCATATATGATGCATACAAGTTCAGGCCACAACATGCACAGCCACAAACATGCCACAAGACTATAAGCAGTGCCACAAAACCAGGCAACGTGTACACAAAGACAACAGCCAGTTCAAATGCAACATTGAAAACAAGCTGCATGAATACAACATGAAGTACAACCACAAGTTCACAAGTGCAGCATCACCAAAGACTCAACAGGGAAAATGGAACCAGACACAACAGTGAATGAGCAGACAACTCAAATTCCAAATGCATCAGTACATGAATACTGTAACAAATGCAAGCTCGACTATCAGTGCAATGAACACTACAACAATGACCAATGAACAAAGAACAGAGACCAGACAGGTCAAGCAACAAGGCAGATCACAAATGCATGCCACCAAGTAAACAAACTTAGGCAAATCAGTAACCAACACAATACCAAGTTCAACAACATCAAGTACAAGTCTCAAATGTCCAGTTAAAACTTCAACAAGACAGTGATGCTCAACTAAAGTTAAGAAAAGACCAGCTACAGAAATGCATGCAAGTGTCAAAGTACAGGTGCAAGTGTACATAAGAGAAGTACAAAATGACCAAACAGCAATGCAAGTATAAGTATGGCAGTGAAATTCAGTGAAGTGCACAAACAACATGACAACTGACATGAATACATCAATAAACCAAGTAGCAGTATGAAGCAATTTGAAGCAAAGGTGAACCTGAACAGGTACACAAGTGTGCCAGAGAAAGAAAGGATGAAAGCTACATGATACACAGTGATGCATAGCAACTGCATAGCAGCTACACAACAAAGCAATGACCAGAACACAAGTACAAGCAAATAAATGCAATAGGAAGTGATATAACAGCAACTACAGGTACTCAACAAGGTGAAATCAAAGTGTGCAACTCGAAAATGGATACAAGTGACTCAGACCAAATGCAGTAACATACTGCAACAACCAAAACCAGTTCAACAAGTATGAACCAGTCAAGGCAACTTGAAGCATACAAGCTCAATGAAGATTGCAGCAATACACAGATGAACAAAATAACCAAGTGCAACATCAAACAGAATGAAATGCACAATGTCACAGCAAACTGGCACCAGCTAGAAGATCAACTCGAAGCAATTGACCACAAACAACAATTTAGCTCGAAGAAGTGACAGTAGACAAGTCAAAGAATAACATTGCAGACTCAAATTATCAACTAATCAACAGTCGAAAATATACGAAATTGACAAAGTCAAATATCACAAATCACGAATTCAATTCAAAGCCGTGACCAACCAAGCAAGAAATATGAACAAGTCAACATCAAAGCCGTGGGACGCAAGAAACAAAAATACGCATATGAAAAAGTCAGAATCGATCTCAATCATTCAAGCATCATCAAGTGGCCGAGATAAAGAATTTGACAAATTCAATCAAATTTATATGAACGCAAATATAGGAATTCATCCTATTAAAACCCTAATCATCATCGGCATTTAGAGGGATCGAGTTCAAGTATCAAATTAGAAAAGCAAAAGGAGACAGCACATACCGAGTTCACAAGCATCAAAACTCGATCGAGCAACTGCAAGCAAGCTAGGGCAACCAATCACAGATCAATAGAAGAAACCAAAGCCCTAATTGCAACGAAGAACCGAAGCCCTAATTGCAACGAAGAGCCGAAGCCCTAACTGGATCAAAAGGGAACGAAGCCCTAACTGGAACGAAGCCGCCACTATTTCTCACGAACGAAGATAAAAAAGAGGATCGGGTGAAATAAGGAAGTGGGCCGGTGTTTAAAAACAAAAGGGGGTGTTGTTCTTAATTAATATTGTTAATAAACTTATATTAATAATGTTAATTAGTTTAGGGCTATTTTGTTCTTAATTATTGTTTTTTTTATTCTACGAATCAAAGAGTTTAGGTAAATCACCACCTAGGTTTTAGGTTGTGTCTGATTGTCTATTTTGAATTAGTTCAGTGAGCAGGGTGTGCGAGTTTGCAAAGCTCTATAGGCGGGAGCAGTGTTTGCAAGTAAGCGAAACTCTATAGGCGGGAGCAGGGTGTGCGAGTCTAGTAGAGTGTTTGTGAGCGGGAGCAAAAGGGTCCGCGAGTCTAGTAGAGTGTTTGTAAGCGTGATACTGTTTAATTCTAATAGAAATCTGTGAATGCAGCAGTAGGCAGGGGTTGCCGAAGCTGGGTAAATTTTGTGTGTGATTTACTTTTCAGCATTTTTATTTCTGTAATTATATTTCTGTGTTTAATTTGAGAAAATTTGCTATAACCCTATTCACCCCCCCCTCTAGGGTTAATCTAGATCCTACATATTAGTGTTTATTTCTTGTTAATTAGTTCTCTTTTTCATTAGCTCTCTTTTTCCTCTTCATCTTATTCTATGTTGCATGCTACAATTGTTGATATGATAACAAAAATGAGAGATTAAACCCCTTCAATTTAGGAGTAATAAAGCTTTCTAATTATGTAGCTTCAATATTTTGACAATTATTGCTCTTTTTTGTGCTTAATGACGATGCTTGAAGTGGTTTAACTCGTTGTTTTTTCTTTGAATTTGATAGCCTATATTGTTGACATCAAATAGGCCATGCTTAAACAATCACTAAACACAAACTACCTCTTTATCTACATACGATTATGGTAATGAAGTGAATTTTGAAATCAAAATTCGATGGTCTATATTTCTGATTAATAGTTAATAGGTCATGCTTAAGATAGATTTCATTTTCAACTTTTTGTTACTTTTCATGAGAATTAGTAAGTGGTTTGAGGGGTGTGTAATTGTTTGATGGCTTTTGCTGGGATAATTAAATGCATAAATATGTCATACTTATTATAAGAACATCAATTAAATTCACTAATGACAGAAAAGAGATCAAGATTTCATGTTTTGTTGAACTATGTAATCTAGAGAGTGGAAATTACTTCTAAATTGCCTTCACACTCTCGTATTTATATCAATTTTCTTTTGCTAGTTTTCTACTTTTTAGCTAATCACACTTTCAATTTTGGCTAATTTGATTGAATAGAGATTTAAACTCTAGCAATTCCTCGTGGATCGATCCATACTCGCTACTTACATAATATACTGCGAGTTAAGCAATATTCTAACTATTTTTATAATGGGGTATCGAACCTCTGCATCCTTTAATTGCCTACTGACATAAAATACCAGGTGTTATTCCCCACTCCCTTCTCTAATCAGTACTAAGCTGACTGCATGTTCTGAGACTGCCATGTATAGCTACAGGATTTCAACATTCTCGAGACTAGAAAGTTTCATTGATTTTTCAAGATGACTTATAATTTTTGAAAGGCTTTCCTACAATCCTCTCCTAATTTGAAGTTCTACTACTTGATCACATCAAAGAAGGGTACACACTTATCATTAGGTTTAGAAATGAATCTACTTAGGGCAGCTACCTTTCCGTTCAAACTCATCACTTTCTTGCTAATTTTAGGTTCAGCCATGTCCTTGATGGATTGAATTTGATCAGGACTTGCTTCGATCCCTAGGGAACTTACAAGGTAGCCTAAAAATTTCCCGAAACGAACTCCAAAAGAACACTTATGTGGGTTCAGTTTCACGTGATACTTCCACGATATCCTGAACATTTCCTCTAGATCTTTAACATGATTCTTGAGCTCAGCGGATTTCACCAACATATCATCCACATAAACCTCCACGTTTCGGCCAATTTGTTCTTTGAACATTCGGTTAACCAATCTTTGATATGTTGCCCCTGCATTCTTGAGCTCAAATGGAATTTCTTTGTAGCAATCGATTTCCCATTCAGTTATAAAGCTGGTATGTTCGTCTTCTGGCTTAAACATTGGTATCCGGTTATATCCTTAATAGGCATCCATAAGTAATAATAACTTGTTTTCGCTTGTTGCATCCACTAACCGATCTGTTCATGGCAACGAGAAACAATCTTTTGGGCAAGCCTTATTTAAGTCTGTGCAGTCGATACAAGTTCTCCATTTTCCATTTGAGTTCTTTACCAGAACTGGGTTGGCCAACCACTTTAGATTATATATTTCCTGGATAAATACATTTCCTAGGAGTCTGTCAACCTCTTATTTTAAAGCATCTGATCGCACCTCATCCAACTGCTTCTTTTCCTGCCTTATGGGTGTTGCTCTTGGATTGATGTTAAGTGCGTGACACATGACCTTTTGGGCAATCCCCACCATATCAGAACGTGACCAGGCAAATACATCTTTGTTGACCTTGAGAAACTGTATTAAATCCTTCTTTACGTCATCATTAAGATCCTTTCCTACTTTGACCACCTTAGTAGCGTCATCTGGATCTACATAAGCTTCCTCAATATCCTCTGTGGGTTTTATCCTTTCCATTTCACCTCGGCAATCAAATTTTATGATTATAGGGCTTTCTTCTGCTGAGTTTGCATCGACTCTCTTTCGCTTTCCCCATAAAGAATGTACCTTTCGTACTTATGTTTGTTAGATTTATTAATTTTAATCTTTTCTTCGAATGTTGGATGTGAAAATCCATCATCCAAAGGCTGTAAAATTGTAGAACAATCAAAGAACACATAATACTCCCTTTTTACTGGTTAAGAGTAGCAAACTACATTTCCCGAGAGTTAATCTGCTTTCCTCGGACAATTCCCCAACCTTACTTTGTCAGGAATTTTACTTTGAGATATTTCAGTGAGACAAAGGCATCAATCTCATCAAGAGCTGGCCTACCAAAGAAGGCATTGTAGTAGGAGCGTTGATCGATTATCACAAAAATAGTTTTGAATATTCTACAAATTAGGAGCACACCCATTTGTACGAGCAGCTTTATCTATCCTACTGGAGTTGATCCTTTGTTGTTGAATCCAAATATGGGCTTCGTGCTTGGCTCTAGCTTGTGTTACGGAATGTTCATTTGATTGAAGGAATGCTTGAAGATTACATTGACTGCACTGCCTGTGTTAATCAGAATCTTAGAGACAATAGATAATCCAATATGTGCAGTAATCATCAAAGGATCATTATGAGGATGGTGAACCCCTTTCCTTAGATCTTGTGGAGTAACAACAAGATTAGGCATCTGAATGTTGAGATGTGGATTCTTCATTAGGGATTCCTCTTAGACAAAGTAAATACCTTCTTTGGTTTCTTTAACGTATCTGCTTCGGGCCCCCTTGTTATTTCCTGCTGGATGTAGCCCACCGTGGATCACGTCAATTCTGTTGATAGGAGGGCTCAAGCTTTGGGGGTCCTCATCTTCCAGCACATATACAGCATTTCCTGGGTGTTTTTTGCAGACCATTCTCTATACGCTGAGGTTTTCGTTGATCTTGAACAAACTCCTTCAAATGTCCCTCCTGGATTAGCTTTTGAACAATTCCAGCCAGAACCCTGCACTCATCAGTTTTGTGGCCGTTGGCTTTGTAATAACCGCAATAATCTCCTCTCTTTTTCCGTTCAAGGTCATTCTTGGCTTTAAAGGAGGTTGGAAAGTTAACTCTTTCCTTAGTTATGGTATACACGTAAGACAGCCGTTTGTTTAAAGAAACTATATAAGAAATCAGCTCCTTCCATCTTACTCTCTTGTGGCCACGGTCTTGGACAAATCCCCCTTCCTTTTTGAGGATAGTATTCTTCTTGGCATAATAAAGTTCATCTAGCCGGATGAAATTGTCAGCTTAAAAATGAAAGTCTTGTAAGTCTTTGCGATCATTAACAAAAAGATGCTTCTAAAAAGGGGTGCTTTCAATTAAGCCAGAATAAATTACTATAATCTTGTCTCGATCGTTCATGTCCTTGGATTTTTAAGCTTCAACATTGAATCTTCTCAGTAATCTCCCAAGGACATTCCCTACCTTTATTTTATATTGACCAGGAGTGTGTAGTCGATCGTGGGATATTTGCAAATGCAGAATTGGGCAGAAAATTCATATGGGAACTGCTTCTATGAGTATATGGTCTTCTCCCAACATTGCTTGTACCATTTTGTTGCTCCATGGAGAGTGACTTGGAACAATCGGCATCTGACAGCCCCATATGCTTTGTACAGGTCCATTTAGTTGTTTATAGCCATCAGATGATCGTCCGGGTCTATAACCTCATGATATTTCATTGATAGGATCTTGACATACGGCACGATAACCGTTGTCAGGATTTCATCAGTGAAGGGAGGAACTCCTTCATTATCATTAACATTTACATCCATCATTCTCTTTCCTTTTCAATTCATAGCATCTTTTACGCCTTTTCCACAACATCCTTTAGCTAAGCTTCAACATTGCCATAATTTTTCTGATTTGGGCAATACTCTTTTGATGTTTAACTCCTAGTCTGTTCAAGTGATTTGTCGAGAACTCTTCCCTGATGGTTATCTTTCGATTGGGGGATTAAATTCTTCTTTGAGGACGTCAAATCCACTCTGCCTTTATTCTCATTTGAAAAGCTTTTAGATTCCTCCTAGGGGAAACCACTTCTTCTCAATGAATTTATTTTGAAGTCTTCGAAGATTTTTGAGATAAGGCCATCTTAAGTAGCTCCTGCATTTCTGCAACTACTGTTCCAAGTATTTGATTTTGGCTATACTCTCGTCTTGTTGTGCTAGTGATGAAGTCTGTCCAAGAATGTCCCCATCCAGATTGAAAGATGGAGCTGTATTCTCCTCTAGAGTGGTGGTGTGTATTGCTGCTTCTTCATCTGCACTTAATCGTTTTGATCTCATTTTTCCTAAGCAATAGAAATAATCTTAATTAGTCCGCAATACAATGACAAGATTGGAGGTTTGAGCCCTCTTTCTAGCGCCAAATATGTTAATAAGAATACCAACATCCCCAATGCTATGCGAAAATTAAATAAGTTCAAACAAAACCAAGTTGTAGAAAAGATTCCCTCCTTCGAAAGCATATCTTTCAAATAGATTGACATAGTTGAAAGGGTTTAAGGTGATTACTCCACCTTTCAACCCAGTTGGCTTAATCGAAAGGGTCAAAAGAGCAATCCTAACCTTTGGACCGGGTTGATTAAGTTGAAAGGCATTAAGGAGTTAACTCTGGAATGCAGTTTAAAGAGGTAACATCTGATTGAGTCCTTTCCTTTGAGTGGGTCGAAAGTATTCGATCATCCTTGTTCTTTATTCCTTTCGGTCATGTCGAAAGGTAACAATCAGGCCCTTCCGATCGTCGAAAGGAACGTATATTTCATTAGAATGACATTGCTGCTTTTGACCCCATGGTTTTGTTATCTTTATTATGGAACTCCTTCAAAAGGGTTGCATGCGTCTCTAGGGATAGACACCTTTCGAATGAGTTCCTTTCTTATAAACTATTAGTCAATTATAAATAAGATTCTCTTCGAAACACCCCCTCTCGATCATGTCGAAAGGGGTTTTACTCTTTTGAAATGATACTAGCTTATAACTGCCTAAGATTCACTTTGATTTCCTTGTATAGAATCGGCTTGGGTATTCCCCAATTTTATACTTCGTCATGGTCGAAACCTCGTCATCATCCTTGTTTTTGTGGACAAATGTTGGTTCCAATGATGATGTGTTTCGACTAAATATACCCGAGTCGATTATATACATTGCATAAATGGAAAGAAGTTAAGAGAATAGGTTAGAATGATGTGTAAAGGATCATTAGTCTACCTAATGACCTAAATGATCTTCCTCGTCATCAAAATCCTTAATGTACAAGCCATCTGCCTTTTTATTCATAATCCAAAATTAGTTACAAGATTTAAAGCTTTTTCCCCCAATTTGATTTAGGGTTTCTTGAGAATTTAATTGAAACTAAGAACCTATGGTAAAAGAAATAAATTTGGTATTTCAAATTTCTGTCCTCCAAAACTGGACTCCTTGGGACTTATTTATAGATGCAGATCGACCTCTTTCTGCGCCTGTGCCTTCGACTTGGTCAAAAGGACCCCTCTTTATATGCCGCCTCAAGTCTTTCGACTTAGTCGAAAGGCCATGACACCTTACAATGCTATCAAAAGGCTTCTTCTTATTCTTTCTGATTTTCTTTTGCGCTTCCTTTATCCTTCCTCGGACCTTTCGAATGAGTCGAAAGGGTCCTTTATCAACCTTTTGCCTCTGTTGACCTTGGATCCTGTTTTCTTCACAACACCTTTTGAAGCTGTTGAATGGTTTCCAAATGCGCCTTCTCCTTCATGTTGCCTCATTGTTAAGGTTTAAGCTTCCAACTCTGTTGATAGGTTGTCCATATTGGTTTCGAAGAGATTTAAGTACCAACGGTTTCGATGATGTTGAGTAGCCTTCAAATGCATGCCTAAGAACTAAAGCGGGGCCTCTCCTCAATATATTGGCCTCGACCAGTTCGATGGGCTTGCATATGCTTTCAAAAAGGTTGTAATAGGGGCGAAACCTCCATTCCTGAAAGGTTTGGCACATAAGTGAGAGATTACAATTTATTGTCTTCAAAAGAGGTTTTGAAGCTATCTTTACTTGTTCATCTGTGTCGAAAGGTCTAAAGTGGCAGAAGGGTATGCATGTTTCCATCCGAGTCGAAAGCCTTCATACTGTATAAGCAGCTGATGTCTTCAACTCCATTGAAACCTTCCTAAAGCCTTCAAAACATCTTCTTATGAACTTTGTAAAACCCATGCCTGTTACTTCATCGGAACCCACTCTCATTAACCTTCTTTCATACTTTTTCTATTGAGTAGACTTTATGGCTAACAACTTGATTATTATTATTTTTACCATTAGATATTATTGTAATATCACTAGAATTCTGATATAAAAGGTTTTGGTTATTGTAAGGTAAAAATCTATCCATGTTTATGTGCAGCATGGTTTTTTGAGATACTTTTGTTTTGAAATGTTATTTAAACTTTAAGAATCCATTTAATTGTGCTTCTTATGCCGGTTTTACCAGACTGACCCGGACGTTGTTTTCCTATAGTGCTCGGGTCGGACCAAGCATATTTTCAGGTTTATTTAAATATTTTTGGAGCTTCGAGAGATGAGCTGGAGGCCTAAAGACGTATTCACGTACATGGTTATTTATCCGTTACATTCATGTTTGTACTTATTAGAAATTGTAAGGACATGTTATTATAACTGTCCAAGCTGAAATAGGTTAGTATACTCTTACTGATGTCTGTAAATACATATATTACAGTTTTGTCTTTGTGTAAAGTTTTGCTATATATTATAGCTCATTCATTCTGCTATGAGATTCTGTACCGTTAATTTTCTTCTTATCTTCTTTTTTCTTTCTTTTCCCTAACTATTATCCTTTCCGTTCAATTTGGGTTGGACATATGTGGTATATTGTCAGCTTAAATTGTATGGAAAAGTGGGTCGTTATATGAATGGTATCGGGTAGGGTGTGATGTTGTGTTGTGATTCTTGGGCTTATAGGAGATTGGGTGGGAAATCATGATAATTTATTTGTTTAAATTCTAAATTAAGTATGTTAACTTTGCATTGTGATATCTTTCTCATTTTGAATCTGATTTATCCATGGATTTTTGTGTTAGACTCGTATTGATGAGTATAACATTATGGCATAACTATTTAATAGTTTTAATAAAGCATAAAATATTGATAAAACAATAATAGAGAATATAATTACATTGATTTGTGCAATAACATGATTAAAGTTAGATTATTTGTTCTTCGTTTGACATCTCTCTAATTGAATAAAACACCGTTCTGCTATAATTAAATTGAAAGATTATTGACGACGTCTATTTAGCAGAATGCATTCCTGTTCTACTATTATGTTAATTTGGATATTTGTTTATATGCTAGTTAACTAATATGTGGATTGACTAATATTGGATAAGCAATGGATTAGCTAGGGATTGTACATTGTTAATTTTATTTTACATATATATAATTGCTTATGTACATACCAGTGATATGACTTGGAAAGTAAATTAGAAATAAATGGTAGCTTGTTTAAGTATCATAATGGTCGCTAAGCCTCTTTTCAAATTTGAAAAGTTATGTGGAGAAATAATGGAAATTCGACGATCACAAAATGTTGAATGGAGGGTATGCGCATGTTCATATCGTCGAGTTGAGATTTTTAGATGTGATTGCATAATTTTTCGTGGCTGAAGTTGGCCATGGGTGGAGATTGAATGTTTTCCGTTCATGTGGTAATTTTCTACAAACTAGTGGTTGAGGGGAGGAGCACTGGTGTCTGGAGGAAGGTCGAGGCGAGGAGATTGCCATGGCTACGCTCAGAGGTGGTGCAGTGGGCCATGTGGTTGCAGAGGGTCGAATTAGGGTTTTAGTGGTTGGTTGTTTTTGGGTCGTTGATGGCATAACTGACGGTTGATTCTAGTGTCGAGTAGGACATGAAGATGGCCGAAGGTGAGGCTGGGGGTGGCGATTGCGAGGGTATAGCTGGCATGGTCTATAGATAGTCGGAGCGGTGGTGAGAGGTGAGTTGACGAGGCGATTTCATGTTTCTAGGCATGCAAATTTGAATGACGGACAGAGTAGGGTACTGTAGTGAATGGTTGTCGGCAGGCTGTGATGTTGGTCCGTTAGCCTTGGGCTTGTAGGAGTGCGGGTGAGAATCATGTTAATTTATTTTTTTTAAATTCTTAATTAAGTATGTTAAATTGGATTGTGATATCTTGCTCATTTTAAACTTGATTAACCTGTGAATTTTTGGGTTAGACTTGTATTGATGAGTACATCATTATGGTATAACTTGTTGGTAGTTTTAACAAATTTTAAAATATGGATAAGATAATAGTGGCGAATATAATTGCGTCAATTTCGGTAATAACGTAGTTAAATTGTTTATACTTCGTTGGACATCTCTTTGGCAAAATAAAACACTGCCTGCTATAATTAAATTGAATAGATTATTGATGACATCCATTTAGCAGAATAAATTCGTGTTCTGCTATTATGTTAATTCAGATATTATTCTTATGCCAATTACTTAATATGTAGACTAATTAGTATCAGATAAGCAATGGATTAGCTTGTGATTTTTTACTGTTGATTTTATTTACATATATGCTTGCTTATGTAATTACCAATGATGTGACTTGGAAAGGGAATTAAAAATAAATGGTACCATGTTTTAAGTACCATAATGGTCGCTAAGCCTCTTTCCGAATTTGAAATGTGATGTGGAGAAATGATGGAAAATCGATGATTACAAAATGGTAAACGAAGGGTATGCATGCTTTTTATCTTCAAGTTGAGATTAGAGGTGGTTTCATAATTTTTCGTGGCCGGAGTTGGCCAAGGGTGGAGAATGAACGTTTTTTCGTTCATTGGAAGTTTCTACGGGACCAACGATCAAGGGAAGGAGCGGTGGTGTCTGGAGGAAGGTCGGGGATAAGCTCTGAGGTGGTCTGGTGGACCATGGTAGTAGTGACTAGTCAGAAACCAAAAATTAAATCACTATCATTATCCACATTCTTTCTTTCCCAAAGCTCCAAATATTCGCCTACCCATTCGTCCAGACCTTCATCCCCGCTTGCTACACCCGCTTGCCCTATCACCGCCTTCCGCTTATCACCTCTTCGCCTAGATCTACAACGATACTCATCTGCCCTGCCTAGCACCTCCCTCTGCCTCTCCCCTCACCTCGCCAAAGCCACCTCCGACTTGCAACCACCCATTCCGCCTACTACATCTCACTTCGCCACCACTTTCCTGCTTTCACCCTTACCCACATATTTTCAGCTGCCACCTCACCACCACATCACCTTGCATGGATACACCAGTCGAAAACCCTCCCAGATCTGCATTTCATCCTTTCATGTCTCCACCTGCTACCTTTACTCCTTCTTTGCTCCCAAAGCGCTTCACTGACCGTCAATGACTCAGACATTAGCCTCCACCTCCACCATGCTTACCCACATCAGCCAGCCTCCTCCATCACCCTACCGAAGCCACCTACATCCCCTATACCCGCTGCCACACCCCACACACCTCCGATGCCACTCAACTCCATCTCCTACCCTCTCATAACCCCGCACCTACAACATTAGCCTACCAGTAACAGCGATAGTCCTACCCCAATCTCCACCATCTTAGATCCAACCCAAACTGTCATTGTACGTTCATGTGGTGTCCATGTCTGAAGTATGTTCGATTTGGAATTAAGCATTCCTAGAAGGCGAGATTCAGAGTCATATAGCGTGTCATGACGTGCAATAAACAATTTCGACATACGAAGGTGAGTGTCTAAACTCATAAAATACTATTAATTCAATTGCAAGTTTAGCTCGAGTTCATGTTTGTAATTTATATATATATTTGTTGTGATATGTGCAGATAGTTTATAAAATTAAATTGCAAGTTTAACCCATTAATATGATGATAATTTATTCTATATGTGTAGTTAATTAATAAAAATAAATTGCAAATTTAGTTAAATAATTTTTGATGTTTAATTATTGGGATGACTAATTAGGTAATGTTTGATTATGTGTGATCATATGTTTGATTTTATACATGATAATGTATGCCATGTTTACACCCACTTGTAATTGTTTGGAAAATTTTATTAATTTCCATATTGATACTATGGACATCAAAAAATGTGATAAATTAACGGAACCCTATTAGACACCTAACATTGAAATATGGTAAAATTTGGAGAATGTATATTTATGTTTTGGCCCAAAAATGTTATTTTTGACAAATTTTCCATTTTGTCCTTATTTGAAATTTTTCATAAATGAATGTGTTTAATTCTAAATTTTTGGTATCTTGTAATAAATTATATTTTGAATATGCTAGTATAAAATTTGGTATGATGTTTACATGTAGATTTTTCAAAATAAATTATTCAAATTAAAGACGAATAAATAGGTAATTCGTAAGATGTGTAAATTATAATTACTTAATTTAATTAACTAAAAATTATGATGGATTAATTAATTGTTAGAGATTAATTAATTTGTAATTAATCAACTAATTTATTAAGTAATTAAGGTTAATTAAACTATTAATTAAGAAATGCTTAATAAAGTTTTATTAAGTAATAATTGGGTTTTCTTGATTAATAATTAAGAGGTTATTAATTTATAATTCAAGTTAATTAAGAATTAATTAACTATTATTAAAGGTTAATTAATTAAGGATTAATTAATTTGTAATTAAGGTTATTAATTAATAATTAAGTTTTATTAATTAATGATAATTAATTAGTTAATCACGGTTAATTAATTAATTATAAAAGTAATTAGAGATTGATTACTTTGTATTAAAGGATTGATTAATAATTAAGGTTTATTAATTAATAGTTGAAGGTTAGTTAATCTATAATTAAGGATTAATTTGGTTAAAGAGTAACTGAGGGATGAATTACTCGATTATGATTTATGAGGTGAATGTGATTAAGTTAAGTTGATTAATTTGTTAATTTGTTAAAGATAGTCACATGGTAATTGATTAAGTATGCTTACTTAATGTGATTTGATAAGAGTAATTACTTAAGGTAAGTAATTGATGAACAAATTACTAGAGGTAATAGAGATAAGGGAAATTACTTAATGGGAAGTAATTTTAAATGGATAATTACTTGGTAAAGTAATTAAGGATTTATTACTTGGTGTAATAAATCAAAGGATTTATAAATGTAATTAAGAGTAATAAAGTGTAATTTATTACTGTTTATAATTATTAAAGTTGATTTAATTAATGTAAGCATGATTAGTTAATATAATTAATTAAGAAATAATGTAATTAATTATAGTTAATTAATTAATGGAAGTAATTAATTAAAGGTTTATTAATTAATGTAATTAATGAGAGTAATTAAGGATTGATTAATTAAGATTAATTAATCTATAATAAGTTATTACAAGGTAATTAATTGTAATTAATTAAGGATTAATGTAATTAATTATAATTAATTAAGTAATTAAGGTTAATTATTTAATGGTTTAATTAATTTGTGTAATTAATTAAGGTAATTACTTAATGTAATTAAGGGGTAATTAATCAAGGGTGATTAATTAAGATGATTAATTAATTGGTTTAATTAATGGATAATAAGCAAGATTTATTGTGATGAAAGTAATTAATTTAATTTATATTAAATTAATTAAAGATGAAGTGATTAATTTAATTCATTTTAAATTAATTATAGATGGTGTGATTAATAGATCATTGCTATGGAAGGCTGATTTATATTGAATGGCTTGGTCGTTTAATATCTCTGATGAGATATGTGTGACATATGATATGGATGCTTTGGTTGCATTGAGATGATAGTATGAGTTATCTATTTGTAATGATAACATGAATTATCTTTTGTGATGATAATGTAGATTATCTATTGTGATATTGTGAATTATCTATCCGTGTATATAGATAATAGAATTGAATTGTTTAACCTTAAACAACTAGGACCTAAAAGATACGTTTTGGATTTCGATGAGACTGGGATCGGGTTTCCAAATTTGGATATCCGAAAACCACATCGATCCAAATTAACGATAGGTCGTGAATCTCAAGTGAAGAGTGAAGACTCGAGGTGTAAGTACTATTCGTCAGTATAACTCAGAGGGTGATTCCGTGATGAGTTTGACGAGTAGTACTTTCAGATTCGAGATGAAGATTCAGAGTTCAAGGGTTATCGTCGTTAACGCTGAGGGTGATTTCAAAATGAGTGTAACGAGATAATGCCTTCAGTTTTGTTCGAACCCGGAACGAACTTGTATGGATCTAATGCTTTCAAAACATCGTCGGGTGGACGATGAGCATTCTAAGGGATGTGTTCTATAAAGGTAATCGTAACCTCAAGCCTCATCAGCCGGGAATGGCTAAAACAGAAGAGGTGCAACAAGGCTAAGTGGGTCATGACTAAGTGGGATGAGATTAATCCATGTCTAGAGTCCCTTTTATTTCGGCTGTGTGGGCGGTTGAACAGCTACAACCGCCGGGGTTGTCTTATTCGAAACTGTTCAGTAAGGAATATTTCCGGCCTTGTGTTGCAGGGAAGTTAGGGTGGCTCCTCGGTATAGTGATCTAGGCCACGTACTGTGACGGGCGGTACCCCGGTAGCCCTGCCATTGTATGGAATCCAAAATCTAATAAGTGCCTTCGGATTTGATTGTATTACCCATTTTTGTGGCTAGTAGCTGGAATTTAATAGATGTAACAATTTTGGCTATTTCTTATTTATTTGAAAACCCTAGACCTATTATAATATCACTGAATTTCCTATCAAATGTTTTGGTTAGCGTAAGGTAAAAACTTTTCCATGTTTATGTGTGGGAAGTCTTACGTGATACCTTTTCTTTCAAAAGGTTTTTAAAGTTAAGCAACTTTAACCGTTTACTCATACCAGACCCATGTCCGACCCAGAGTTTATTTTGTTTTTCTTAAACTCTGGGGTACTCAAATTTTTACGAGTAGCCAGGGGATTCATGTTGGCTTGACGAATTCTGGAGGAGCAATGGAGCAGGAGGCTTCTGCATATAGATATATAGTATTTCCGCTGTGTGTTCTCTAAGTCGTTTGTCTGTGCCTGTATATTGAGTTGTATAGCTAGACAGGTGTTTATAACTGTCTAGTATGTGTTGTTTAGTTGTGTATCTCTGATGTATATGATACTATGTAATATATTATGTGATTGATATAATTTATTCGTTCCGATGTTTAGATTCTGATGTTGTTTCTTTCTTTCTTCTCTGTCTTTTCTCTTTTCTATCCCTTTATTTCTTAAAAATGATGCGTCTTTCTATGGTGAGAAAGTCAGGTCGTTTCACTTTGTATCAGAGCATAGGTTGAGCGAATACCTAGGCTCTGTAGTGGTGTCTTCTTGAGAGAGAGAGTACTTGTAATATATATATATATATATATATATATATATATATATATATATATTTCTACCTATCCATTGGGTTACCTGATCGGGTTTTCCAACATAAGTTATAAAGGTAGATAGGTAGTGATGTGTGTAACACGACTACCGATGGTTGGAGCTTGAATGTTTGAGGTAGGAAGTGTATTTGTCGAGACTGTAGACCTAATACCGTCTCGAGTAATCTTTGCAGTTTGGTGTAAGGATTTCATTGATCTTTGAAGGAAACCTGTTAAGGTTCGGAGTTCGTCTTTGAAGTGTAAGTTTGATCATGCTCGTATGAGCGGATTTTTGAGAATTTGGATCTGTCGGTTAGGCAGAAGCAAGCGAAGGTATCATGGAAACCTCAGGAAGTAGTAGCTGTGTGATGAGACGCAGTGGCTTGGATGTCTTCGAAGTTGTTTTCTTTCGGAACAAGTTTAAGGAAGTGTGTCTGCTTCGTGGTTGTAGCTGAGTTCAGCAGGATGTATGTGTTTAGTTAAATATCAGAGTTTCTCAAAGTGCTTTGGATAAGAAGTCTTTGGCATCTGTGTTAGCATTGCAGCTCGGGAGTGTTCTGTCTTCCAGTAGGAAGATCTTTTTGGCTTAGCATTTCTTAGAGTTGGAATTCAGAAGTAGCAGAGAGGACCTGTTTCTTCGATGGATTAGTTGGTCGAGGATAAGCTATTCTGATTGGTGAAGAGAGAACAGTATCTTGGATATTGGATTGGTTGATCGCAAAAGTGACTTGCGATAGTTTGGTGATTATCTTAGATAGTCTTTTGCTTGGGTTTGTGGCATCTCTAGAGGATGCAGGAGTTATGAAGTTGTCGAAGATTTTTCGAATATCTTCAGGGAAGTCAGAGATTTGCCCGCATTGAGGATTGAGTTTGTATTGACTTGGTTTATGAAGCTACCGGTAATTCAGCTGGGTAGAAGGATGTCTCCTAGGATGATTGTTTGGTGAAGCAGCTCTGTATTTATTGGAACTTCTATTGAACCTTATTGCTAGGATGTGCTGTTTAGTCTGTATTCTCATCTGATCCTGATCAGAGTTGTGCAGCGGAAGCAAGGTTGCAGCTGGGCTAGAGTAGAAGCAACTGGAGGTTGCAGTGTTTTGGATTAGAGAGTTTCTACTGGAATTTTTCAGGATCCGAGGCAAGTTGGCGAGTGATCCTGTTCTGTCTTTTCCGAATAGGAGAAGTAGGTTGTAATCTTCTGATGATTCTGGAGTGGAGTTTGTGGTTTTGATTTTGGATAGATCTTGTGAGGATCAGTTTGTTGAGTTGTTTTGATCCAGTTTGTTTGTAGAAGCATCAGCGAAGGTTGAGCTGCTCAGGAAGGATCTATAGGCACCCCGGATCATCTGGAAAGTTTTGAGGTTAAGAAACGGAAGAATTTGGAATTTGAAGTTGGAGGCTTCGATGTTGTTGAGGTTTTCTCTGGTAAAGGGAGCAATAGGATTTGGTGAGATTATGAGATGAGCTCCGAGGCATATTGGATTCTTTCGAGTTTTTGTAAGGATCAGTGCTTTGGTCTGAAGAGTTGAATCGCCAGTTTGGAAGACTGGAATTCAAAATATTTCACGTGTCTCTAAGGGAGTACGTGTTTGGTCCATCAATGGTTTTGAGACCAGTAGTTCTGTGAAGGATTTAGTTGTTAATCAGTCTTGTCTGTGGTCTGATATCTTGTGCAGATTATAGATCTAGATGAGTAGGAGCTCAGTAGCTTAGCAGTATTGCTAGTTGGATTTAGTAGAGCGAGTATCCCTGTATCTGTACCTGGGAAACTCGAGATAATTTTAGGATGTTTATCTGGATCTGTGTCCAGATAGCTAGAGTTGTTTGATTGAATTGTTTGTTTGGATGAAATTATTTGCTTGATTGATAATGTATGGCTGATATGTATGTTTGAATTGGATGAAATAAAATAAAACTTTGGATTATCTTTGTTTTAAATTTCGAGGACGAAATTCTTTTAAGGAGGGAGGAATGTAATATCCCGGAATTTACAGGAATTTAAAATGTTGATAATCTCTTAATTTGAATTATTTGAAATTGATAAAATTGTTATTTTCAAAAATAAATAACCAAGTACTAAAAATATAATGTCTTAATTATGGTTATAGATTGGTTTTAAAATAAGAATAATTATTTTGTTTGTGTAACTAAATCCTAAATTGACTTATTGTTTTCAAAGTTAATAAGTGTGTTTAAATATGTATCTGTGTATTTAAATTGATTTTTAAAATAGGATAGATTATTTATAAATAATAATGAGCTTATTTAAAAATTGATATTTATATTTATCTAAAATTGATTTTAGATTTGGATTTTTTTAAACTGACTTTGAATTTGAATATAAATTCGAATTTAAGGGAATATACATACGTCTTGAAATAAAATAATAATATAGTTTGGATTTAAAATAATAGATAATGTTTTAGTTAAAAATATGATTTGTTTTATATTTTTATAGAAATTTATTGTTGGAAGTTTGGATATGTATTTATTTAATAAGAATAAATACAAAAGGGCTTTTTGAAATAAGCATTTAAAAATGAGTTTGCAATATTGTACATAATTTTATTTAAATTATAATTGGTTTTATTTTATTTCCTTTTTAAAGATTGTATTTATATAAATTTAGAAAAAAACATTTATAAATGTATAAATGTATTTGTATATTTGGAGTTTAATTAGAAAAGTATTTTTAAATTAAGAAAACATATTAGTTAATTAGGAAATTAATTTAGAAAGCTTTTAAAACTCTATTAGGATAAATAAAAATAAACTAGGACAAGTGTTAAAATATTAGGGCTTCTTTTAACAAGTGTTAACATATTAGTATAAGGTAAGAGACGAGTGTCTTTCCCTAAATTTTCTTTTCTTAAATTTTAATAAACCATAATTACAACATATAAAACTTCCACTTTCTTTCTTCATTTGTTTTCCTCTTATCCTCTCAATTCAAACCAAAAAATTTGGTCAGTACTATATTCATCTCCTCAAAAATCAAAACTGAAAGAATTTTACAAAGCTCAAATTTAGAACCAATGCTCAGATCAAACTTGTAAACCATATTCTCAAGCCTGAGACCAAACAAGTTTTCAAAGGGCCCGAGTCCTCATCATTTTGTTCCAGATTCATCAATCAAGCTTCAAAAACAAATGCATGCAAATGTCAATCCAGCTGCTAAAGGTCTGCATTTTTATGTCTGCAACCATCTCAAGCTAAAAACCTTGTAACTCGTTTCCAAAACCAAAATACCAAAAGCCTGTAAACATTCTTTTCAAATCAACGCTCAAACTTGTAAATTAGTTTTCAAAATCCTGAAACCTTCTGTTATCAAGCCTGGAACATTTTCAAAAGCCTGCAACATCTTGTTTTTTTTAAAATTCAAGTGCATGCAAGTGAATCTGGTCAAAGCAAAAAAGAGACCTGAAGTGATCAGAGTCTTCTAACATTCCAGTTTCAAAGCACTTTTGTTTTCAATTTAAGCCTCTGAAGCATTCAAAGTTTTCTGGTATTAAATCAATAGGAGCAATACAAATTTTCAACCCAGTTTTCAAAAGTTCCCTACAACTTTAAGGTGAGTAAACTTTTTAATTAATAGCTAAGTAGATAAATAAAGTTGCTTGTGAAATTATGTGGTGAATATGCTCTACATAGTTATGTATATATAAGTGTACAATCTGTATTTATTTGATTGTTCCAGGAATGTGCATGTCTATGCTATATTGTCCTCCCTGTTCTTTTTACAGGATTATCAAGTTTGAACCAAATTTCATATTGCCCTTCCCCTGATTTCATATAGGTTTTGGTCTTCAAACATTAAATGTTTGTTTAAGCTTAAATTTAATATTAAAAATGAATTTAAGTAAAAATATTTAGCAACTCATCTGGGAAATGAAATTTTACTAAAAATTCTTTTAAACAAGACAAATTTAGTTACTTTAATTTAGTGTTTCAAGTTTATAACTTGAATTCATTTTAAAAGTTAGGATTTTTAAAATCAAAATCAGGATTTTAAATGAAGTAAGGTGTGAAAATTTGGGGATTTTCTGGAATTGGGATTTTGGGTGATTTCTGATGATCACGAGGCCTTTGGTGATTGGGATCTTGGGTGGAGGTTGAGGTAGGATCAGAAAGTGTGGGAAAAATGGTGGAAGCACTGAATGATTGCTGTGGCGACGGCGGTGAGGAGATTTGGGTTTTTTAACCTAATTTGATCGAGATGGAAATACAAGGTCACTGCGTCGTCTACAAGTGATCGAGTGGCGCGAGACTTGGTAGGAAGTAGCGTGGAAGGTTCGAGGAGGCGTAACCGGATTGGCTGGTGTTCCGGTGATGGGCATTGGCTGGTCGAAGCAGTTCCAGGTTTGGGTTACTGTATTCAAGACTGCTGGAATTAGCTCGAATTGTTTCGAGTGCTTGTGACTGTATTTTGACGATCGGAGTCGGTTACGATGGAGTTAGGCATTGTGTATGAGGGTTCGTCGAAGGCCGGAGGCGATTCCGGTGCCGGTGCACTTGCACAGGGAGGTGAGCGTGTCAGTGAGTTATGGAAGTTGGGAAGATGTGTTTTTTTTTCTCAGGTTGCAACTCGAGATTTGGGGTAGTTTGCTCGAGTTCAAACTCGAGCAGGGCCTGTGTTTCATTAAATCTTGTCAACAGTTTTTATTTGTTTCAGGTTTTAAATTTTTTTATTTAAGTTGAAATTTTTTCTAAAACTTCATTACAGTAAAAGAAAATATTCTGTAAAGAATCCAATATTTAGCTCGGCCATTTATGTATTTTTATAATTTATGTTGGGGAAAATAGCTTTGTGGTAAAAATATGTTGACGATAAATTTTTTATGTTGCTTCCTAAGATTATTAGAAGAATATTTAACAAAAGAGACTTATATTTATTTTGGTAGTTTAATATATTTTTTTTGAAAAAGCAAGTGCAGCAGCTCATTTATTAACTAATGTTACATTACAAAATTACAACTCACACAGCACCAATACATGACAAACAAGCTCAACACATTACAGGCAAATACAAGAATCACTACTGAAGTGAGCATAACACAACCAGAACAAAACAGATCAATCCAAGTACATGTAGACAGCCTGTATCAGAAGAAAAATACCATTCATGTAAATAGCAATAAAATCCATGCTGCACAATAATCAAGTGCTATCTGAGCATTCATTGAAGTATGATCAAACAAATTCAGACCTTAAATCTTTAAAGATGCAGCCATGAATCATTGAGTAGAGTTGAGAAGCATTCTTTACTCCAACACCAAAAACCCTATTATTCCTTTCAGTCCACACAACATGAATCAGTCTTTTAAGAAGCTTAAGCACAAGTCTAGTTGAACGAGTTTTCCATCTAGTTGCCTTGACTACATTGAACCATTCAATTGAACTAACATTTGATGGTTTGTAAAAACCACAATTAGATAAAAGCCTGTACCAAATTTGATAGACAAATGGACACTCAAAGAATAGATGAGTATTAGTTTCTGATTCTGAATTACAGAGTACACATAAATCATCTGAGATAATACCCAAACTACAGAGCTTATCCTTTGTATTGAGAGCATTAGCCATTACCTTCCACAATAATAAGTTTTGCTTTGCTGAACAGCCATTATTCCATATTCTTGTGTACCATGGAAAGACAGAATCATCTTTACAAAATAGTTGATATACAAGCTTAATAGAGTGACAAAGCTGCTTAGTGGACCAGATTAAGGCATTATCACTATTAGTAAGTTGATAATTGACAATAGTATTCCACAGGCTTCTTAATTGAAATGAGCTAGAATATGGTAAAATAATAGCACCATCATGTATATATTCATCAACCATTGCATCCTCAGAAATTCCAGAGCTTCTTCTTAAATTGTAGTCCACTATATAACTTAAAATCAAACCTGGCCTAGCCCATGGTGAATTCCAAAATGATAAGCCTTTAATCACTGCATAATTACATTGAATATAAGGTAAAAAGGTTTCCCTAAGCATGAGTATATTCCTCCAACTCCAACTACAGTTTTGAGGTATTCTCATAATCCAGAAATTCTTTTTACCAATGAGATTTTGATTTACCCACTGTGACCATAGATTGTTATCAGGTGTAAAGATTTTATTGAAGTAAACAGAGATAGCTGCCTTATTCCAAAGAAGAAAATTTGTAATACCAAGTCCACCATGCTTTTTAGGCTCAAACAATTTATTGAAAGAAATGGGTATAAGCTTCCTTGAGAAAGGATCACCATGCCAAAGAAATTTATTAAGAGCACTTGTAACCATATTGATGAGTTTAATTGGAAGAATGTAATGTCTAGACCAATATGTAGACATAGCCATAGCAATAGATTGAATAATTGTAAGCCTACCAGCCTGTGATAATTTATTGCATGGCCGTATCCTCAACCTTTCAATTATTTTTTCAAAAAGAGGCAAGCAATTATGACTAGTTATTCTAGAACTTAAAAGAGGTAGACCAAAGTAAAATGAATTAGAAGGCAATTCCTGAAGACCAGAGCAATTAATAATATCAATCTTCCTAGAGAGAGGCAAACCACCAACAAAAATATTGGATTTAGATAGATTAATTTGAAGTCCAGTGATAGAATAGAAAAACTGCAAGGAAGAAAAATATTCTGGATATTTCTGTGAGTAGGCTTTGAAAAAATAATGAGGTCATCGGCAAAAAGAAGGTGTGTAATTATAGGATGTTTGCATTTAGGATGTAAATCAAAAGCTTTCTTTAAAACTAAATCCTTTAAAATAGAATTAAGTAATTCCATGACAATTATGAAAAGGTAGGCAGAAATAGGATCACCTTGCCTAACACTTTGTGTACTTCTAAAATATCCATGTAGACCACCTTCTCTCGAAATTGAATACATCGGTGAAGAAATACAAGTGAAAATCCAAGCTAAGAAAGGTTTAGGAAAATTCATTCTAGACATTATGGCTAAAATGGAGCTCCATGCTGTAGAATCAAAAGCTTTCTTTATATCCAATTTTATCATGCATCTAGGAGATATATTTTTCCTTTCATATCCAAATAATAATTCCTGTGTTAAAAGGATGTTATCACTAATGGATCTACCCCTGATATAAGCAGCCTGGTTATTAGAGATGATGAATGGTAAGACTGACTGCAGCCTATTAGCCAACACTTTTTAAATGATTTTATAGATAATATTACAACATGATATAGGTCTAAAATCAGCAACTGAAGTAGGGTTATCAATCTTTGGAATTAAGGCAATGGAAGTGGCAGAGAGACCAGTAGGTAATTTATTGTTGAGAAAAAAGAATTGTAAAGCTTTAACAATATCATCACCAATGATGTTCCAACTATGTTGCATAAAATGAGCATTAAATCCATCTGGACCTCCACAGTTATTAGGATCTAAACTAAACACTGCAGATCTAATCTCCTCATTAGTAATAGCATAAATCAAAGAAGCAGATTGAGAGGAAGATAAAACTGGAAGATTTATGTTAAAAAGAGGCTTAACATCAGGAATAAAAGAATTGGGAGGAGCTAGAATGGAAGAGAAGTACTGCACAAAAGCACGATTTATACCATCAGAGGACCTGATCACATTACCATTCATATCTTTAATCTGAGATATACATTCTCTTGCTCTCTTTGCATTTAGAAAATTATGAAAATACTTTGTATTTCTATCAGCCTCCTTCTCAAATTTCTAATGAAGCTTCTGTTTAATGGATGACAATTCCCTATCAATAACATGTTCTAGGTTCTTCCTTAAATCTAATTCAGTATGTTGTAATATTGCATCATTTGGTTTAGCACTCAATTCTTCCTGAATTTTAATGAGTTCATTCCTAATGTGAAAAGAAAGCTTTGAATCTTTACCAAAATTAGCTGCAGACCATATCCTTAATTGAAATTTGAGAGCCCTCATCTTGAGTAAAACCTTAGCCAATAGGTACCTGCCAAATTGCATCCTCCAAACCTGTTTAAGAATATTAGAATAATCCACATGCTTAGTCCAAAAATTAAAAAAATTAAATGAAAAATTACCACTAGATTATCATCAATACCCCAATGAAAACTTAAGGGACTGTGATCAGATAGTGAAGGTAGAAGTGTATCATAAAATGGTTTAGGCCAGATTTTAAGGAAAGGTATGTTGACAAAAATATGATCCAATTTACAAAGAGTTAAATTTCCATTTCTACTACTATTAGACCAGGTAAAGACTGAGCCAAAGGATTTGAGCGGAATCAGATTAGATTGGTTCATGGCACTATTAAGAGGTGTAATATCTTTGAGTGACAGGGGACAACCACCAAACTTTTGATTACTAGCAAGCATACAGTTGAAATCACCACCTATCAACCAAGGAGCAGAGGAAAAATTTAAAGTATGTAGTTGATCCAAAAAAACTTGTCTCAATGATAAGGAGTTATGAGCATAAACTGAAGTGAGAAGGAAATTCAAATTAGAAGGTAAGTGAACACATTGATAGTGAATGAATTGATCTGAAGCAATGATCCTGGTAAGTTTAAAGATAGATGGATTCCATAAGGTTAATAATCTGCCAAAATTTGATTCATGAAAGTTATGATCAAATTGCCAAGAAGGGGATATCAATTTAACAGCCTTAAGAGTAGATTGTAAATCTAACTTTGTTTCAGAGATACACATCAGATGAATATCATTAACTTTGATCAAATTCCTAATCTCAACTTGTTTAAAGGGCAAGTTAGCACCCCTAATATTCCAAAAGGCAATATTATTCATTTCAATTAAAGAGGGGGAAGCAATGAGGATGGATTTTTCCTTGTATGTCTTGGATGAGATTTATTTTTTGTGGAAGTTATAGGAAGTACTTCCTGAGGTTTAAAATCCTTCCCATTATTCAAATCACCAGGAATATTAGAATCAACAGATTTAGATGTAGGAGGAAGAATAATATGATCAGGTGGAGATAAATGCAAATAAGGTGATGGAGAGTCTGATATCAACAAAGAAGGAGATTGAAAGCTGAATTGAGAACTGCAAGATGAAGAACTAGAATTGGTAGAAGCAGGGGAAGTCACAACATTAACTGCTGGTTCTAAATGTACATCAAAAGAGAATGATGAGGAAGAGGCTGTAGTTGCTGAATTAAAATCAGAAGAAGGATCTAATAACACTGAAAAAGAATTTAAGGTAACTGAAGGAAGAGATGAAGTACTTCCTTCACTACCCTTACCAACTTCCACATTTATCACAGGATCAACATTCAAATGCACTTTCTCTTTAGAAATTATCTCCTTTTTCTTCCATACTCCTTTATTTCTCCTGTCTATATTCTTCCATCTCAGGTCTGTACTGTTGTTATTAAAAACTGCATAATCATCTTGTTTCTTTTCACAATTTTCAACTTGATTGCCATCCTTCTGCAGATGATACTCCTTTTTGTCATTAACTAGTTCACATCCAACAGTATCATGACCAAATATCTTGCAGTTTGTACAAATTTTTGGCCTCCAATCATATGACAATTTAACATCTGGACAGTTTCACCTAAACCAAGTATTGGAATAGACTCCGTTAATTCAAAATCAGGTGATATCTCCACTAAAGCCTTGGCATATTTAAATCTTTGAAGTTTCTCAGTACTGTTATCAAAACAAATAAGCCTACCAACATGACAAGCTAACCAGTTAATCCCTACTAGTGTCCAAAGAATCAGGGGAATTCTATGAAAATGGATCCACACTGGAACTTTCTTTATTTGTGCTTGTGAAATACCAATAAATGGATCCCATTTAGTAATTATGAACATTCTGCCTCTTATAAAAATTGGATCAGCATTAAGAACTTGATCCTTGTCCTCTTGGTTAGAGAAGTTAAAGTAAAAATTGAGTCCATCTGATTTAAAATCAACTTCACCCTTAATCTTCCAATACCCTTTTAAAAAATTAACCATTGTTAAGAAAGAGAGCGTACCATCCAAAAAGAAACCAACTAAGTGGTTATTCCAATATTTGACACCTTCCTCTTTGACAAGATCTGGTAAAACTGTAGGAGGTTGATTCCTAGGAATTTCAAAATGAATCGGTTTATACGACCCAGCATTACGAGGGAGAGTTTTAAAAAGGGAAGACCAATTACGATTCAATGAGACACTAGAAGCATCAGAACCAGGTTGGCAAGAGACAGAAGATGTATGAAGAAATGTGGAAGCAGATTGAGCAGATGAAGAGGAGAACGAAATCGAAGAAACAGCGGAAGAAGAAGACGAGGAAAGAGGAGGAAAAGATGCAGAATCCAAAGAGAAAGATGACAAAGAAGGAGAAGAAGTAGATGTCGCCATTAATTTTCAAAAGGAGCTGAAGACCATCGTAGCGGGATTTATGGTTTAAATTTAATATTTTTAATAATTTAAATTTTATAATTATCCATTTGCATGTTTGGAAAAATTATTAGATCGATCTAGAAAAATCTTAAACCTTACAAGAAGTTCTAAAGTTGTGTTTTAAGAACTCAGGAATTTGATTCAGGATTTTTTGTAAATTTTATAAGTTATTAAAAATTAGTAAGTGTGAAATCTGATGTATTTTGACTATTAAAAATAATAAAATTTTCCATATATTTTTGAAATTTTTGCTGTTAATTTCTAAAATAAAACGAAGAACTTTTTATGTTGAACACTTATTGAAATTCAGCACGGATTGTATAATAAATTTTAGAGTTAACAAAACGACTTATCTTTGTACGTTGTATGATTAGTTATTAAAGAGACCGGGGCCGGACATTGACATACTCTCTGTCAGTTCTAAAACTAGTTTAATGACCATGTATGCGGTCAATGTTATCCAGAATGTAGATTTTGAATTGGCGAACGTTTTGTGGAATGAAGACAACAATAATGGATGGCCCCGACACTTGTATCAATTTTAAATGACTAAAACGGGAGCCTACGTCTGGCCAATAGGTTAGCTACCTTTGGCGGACGTCTTTCCTTCGTAATACTATCTTGACTTTGAAACTGGATGGGTGCACCTTTATTCTTGGAATGATAGACACAGTTCCCCGTTAGGGGTTATGATAAGCCTGAAAAGGATATACTGGTATAATCCTACCTTTGGAATTGCCTCACCTGCCTTGTCATACGATTATTCCATGCACTATCACTATCGTTTTTTTAGTGTTATTTTATCATGGTGCCTCCCTGCCAACTTACTGGTTATTTTACTAAGGCAAACTGTAGAACAATGCTTAAAAATGTGTTAAGAGGATTAATATAAAGCCTTAACGGATCCTTAGGAGATGGAAACCCATAACATCTCTTAAGTTACTTGCACCTATATTTCACATGATATTGAGTAAAATTACATATGAATTTTTAGTTTTGACTCGAATGTATTTTTTTTCCTTCACACTTGGTTCAGCCTGAGTATTTCAGTGTTTCAAAGATGTTTTTTTCTTGAAGACGAAGACTGAATTTGGAATACCGTATTTACTTGTATTATTCCGCCACATTATGTTGCTATGTCCATAAAATGTATAACTCTAATTATATTCTAAAATGAAATCAAATGTATGTTGTAATAAAAACATCATGAATCGTTTATGTAATTATTATAATTTGTCTTCCACCCGTGAAATTTTGTGTATCTGTTACTTTTGTATCTTATTTCTTTACAACAAAGCCCCATTAATAATCTATCATTTGAACTGTTGAGTGTTGAAATGGTGGGTCGTCAAAGTTGTTACCAGAGCTTAGGTTGAGTGAACACCTAAGCTTGTTAGGGCAAACTTATTAAGAGATAGGGTAATGGAATACCTTATTATGAGTTGAGAGTATATTATAAGAGTGTGTATTCGTATTTCTATATAAGTATCTTCTAATAATAATTCTAAGAGAAAATGGTTACAATATTTTTAGTAAATATTTAAATGGATATTTTATAAATTATTTAAGAAAGATATGGAAATTTATTCAGTTGATTTGAAGTAGAGAAATTATTATAAAAAGTTGAGTATAGATCTATTTAAAATAATGAATTTAATAAATCCTTGGATTTTAAAGAAATCTTATTATAAAGCTTGTTTTAAAATGTAATGGTAACATTTATTCTAATATCATAATTATAAGATATCACTTTAAAACTTCTTGAAAGAAATTCTAATTCAAGAATTTTTGTATAAAATTATAATAATACTAGAACCATACAAAAGTTTACTTTGAAACAAAATTTGAATATAAAATGATATAAATTATAAAAAAATATTTAAAGAGTTTATTATAGTAAATACCTTATGTAGCATTTATTTTGAAACTCTTACATTTTAAATTTCTGAAATTTGGTTTAATAAAATAATTTATAGGAATACTTATATTTTGATTTGGAATATCTGCAACTTGGAATATATGATAAAAGGAAGAAGGGTTTTATCGTAACATATGTTTTATATACATATATTTTAATCTCTTTTAAATATATCTTTAAGTATATAATCTTGCTTATGAATATCCTTATGTCTTTAATAAAAAGTATTTGGCAGTTAAAAATAAGTATAAAGATAATTGTGAGTCAAATTCAATATTCTTTGCTTCGTTTCTTTTCGAGATCGCAAAGTTTTGAGCAGGGTAGATTATAACGACCCATAGTTTTAACCATTTAAAAATATTAAATTGAATAAAAAATTTGAGTCATATTGTTAGAAATGGAAATTTTATGATTTTATTGATTTAAAATATATTATAATATAAGTTATGATCTGTAGTGACCCATCTTTCACCCCATTGAAAGACACATCATTATTAAGAAAGAAAGGGATAGAAAAGACAGAAAAGAAAGAAACAAAACAATATCAGAATCTTACAGCAGAATGAATAAAATATATTAATCACATAGTTATTACATAATATACAACATCTATCAGAGTTTCACAACTTTATATCACAATACATTAGACAGTTACAAAACCTGTCTATTATACAACTCAAGATACAACACAGAGATTAACACAGCGGAACCACTATATATCTGCATACGCTGAAGCCTCGTGCTCCAATTCTACTCTAGAAATTTGTCAAAGCAAACCTAAATCCTTTGTCTACTCGTAAAAATTTGAATGCCTAAGAGTCTAATAAAACAAAAAATAAAATCCAGGTCAGACATAGGTCTGGTGTGAGTAAACGGATTAAAGTTGCCTAACTTTGAAAAACATTTGAAACAAAAGTATCTCGTAAGACTTCCCGCGCATAAACATGAAAAAAAAATTACCTTATGATAAACAAAACATTTGATAGGAAATCTAGTGATATTATAATAGAGTTTAGGGTTTTCAAGTAAGATACAGAAATAGCTGGAATGCTTACATATCACGTTCCAACATAGTTGGGCACAATCAAAACATACGACACTTATTGGAGATTGGATTCCATACAATGGCAGGGCTACCGTGGTACCGCCCATCACAGTACGGAGCCTACATCACCGTACCGAGGATCCCTCCCGATCCTCTGCAACACAAGGCCGGAACCATCCCTTACTGGATAATCCCGAACAAGACAACCCTAGCAGTTGTCGCGAATCAACTGCCTACTAAGCTGAATAAAAAGGGACCTCTAGACAGGGGAAAATCTCGTCCTACTTGAGCGCGACCCACTTAGCCTTGCTGCACCTCCCCTGTTTTAGTCATTCCCGATTGATGAGGCTTGAGGCTACATTTTCCTTTCAGAACACACAACTTAAAATGCTCATCGTCCTCCAATGATGATGTTTTGAAAGCATTCAATCCATACAAGTTCATTCCGGGTTCGAACGAAACCAAAGGCACTATCTCGTTACACTCATTTTGGAATCACCCTCAGAGTTAATGACAATTTCCTTTCCACTCTGAATCTTCATCTCGAACATCACTTGAGATACACGACCTATCGTTAAATTTGGATGGATGTGGCTTACGGATATCCAAATTTGGAAATCCGATCCTGATCTCATCGAAATCCAAAACGCCGACTTAATGTCCAAGTTGTTTAAGTTTAAATAATTAAATTATGATCTATATTCATACAGATAGATAATTCACATATCAAAGATAGATAATCCATATTATCTCAATTCAATCAACGCATCTCATATCAACACATATCACATATCAGAGATATCACATAATCCAAGGCATTCAATATCATTCGATCATCCATAAGAAAGATAATCAACCACACCATCCCTAAATAATTTAATTAACCACCAATGAATTAAATTAATTACTTAATTACTTTTAAATCCTGCTTATTTATCATTAATTAATTACAGCCCAAAATAATTAATTATCATCTTAATTAATTATCCTTTATTAATTATCATTTAATTACATTAAGTAATTAACCTTTAAATTAATTACACAAATTAATTATCCTTAAACCAATCATATTAATTAACCTTTGATTACTATTAATTAATTATCTATAATTAATTACATTGACCCTTAAATAATTACATTGATTAATTATTCTATAATCACTTATATTGATTAATTATCCTTTAATTAATCACATTAATCAACCCTTAAATATTTTCGTAAATTATATTAATTAATGATCCTCCAATTACTTCACTAATTATTCTTTTAATTAATTTAATAATTAATCTTTAATTAATCACATTAATTAATCAACCTTGATTAATCATATTTAGTAATTAACTATCCTTAATTACTTACATTAATTAATTAACTCCTAAAATTAATTAATTCTTTAATTAATTACACTAAGTAATTAATCCTTAATTACTTCCACTAAGTAATTATCCTTTAATTACTTTCCATTAAGTAATTTCCCTTTTATTAATTACATCCAGTAATTACCCATTAATTACTTACACTAAGTAATTACACTTTATTAATTTCATTAAGTAATTGTACTTAATCAATCATCAAGTGATTGTCTTTAATTAATTAATCTAGGTAATTAACTTAAATTAATCACATTAATTTAATTAAATACATAGAGAAATTAATCCATTTAATTACTTCCATTAATTAATTACTTTTTAAATTAATTAATTTACTCAGATTAATTAACCCTTTATTTATTACATTAAGTGATTAAATTTTATTAGTTCCATTAACTAATCATACCAAATTAATCGCCACCTTACTTAGTTTAAAGACAAATTCTTTATCTTTATTAAATACTTAATTTCATCATCAACTTCATTAGAAACCATTTAAAAAACAATTATAATTAAGAATATATAATTTACTTTTAAAAAAAACAATTATAAAGATTAAACTTACCATTTAAATCTTGAAAACATGTTCAACTTGTTTAATAAATTTAATAAATTCTTGTTCTTTGAAAACTTAATTATCATCCTTTTTAAAACTTATTCATTTTAAAATACATTTAAAAAAAAATTGGTTCAACATTCCTTTTTGAAACATATTCAATTTAAATACATTTTTAAACTTTAGCTAAACATCTTCTTTCTTGAAACTTGTTTCATTTTAATTTAATTTTGAACTTGTTAAATATTTCTTTACCTTTAAACTTGATTTCTTTTACTAAACATAAATCTGGATTTTGTTTATTTTAAATTTTAAAACCCAAGCAATACACGAAACCAAACCCGAGCCGATTACGTTTCTTCCCCGAGACACACATGAGCGAAGCCTCACGAAAACTCGAGCACTCTCCCAATCATCCACTTCCCCGAGACCCGCACGCAACCTTCTCGAGTCAAACCCGGGATCTTCCCAAAACTTTCAACCACACCAGAATGATGTGCACGTGTGCACGTTGCACACCATTCCAATCGCCTCTGGCCAACTCCCCGACCATAGACAGATCAATGTCGATCATGCCAACCCCCTCGATCACCCAGATCGGCGAATACAAATGCCAAAAAAACCGAACCCATTGTTCAAAAAATCTGGAACGAACCAGATCAAAAATCCACCAATCGTCGAAGAACCCTACTTCAAGAACCCACGCCGTCCTTACCGAAACATCGCCTTATCTTCCAGCTCCATTTTCCCTTATCGCGATCGAGTCTGATGCACTATCATCATCGAGATCACCTCGACACCCAACATGACAAAACAACACTCAAAACCCTACATCGCTGACCACTGGCCACCATGGCCATCTATAATTCTGGCGATCATTTTTCCTGTGACCGCCAGGCTACCCCCTACCTCCAGACCAAAGCCTGACGACCATACTTCCTCCGTTCGTCGGCAATTGACGAAAACCCAGATTCAGGTCATCTCGAGAATTCACTACAAACCCAAGCCTGAACATCATAATTCATTTTTCTAAATTTATCATTTACCATTACAGGCCTGATTATGTAATTCAAACCTAAAATTTAGTTCATCATATATAAAGTTCTTCTATATTGTCCTATTTTGAAAGAATTCTATTCTAAAATTCTTGAAAACTATTTTTAAAAATAATCTTACATTGTTATACATTTTCACTCTAAAGACCGAGGTCTAAAATTATTTCGTTAAGAAAATATTAATTTGTTTATGGATTTGGATCCTGTTATTCCAACAGATGATACACACACACACACACACAGACATATCATACTTACAAAACATGTTTTCCCATCCATACATCCATGCAAACAAATTTTCACCACTACACTACAAGATTCCATCACAAGTTTCAAAGTTAAAACCAGATTTAAACCCTTTTTATTTTTAAAAACAATTGCTTACTCACCTGATGTTATAAACCAGAGAACAGAGGTTTTAGTTGGATCTGGAAACTGTTTTGTTGCTTGAACTTGAAATCTTTGAATCTGTTAATTGATTTTCTAACTTGTTGTTTGCATTTAAAATCTCTACATTACTGAAGCTTGAAACTGATGTTGTTGTTTTTTTTAATGCACTTTGTTTATTGAGTTGAATCTGAAGTTGTTGCTGAGTTTTGAACTGCTGTTTGTTTGATTTAGTTTCTTCTTTTTGATTTTGATTTTTCTTTTGGTTGTTTTTAAGAAGATGAGAAAGATACTTTAGAATGAACATGCAAATGAAAAATAACCAGGTTTCTCTTAAAAATACTTAGTTATATAAAATAATATTTTTTAAACAGAAGTGTTTGCCACTTGTTATTTTAAGCTATATTAAGCTTCCAAATGTAAATGCATGCTTAAGTTTTCTAACAAATGTTAAATACAAGAATTTTTGTGTCCAAATCCTTGCTTTAATTAGAGATTATGTTTTATATGTATGTAATGTGAATTTATGTTTATATTTATTTATATATATACCTATGTTTTTTATTAATATGTTTAAGTCTTTTAAATGTATGTATACAAATTAATATTATGCATGTATATTTTTAAAGAAAGAATATTAACACTTTTATTTAAATCTTTTCTTATTTTTTATGTAAATTTATGTATCGTGTTTTAAATGTTTATAAATAAACAAATCACGTTTATTCATGTTAAATTTAAAAAGAAAGGATATTAAAAGTGTCCAATTTAAATTTCAAATAAATTTTTGAAAACAAATATTGAATTTTTAAAATGAAGCTTCCAATCCCAATACACACACACACACATATATTATAATTTGAAAACATTTTAATAAATTCAAAACCAAAATTTCCTATTCACAATATATATACATATATATATATATACACACACACATTATAAATACAATACAATTTTAATGACATTGAAAGATAAATTTTTACCAATTAAATATTATTAGCTTTTGAAAAGAATAACTTTTTGCCAAATTAAATATTTATAAAAGAAAATTATTAAACAATATTACCAAATTTAAATCAATATTGCCAATTTAAATAATTTTTGAATGAAGATTATCAAATGCTATTACTTAAAATTCCGGGTCATCACATTCCTCCCCCTTAAAAGAATTTCATCCCCGAAATTTAAAAGTAAAGATAATTGAATAACTCAACAAAGATTTTATTCTCAAAAAGCAAAGCAAAACATATACCAACCATAAAATAACAACCCTAGCAACTAATTTATTTTAACAACAAATCTAACTATCCTGACACAATTCAAGATAGGACTTTCTAATATTATCAAGAGTTTCCCAGGTACAAACGCTGGGATACTCGCTCTACTGAAACTTAACTAGATACACCACTCTGATCCTGAGCTCACCTCAATCTACAATCTGAACAAGATATCTTACCATACTCAAGTCCCTCTCAACTTCCAAGTCTTCCTAAAATGCTGGTTCCACAACCAGTGATGAATCATACACGTACTCCCTCAGAGACACGTGAAATACATTGTGAATCCCAGCCATTTGAACTGGCAATTCAATCCTGTAGGCCAAAACACTAATCCTTATAAGAACACAGAAAGATCCAATACACTTTTGAGCTAGCTTCCCAGTCTTACCAAATCTTACATCTCCTTTGATTTGAGAAAACCTCAACCAAAAACAAAGTATTAAATTTCGAATTCCAAATTCCTTCGTCTCTTATCTAGGGCTGTCTTCATCCTTTCTGATCAGCTCAAACTTTGCCGGTGCTTCTTGAAACAAACTGGGCCAAAAACAAACCAAGCTTTGGATCCTACCCAACATGATGATCCTTTCAAGATTTACCGAATAATACAAAACATAAGCTCTACTTCACAAACATCGGTAGACTTCAAACTTACTTTTATCCGGAATAGCCAAACAGGTGCACTCGACAACTTCGCCTTCTGATCCCAAAAAACTTCCCGTAGAAACCCTCTAATCCAAAACACCGCAACTTTCGGTTGCTTCCACTCTAGAATTGCTGCTACCTTTCTTCCACCGCACAACTTAGATTCTGTAACGACCCGCCATTTCGTACCATTTAAATCGACAATAATCCACACATTTCAGACTTGAATGATACAAAATAACAGATTGTAAATAAATTTTGGAGCAAATGAAATCAAATACATAGAATCACAGACACGGAATAACTCGTAGTGGAACATAAAATAACATAGTAGTTCATGAAGCTACTATAACAGAGTCTCAAACCAAATACATAATAACAGTCTGAAACAACATAATTGAAATCCCAAATACATAGCAGTTCACTAGTACATGAGATAAACTAGAACAGCTGAAACAGAAATATATATATATAGGCAAAATCTCCAGCAAAGACCAGCTCTAGAAAGAGTATCCAAAGCTGTGAATACTCAGGCTGACCCGAGCGTAAAGCAAAATACAAAACACTCGAGTCAGGACAATATATACTAATATAATGTAAACCAACTCAAGTGAACTGTAATAAGGTACAAGGAACTTAAAGGATGCCTGGGACCGTCCATCCTTTAAGGATCCGTTAAACTATTTAGTATATAGTAATATTGCACTATTATAATAATGTCTACAGTAAAATAAACTTACTTTAAAATAGCATTCCAGGCTACCCATATCACCCTTCACACATAATAGTCCCAGTAGTCCATCCAGTATCAGCATATCTCTAGATCGGGAGACTACCCTAAATACTCCATGGGCTACGGAAGAAAAACAAACTCGTAGTAAAGGCTCCGTATGGTAGGTGACACGGCACACAAGGCAATGCCAAGGTAGATATACCAGTTACGCACACGGCCTGATGGTAACGCAGCAGCCTCATACGCCCACCTCGGAACACACTCCCATATCAAAATCGGAGGATGGCCATCTAATCAATCACAAGTAAGAGTACGGTGTCGAAGGAATGTGTCTGACCAGAAGAGCTACCCCTTTTGGCCCGAGATCTCTCCTGTTTTAGCCACCTTAAGCCAACTCACGGGAGTCAGGTCCACGTAATATACCTCAAGAACGTCGCCACCATCCTACTTCATTCTGGAAACTCCACCGCGTACACAGTTGTTAAAGTGGTTTTCGGTATCGACGGAGAGTATGTCCATATCCGATCCCAGTCTCTTTAACAACCAATCTTTATTATAACCCATAGTTATAATTTAAAAATCATAGTTTATATTTCAAAATAAAGTATAATTTCAAATTCAAATCTTTGTCAAAATAAAGATGTAATCATTTCCAAACCATTTCAATATATCAAAATATCATATCTTTCAAAATTCATTTCAAATCATTGTTTGAATTCAAATCCAAATATACACATTTAAATATCCATTTTATTCAAAGATATCATTCATTTATTATTATTTCAAATTCAAAGATATCATTCATTTATTATCATTTCAAATTCAAAGATATCATTCATTTATTATCATTTCAAATCACCTTTAAATAGTTATATTTAAATCAAAACAATTCATTTAAACCATTTAAAAATGAAGTCATTATATTTACAAACCAAATATTCAGTTTCCAAAATTTTAGACAAATTCTGAGCTTATTTATTTAAATCAAAACCTCAAACATTCATTTCAGCCTACCGCAACATTTATCAAGTGCTACTGTAGCCCTATATTTAGTTTCGGATTTTAATTACCTTTCTGCTATCGCAGCATTTACCAAGTGCTGTAATACCACTTAGTTATAATTTATACATATTTCAATTGTATTAACCACAACACTTACAAAGCGCTGTAATATCATTTACGTTAGAAATAATAGCATTTAAAAAACTTTTAATTACATTTCCGATATTCAACATTATTTCATAAACCATTAAATTTTCATTTAAACCATTTCAAACTTATAAATTCATATATTTTCCACTTTTATAACCATCATTTAATTTTCCTTAAATTCATGGTTTTATAAGACTAAATTTCCATTCAAAAATCAATATTTCTAATAGTTCCAAATTAAAATTCATTAAATTAAATTTTAATTTAACACTTAAGTTTAAATTTTCAAATATTAATTATTTACATTTTATTTATTTGACTAAAAAATTTCACTTTTAAACAAAATTCACAAATTTTCAATTCAAATTACATTTCAAAATTCAACTCAATATTCATTCATTTAACATTTTAACTTTATTCAAAAATCATTAATATCTTATAAAATCATTTTAAATTCATTATAATTCAAAATATCATAAATTTATCATACTTTCGTATTTAATTTAAATTCTTTTTATCACCAAATTATAATTTCCAAATAAATTACACTTCATATTTTCAAACTTTACCATTAATTTATTTCATTTATAAATTCTTAGAAAATCAGTAATATTTTTCAAAAATCATTTTTAATTCAGTTCAAATCAAAATATTATAATATTTACATTTCAAACATATTTTCAAAATTTTAGAAAAATATAATTTAACTACGGGTCCGTATATAATTTTCTAGCCTAAGTAAAGTGATACGGGTAAAATATCATTTCAACCCGTAATTTATAAAGAAAACCCGGGATTTATCATTTCAAACCGTAGTCCCAAGTAAATGAAAAAAATTGATAATCGTTCAGGCCTATCATTTCAGCCCATAACGATTTTCCCTTATTCTAAAGTCCGTTCGGGTATGTATCATTTCAACCCATAGTGATTCTAATCTAAATGGAACTTGCAGTGTGATAAACTGATATAATTAACAGAATAGCATAATATAACAGTAACAGATGATCTAACAGATGTTTAAGCAAGGATGAACATCATATAATCATAATATTGCAGATATAAAATGGTGATGCATTTTACAGATTCAAATGTGATCGATTTACTAGTTATATAAGTATAAACTGTTTGGTGAGAATCATTCACTGGTATGAGCAGGAGATGACAACAAACGAATGCACAACTGATATCCACAAAAGCACGATAGCATGACAAAGATTCGAGTTTGAGAGAGCCAAAGATTAATTGCCTTGAAAACATTCAAACAAGACAATACAAACAACATAAGTTTCAACCCAAAATACGATTAACAATGGTAGAAATGAATGCATAAATCATCTCCAAACCACTTGCACTTGCCTTCTACCACTAATGCTCAGCCATAGGTCAGGTTTGTATAGACAAAGTGTGTTTTAGGGTCTGGTTGTGGGTTCAATTGGGTCGGCCAAACATGTATCGGATGATGGTGCAAAGGTGACGCAAAGATATATGTGCATGGACTACACTAGCTATAAGGCAATACAACAATGATGGAATGCACCATTGGGCTCGGCCAAAGCAAGGCCAGGCACGGCCATGTCAGCAGTGGGTTAGGTACAGGTGTGGCAGTGGGTTTCAGGTCGTCTATGGGTGGTGGAGGTGGAGTAGGTGGCGGCCAAGGGAAGGCTGAAGGTGATGTATGGTGCTCGGCTAGGCATATAGGGTGAAGTTTGTTCAAATTTTGGTGGAGTATGATCAACTATAGTGCGTGGCCAGGCTAGAGGTTATAGAGGAGGTGGTAATGACAGGTTCAAGTGGTGGTGGAGGCGACCAAGCTGAAGGAGGAGGCAAGGCCGAACCTAAATGGAAGAAAACAAGTGCAAAATCAAATAAACAAGCATAAAAAAATGAAAAAGAAAAGAAGAATTCACCAAACTTTTTTCCAAAGAAAATGGCCGAATTTTTTTTCATAGTTGAGGAGAAAACATTCATGTGAAATGATATGGGAGTGGTCGGTTGAAGAGAATGAGTTAAGGCAGCCAATTGAATGAAAAGTGATGGTTGAAATGTGAAAAGGTGTGAATACAAAAGGACTTAAGCAAATCAATGGTCACAACTCTTCAAATATCTCCATTTCTTCTGGAATTTTTAAATAACTGAAATATATATATATATATATAAATTCAGATAAAAATATGAAAATTTAGTAAATAAACAAAATATAAATAAATAAATGTTAATTATAGGTAATTAAATCAAGAAAATAGCAAAAATTGCCAACTAGGCTAGAAAATTTGAAAATAAATGGAATAAACTTTGAAAAATTTAAACATCACTTTAAACATATTTAAAGGACAAAAATACATGTAACATAACATATAACACAAATTTGAATAAGATATGACAAATAAAAATATTATTTATATAATTTAAAATAAACAATATTGTTCAATAAAACAATTTACACCCAATATTGAAAAAAACGTAACTTTCACAATACAACTCCGATTTTAACGAAACGAAAAGCAGTATTCTTAAAATTTAATCTATTTTCATAATAAAGATAAAATTCAAAAATTTAAATATTTAAATTTAAAATTTAAAATTTAAAAGTCAAAGTTTGACCATATTGACCAAAATTTCACTTTCTAGAAAAATATTCAATTTATTCAAGTTTGGAAATATAATTCACATAATAGTCAAAATTTATATTTAGATAACACAATTTATTCTTTTTAATAAATAAAATAAAGTTTTTAATATCAGGAAATTCAATTTAACAGAATTAAAACATACAATAAAATAATCCCAAAATATAGGGTTGTTACACTCTCCCCCGCTCAAAACTTTTCATCCCCAAAAAGGAATGAAGTACGGAAAATACGGAAAAATAGAATAATTGAATGACAAGGCAAAGAAAAGAAAAAGAAAGATTTCCATTGATCGCAATGATCATGACTGGATCAACATAAATTCCATTACTAGAAATAATATGTCCAAGGAATCGAACTCCATCTTTCCAACAATGGCATTTAGAGAATTTATTCAGCACAGCACGAAAAAAAGATTTATCAAATCAACAAAGAAAACAAGAGCATTAGTCAAACCAAAAGGCTTGACTAACCATTTATAAAACCCATTCCTAGAGTTCCAGGAATAAGATCTGTACGAAAAGAAATTTCCCGCTTAGGAGGTAAAGCAGTGACTTCACCAATATATCGGGATAGAATCGGATTACAGGAGTCAAATGAAGATCATTACTAAAGCAATGATCAGAATAGAAAAGTTGCACATGCTTACAAATCCTATTAAGGTTTGTGGAGCCTCAATTGGGTTTGAAATGCATAAAAGAACAGAAGTAAACTCAGGAGAAAGGAGATACTCAAACTTATCACACAAATCAACAGAAATAAGACTATGGAAAACTCTAGTATCAAATAGAACACGAACATGATACAGAAATAAAGAAAGGTTGCACTGAAGAGTACCTTGGTCAACTAGGATTAGAAGCAGGTGGAGGAAGTGGAGAAGATGCAGATGAGACAGCCAATATACCAGAAGGCTTAATATCAACAGGAGGAGGAACGGCTGCACCAGCTAAGGTAGGACAGCTATTGGCACAGTGTCCCTTCTGATCACATCTGAAGCAAGTGATGGCAGAAAGGTCAACAGGTTGCCTATGAGAAGGAGGAGATGAAAAAGATCCCAAACCCGAATTCTTGAGCCAAATCCGCTTCTGCTGGAAATTAGGCTTTCTCTTCCTAAAATTGGAAGAGGGAGACTGAGATGAAGGAGTACCAGCAGGAACATGAGCACGAGCAGCAGCAGGAGTAGGACCCTTAGAAGTAGGGCTCTCATAAAGAATAGCCATATCCATAAGCTGGGTGAAAGTGCCATGGACATGAGAAATGAGACGATCATAATACTCGGGACGAGCACCATATATGAACTTCTCATTCTTCTTGAGAGGAGTGTCAATAAGGCTAGGACCGAACTTAGAAAGTTCGTTGAACGTCCTCTCATACTCAGCAAAAGACATGGTACCCTGCTTGAGATCCATAAATTCACGATAAAGCTGAGATTTCCGGGCTTCGGCAATCCATTTTGCCACAAAAGCCTCTCTGGAAAGATGATAGATAAACTTAGAAAAACACAAAAAGATAGAAAAATAGAATTCAAAGAAACACGAGAAGATACCTAAACTGCTCCCAAGTAATATCAACTTCGACGGTGTTAGCCGTAACGGACTCCCACCAATCTAAAGCAGACTTATGCAACTGCCAAGCTGCTAACTGACGCTTCTGGGAATCAGTAATCTCAAGACTAGTAAATATCCTCTCAAGACTCCGCAACCATTGTCGAGCCTCAATGATGCTCTCCGAACCGGTGAATGGGGTTCCACCAAGTTGAGTGAATTCCTTATAGAGAATAGTGAATCTAACAGGAGCAACTAGCTGAGGAGCTAGGGCAATACCACGACCCCTACCTCTGGCATTTCCTCGATTCATCCTGAAAAAATCAAGAATGAATTTAGGACAAGATAAAGACAAGCCAAAGATAAACTAAGATAAGACAAGAAAATTCACTTGGATGAATATCCTAAAGAAAGAAAAATCTAACAAGATAGATACGAAAGAAAGGAAGTTAGAAAACATTTAAAAGTCCTTTTAAACAAGAAAAATTTATGTATCAAAATAATCTTTGAAAAATCTTCGAAAACATTTTGAAAAATCATTGAAAATACGTCTCTGACAAAGATGGTGATTCTGAGATTAATTTCACTCATTCTAGGATAGAAATACCCTATCTCTAATGAGTTTTTGCTCCGCAGATGCAATGGTTTGCCAAAACCAAAGCTCTGATACCAAATATAATGACCCGCCATTTCGTACCATTCAAATCGACAATAATCCACACATTTCAGACTAGAATGATGCAAAATAACAGATTGTAAATAAATTTTGGAGCAAATGAAATCAAATATACAGAATCACAGACACAGAACAATCAGAATAACTCGCAGCGGAATATAAAATAACATAGTAGTTCATGAAGCTACTATAATAGAGTCTCAAACCAAATATATAATAATAGTCTGAAACAATATAATAGAAATCCCAAATACATAGAAGTTCACTAGTACATGAGATAAACTAGAACAACTGAAATAGAAATATATATATGTATATGTATATATATATATATATGTGTGTGTGTGTGTGTGTGTATAAATATATATATTTATAGATAGGCAGAATTTCCAGCAAAGACCAGCTCCAGAAAGAGAATCCAAAGCTGTGAATACTCGGGCTGACCCGAGCGTAAAGCAAAACACAAAACACTCGAGTCAGGACAATATATACTTATATAATGTAAACCAACTCAAGTGAACTGTAATAAGGTACAAGCAACTTAAAGGATGCCTGTGACCGCCCATCCTTTAAGGATCCTTTAAACTATTTACTATATAATAAAATTGCGCTATTATAATAATGTCTACAGTAAAATAAACTTACTTTAAAATAGCATTCCGGGCTACCCATATCACCCTTCACACATAATAGTCCCAGTAGTCCATCCAGTATCAGCATATCTCTAGATAAGGAGACTACCCTAAATACTCCATGGGCTACGGAAGAAAAACAACTCGTAGTAAAGGCTCCGTATGGTAGGTGACACGGCACACAAGGCAATGCCATGGTAGATATACCAATTACGCACACGGCCTGGTGGTAACGCAGCAGCCTTATACGCCCACCTCGGAACACACTCCCATATCAAAATCGGAGGATGGCCATCTAATCAATCACAAGTAAGAGTATGGTGTCGAAGTAATGTGTCTGACCAGAAGAGCTACCCCTTTTGGCCCGAGATCGCTCCTGTTTTAGCCACCTTAAGCCAACTCACGGGAGTCAGGTCCATGTAATATACCTCAAGAATGTCGCCAGCATCCTACTTCATTCTGGAAACTCCACTGTGTACACAGTTGTTAAATTGGTTTTCGGTATCGACGGAGAGTATGTCCATATCCGATCCCAGTCTCTTTAACAGCCAATCTTTATTATAACCCATAGTTATAATTTAAAAATCATAGTTTATATTTCAAAATAAAGTATAATTTCAAATTCAAATCTTTGTCAAAATAAAGATGTAATCATTTCCAAACCATTTCAATATATCAAAATATCATATCTTTCAAAATTCATTTCAAATCATTATTTGAATTCAAATCCAAATATACACATTTAAATATCCTTTTTGTTCAAAGATATCATTCATTTATTATCATTTTTAATTCAAAGATATCATTCGTTATTATGATTTCAAATTCAAAGATATCGTTCATTTATTATCATTTCAAATCACCTTTAAATAGTTTATATTTAAAAAAAACAATTCATTTAAACCATTTAAAAACGAAATCATTATATTTACAAATCAAATATTCAGTTCCTAAAATTTTAGACAACTTCTGAGCTTATTTATTTAAATCAAAACCTCAAACATTCATTTCAGCCTACCGCAACAATTATCAAGTGCTACTGTAGCCCTTTATCTAGTTTTAGATATTAATTATCTTTCTGCGATCGCAGCACTTACCAAGTGCTGTAATATAACTTGGTTATAATTTATACATAGTTCATTTGTATCAACCACAGCACTTACAAAGCGCTGTAATATCATTTACGTTAGAAATAATCGCATTTAAAAATACTGTTAATTACATTTCCAATATTCAGTATTATTTCATAAACCATTAAATTTTCATTTAAACCATTTCAAACTTATAAAATCATATATTTTCCACTTTTATAACCATCATTTAATTTTCCCTAAATTCATGGTTTTATAAGGTTAAATTTCCATTCAAAAATAAATATTTAATAATAATTCCAAATTTAAATTCATTAAATTAAATTTTACCTTAACACTTAATTTTAAATTTTTAAATATAACTTATTTTCATTTTATTTACTTAAATTTCACTTTTAGACAAAATTCACAAATTTCCAATTTAAATTACATTTCAAAATTCAACTCAATATTCATTCATTTAACATTTTAACTTTGTTCAAAAATCATTAATATCTTACAAAATCATTTTAAATTCATTTTAATTCAAAATACCATAAATTTATCATATTTTCGTATTTAACTTAAATTCCATTTATCACCAAATTATAATTTCCAAATAACTTACATTTAAGATTTTCAAACTTTACCATTAATTTATTTCACTTAAAAATTCTTAGAAAATCAATAATACTTTACAAAAATTATTTTTAATTAAGTTCAAATCAAAATATTATAATATTTACATTCCAACATATTTTAAAATTTTAGAAAAATATAATTTAACTACGGGTCTATACATAATTTTCTAGCCTAAGTAAAGTGATACGGGTAATATATCATTTCGACCCATAATTGACAAAGAAAACCCAGGTTTTATCATTTCAAACCCACAGTCCCAAGTAAATGAAAAAAATTGAAAATCATTCAGGCCTATCATTTCAGCCCATAACGATTTTCCCCTATTCTAAAGTCCGTTCGGGTATGTATCATTTCAACCCATAGTGATTCTAATCTAAAGGGAACTTGCAGTGTGATAAACTGATACAAATAGCAGAACAACATAATATAATAGTAACAGATGATATACTGATGTTTAAGCATGGGTGAACATCATATAATCATAATATTGCAGATATAAAATGGTGATGCATTTTATAGATTTAAATGTGGTCGATTTACTAGTTATATAAGTATAAACTGTCTGGTGAGAATAACTCACTGGTATAAGCTGGAGATGACAATAAACAATGCATAACTAATATCCACAAAAGCACGATAGCACGACAAAGGTTCGAGTTTGAGAGAGCCAAAGATTAATTGCCTTGAACATATTCAAATAAGACGATACAAACAACATAAGTTTCAACCCAAAATACGATTAACAATGATAGAAATGAATGCATAAATCATCTCCAAATCACTTGCACTTGCCTTCTACCACTAATGCTCAGCCATAGGTCAGGTTTGCACGATCAAAGTGTGTGTTAGGGTCTAGTTGTGGATTCAATTAGGTGAGCCAAACATGTGTGGGATTATGGTGCAAAGGTGATGCAAAGATATATGTGCATGGACTACACTAGCTATAAGGCAATACAACAATGATGCAATGCACCATTGGGGTCGGCCAAAGCAAGGCTAGGCATGACCAGATCAGCAGTGGGTTAGGTACAGGTGTGCCAGTGGATTTTAGTCGTCTATGGGTGGTGGAGGTGGAGTAGGTGGCGGTCAAGGGAAGGTTGAAGGTGATGGTGATGTATGGTGCTCGGCTAGACATATAGGGTGAAGTTTGTTCAAGTTTGGGTGGAGTTTGATCAACTATAGTGCACGGCCAGGCTAGGGGTTGTAGAGGAGGTGGTGATGATGGGTTCAAGTGATGGTGGAGGCGGCCAAGCGGAAGGAGGAGGCAGGGCCGAACCTAAATGGAAGAAAACAAGTGCAAAATCAAATAAACAAGCATAAAAAAATGAAAAAGAAAAGAAGAATTTACCAAACCTTTTTTCCAAAGAAAATGGTCGAATTTTTTTCAAAGTTGAGGAGAAAAAATTCACGTGAAATGATATGGGAGTGGTCGGCAGAAGAGAATGAGTTAAGGCAGCCAATTGAATGAAAAGTGATGGTTGAAATGTGAAAAGGTGTGAATACAAAAGGACTTAAGCAAATCAATGGTCACGACTCTTCAAATATCTCCATTTCTTTTGGAATTTTTAAATAACTGAAATATATACATAAATTCAGATAAAAGTATGAAAATTTAATAAATAAACAAAATATAAATAAACAAATTTTAATTATAAATAATTAAATCAAGAAAATAGCAAAAATTGCCAACTAGGCTAGAAAATTTGAAAATAAATGGAATAAACTTTGGAAAATTTAAACATCACTTTAAAAAATTTAAAAGTAAAAAAATATATGTAACATAAAATATAACACAAATTTGAATAAGATATGACAAATTAAAATATTATTTATATAATTTAAAATAAACAATATTGTTCAATAAAACAATTTACACCCAATATTGAAAAAAAAACATAACTTTCACAATATAACTCCGATTTCAACGAAACGAAAAGCAGTATTCTTAAAATTTAATCTATTTTCATAATAAAGATAAAATTAAAAAATTTAAATATTTAAATTTAAAATTTAAAATTTAAAAGTCAAAGTTTGACCATATTGACCAAAATTTCACTTTCTAGAAAAAATTCAATTTATTCAAGTTTGGAAATATAATTCACATAATAAAAAAAAATTATATTTAGACAACAAAATTTATTCTTTTTAATAAACAAAATAAAGTTTTTAAATCGGGAAATTCAATTTAACAGAATTAAAATATATAATAAAATAATCCCAAAATATAGGGTTGTTACAAATTCGAAGATGGTGAGAATGCCGTCGATGAACACGAGCACAGACTTGACCAACACATTATGGAAAACATAGTTTCTCGGATCTATAAAGAGAAAGCATAGAAGCTCCAAGAAATCCTGAGCTACTTCACCAAATTCTCTCTCTAGGACCGATCCTTCTACCTAGCTGAACCACTGTTATAGCTCTATGAACCAAGTCGATATAAAAACTCAATCTCCAGATGCTAAGGCAAACCTCTGACTTCTCTGAAGACATCCGAAAAATATCTGACACTAGAGATGCCTCAATCCCATGCAAAAGATTACTCAGAAGAACACTCAACTATTGCAAGTCTCTTTTGCGATCTTACCCAAATCAATTCCAAAAACACTGTTCTCTCTTCACAAATCAGAAAAGCTTAAGTTAGTCTAACCAATCCATCGAAATTCAAAAACAAGGCCAAATCCTTCAAGAATGCCTTCCTATTATAAGAATTGATGGTCCACACCGCTACATTTGAATTCCACCTCTAAAACACTACTGCCACAGATGCCAAAGACTTCCTATCCATAAGCTCTTCGGTCCTCAAAACCATATCAACCAATTCCACAAAGAGCCTTGAGATGGGCAGACATCTCCTCAAGAAACTTGGGCCTCAAACCAATTACAAACACCCTGCTAAACTTAGTCTCATCACCGGTGCAGACAAACTCCCTTACCTTAGATATAGAAAATCCTTATGCAGCCAAGTCTTCTCTGTGGTACGTACAAACCGCTTCTCAAATCTTCCTAAACTTGCTCCAAAAGAAAACATCTTCATAAATATCCATGGTCACTGCGTCTCACCACGCAATTGCTCCTTCTTGAAGTTGCTAAGATGACATCACCTGCCTCTGCTCATCCGACGGATCCAAACTCTTGAAAATCTGCTCGCACGAGCGCAACCAAGCTTTCACTTCAATAATGGACTCTGATCCTTAAAAGGCTTCCTTCCGAGATGGGTGAAATCCTTACACCATGCTGCAAAGCATACTCAAGGAGGTATTGGGTCTACAGCCTCGAAAGATACTCTTCCAACCTCATTCACTCGGACTTCTTCCACTAGTGGTAGTCGTGCTACAGACACCACTACCCCTCCTATCTCTAGAACTCATATTGGCAAACCCGAACAGCTAACCCAATAAATCAGGTAGTTATAGATACATATACATACATACATACATAGATATATATATATATACAAGTACACTCTCTCCAGATAGAAACCACTCCAAAGCCTAGGTACTCACTCAACCTAGTGCTCTAATAGCACTATAATGACCCGTCTTTCACCCCACTAAAAGACGCATCATTATTAAGAAAGAAGGGGATAGAAAATAGGAAAGATGGAAAAGAAAGAAACTAAACAATATCAGAATCTCACAATGGAACGTATAAAATATATTAATCACATAGTTATTACATAATATACAACATCTACCAGAGTTACACAGCTTTGTATCACAATACATTAGACAATTATAAAACCTGTGTATTATACAACTCAAGATACAACACATAGATTAACATAGTGGAACCACTATATATCTACATATGTTGAAGCCTCGTACTCCAATTCTCCTCCAGAAACTCGTCAAAGCAAACCTGAATCCCTTGGCTACTCTTAAAAATTTGAGTACCCAAGAGTCTAAGAAAACAAGAAATAAACTCTAGGTCAGACATGGGTCTGGTGTAAGTAAACGGGTTAAAGTTGCTTAACTTTGAAAAACCTTTGAAACAAAAAGTATCTCGTAAGACTTCCTGCACATAAGCACGGAAAAGTTTTTACCTTACGATAACCAAAACATTTGATAGGAAATCCAGTGATATTATAATAGAGTCTAGGGTTTTCAAGTAAGACACAGAAATAGATGGAATGCTTACATCTCACGTTCCAACATAGTTGGGCACAATCAAAACATACGACACTTATTGGAGATTGGATTCCATACAATGGCAGGGCTACTGGGGTACTGCCCATCACGGTACGGGGCCTAGATCACCGTACCGAGGACCCTTCCCGATCCTTTGCAACACAAGGCCGGAACCATCTCTTATTGGGTAGTCTCGAACAAGACAACCCAAGCAGTTGTCGCAAATCAACTGCCCATTAAGCCGAATAAAAAGGGACTCTAGACAGGGAAAAATCTTGTCCTACTAGAGTGCGACCCACTTAGCCTTGCTGCACCTCCCCTGTTTTAGCCATTCCCGGTTGATGAGGCTTGTGGCTACGATTACCTTTCTGAACACATAACTTAGAATGCTCCTCGTCCTCCAATGACGATGTTTTGAAAGCATTCAATTCATATAAGTTCGTTCCGGGTTCGAATGAAACCGAAGGCACTATCTCGTTACACTCACTTTGGAATCACCCTCAGAGGTAACGACAATAGCCCTTGCACTCTGAATCTTCATCTCGAACATCACTTGAGATACACGACCTATCATTAAATTTGGATGGATGTGGTTTTCGGATATCCAAATTTGGAAATCCGATCCTGGTCTCACCTAAATCCAAAACGCCATCTTAATGTCCAAGTTGTTTAAGTTTAAATAATTCAATTATTATCTATATTCACACACATAGATAATTCACATATCAAAGATGGATAATCCACGTTATCACAATTCAATCAAAGCGTCTCATATCAACACATATAAGAGATATCACATAATTCAAGGCACTCAATATCATTCGATCATCCATAAGCAAGATAAATCAACCACGCCATCCCTAATTAATTTAATTAACAACCAATGAATTAAATTAATTACTTAATTACTTTTAAATCCTGCTTATTTATCGTTAATTAGTTACAACCCAAATTAATCAAATATCATCTTAATTAATCATCCTTGATTAATTATCCTTTAATTACATAAACTAATTAACCTTCAAATTAATTACACAAATTAATTATCCTTAAACCAATCATATTAATTAACCTTTGATTACTATTAATTAATTAACTATAATTAATTACATTGACCCATAATTAATTACATTAATTAATTATTCTATGATCACTTATATTGATTAATTATCCTTTAATTAATCACATTAATCAACCCTTAATTATTTGCATTAACTATATTAATTAATGATCCTCTAATTACTTCATTAATTATTCTTCTAATTGATTTAATAATTAATCTTTAATTAATCACATTAATTAATCAACCTTGATTAATCATATTCAGTAATTAACTATCCTTAGTTACTTACATTAATTAATTAACTTCTAAAATTAATTAATTCTTTAATTAATTACACTAAGTAATTAATCCTTAATTACTTCCACTAAGAAATTATCCTTTAATTACTTTCCATTAAGTAATTCCCCTTTTATTAATTACATCCAGTAATTACCCATTAATTGCTTACACTAAGTAATTACACTTTATTAATTTCATAAAGTAATCATAATTAATCAATCATCAAGTGATTATCTTTAATTAATTAATCTAGTTAATTAACTTAAATTAATCACATTAATTTAATTAATTACATTGATTAATTAATCCCTTTAATTACTTTCATTGATTAATTACTTTTTAAATTAATTATCTTTAATTACTCAGATTAATTAACCCTTTATTAATTACATTAAGTGATTAACTTTTTATTAGTTCCATTAACTAATCATACCTAATTAATCACCACCTTACTTAGTTTAAAGACAAATTCTTTGTCTTAATTAAATACTTAATTTCACCATTAACTTCATTAGAAACCATTTAGAAAACAATTGTAATTAAGAATATACAATTTACTTTAAAAGAAAACAATTATACATATTAAATTTACCATTTAAAATCTTGAAAACTTGTTCAACTTGTTTAATAAATTTAATAAATTCTTGTTCTTTAAAACCTTAATTATCATCCTTTTTAAAACTTATTCATTTTGAAATACATTTAAAAAAAACTTGGTTCAGCATTCCTTTTTGAACATATTCAATTTAAATACATTTTTAAACTTTAGCTAAACATCTTCTTTCTTGAAACTTGTTTCATTTTAATTAGTTTTGAACTTGTTAAATATTCCTTTACCTTTAAACTTGATTTCTTTTACTAAACATAAATCTAGATTTTGTTTATTTTAAATTTCAAAACCCAAGCAATACACGAAACCAAACCCAAGCCATTTATGTTTCTTCCCTGAGACACACACGAACGAATCCTCACGAAAACTCGAGCACTCACCCGATCGTCTACTACCTCGAGACCCACACGCAACCTTCTTGAGTCAAACCCGAGATCTTCCCGAAGCCTTTAACCACACTAGAACGATGTACATGTGTGCACTGTGCACACCAGTCCGATCACCTCTGGCCAACTCCCCGACCATAGACAGATCAATGTTGATCCTGCCGACCCCTTAGATCACCCAGATCGACGAATACAAACGCCAAATAAAACTGAACCCATTGTTGAAAAAAATCTGGAATGAACCAGATCGAAAATCCACCAATTGTTGAAGAACCCTACTTCGAGAACCCACGCCGACCTCATCGAAGCATCGCCTCGTCCTCCAGCTCTGTTTCCCCTTATCGTGATCGAGTCCGATGCACTATCATCGTCGAGGTCACCTTGACACCCAACATGACAAAACAACACTCAAAACCCTACATCACTGGCCACTGGCTACCACGGCCATCTTAAATTCTGGCGATCATTTTTCCTATGATCACCAGGCTACCTCTATCTCCAGACCAAACCCTAAAGGCCATACTTCCTTCGTTCGTCGGCAATAGATGAAAACCCAGATTCAGGTCATCTCGAGAATTCACTACAAACCCAAGCCTAAAAATCATGAATCCTTTTTCTAAATTTATCATTTATCATTACAGACCTGATTAGGTAATTTAAACATGAAATTTAGTTCATTGATTTTTGCCTTTTATATAAAGTTCTACTGTATTGTCCTATTTTGAAAGAATACTAATCTAAAATTCTTGAAAACTGTTTTAAAAATAAACTTACGTTGTTATAATCATTTTCACTTTAAAGGCTGAGGTCTAAAATTATTTCGTTAAGAAGATATGAATTAGTTTTATGGATTTGGATCCTGTTATTCCAACAGAGGAGATATATATAGACACACACACACACACCCAGACATATCATACTTACAAAACATGTTTTCCCATCCATACATCCATGCAAACAAATTTTCGCCACAATACTACAATATTCCATCACAAGCATCAAAGTTAAAACCAGATTTAAACCATTTTTATTTTTAAAAACAATTGCTTACTCACCTGATGTTATAAACCAAAGAATAGAGGTTTTAGTTGGATCTGGAAACTGTTTTGTTGGTTGAACTTGAAATCTTTGAATCTGTTACTTGATTTGCTAACTTGTCGTTTGCATTTGAAATCTCTGCATTACTGAAGCTTGAAACTGATGTTGTTTTTTCTTAATGACTTTGTTTATTGAGTTGAATCTGAAGTTGTTGCTGAGTTTTGAACTGTTGTTTGTTTGATTTAGTTTCTTCGTTTTGATTTTGATTTTTCTTTTCATTGTTTTTAAGAAGAAGAGAAAGATACTTTAGAATGAACATGCAAATGAAAAATAATCAGGTTTCTCTTAAAAATACTTAGTTATATAAAATAATTTTTTTAAGCAAAAGTGTTTGCCACTTGTTATTTTAAGCTATATTAAGCTTTCGAATGTAAATGCATGCTTAAGTTTTCTTACAAATGTAAAATACAAGAATTTTTGTGTTTAATCCCTTGCTTTAAAACGAGATTATGTCTTATATGTATGTACTGTGAATTTATGTTTATATTTATTATATATATTTATGTTTTTTTATTAATATGTTTATGTCTTTTAAATGTACATATACAAATTAATTTTTTGCATGTGAATTTTTAAAGAGAGAATATTAACCCTTTTATTTAAATCTTTTCTTATGTTTTATATAAACTTATGTATTATGTTTTAAATGTTTATAAATAAACAAATCCCACTTTTTCATGTTAAATTTAAAAAGAAAGGATATTAAATCTTTTAATTAAATTCTATTTCAAACTTAAGCTAATATACTTGAATTGATAATTATAAATAAATACTAGTGTTAAAAGTGTTCAATTTAAATTTTAATTAACTTTTGAAAATCAAATATTAAATTTTTAAAACAAAGCTTCCAATCCCTATATATATATATATATATATATATATATATATATATATGTTATAATTTGAAAACATTTTATTAAATTCAAAACCAAAATTTCCTATTCACAATGTAGATACATTATAAATAGAATACAATTTTAATAGCATTGAAAGATAAATTTTTACCAATTAAATATTATTAGCTTTTGAAAAGAATAAATTTTTGCCAAATTAAATATATATAAAAGAAAATTATTAAACAATATTACCAAATTTAAATCAATATTGCTAGTTTAAATAATTTTTAAATGAAGATTATAAAATTGCTATTGCTCAAAATTCCAGTTCATCACATGATCTTAAATTGAATTCTTATTAATAACACATATAGGCAATAGATAAGATGGTAACATGTGTTTAATTAAAATAAAAAGGAACTTTTTTATTAAAATAGATTGAGCATTTTAATGAAAATAAAAAACAGTTTTGGGAAAAAAATTAACGTTTTCATTTTGAACATAAGTATAATTATATAAAAAAAGAGAAAAAAATGAATTTTAAACAAAAATTTACAGCCACTAAATAACAGTTGTATACGGCACGGAAGGAATTTTAACGTTAAATTTAAAATTTAAAATAAATTAAAGTTGTAGGGTTAGAATGTGTTTATGAGTTTAATATGAGAAGAAATCAATTAGTTATGAAATTTGGAAAATCTATTATGTTTCGATTTTAATTCAAAACCGGTTAATATGTATAGAAAAATATTATTTTTTGTGATGTCAATATTTTTACATAAAAATACTATAGAGTTTTTGTGAATAAGACATCAAGGTTCGTTTTGTCAAAATCTGATCTTTCTAGCTCCATTTATTGTGATTTGAAGTTTGTTTTACATGTCGAGTCAGTGATATTGGTGGCAACAGTGAATTTTTCACGTGGTTGTCGTAGCACATATATTAATGCGTCATATGGTTCATCTTGTCTTGCTGATCACCATAGTATATTTATTTTTATGTTTGGACGTGTAGTTCTTAACGTTAAGTGGTCTAGTTATATAGTATAAGACAGACTATAATTTGAAATATGAACCGTACACACGTAAATATTTGTGTACGTTTGAATAGGGGAATTAGTCTGGCCACATTACCCATTATTTTGGCAAAGGCCTTTTCTCTATCTCCTCTTGTAATAATTCATCATGGATTCTTTCACATGTTCATTCAAAAACCAAAAATTAAATCACTGTCACTATCTGCATTCTTTCTTTTCTAAAGCTCCAAACATTCGCCTGCACCTATTCGCCCAGACCTTTATCGCCGCTTGCTACACTTGCTCCCCTATCACCTCTTCGCCCAGCTCTGTCACCACTACTCATTTGCCTTACCAAGAACCCACCTTTGCCTCCCTCCTCACCTTACCAAAGCTGCCTCCGACTTTCAACCACCGATTCCACCTGCTACAGCTCACTTCGCCACCACTTCCTCCTTCCACCCTTACCCATGTATTTTCTGTCGTCGCCTCACCACCACATCACCTTGCCTGAATCCACCGACCAAAAACCCTCACATATCTACACTTCATTCTTTTAGATCTCCACCCGCAACATTTACACCTTCTCCGCACCCAAAGCACATCAATGACCACCAATTACTCAACCATCAGCCTCCACCTCCGTCCATGCTCACCTACATATGCCAGCCTCCTCCGCCGCCTTGCCGAAACCACCTACATCCCCTATACCTACTGCTACAACCCGCATACCTCTCATCCCGACCAACTCCACCGCCTACCCTCTTATAACCCATCACCTACAACATTAGCCTAACCATAACCGCGACAGCCCCTATCCCAATCTCCACCATCTTAGATCCAACCCAACCCGTCACTGCTTGTATGTTTGTGTGGTGTTCGTCATCATTTATGTTCGTTATTGTTACAATCAGTATTCATTTCAACCTTGTCGAAACCTTGAAAATATAAAAGAGGAGTTCATGAGGAATGATAGCATTGGCATAGCCTTTCTAAAGATTCGAAGGGATGCTTTACAAAAGTTGAATATTCTATGAGCTTTCGAAAAGGACGAAAGGGGTCAAAAGCACCCTTTTGTTTCGATTGTTTCCTTTCCAAATAGATACTTCCACATGCACGGAAGCGTTTCGAATGAGTCGAAGGAAATAGATTTCAAGTTGTCACGTACGCGCCAAACAATTCAAAACTATGGGCTTCACCTTCATTCCCATTCTATAAAAGAACACCTAGCCAGAGCTACCACTTCGGAAGCATGAACTAGCCTTTCGAACCAGTCAGGACCATCCCCAACTAAAGAGGAAAGCTTACTTAAGTTCAATATGGCACACTCATATACCAGAAGATGGGGGTTCCGCATCGGTCAACATGAATGCCTTCAAAAGCTACCTTTTGCATTTAAACCCTCTACTATGTTCTGACTCCTCTAAAGACCCAGAGATACACCTATCGGTAGAATGAGGAACCACAACTTTTTCTTCTTGCAACAATATTGCAACACAAGTGGAGAGTGCACCTAACTCCTTCGATGAAGTCGAAAGCAATCAAGCTTTATTTTAAAGAAAAGCGGAAGAATGCCCAAAATTTAGCGACGACAAAAGGACGTTAAGGCTTCGACTAGGCCAAAAGGTTTGATTCAAAAAGGTTCAACCAGCACCTATAAATAAGACCCTAGGGGTCTTGTTTTGGGGATCTGAATTCATTCACTTCACTCTTGTACTTTTTTGAATTTTAAACCCTAATTTCCAATTAAATTAGGGATTTGACTACTTTGTATACTTAAGCTTCAAGTAATAAAGAAATATATTGTTAAAAGCAAGTTTATGGTATTCTTAGATATATTAATCAATTAAAAGTTTTTATGTGACTTCGAATATAGTCTTCTTGTACAACCTGATCGAAAGACTACATTTCGAGGGAGTTGAAACCTTTCAACTCAACTAAAATCCCAAGATCATTAGGCCCTTACCTCAATCCACCTTGACCACTTCGAAAGCAAGTTTCTACAGGGTCCTAAACTAATTGAACTAGTTCGAAAGGTATTCCGGAAGAGGGATTCGGGTGTTTCAACCATGTTGAAAGGTATTAAAAAGGTGTTTTTAACTGTCTTTATCTATTCGAAAAGGTTTTCACTACCTTCATCTATTCGAAAGGAGGTTTCAAAGAGATCTCCTATATTTTAAACTTTACTTTAGAGTGTTGACAAGTTTTCTTGTTAACATTTTTGGCGCTAGAAGGAGGGCTCGAATCTATGACCTTGTTGAACTTCCAACTTTACTTTCCTCTAACATAATTCTATTCCATGATTACCTACTTTAGACCTTACATCCTATGTTTAGCAAAATCAAAAGGTCCGAACAAGGATCCTCGAAGCCACATTCAATTGGATTCTCCCATAAAATAGTTAATGGTTCTAGACTACAGGAAGACCAAATGTTGAGATTTGAAGTTTTAAGTATTACAAAGAAAAAGAGAGCCGAATCTTATGATCCTGATAAATGGAGTTTGAACCCTTTTCACATCTGTCCCACACCTATCTTTGCCTTAGGAGGAACATAAAATGAAAGTGATAACTTTTTTGACCAAATAAGGAAGACAATTCAACTCTATAACAAAGGTACAATCTTTGAAGAGGGAATGTTAGCTGATTACAATGCCTTTGCACAAAAATGGCATCAAGCAACAAGTGGGACACTACCTACATGTCAGCTTTAATAGGTTTTAAAAAGGAAATTGATCGTTGAGGGTGAAGCTTCAGAACCAAGAAATAAAAGATCTTAAAACCATCCTCAAAAGAAAAGCTTCAAGTTGAGACTTCCCAAGGAATGCAATCTGACTATATCAATTGGGAATGTTTATTTGCTAACCAAGAAAGAACTGAACTATTGGCCATCATAGAAGAAAAAACCTAAATATGAAAGGAATTGGGGAGGATCCTATTGCCACTATCACATGATGAATGGGCATAAGTCAAATCAATGCAGAGCACTTGAAAGAATGGTGATCCTCTTTTTTAGACAAGGCAAAATCAACAGATTTGTAAGGAGATCCTAGTCAAATTCAATAAATTTCCACTTTTCTAAGAATAATCTACATGGTCGGGAGTTGAATTCTCCTTAAATTGGGAAATTACCTTAAACGGTTATAGCTTTTGTCTCCGTCAAGTTGGCCTGGTCAAAGCGTCTCCTGGAGGGAGTTGGAGTAAGCCTTTAACCGTGACACGCTATGACAAGGTTAAAGCATTGACCAACCCTTGATCAAGGCACCTCCTGGAGGGAGGTTAGAGTAAGCTTTTAACAGTCCATGTCATGGCTATGATAAAGCATCAACAAGCCCTTCATCGCACCACGCTATGGCGAGATCAAGGCACCTCTTGGAGGGAGAACAAAGTAAGCCCTTCGTCCCGCTAAGCTATGGCCTAGCCAAGACACCAAACAAGCCTTCAGTCCTGCCTATAAGGCCTGTCTGGTGCGCCTCCTGGGGGGAGTTAGGGTAAGTCCTTAGGTCCTACTTGGGTGCAAGATTACCAAGTGCACCAAAAAACAACGGATTAAGAAGTCCAAGCCCGAGAAGCAGCATATCGCACAGCATACAAAGACGTTCGAGCCTGAGAAGTGACAATGACAACATACAAGGCCTAAAGGGTAGCACATGCCAAAAGAATCAAAACCCAAAGAGCGATGCAGAACAGAATGTAGAATATCCTACTGTGCACGATTTTTTATTTAATGATAATAAACATATATATATATATATATTCATTTAAATGTATTTATTACTGTACTATTTTATTTTTTTCCATATAATTAAATAAATAATTGTTGAATAAAATAAATAACCTAGAAATATCCTTTAAACAAATATTTTATCCAAACAAATATTTTATTACAAATTCAAATTGTACAAATTTGAGCTCTCACTACTTTTACACATTTTCAATTACAATACAATTTAAATTACAACACAATTTTCACTATAAAAATTTTACATACATATTACACCTTACTACATAATTTACTCATCAGTAGTATATGATCTTCAACTCTGTTCCAAATTGTATCCAATATCTGAACTATCTGCAAAATGAACACCGACACAGTAAAATTGAAAAAGAAATATTTTGCAGTGAACAATGAAACTTGTGTTTCAAAATATTTTTTGCCTCAATTATTTGGGTTGTTCATCATTATTTTTAAATTCATCTTTCGTGAATAACTGGTGACATGCATAATGTATCACTGTACATGCTACAAGGTCGTACACACCGATACATCTGTTTGATAAAATTGCAGAGATAGTTGAGCACAGAGTCAAACACAAGCCTAAACTGGAATCAACATAAGTGCAAGGAAAAAAACAACATGTGGAACTAAACCAGAGTTCAATGGAACAAGACTGCGACAACACAGCAATACAATGCAAATGCTAAAAACAATGAACACGATAGCAAATATGCACATGTACATAGGGCGGTTTAACTCGAAGCAAATCACAATGTAACACAGGCTAGATTCAATAACAAAAGCAACAAGTTTTAGACATGCTCAATCAAGTTCAATTTCAACACTTACAAGAAAATGCATAAAATGTTTAAAGTGCACCAGATCAGATATCAAATGAGATCAGACTTCAAAATGTTCAAGCAAAATTAAATTCAAGCACAAGTATAGGGATGATAATAACGTGAAGTACGCAAGCAAACCATGGACCAAAATGCAAAGCAATGCAACATGAAACCAAACCAGACTTCAAATCACAACAACACAACAATGGTCAGTACGTATGAATATGGATATGCATTCAGGCATTCAATATGCCATCTTTCAAACATGAACAATAGCATGCAACATGAAAACAACTTATGGAACCAGACCAGACTATAGTTCAAAGAATACAAAATGCACCAGAAATGTACAAATGGAACCGGACATGACTTCAAATGAAACAAATTTAACAAGGCAACTCAGGCATGAACACAAACATACACACAACATAACCAGGCTCGAGCAACTTCTCATGGTCGTAGGAAAATCAGTTCAGTCATGAACACAACTACATGTAAAATCAGAATCCAACAACAATTTATGGCCAGAGAATACAAGTGATTATGACCAGAGAATACAAGTGATTATGGCCAGAGAATACAAGTGCACATGTACAAAGTTTAGCATCAAATCACACAAGTGCACATGGCCAGAGAAATGTATGTATGTATGTATGTATGTATGTATGTATGTATATGGTGACACACAAACAGGGCACCAGCATGGATGGTCAAAGAAAGGTACATATCACACGCATACAACAAAAAAATTGAAAATTATCTGTAGTAGTTTGAATAAAGTCGCAGTGGGTTATACCAATAAATAAGTCAGAAATATATCATATCATGAATCGGTCAAGGAATGGTTTGAAAAAGAAATGACCAAATGAACAACACTGTTGAATTGCTTAAAAAATCGAATAGTTCCAGCAAAGAATGAAATCAGAGAAAAGAACGGAATAATTCAACTATGTTTAAGCAAATTCAAATATGTCATATACTTATTCGACAAATGAACAAGTCAAAAATCATCACAATCGTTCAATAAAAAAACAAATGACTGAGTGCGATAATTGACGAAGTCAAACCAAAATATACGAATGAAGTAATACGATTTCGAACCCTATAATTAAACCCAATTCATCGTCGGCATTTAACACGGAAGTTTGAGTTCAAGCAAATCAACAGAGAAAGTAAAGTAAAAATCGCAAAGCAATCTTAGTACACCATTTTGAACTCAACATTGAAGTGACCATGAGCAATTGAATAACACTAATAGAAGAAGTAGCGAAGCAAATTGAGGAACGAAAGCATCAAGGCAAACGATTCGAGTTCCTATTTTCAAGTGGCAGCTTCATTTTGAACAAAACCCTAGTTTTGAAGAGTAGCAAAAGAAAGCGGCCGAAGACATTACACAAAAGAAAAGGGAGACAGTCTTTCTCTAGTTACATCATACTTGGGCCGGTTTTATTTTTATTATATCGGGCTTCATTTTTTCTATATAGGGTTTTGTTTTAAGTTTTTATTTTGATTTGAAATTTTATTTTTTATTTTTTTAAGTTTCTAGTTGTGTAACTAGGTACAAACTACATGGCATAGTTTGAGAATTCGCAACTCGGTGGCTGAATTGTGGTAGGGTTTTGAGCTTAGAGTTAGGTTAATCAAGTTAGCGGGTATAGCAGGTTTACATGTTTTTGTAAGCATCTGATTACTTAATTTCTAGTAGAAACTTTGGGGGCAGTTTGTAGGCAGGTTATTGCCAAAGATAGATAAAATTGTATATAATCTTTACTGCACTACTTTCTATTTTTATTTTTATTTCTGCATTAATATGTAGTATCACCCTATTCACTCCCCCTCTAGGGTGAAAACAATCCTACAAGTGGTATCAGAGCAAGGAATAAAAACATTTTTTGTTTTAAAAATTTGGTTTTTTTGAAATATGGCTTTTTTTAATAATGTTTTTATTGAAGGTCAATCCATAGCTAGGCCAACCATGTTCAACGGTGAATATGCATATTAGAAAACTAGAATGAATTTGTTTTGAAACCACAGATGCATGGAACATTGTTGAAACATGATATAGGACACCAATAGTAATGGTAAGTAATCATGAAGTTGAAAAACCTATGGACCAATGGATAGATCTTGAAAATAAACTACAAACTGCTAACGCTAAGGTTATGAATTCTATTATCTGCTCATTAGATCAAACTAAATTTAGCAGTGTCTCATATTGTTTAACTGCATAGGAAATTTGGCACATACTTGAAATGACTCATGAAGGAACCTCCTTGTTAAAGAATCTCGCTTCGCCATGCTTAGTAACGAGTATGAAAACTTCACAATGGCAAAGGATGAAAGTGTCAGAGAAATGTACGAATGACTTTCTAATCTTGTATACAAATCAGAATCTCTAGGAAGACCATACACAGAACTAGAAATAGTCTGAAAGATCCTCAGAATTCTTCCATGAAATTTTGAAGCAAAGGTGATTGCAAGAATCGTAGGATCTGAAATATGTTAAAGTTGAAGAAATCAAATTCAAGGAAGAACGTGAAGTAGGAGATACAAGAAAGAAATCAATAGCTCTCAAAGTAACGAGGAAAATGAAGATGACGATGGTGATGATGAAGGAGCAACTGAACTAGCACTAACAATAAAGAGATTCAAAAGATGAAACCACAAATATGGAGATCCTGCCCAAATCAACAACTAAAGAGCAGAGTCGCCAAAGTTCTAGACAACTCAGAAAAGCATGAGATCATTTGTCACAAGTGCAATAAACTTATTCACATCAAGCCAAATTATCCTCAAAATCGATTCAGCAAAGGAAAGAAAACGAAATGGTGAAGTTTTGCAGCAACTTGGAATGAAAGTGATGAAGATGACGCTAAAAGCACTGGTAGTGAGAGTGAAAAAGCAAATCTGTTTTTTCTAGGAGAAACAAGTGGCAGTGCTGACGACGAGCCAAGTGGGGTATCAAAACTTACTCGCAATTACTTATATATTTTCATGAAGTAAATGGCTTTTTGAAATACTTAGGGAGAATTACGCTAAAATTGAATCACAAAAAGATAGTTTGATTTAACTAAATATGCAGCTTGACAAAATGGTTCAAAACTATAAAAATAAGAGCCCTAAGTGTGATAAGTGTCCATCATTAGAAGAGGAAATAAAAAATCAAAAACTAAAATTAAATCACTTGAAAATGAAATCCTGATTTTGAAAGAAAGTGAAAATACTAAGAGAGAAAATTCTAAAAAGATGCGCACTTTGTTATTGAATGAAAACGAATCTCTTAAATCACAGTTCCAACTATTATCTACAACTTTAGGAAAATTCTCCAACCGGAGGAAAATCACTAAACATGCTGTTAGGGAAACAAACTATTAATACTATTAGACAAGGATTTGGATATACTCAATCTAAAAAGGGTAGAAGTGAAACTAATCATGTCAAATCCAAGTGCACGATTTATGGAAAAATTGGACACAATCAAAACAATTGCTGGTATAGACCCAAACACATGAAAACCGTATCATTTTGGGTTCCTATAGGCATGAATGAAAAATCCCTTGAAATCAAACAAACCTGGGTGCCAAAATGAATAAATATAGACTATCTTGGCTCTACTCAAACTTGTTTTTCAAAATTCTTTGTCACTAGCAATCATGGATCTATAAAAACAAATTGGTTACTAAACTCTTTCCTCGTGTAGGTATGTTGGCAGGCTAAGGAATAGAGTGGTACCTGGATTTTGGCTGTTCGAGGCACATAACGGGCGACAAATCAAATTTCCTTAGCCTAAAGAAGTACAAAGGTGGCAGAGTCACAATGGGCAACAATGATAAATGTAAAATCATCGGTAAAGGTAAAGTAAATAATGGTACATTTACCTTAAATGATGTATTATATTTTGAAAATCTACACCATAATCTATTTCAATCAGTCAGTTATGTGATAAGGGAATGAATGTTGTTTTTGATTCTGATTTGTGCAAAATTATTGACCAATCATCAAAGAAACATTATTTTTAGAGAAGAGGAAAGGTAATAAATACTCTTTATCTTTTGATGATCTCACTCTTTCAAAATGTTTGGTAGCTAAGAATGAAGAAGTAAATTTATGGCATAGACGATTAGGACATGCTAGCATGAATCTTTTGAAAAAATTAAAAGAAAAGATTTGGTAAGAGGCTTACCATCTCATGATTTCAAAATAGAAACTCTATGTAAGCATGTACTATGAATTTTTTTAAAAAATAATATTTTCATGCCAAGAACATTGTAAGTACTTATAGAGTCCTTGAACTAGTTCATATGGATCTATTTAAACCTAACGATATTGAAAGTTTAGGTGGTAAGAATGTTTTGTATTGGTTGATGATTACCCTAGATACACGTGGGTATACTTCTTAGCTAAAAAATCAGAAACTTTCTCATACTTCACTAAATTCATAAAATTAGTTCAAAATGAAAAACGAGTTTCTATTATTTCGCTAAGAAGTGATCATGTGGGAGAATTTGAAAATTATGATTTTGAATTTTTTTGTGATGAAAATGGATTTAAACATGAATTATATGCCCCACTACTTTGCAATAAAATGGAGTAGTCGAGAGAAAGAACTGAACCTTATGAGAGTTGGCTAGATCTATGATAAATGAGTATGAACTATCTTTGTCCTTTTTGGCAGAGGCAATATATACAGCATGCTATGTAGTGAAAAGAGTCACGATTAGGCCAATTCTTAAGAAAACACCATAAAAACTATGGTTCAACAAAAAGACAAACATTGCATATTTCAAAATTTTTGTTTGTCCATGTTTTATTCTCAATACAGGTGATCAACTAGGAAAACTTGAGACAAAAGCCGATGAAGGCATATTCATAGGATACTCTTCTAGAAGCAACGCTTATAGAGTACACAACAAAAGGACGAGAACAATCTTGGAGTTAAACAATGTAAAATTTGATGAAGGTATTGATGATCAAAGCAAAGAAACAATCAAAAGCAATGTTGAAGAGGTGAACGAAAAAGATGAAAGTGAAAATCCAAAAGAAATTACAACCGTGGAAGAAGTCCAAAGAAATCTAGAACCAGAGAGATTGAAATTCGAAGCAGATCATCCTTTAGAACTGGTAACAGGTAATCCTACCATAGGTATTCAAACTCATTCTTCCTTTAGAAATTTATGTGATTTGTGTCTAAACAGTGGATTTATTTCATAAATTGAACCCAAAGACATAGATACAGCTCTCAATGATGAGAGTTGGTTTATTGCTATGCAAGAAGACTTAAATCAATTTGAACGAAATGATGTTTGGATTCTAGCACCTAGATATAATGATTATCCAGTTGTAGGAACCAAATGGATTTTTAAAAATAAATTTGATGAATCTGGAAAAGTGATTAGGAATAAGCTAGGTTAGTTGCTAAAGGTTATAATCAAATTGAAGGAATTGATTTTGATGAAACATTTTCACCAATACAAGACTAGAATCCATTAGAATACCGTTAGCTTTCGCTTATTATAAAGGATTTGAACTAAGACAAATGGATATTAAAAGTGCTTTGCTTAATGGAATTTTGAAAGAGGATATTTGTTGAACAAACTAAAGGTTTTGAAAGTCAAGGATACCCTAACCATGTATATAAACTTAAGAAAGCACTATATGGATTAAATAGCCCCTAGGGCTTGGTATGAATGTCTTAGCACTTATCTTCTTTAAAATGGGTTCAAAAAGGGTTATGTTGACACCACATTATTTCTATTGCATGAAAATGACGACATTGTTTAAATATATGTTGATGACATTATTTATGGTGCCACTAACAATCTTTTGTATGAGAAATTTGAAAAAGTCATGCAGGGAAAGTTTGAAATGAGCTTGGTAGGAGAGTTAAAATTATTTTCAGGATTTCAAATCAAACAAAGTGAAAAAGGTACGTTCATCTCTCAAACAAAATATATCAGAGAGCTTATCAACAAATTTGGATTAAAAGATGCGAAACCTGCAAAAACTCCCATGAGCACAACAATCAAACTTGACAAGGATGAAAAAGGTAAGGTAGTTGACCAAAAGAAATATCAAGGTATGATTGTATCACTTCATTATCTTACTGCTTGTAGACATGACATTATGTTCACGGTTTCAATCAAATCCAAAAGAATCTCATTTAAACGCTGTAAAATGGATTATAAGGTATCTATTGCACACCCTATGATTTGGTCTATGGTATCCAACAATGATAACTTTGAGTTAAAAGGATATTTAGATGTAGACTATGCTGGAAGTCTAGTTGATAGAAAAAGTACTAGTGGAACGTGTTTTATGTTAGGACATTCATTAGTTGCATGGTCAAGTCAAAAACATAATTGTATTACATTATCTACCACCGACGTAGAGTATATTGCTCTAAGAGGTTACTCTCCTCCTTATGGATGATACGAACTTTGCAAGACTATGGTCTAAATTTTATACGAGTTCCCCTTATGTGTGATAGAAAAAGTGCAATTGATCTCATAAATAATCCTGTACATCATTCTCGCACCAAGCATATAGATGTTAGACATCATTTCATTAGAGATTGCATTTTCAAAGAAAATATCTACATAAACTTCATTTCAACTGATTCTCTATTTGCAGACATTTTTACAAAACCCTTCCAAAGAATAGTTTTGGTCAACTTCATCTCAGTTTAGGCATTTTAGAAATGTGATTTTATATTTTTTGGATTTGATCTTAAATGCCTTTGTTAACTAATCTGACTCCCTATTGATTATGGAAAAGATAAACATGACTGAAACAAGTGACGAGTGTTGATATTAATCATACATTATGACTTGAGATAGTATATTTAGAAAATTTCTTTAAAAATTTAAACAAAATTTGTAATAACTTCGATTAGTAAAAATTCCATGACCAGCTCTATTCCTATCTTATTTCTACGAATATCACTCATCAAAATCAAATATAGTATGTCAAAATGTGATATCTAAACATGAAATTATTAATTTTTTAATTAGCAATATTATCATCCAAAAAGTACTCAACCTCATTTAAAAGTCCTCACGGTTATGCATGGGTGAACTACTTGAAATCTCTGATTATGTGCTTTCGTGCTCATTTAAAAGTCCTCACGGTTATGCCTATATGGAACACATATCAAAATTGGTTGAAATAGGCGAGTTGATTCTAACCCCATTTAAACGTCTTCTTGGTTTTGCATGGTTAGAAGACGCTTGGAATTCATTTTTTAAATAAAAATAAGAAATACTATCTCATTTAAAAGTCCTAGTGGTTATGCATGATTAGTAAGTATTTAAAAAGATTCCTATCTTAAATATACCACAAATGGACACGAATATATGGTTTTCTATGCCCACATCACCTTTTTCACTCTAAAATGCAATATGCACCTAATAGAGTATTTATGATTTCTGTTTGATTTTTTCTTGAAATTTAATATGTATACTCGATTAGGTATTAATTTTCTATTAGTATTTATCAATTTATCACTCTTATCCTACAATATTACTCTTTTGCTGATAACAAAAGGAGAGAAGTTAAGATTTTGGCAAATAAGTTCAAATTTTTAATTTACGCATCTAGGTTCTTTGCATTTTTTATGGTTTTTTATTTTGCATATTTATATTTATTTTCATGCATATGTGAAGAGAGAGCCTTTTTGTAGGGGTAGAATTCAAAATATGGGGAGCTAATAGAATTCTTCAAGACCAAGTACATGTAATAGAGCCAAAATCTTAAAATATGTTTGTGAATCCCCACCCCGAGACCCACATTAACAAAGAGTATTATAGGTAATACTTTCAGCTAATGCAGAGAACAGGGCCGGTTAGGAGCGACCATCTATAGCCTTGTCTTAAATATCTATTGAATACGTCGACAATGTCATATTTTTTATCTCAAGTGGATCGACATATCCTATAAATACTTAATACAAAGCCATAGGTGGCTATAGGATCTATCTGAACAAAATACAACAACTCAAATGCAAAACACATCACAGAACAGCAGATAATCCCATATATACACACATAGACAGATACATCACAGAGTATACAAATGATACATCACATGTGTGGTACGACGACCACAATACAAACACGAGTCAAAAGAACATACATATCAGAGTAGCAAATCAAAAAGGACTGCACAAAAAGCTATAACAAAAAGAGCTAGCAGAATAGAGTCCATGCGGTAGCAAAATAGACTAAGTCCAAATGTACCTAACCTGAAACACCTCGGTCTGACCCGAATATGAAATAAACAGTTCAATCTACCTAAACAAGTCAGCTGACAAGGATAAGCAATAATATGAACATAAGGATAATGTGATAATATTCTCAAGTGAGAAGGGACAGCTAAAGTGTATGATTACATCAAGTGATAATATGGTATCACTAAACAACAGATAATCTCAAAAGAGATAAAATAACCCATAAACCCTAAATGTAGCGAGCCTCATATCATCGGCATTCATAAAACATCAAATTTGGTTTAGGGGAAAGCCTAAAACCGCCATCTTCGCAAACCCAAAACATGCATAAAGTGATCCCGTCTCAAAAATGCCATAAGGCAAATATATCTCCAAAGAGAAGAATAAAAACTCAAATAAATGCCAAGAGGCAAATCTCATATAACGCGAGTGTAGGTAATTCAAATCTCAAAAATAGAACTTCAAGGAGTTCAAATTTCCGAAAGGTTTTGTAAGGCGCCACGTCTCTTAGACAATTGTCCCAAAGGACAATAAATACGTCTCTTAGACAAACATCCCCAAGGACAAATACGTCGCAATGAAAAAGGTCTCTTAGACAACATCGCGAAGGACAAATGATCCAAATGTCCAGTACTGACAAATACGTCTCTTAAACAAATGCATCACAAACTCTCGGATAGGAACCCGAAATGTGTTAACTGTGTCCCATACCACACGTTCGCCCTAAGCGGTTTACTAACCTCTAGTAAATTTCACACTCAAAGCAGTAAAAAGTTAACCTCATCTCATTAGTAAACTCGACCCGAAGGTCAAAACGATCAAATAGACAAGTCGGGAATTAACCGATAAGATAAACACACATGTCTCATACCATATATTTTACCAAAATCGTTTAATTCTTCTTCTCATTCGCTCGAATAGTGCAAAAACGTGTATATTATATATACAAAATAATTTACTTGAGAAAATAAGCTTTTAATACCAATTTTGAAAGCCATATTTGAAAATTCCCTTATTATTGAGAATAAATAGATTCTATATTCGAAAATATTTTAAAATATCATATAATAATATTTAAAATGCCCATTTTTTAAAAATTATTTCAAAAAGTTTTGGAAAAACTGTGCTCGAAAATAGATAAAAACCCAAGAAATCACTCAAATCGATATTCGAATTCAATTCAAATTAAATTCAAATTTAATCCAAAATTTGAATTTAAAATCTCTAAAATTTGGCTTGTCTACCGATAGACATCATGGCCTCAAAACATTTTGGAAATATCACAAAACATGATGTAAAAGTCAAAAGTCGGATGGAAAAGGATCGAAAAACGCATAGGCAAAATAATACCCAGGTCTGAAATCTTCTCTGGGTTTAAATTTCGGACATAAAACAGGTGGCCAAACGATCTTTGATTGAATTAAAAATTGGTGTCCACAAAATAGAAAACTTCATCTTTTAAACAAAAAAAGAATCAATTAATTTCGACATAAAATGAAAAAGTAATATTTATCAAACATGGACTCAGACCATGTTTGTAACAGTTCATCAAGAATGTACCCAGGCCTGAAAATCTATTCTGGGTTCAACTTTCAAGCATAAAACAGAGGACAAACCTGTATCAGATTGAGTTTAAAATTGGTATGTATATAGTATAAAACTTTACCTTTCAAAAGAAAAAAGATTCATGCAATTTGGGTAAACTGTTTAAAAGTTATGATGTCTCAAAGGTCGACCCAGACAGTGTTTTCACTGTAAAAATCTAGGCAAAAACATGCTCCGGATCAAAGTTCGGTAGCATATTGCTATAAGCTATATAGGTCAAAATGACCTGAAATTTGGTATGATTATAGTAGAAAACTCTATATTTCAAACAAAAAAAGAGTCGTGCAATTCGAGAAAGAAACGAAAGAGATATGCTATTATTGAATTTAATTGAAGAAATTTACTTGGATTTTTAGTTTGATGGAGTGTGTTCTATATTTTGTTTACTGGTGGAAGAAGAAGAGGATAAAATGTACGTACGGTAAAGTGTTTCTCACTTCTTTTCTTATTTCTGGCCTTAGTGCAGTAATGGGCTTTCTGACCACCAATTTAGAGAAAATAAATTAGGCCTAGGTTATTTAATTCAACACCAACCCAATATGCACATATACACTAAGTTATAAAGCAAACTACATATTTTCTTCATCTTTTTACCCAAATAAAATATGTAAACTTACATACATATTGCAAAAAATATTTACATCATAAAAAAAGATAATTTTAGTTTTTAAAACATTTTCATTATTAAAAGCCTTTATTTTACAAAAATACGTAATTTTTACAAATAAATGCACAAAACCTTATTTTTAACTTCTAAAATTCCACAAAATATTTTTCTTACTTAGAAAAATATATCTAACCATTCTAAACTCAAATTTATAATTAAACCCATTTTAAACTTATTTTCACCTTTTTATTTAGATAAACAACCTTTAAAAATCAAATACTTCCTTTAAAAATTATTAAAAGAAGTAATTGGCAATAATTAATAAAATTATTGCATTTTATCTAAATAAAATCATTTTCCATTCATTATTAACCCAAACAAATAAAATAAAGTTTCCAAATTTTATTTTCACATTTTATTTTCAAAATTCATTGTTTATTCCAAATAAATAATTTAAGATAAGATAAAGATTATTCACATGGTAAATTTCATTAACTCAAATATGGAATACTACGGAATTAAACTGCATTCCTAGACGTGTTCCCAAAATTCTATCTATCTCAAAGGACACGAAAAGAACAAAGACATGATGATTCAGGGATTTTTAACATTTGTACTACACTTTGGTGTACCGTAATATGTGTTTCTATTCTGTTTTTATCATATTTTGTTCTAAACTCAGCTCTGATACTAAGCTGTGATGCCTCATCCCGAGGCCCACATTAACAAAGAGTATTACTACGTAATACGTTCTGCTAATGCAGAGAATATGGCTGAACAGGAGCGACCATCTATAGCCTTGTCTTAAATATCTATTGAATACATCGACAATGCCATTGTTTTTTATCTCAAGTGAATCAACATATCCAATAAATACTTAATACAAAGCCATAAGTGGCTAGGATCTATCTGAACAAAATACAACAACTCAAATGCAAAACACATCACAAAACAATAGATAATCTCATATATACACATATATACAGATACATCACGGAGTATACAAAATGATACACCACATATGTGGTATGACGACCATAAAGCAAACACGAGTCAAAAGAACATACATATCAAAGTAGAAAACCAAAAAGGGCTGCACAAAAAGCTATAACAAAAAGCGCTAGTAGATAGAGCCCATGCGGTAGCAAAATATGCTAAGTCCAAATGTACCTAAGCAGAAACACCTCGGTCTGACCCGAGTATAAAATACATGGTCAGTCTAGCTAAACAAATCAGTTAACAAGGATAAGCGATAATAGGAGCATAAGGATAACGTGATAATATTCTCCAGTGAGAAGGGACAACTAAAGTGTATGATTGCATCAAGTGGTATTATGGTATCACTAAACAAACAGATGATCTCAAAAGAGATAAAATAACTAATAAAACACTACAAGTAGCGAGCCTCGTATCATCGGCATTCGTAAAACATCAAATATGGTTTGGGGGAAAACCTAAAGCCACCATCTTGGCAAACCCAAAACATGCATGAAGTGATCCCATCTCAAACACGCCATAAGGCAAATATACCTCCAAAGAGGAGAATAAAATCTCAAGTAAATGCCAAATGGAAAATCTCATATAACGCCAGTGTAGGCAATCCAAATCTCAAAAATAGAACTTCCAAGAGTTCAAATTCCCGAAGGGTAACCACCAAAATATATATTGAATGATTCGAAGGACCAATTCCGAAAAAGGGCGATTCACTAGGGAAATCACAAACATCAATGAAATCATTTTAAGATATGGCACGTGCTTATGGCCGAAGCCCGCCAAGTACTGCTCCCCCAAAATAAGGCGCCACATCTCTTAGACAAATATCCCGAAGGACAATAAATACGTCTCTTAGACAACTCCTGAGGACAACATCTCGAAGGACAAATACGACGCAGTGACAAACGTCTCTTAGGCAACATCTCGAAGGACAAATGACCCAAATGTCCAGTACTGACAAATACGTCTCCTAGACAAATGTGTCACAAACTCTCGGATAGGAACCATAAAAGTGTTAAGTGTGTCCCATACCACACGTTCGCACTAAACGGTTTACTAACCGCTAGTAAATTTGATACTCAAAGCATTAAAAAGTTTACCTTATCTCAACAGTAAACTCGACCCGACGGTCAAAACAATCAAACAGATAAGTCAAGAATTAACCGATAAGATAAACGCACGTGTCCCATACCATATGTTTTACCAACCGTTTAATTCCACTACTCATTCGCTCGAATAGTGAAAAAACATGTATTATATATACAAAATAATTTACTTGATAAAATAACTTTTAATACCAATTTTGAAAGACATATTTGAAAATTCCTTTATTATCGAGATTAAATAGATTCTATATTTGAAAATACTGTAAAAATATCATATAATAATAACTCATAATGCCCATTTACTTTAAAATTTATTTCAAAAAGTTATGGAAAAATCTGTGCTCGAAAACAAATTAAAACCCAAGAAATCACTCTAATCGATATTCAAATTCAATTCAAACTAAGTTCAAATTTAAGCCCAAATTTGAATTTAAAATCTCTAAAATTTGGCTAGTCTACGGATAGACATCATGGCCTCAAAACATTTTAGAAATATCACAAAACATGAAGTAAAAGTCAAAAGTCAGATGGAAAAAAATCATAAAAACGCATAGGCAAAATAATGCCCAGGTCTGAAATCTTCTCTGGGTTTAACTTTCAGACATAAAACAGGTGGCCAAAATACCTTTGATTGAACCAAAAATTGGTGTGCATAAAGTAGAAAACTTCATCTTTCAAATGAAAAATTAATAAATTTATTCCGACATAAAATGAAAAAGTTACACTGTCTCAAACATGAACTCAGACCATGTTTGTAACAGTTCAACAAGAATGTGCCCCGACCTGAAAATCCATTCTGGGTTCAACTTTCAGGCATAAAATGGAGGACAAAAATGTATGGGATTGAGCTCAAAATTGATATTCATATAGTAGAAAACTTTATCTTTCAAAAAAAATAAGAATCATGCAATTTGAATAAAGTATGGAAAAGTTATGATGTCTCAAAGTTGGACCCAGATAGTATTTTCGCCGTAAAAATCTGGGCAAAAACATGCTCCAGATCAAAGTTCAGCAGCATATTGCTATAAGCTATATAGGTCAAAATGATCTAAAATTTGGTATGATTGTAGTAGAATACTCTATCTTTCAAACAAAAAAACAACCGTACAATTCGAGCAAGAAACGAAAGAGATATGCTATTTATTGAATTTAACTAAGGAAATTTACTTTGATTCTGAATTTGATGGAGTGGGTTCTATGTTTTGTTTGCTGGTGGAAGAAGAAGAGGATAAAATGTACGCATAGTAAAATGTTCCTCACTTCTTTTCTTATTTCTGGCCTTAGTGCACTGATGGGCTTTTAGACCACAAATTTAGAGAAAATAAACTTGGCCTAGGTTATTTAATTCAACACTAACCCAATATGCGCATATGCACTTAGTTATAAAACAAACTACACATTTTCTTCATGTTTTTACCCAAATAAAATATGTAAACAAACATACATATCAAAACAATGTTTACATAATAAAAAAAAGGTAATTTTATTTTTTTTAAACATTTTTATTATTAAAAGCCTTTATTTTACAAAAATACATAATTTTCACAAATGAATACACAAAACCTTATTTTTAACTTCTAAAATTCCACAAAAATATTTTTCTTGCATAGGAGAATATATCTAACCATTCTAAACTCAAATTTATAATTAAAACTCATTTTAAAACTAATTTTTCACCTTTTATTTAAATAAACAACCTTTAAAAATCAAATACTTCCTTTAAAAATTATTAAAGAAGTAAATGGCAATAATTAATAAAATTATTGCATTTCTCTAACTAAAAATCATTTTCTATTCATTATTAAGCCAAAAAAATAAAATAAAGTTTCTAAACTTTATTTTCACATTTTATTTACAAAATTCATTGTTTATTCCAAATAAATAATTTAAAATCTCTAATTTTAATTTAAATCACAATATTAAATCATAACTACCATTATAATTTAATATTTAGAGTTAATCTCCAAAACCAAGGTTGTTACAATGTTTGTTATCATCAAAAAGGAGAGACTGTAGAATATACCACCGTGTTCGATTTTTGTTTGATGATAAAAATCATATATATTCGTTTAAATGTATTTGTTATTGTACTATTTTATTTTTTCCACATAATTAAATAAATAATTGGTGAATAAAATAAATAACCCGGAATTCTTATTTAAACAAATATTTTATCCAAACAAATATTTTATTACAAATTCAAGTAGTACAAATTTGAGCTCTCGCTACATTTACACATTTTCAATTACAACATAATTTCAATTACAACACAATTTTCACTATAAAAGTTATACATACATATTACACTCACAACATAATTCACTCATCATTCGTATTTGATCGACTCTGTTGCAGCCTGCATCTAGCATCTGAACTATCTGCAAAATAAACACTAACGTAGTAAAATTGAAAATTAAATATTTTGCGTTGCACTATGAAGTGTGTGTTTGAAAATATTGTTTTCCTTAGTTATTTGGATTGTTCGTCATTGTTTTTTTAATTCATCTTACATGAACAACTTGTGACATGCGTAATTTATCACTACACATGCAATAAGGTCGTGCACACCTACATATCTACTTGTTAAAATTGTAGATACAGGTGAGCACAAGTTCAAACCTAAGCCTAGACTGGATTCAACTCAAGTCAAATGCAGAAAACAACATGTGGAACCAAACCAGATTTCAACGGAAGCAGACTGCAATAACACGGCAATATAGTGCAAATCCAAAAAAACAACCAACATGATAGTAAGTATGCACATGCACATGGAGCAGTTTAACTCGAAGCAAATCACAATGCAACGCATACTAGATTCAATAACAAATGCTACAAGTTTCAAACATGCGCAATCTAGTTCAGTTTCAACACTTACATGAAAATATACAAAATGTTCAAAGTGCACCAGATCAGACATCAAGTGAGACCAGGCTTCAAAATGTTCAGGCAAAATTAGATTTCAGGCACAAGTACAGGGATGATGACAACATGAAGTACACAAGCAAACCATGGACCAAAATGCAAAGCAATGCAACATGCAACCGAACCAGACATCAAATCACAACAACACAGCAATGGTTAGTACACATGAATATGGATGGGTATTCAGGCATTCAATATGCGAGTTTTCAATTATGAAAACAAGGGCTACAAATGGACTAGGGTGATGCACCAGTTCTAAACATGCAACAGAGGAGGCAACAATGCATTGGGGCATATATCAGTTCAACCAGACTTGAATTCAAGTGGAACAAGACCAAAATGAAAAAACCAGACCAGAATTCAAATGCAAAGCAACAACATGCAACATGAAAACAACATATGGAACAAGACCAGACCACAGTTTAGGGAATACAAAGTGCACCGGACATGTACAAATGGAACCAGACATGACTTCAACTAAAACAAGTCTGACAAGGCAACTCAAGGGTGAACACACACACACAACATAACCAGACTCAAGCAACTGCTCATGGTCAAAGAAAACTCAGTTTAGGCATGAACATAGACACACATCAAATCCGACTCCAATAAGATATTATGGCTAGAGAATAAAGTGAATGGCCAGAGAATACAAGTGATTATGGCCAAAGAATACAAGCGCACATGTACAAAGTTTAGCATCAGACCACACACATATATACATACATATGTGTAAGTATGTATATACATGGTCACACACAAACAAGGCACCATCATGGATGGTTAGAGAAAGAAATAGAGCACATGCATATAGAAAAAAAATTGAAAATTATCAATAGAAGTTTGAATAAAGCCGTAGTGGGTTAAACCAATGAACAAGTTGGAAACGTATCGTATCATGAATCGATCAAGGAATGGTTTCAAAAAGAAATGACCAAATGAACAACACTTTTGAATTGTTCAAAAAATTGAATATTGTCAGCAAAGAATTGAATTAAAGAAAAGAACAGAACAATTCAACTATGTTCAAGCAAATTCGAATACATCAGATACTTATTCAACAAATGAATAAGTCAAAAATCATCACAATCGTTTAATCAAAAATCAAATGATCAAATGCAGAAATTGAAGAATTCAAACCAAAATATACGAACAAAATAATAGGGTTTCGATCCTTATAAATTAAACCCAATTCATTGTCGGCAATCAATACAAAAGTTCGAGTTCAACCAAATCAATAGAGAAAGTAAAGTAAAAATCGCATACCAATCTTAGTACACCATTTCGAACTCGACATTGAAGCAGCCGTGAGCAACTGAATAACACTGATCAAAGAAGCAGCGAAGCAAATTGACGAACGAAAGCATCAATACAAACGATTCGAGTTTCCATATTAAAGCGGCAGCTTTAATTTGAACAAAACCCTATTCGAAGTGTAGCAAAAGAAAGCGGCCGCAGACATTACATAAAAGAAAAGGGAGACAATCTTTCTCTAGTTATATGATACTTGGGCCGGCTTTATTTTTTATTATATTGGTCTTCATTTTTTCAATATACGGTTTTGTTTTATGTTTTTATTTTGATTTTTAATTTTCTTTTTAAATTTCTAGCTGCGTAACTAGGTACAAACTACAGGACGTAATTTGAGAATTCGCAACTCGGTAGCTGAGTTGTGGCAGGGTTTTGAGCTTAGAGTTTGGTTAATCAAGTTAGCGAGTATCGTAAGTTTACGTGTTTTTGTAAGCGTCTGATTACCTAATTTCTAGCAGAAACCGTGGGGGGATCACGTAGGTAGGTTATTGCCGAAGCTGGGTAAAAATGTGTGTGATCTATACTGCATTACTTTTTGTTTTTTCCTGCTTTAATATTTTGTATCACCCTATTTGCCCCCCCTCTAGGGTGAAAATGATCCTACACAGAAGGCTTAAAAAAGAATCGACGGCCTTTGACTGGTTCCTAAAAGGGGATTTCAGAGCTTCACTTATTAAAACCTGAATCTGGGTTTCGCGTCTTTTACTATTAATGTCCAGTCTTCATCATACCTAAATCTGGGTTTTGGTTTATTATTATTAATTATTGGACTTCACTCATTAGTGCTCGAATCTGGGCTCTGAACTTCTATTATGGAGATGTTTATTGTAGATTTCTGGCTATCATCCACTAATATCTAAATATGTGTTTTAGGTCTTTTAACCTTTTGATTTTGTTCATTAATGCCCTAATCTAGATTCCAGAGTAATTGATATTACTATGAGATTCTAGCCTTTAATTGAACTTGAGATTTAACTTACTAATGCCCGAATCAGGGTCGCTGGAATTCTACTACAAACTTTCAGGCAATAATTGTTAATGACAGATTTTGGGTTTCAGATCTTCTATTATAAAGATTCCTAATTTTCTATGATTTATTTCCAGATGATGATTTTTGGACATTGTTAAACAATTATTATTGGCTTTCTATTAGCTAACACTAGAATAAATTCTATAACTGAAAACAAAATTGGATTTCTAGTTCTCTACAATTAGACTTTAGGTATTAGCTCAATATAGTTGGAGTTGGATTCCTAGCTCTCACTTCCCATTAGCAAAGATGGGTTTTAAGGCATTCAACCATATCCAATTATGGGATCACTTCTCATTTATTATCATATTTTCACATAATGATATATTAACTTCCATACTGAAATCTTTTGCTATGGATATACTACTATATAAATTTCAAGTTAATGATAAGAAATATTGCTTACTTTATGCCTTTCAGGGAAATGAGATCTATAAGGAAGACTGAATAGGCTAGTAAATACAAAATCCATAGCCTGAGTCATCATAAAGCAGATTCGGAGAACACATTGTAAGAAAAGACCACATACCAGGTGATATTTGCATAATTTGCATAATTATTTACAAGTATACAACACAAGTTAACATTTTACAAATCCTGACCTGTTTTATCTAGATTTTCAGCAATTAAAGGATCAATGATATGTCGAATTGCTATACAAAAGATCTCTTTAAGCTTCTTTTTCTTATTCTTTATATCATTAGCATCATCAACGGATATGATACGAGCCTTCAAGGCATGGTTGAAACTTTGTTAGCGCCCTTATGGCTTTTGTTTTGTCTCTATAGATCCGCAATGCGCTTTTGAAGAAGATGCATTTCACGTTCAAGTTTTTGAATCTTAGTCGCGTATTCGTTAATACGTTGTGAATATCCCATCCTCTGCCGATCATTAAAATATCTCATCATTTCGAATTTGACCTTCCTGTACCATTCTCCTACTATCTTCTCATCAAAACTAGAAGGAGGGTTAGTTGTAGTAGGAAAATTTTGAATTGCAAGAGAAGAATATCTGGTTGATTTTACAACAAACGAGGTGATCGGAGAAGTCGGTAAATCGATATTTGGAAGGTTATCCCCCATAATAGATTACAATGATTTGCATTGAGCTTGACTGTCTTTTAACTTAATCTCTAAATCGCTTATCTACTGAAGGAGCTCAGACATCTTACGATCAAAATCAATCGAAGGATTCATTTTGACTTGGCACTTTAACATGGAAATTGTTTCATCCTCATCCTTGATGTCCACTTCAAGATTAGCAATCCAAAAGTTGTGGTTTCTAACAATTGTCTTTTGAAGCAAATATCTCGTATGCCATTCTAATGCTTCAACATTGCCTTGAAAACGAGCAGATAGAGGATCCTTTAATAAATGCCTCTTTTCAACGTATGCAATCAATCTGTCTCTAATGCAAGTGAAACGACGTAAGGAATCCAATGAGAGTGGTGTAATAGCTAGCTGTGAGTCCTATTTAAACAAAAAGCAGAGTCGAGATTCAAATAACCAATCTCTTTTATTACACAAAAGAAATTACAACTCGGTTAGAAATAAAACAAAATGTACAATCTCATTATTTTGATCAAATACTTAGTTTATTATGCTTAAAGTTGAGCAACAACATTTTTAGCATTGTTGAAGGAATTAGCGAAAATAGTAACCGTTGAATCAAAATGGGCATTAAATTCTTTTAGGGTAATAACTGGAGGATTTCCACCATAGTTCCATTCCCCAACAGCAGGACTGCCATGACCGCATATTAATTTGGTATGTTATGTTCGAATTTCCTTAAGAAGTATTTCTTTTTCTTCAACAAGAAAATTGAAATGAAGGCAGGGATGTTCGATATAAAGTATTAACAAGAAAACTTGTCAACATCCCCAATCCTATATGAAAGATTATTGAGTTCAAACGGAACCAAGTAGTTGGAAAGATATCTTCCTATGAAACATACCTTTCGATCGAGTTGACTTAGTTGAAAGGGTTTAAGGTGATAGCTCTACCTTTCGACCAGGTTGGCTTAGTCGAAAGACTTCAAAGAGTTAGCTCTATCTTTTGACCAGGTTGATTTAATCGAAAGGATTCAATGAGCTAAATCAAGCATGTAGGCTAAGGAAGTAGCATCCTACTTGAAACCCTTCCTTTGAGCGGTTCGAAAGTAACCGATGATTTTAGCTTTTCATTCCTTTCAATCATGTTGAATGGTATTGTTCCAGTCCTTTTAATCATGTCGAAAGGGATGCAAGTTTAACTAATATGACACGGCTACTCTCGACCCCATGTTTTCGCTACTTTTGCTGTGGAACCCCTTCGAAAGGGTTGTAGATGTAGCTGGAGATAAACCCTTTTTGAATGAGTTCCTCTCTAGACAATTGTTAGTCGATTATAAACTAGGTCCTCTTCGAAACCCCTTTCCGATTGGATCGAGAGGGGTTCCACTCTTTCAAAACAAGTCCACCATGTAACTTCTTAAGCCTCACTTTATTTTCCTTGTATAAGACCAACCTGGATATTCCCTAGTTCCATAAATTCATCTATGTCGAAACCTCGTCATCATTCTTATTTTTCATTGTCTAATGTTGGTTCCGATGATTATGTGTTTTGACTGTATATACCCAAGTTGATCCTATGAATTGCATGGACAAAAAGAAGTTAAGAGAATAGGTTAGAATCATGTGCAATGGATCATTAGACTAACTAATGATCTAATAATCGTCATCGTCATCAAAATCCTTAATGAACCGGCCATCTCTCCTTCATTAATAATCCAAAATGAGTTACATGTAATAGAGCTTTATCCAGTTTGATTTAGGCTTTCTAGAGGATTTAATTGCAGTTAAGAAATTGAAGTAGAAGAAATGAATTCAGGATTCCAAAATTCGGTCCCCAAAACCAGATCCTTTGGGTCTTATTTATAGATGCAGGCCGACCCCCTTCCACGCCTATGCCTTCGACTCGGTCAAAAGGACCCCTGTTTATATGCCGTTTCAAGATTTTTGACGTGGTCGAAATTCCATGTCCCCTTTCGACATTGTCGAAAGACATTTCTTTTATGTTCTCTGATTTACCCTTGCGCTTCCTTTATCTCTCTCCAGACCTTTTGACCGAGTCGAAAGGGTCCTTTGTCAACCTTTCGGCATTGTTAAGCTTTGAATGTCCCTTTACACTGCTTCTCCCAGAATAACATTTGACATTGTCGAAAGGTCTCCAAACGCGCTTTTACCTTCATGTTTCCTTGTTGTCACTGGGAGTAATATAGGAGCCTACGACTCTCTCGATAGGTTGTCCATACTGGTTTCTAAGATATTAAAGTACCAACGGTTTCGATGATTTGAGTAGCTTTCAAATGCATGTCTGAGAATTAGGGCAGAACTTACCCTTAATATCATTGGCCCTGACCAGTTCGAAAGGCTTGCATATGCTTTCGAAAAGGTTGTGATGAGGGTGAAACCTTTAATCCTGAAAGATTTGGCATGCATATGGAAGATTATCATTCATTGCCTTCAAAAAGGTGTTCTGGAGTTGTCTTTGCTAATCCTCTGTGTCGAAAGGTATTGGAGAGGCAGAAAGGTAGCTTTTTTCTCCCTTTTCATCTTTTTCGGAAGCTTGTACATGACTTATCACCCGTGAGGATGCATGTCGCTTACGGCTCCTTCGAGAGCCTTCCCAATGCCTTTAGAACCTTTACTCACGATCTTTGTCGAAACCCACTTTAATAGATGCTTGTACTTTTCTTATCTTCTTTCATGCCTTCATTCTTTGGATGGATTTTATGGCTAATATTTTGTCCCATTATATGAAAGAAGCTTTTGTTCTTTAGGAAAAAAATGTCTGAAATGTCTTTCTCTCTATAACCTTATTTGTCCTATAAAATTCAAAGTAAGTGATATTCTCTATTGCTAGCTCATTGTCATATTTATATGCATGCTTCATAATAAATCAACATATTAACACTTCTATGTATCATAATCCTCATTCAAAAGGTATGAGGTCGGTGATCCATAGCCATTAATGCATATAACAAATGCAGTGTATGAGCTCCTTGTGGGAAACAACCAATAGTTGCAAATAGAGGCTATAACTTATTATCAAAAAACAAGCCTTTGTAACCCATCCAATGAAAGACCCGAAACCATTATTCGGGTATTAATAGATGATGGTTAGAAATGAAAGTCCGGAAACCTAGATTCGGGTATTAATAAGTGGAGTTCTGTTCTACTCCTTTGATGCATGCCCTTTAGGTCTTGTGTATATATAAAAGTAATTTGATTAGCTACCTCTTGAGCTTGGACGTCTTAGTCCATAATTGGATATGCTATTTCTCAAGCCTGGACATTTCAGTCTTTTATTTGATGAGCCACCTTTTGGGCGTGGACATCGTCGTTCATTAATTGATGAGCCTCCTCTTGGGTATGGATGTCTTAGTCAATTGTTTGATGAGCCTCTTCTTGGGCCTGGACATCTTAGTCCATTGTTTGATAGGCCTGGATATTTAGTTCATTATTTAATGGGCCTCTTCTTGGGCCTGGACATCTTAGTCCATTGTCTGGTGCTCTTGGTTAGCTCATTCTTAGAGGATTGACCTAAGGACTTACCCAACCTCCCTCCAGGAGGCAACTTGACTTGGCCAGAGGCACGGTAAAGGGCTTGTCTGGTGCTTTAAACTTGCCGTCTTATGACATGGATAAAGGCTTACGCCAACCTCCCTTCAGAAGGCGCTCTGCCCTGGCCATAGCGTGGCGTAGACAGGGGCACGTTCGGTGCTTAACCCCGGTTATCTTATGGCGCATATAAAGGCTTACTCCATTCTCCCTTCAGGAGGTGTGCCTTAAACCGACCAAAGGCGCGACCAAGGGCTTGTCCGATGCTTTAACCTGGCCATCTTATGGCACGGCTAAAGGATTACCCACCTACCCTCTAGGAGGTGCTCAGCCTTGGCCATCTTGGCGTAGATAGAGGCTTTCTACTATCTTAGGTAGACTACCATCTTAGGTAGTATCCAAATATAAGGAGAATTTCGCTCCCAACCATGTATTTTTTTTTTTTAAAGAAAGAGATGCTTTATTCACTCGTTTTTGGAATATATGGCCTCAAATGTTCAACATTCCATGTTCTTGGAACCATATTACCGTCTGGTCGACACAATTTGTAAGATCTACGGGGATAACTCTGCAAATAATTAATGGTCCTTCCCAGTTTGGTCCCAGGGGTCCATCTGCGAGATTTCTGGTATTTGCCATCACTCTTCGAAGTACCAAATCCCCCTCGTGAAATAATCGAGTTCTCACTCTTGAATTGTAGTACCTTTAGATTCTTCTTGATACTCAATGGTTCTTACCACGGTTTCATTTCTCAATTCATGTATCAAATCAAATGATTCTCCTTTCAGCTCTTTATTTTTATTGAATGCATTGGCGATTCTTCGGTGTGAGGGTACCCCAATCGCGTTTGGTAACATCGCCTCACACCTAAATGTCAAAGAGTAGAGAGTATGTCCCATCACCGTTTTAGTGGATTTTCGGTTAGCCCATCACACAAATGGCAATTCTTCTACCCATTTTCCTTTTGCCTTGTTTAGCCACTTTTTTCACTTTTGGATGTGCGGCGGATGAATTTTTTTAATGATTCCAGGTTTGTGGAAAAAGTGGGTGAATTCTTCGCCCTCAAATTGTGTTCTATTGTCAGAAGTTATCTTCTAGGGAATCCAAACCTGATTATGATATTCTTGGTAACGAATCTGAGTACCTTCCCATAAGTAATCTTCGGAAGCGGTTCCGCTTCAACCCATTTGGTGAAATAGTCTATGGTGAAATAAGTAATCTTTGGAAGCAACTATGATATTATCAGGGTTGCTTCTTACCTCGTACCAGTAGCAGTCGCCAAACCATCCTACTTCGTTCTAGATTCTCCACCAAGTGCACGGTTATTAAAGTGGTTTCGGAATTGGCAGAGAGTATGACAATATCCAACCAATGTCTCCTAACAATGAATCGTTATGTTTTCACACTGTAGTCATTTTATAAAACATTTATACAATAAATCTAGAAAATAGTTCATACTTTCATATTAAGATATCTGTATACTTATTCCAAAAGTATAAATATATTCATAAATACCGAGGAAGATTTCTTTCAGTCAATTTCGAAAATAATTTATAAATCACTCTTAAACCATTTACAAACTATTTATTTGTTTTTGAACCATTCATGAAGCTATTTATAAATTCCAAAATAGTTTAAAGCTCTTCTTCTTTTCATAATATTCTACGCAAACTTTTTTAAAACGCTTCCAAATCCTTTTATACATGTTCTTTTATAAAACCCCTTTATAAATCCTTTATATAAAAATCCTTTGTAAAATCCACTATAAAATCTTTTATAAATTCCTTACAAAACCTCATACATTTTTATTTGTAAAATTTATTATAAAATCTATATTTATTAAATTAAACTGAATTAAAATAAACCTCTTAAAAATATGTTAAATATAATATTAAATTAAATTATATATAAATCTCTTAAAACTATATTAAACATTTTATTCAATTAAATTTTAAACTATTTGAATTATATATTTAAAACTAGATAAAACTATAAGTAAAAATCTTAAATTTACACTTAAAACCATATAATAACTTATAATTTGAAGCTTTAAAACATATAAAATAAATTATTTTTAAATTAAATTTAAAATCAAATTTGTAAATCAAACATACTTTACCATTTATAAAATAATTCAAAATCAACCAATGGTGTCCATATATAATTTTCTACCCTATGGTCAAGTGATTGGGTATGTATCATTTCAACGAAAAATAGTTAAATTTTTCGAGTATATATCATTTCAACCCGTATCCCAAATCAATAATTTCAAAATTAATAAAATCGCTCGGGTTCATCATTTCAACCCGTAATGATTTTTCTTAACCTATAAGATCATTCGAGTATGTATCCTTTCAACCCATAGTGATAAACAGGGATATAAACGTCCAATTATCAAAAATGTTAACAAATAAACATTCACAACAATCAACATCCAAATTAGCCAATAAATCACAATAATAAACTGGTTATCATTATCATTTATTTAACTAACAATTTGAATTCAATTTTAATTTAAATGGCAATTTAATTCAATAAAATTGAAATTAAATTTAAATGACAATTTAAATTACCAAACAGCAGTCAATAAAATTCTTATCACTTTATAAATTTAATTTAACTAACATAAGAAGGTTTAGTATTTGTGAGTGGGTGAAATCAAACACCTTTGATTGTCTTCGATTCAAAAATCAAATAAAGCCCAAAATTTGAACAGTCGCCGAATCCAACTAAACGAGTTCCTTGTTGCCCGATTTTTCGATACGATCGCAAAGGAAGAAACCACATGTCAAATGGGGCTCGTATCAAAAAGTTATGATAGTTAGAAGTTATGAATTTTAAATTTAAATTAAAAGTAAAATATAAGGGCATTTTGATAAATAACGCACCAAGTTTCCCAAAATACTATACGTGTTCGAACCCTAAAACCTATCAACCGCCAACGGTCAACTTGTTTTCGCCACCGCCTCAGGCAAACTCCGACCCATCAGAGACCACCACTAAAGTCGCCATCCAAGGCCACGCCACCCAGGTCCACTTGCACGTTCACCGCCACCCAGATATGCTAGCACTGTCGTGATGAACTTGGATAAATTGTGGCGATCTGCGGCGCCTTCTGCACAAAAGAAGATCACAGATCGACTCCTCTCATCGCCCTCTAAAACGCAGTACCTCCCGAACGTCGACTGGTCGAAGATCCGCTGTTAAATGAAAAATCCTAGCAACGGACGGTTGAGAAAGATCGCCAAATTCTATCTAAACTGAGACTCAACTACAAAAATGAAATATAGCCGTAGACTGCGTCCATCAAGAGCTTTTCAGCAGCATATAATTCGATAGGGTTCAATGAGTTTGAATTTTCGATTTGATTTTAAATTTGGGAATTAGGGTTTTGATATTTCTGGCATTAAAGAGGAACAGATGAGAAATATAACTGTACGTACAGGAAAAGAATAAAAGCTGCTAGGGTTTCAAAAAATATATATTTATATAGAAAGAGACTGATAAGAATGAATGGACATATCGAATTGGATCGAAATGATAACAATAACCCGAAAAGCCCGTTTCATTCCCGAAACGAAAATAGGTCATCCAATATATTGAAATATAGGTTTTTGATATTTTTAAACTCATTGGAACTTGTTTCAAATCCTAATTTCATTGTATACAGAAGTTAGCATTTAAAATCAGATTATACTCATTTATATTCCTCAATTGATTTTTACGCATTTCGAGCTCGCACGATCAAACGATAAGTCCGATCACTACGAAACTTGAAATCATATAATAATTCATTATTACGGATTTGATGAAACTGGTTTCGTCGAAATCCGAGACAGTGGCCAAAATGGCTATTTTTACACATTAATTAAATTATGATTAAATTGGCTGATTCACTTTTAAATTATAAACTAAAAGTTAACGGTTTTATCATTCTTGATCAACCAGGAATTTATAATCTTTTAAAATACGATTTTCCGTACTAAATCCAAGGCTTAAATATTACATTAATTTCAGCTTCAAATTACAACTGTAATAAAATCCTCCTTAATTATGTTTCAATTTCAATTGAATTCTTTTGTTTTGATTCTCACTCTTAGTATTGAATCAACAATTACCTTATGAGTATAATTAACATTAGTTTACATTTTATTACATTCATATTTTATAGTTATCATCTTAACTCATGCTAACTGCAATGTTTAATTATATTAAATTTCACTGATTTCCAAATTAATTCCAAACGGATTAAATAACAAAATAATAATTAAAATAATTAGTACACATTAGTAATTCAAAAACATTTCTGAATTTATTGTTTATAATCAAAGCTAATAAGCTTAAATACCAATTAATTGATTTTATATTGCATAATAAACCTATTGCAATTTAAAATATACAAATTCAATATTAAATCCAACATTTAATTTATTCCTCGTTTACAATTATAACCAAATTAATTTTACAATGAAATTACATTAAAATATTTGTCAGTAACATTCAAACAACAAAATTAAATCGAACCACAATTATTTTTCTCATTAGTAAATCATAAATTTGAATTTCTCCCAATATTAAATTCTAAAATGTTATTAAATTTAATGGTTTTAGTTATCAAAAAATTACGGGTCATTACACTCTCCCCTACTAAAAGCTTTTCTTCCTCGAAAGGGAAAAAGAAGGAATTGTGAAGTTTGATATATTTTTATTCAAAATAATCAATTTATAAACAATTAGTTTTCATAATTTATTTTAACAATAATTTGAAAATAACTCAGTCTTTACAAAATTTTCTAAGTCCTAAATTCAACAAAAATTTCGACGGAGTCTCCTTTGCACGGTTAGGTCTGAAAAAATAATAATACCAATAGTTCAAATATATATAATATATTTTAATAATAAACATCCCAAACCATGGGAAAACCAATAAAATATCGTTGCAAAACCGAAATCCAAAAACGTACCTATTTGTCGGACAAACAAACTTTATTTATGAAACCAAAAGCAGTAGCTATTGCTTCCGTAAACTTGTATCTCACTTGTATAGTCCAAAAGAGTCAAAATTATGTGAAAGAATAATATTTTAGCTGTTTCAGTTTGTAAAAAAGCAAATCAACACAAAACATATGCAAACAAAACATCATGACCATCATATGCAACAAAAGAATCAATCACACTTCTATAGCAACTAAAACTAATGGTTTGTTTAGTTCAGAAACTTTTCATTGTACAAGGATGATAAATAAACTACTAAGCGTACCCTATGCTCAATAGCTTTAGATAATTACTTAATAGATTATCCATACAACCTTAATCAAATTGAAGTATCCTTTCCCAAACTTCCCATTCGCCAAACAATGTAGAATTTTAATGTTATTTTAGTTTGTTTTATTGGTTTCCTTTTTACTCTTTTATTTATTTCCATTCATTCATACAATGTCATTTTTCCATTCATTTACATTCATTACTTACATATGTTATTTTCCTTTCAATTATTTAGAACATCAATAAAATAATTCTTAAAATATTATATAACTTTCCTTGCAAATTTAATTCACATTATTATTTACTTATATAACCAGATTAATAGTCATTAATGAATTATTATCCAAGTTCATCTAAATTTAATTCACGTTTATTCCTTCTTATACAGTATTATTGAATATTAAACTTATTTTTGAATCATTTCAACATTCCTTAAGTTTATAATCATTTACTGAAATAGCATTCACTTTTTACTATCCAATTTAGTTGTTAAGCATTTCAAAACAACTTATATTTACAACATTTCTTGTACATTTTAATTCTTTATTTATAAACATATGTTCATTTTAAAACACTTTTGTTGTTAAGCTTTTATTTGTATAATATTATATTTCATATTCATATTAATATTTCAAGTTTCCAAATATTTCTGTCAAGTTTTATTTATTTTGAGAATGTAATTGAGTGATTTTCAAATTATCTTATTCGTTTTAGTTAAAAAGAATGTTCAATAGTTTACATCTTCTTAATCTTCATTATCTTCTAATTTACAAGTGACAATCTCCAATTCCGTTACAGTTTCATTAATCACTTAAGTTCTAATTTCTTATTTTTCATTTTAAAAGTTGCCAACTATTAAGATTTAACTTTATTTCTACAACTAAAAATCATTAATTTAACAGGAACTTAAGAACTAAATTCTGGGTTCAATTCAATTTCGAAATTATATGTATATTCATACCTTTCATATATATCAAATCATACTTAACAAAATAAAATTAAAATTTATTTATCAAAATAAATGTGTAGCAAAGCTACTAATGACCTCCTCACTTCGAGACTCAAAAATGAATGTCAATGATGCAGCCGTCATCACCGAAATTATTTTTCGGCGATAGAAGAGGGGAGTACAGAACTTATTTCCTTTTAAAATTCTTTTAAAAAATTTCTTTCAAATCACGCTGAACTGAAAACACTACCAAAAAATAATAATATTATATTCCAAAATCTTTGAAAATGAATTTAGAAAATCCGAAACTTAAGTTCTCGAATTTCCAATTTATATTTACTTTATTTGTAAATTTTATTTTGCAACAAATACTTATCAAATTTCACTTCCTAACAAAAATGTCAATACAACTATATTCTTTTATAAAAATTATTCCTTTATATACAAAATATAATACTAGGTAAAATTATTTCGTTAACCAATATTTCAGAAACAATACTGTATCGGTGTGCCCTATTATGTGTTTAGAAATCCCTGTCAATGCCATAGCATCCTATGTACCGACTAGAACTAATAAATACTCAACCGAACAAATTAACACAATATAAAAACATTTTTATTGCAATAACAAATACACTCTCTCATATATATACTCTCAAACTCATTCTAGGGTATTACTATCCTATTTTTAATGAATCAAACCCCACAAAGCTAAGGTTATCGCTAAACAAAAGCTCTGATACCAACTGTAACGACCCACCTTTATGGATAGTTTAAATCGACTATAAACCACACATGCTAACTCAAACCATTCAAAAGCGAGGATCGTTAATGGGCTAAATAAAAAAAATAAGAGAAAAGAAGGAAAAACAAAACAAAGAATCCTACCGCGGAATGATAAAAATATAACAATTAAATAAATAGTTCATGAAGCTGTTTTATAATATACATTTGATTATAGAATTTTTACAACAATCAGAGTACAAACAATGACATATCAATAATGATGCAGCAGAAAAATTACTAATAATATAATATATACCAAACTCCGTCTTCGTCCTCTAGAAATAGAGTCTTCAACACTGAAAAGCTCAGACTGACCCGAGCATAATGAAAAGACAAAACGCTTGAGTTAGAACTAAAAGATCTTATGTAAGTTAAAGCAACGATAAAAAAATAAGAGTGTAATGGCTTCAGAGATTTTTGCTGGATTTTACATCTCCTATCCTGCGTATAACGTGCCTACAGTAACTTAAGAGATGTTTCAGGATTTTCATCTCCCAAGGATCCATTAAACTATTTATACGTAGTAATATACGCTATATATATAAGTCTATCAGTAACGTAAAGTATTAAAATAGCGTTAAGATATTACCCATATCCCTCTTAACACATTTTTGTAAATGTCGTAATCTATACAGTACCGCAAAATCCACCAAACCGGTAGGCTATCAGGGAGCACTCCATAGGTACGACACAAACCAAAATCATAGTGGGGTCGACAAGGCATATGACAAGGCACACGAGGCAATGCCCAGGGTAGGATTCTACTGTTTTGCACCCCCGGGCTTATGGTAATGCATATTAGCTACTATTGCCCACCTTGGTTCACACTTCCATAATCAAATTGAGGGTGGCCATCAATCAATCACCAAGTAACAGATATGGTATAGAAGAAATGTGCCCGATCGGAGGATTGACCTCAAGTATAGCACGTGTTTTAGTCATATCAATCTTACCCGAGGGGGTCAAGGCTGCATTCATACCTCATGCCTATAGCGTTCTCCATACCATCCTACTTCGTTCAGGATTCTCCATCATGTGCACAAGTGTTAAAGTGGTTGCGGAATTGGCAGAGAGTATGACAATATCGGACCTCGGTCTCTCTAACAGCCAGTCGTTAACCATGGCCATTTTATAAAACATTTATACAATAAATCAAGAAAACAGTTCGTATCTTCATATCAAGATATCCATATACTTATTCCAAAAGTAAAAATATATTCATAAATACCAAGGAAGATTTCTTTCAATCAATTTCGAAAATAATTTATAAATCTCTCTTAAACCATTTATAAACTATTTATATGTCACCATTTATAAAGCTATTTACAACTTCCAAAACGGTTTACAACTCTTCTTCTTTTCACAATCTTCTATGCAAACACTTTCAAAACACATCCAGATCCTTTTATACAAGTTCTTTTATAAAATCCCTTTATAAATCCTTTATAAAAATCTATTATAAAAAAATCCTTTATAAAATCTAGTATAAAATCCTTTGTAAAATCTTTTATAAATTCCTTACAAAACCTCATACATTTTTATTTATTAAAGTTATTATAAAATTTATATTTACTATGTTAAATTGAATTTAAATAAACATCTTAAAACTATATTAAATAATTTATTAAATTAAATTTTATATAAATCTCTTAAAACTACATTAAACATTTTATCAAATTAAATTTTAAACTATTTAAATTTTATACTTAAAACTAAATAAAACTATAAGTAAAAATCTTAAATTTACACTTAAAACCGTATATTAACTTATAATTTGTAGCTTCAAACCGTATAAAATAAGTTATTTTCCAAATATAAATTTTTAAATAAAATCATTAAATTAAATTTAAAATCAAATTTGTAAATCAAACATGCTTTACCATTTATAAAATAATTTAAAACCGATCAATGGTGTCCATACATAATTTTCTATCATATGGTCAATTGATTGGGTATGTATCATTTCAACCCAACATACTTAAATTTCCAAGGATATATCATTTCAACCCGTATCTCGAATCAATAATTTCCATATCAGTAAAATTGCTCGGATGAATCATTTCAACCTATAACGATTTTCCTTAACCTATAGATCATTCGGGCATTTATCGTTTCAACCCATAGTGATAAACAGGGATATAAACGTCCAATCATCCAAAATGTCAACAAATAAACATTCATCACTATCCACATCCAACTCAGCCAATAAACCACAACAACTAACTAGTTATCATTATCGGTTATTTAACTAACAATTTAAATTCAATATTCACTTAGGCAATTTAATTCAATAAAATTGAAATTAAATTTAAACGACAATATAAATTACCAAATAGCAGTCAATAAAATTCTTATCACTTCATAAATTTAATTTTACTAACATTAGAAGGTTTAGTATTCGTGAGTAAGTTAAATCACTCACCTTTGATTTGTCGTCAGTTTAAAAATCCAAATAAAGCATAAAATTTGAACAGTCTCCAAATCTAACTAAACCAGCTCCCTGTTGTTCAGAATTTTGATGCGATCGCAATGGATGAAACCACATGTCAAACAGAACTCATATCAAAAAGTTTTTATTGTTAGAAGTTATGAATTCTAAATTTAAATTAAAAATAAAATATATGGGCATTTAGTAAATAATGTACCATCTTTCCTAAATATGGTACGCGTTCGAACCTTAATACCTATCAGTCGCCGCCGCCTTAGGAAAACTCCGACCCATCAGAGACCACCAGTGGCCTCACTATCCAAGGCCGCGCCACCCAGGTACACATTCATGTGCACAAAAACCTAGACACGCCAGCGCTTCCATGACGAACTTGGCCAAATTTTGGCGATCTACGGCTCATCTAGCACGAATGAAGACCACCGATCATCTCCTCTCATCGCCCTCTACAACACAGCATCTTTCGACACCGATTGGTCAAAAATCCGTTGTTAAATCAAAAACCCTAGCAACAGACGGCTGAGAAAGATTGTCAAATTTTGTCTAAACCGAGACTAAATGTCAAAAATGAACTATAGATGTAGATTGCATTTGTTGAGAGCCTTCTCGTAGTTTATAATTCATAGGTTTCGATGAGTTTGAATTTTAGATTTGATTTTGGCAATTAGGGTTTGATATTCTGGCATTGAAAAGGAGGAACATATGAGAAATATAATTGTACGTACAAAAAAAGATTAAAAGCTGCTAGGGTTTCAAAAAATATATATTTATATAGACAGAGATGGATAAGAACAAATTAACATATCGAATTGGATCAAAACAATAACAACAATCCAAAAAGCCCGGTCGTTCCCGAAACGAAAATAGGTCATTCAATAAATCAAAATATAGGTTTTCAATATTTTTAAACTTAATGGAACTAGTTTTATACCCTAATTCCATTGTATATAGAAGCTAGCTTTTAAAATCAGACTATATTCATTTGAATCCCTTTAATTGATCTCTACGCAACTTGAAATCCTATAATAATTCGCTGCTACAGATCCGATAAAATTGGTTTCGTTGAAATCCAAGACGGTGGCCAAAATGTCTATTTTTACACATTAATTAAATAAATTATTAATAAATTGGCTTAATCACTTTTAAATTCTAAGCTAAAGTTAACAATTCTATCATTCTTTATTAACTAGGAATTTATAATCTTTTAAAATACAATTTTCCATATTAAATCCAAAATTTAAATATTACATTAATTTCAGCGTCAAATTGCAACCGTAATAAAAATCCCTATTGATTATATTTTAATTTCAATCGAATTCTTTTATTTTGATTCTCACTCTTATTATTGAATCAACTATTACCTTATGAATATAATTAACATAAGTTTTTACAAGTTATCATCTTAACTCATGCTAACTACAATGTTTAATTATATTAAATTTCATTGATTTCCAAGGATTAAATAATAAAATAATAATTAAAACAATCATTACACATTAGTAATTCAAGCACATTTCTGAACTTATTGTTTACAAACAATGTTAATAAGTTGACGTACAAATTAGTTGATTTCATCTTCCATAATAAACCTATTACAATTTATAACATATAAATTCAACATTAAATCCAACATTTAATCTATTCCTTATTTACAATAATAACCAAATTAACTTTACATTGAATTACATTAAAATAGTTGCCAGTAACATTTAAACAACAAAACTAAATCATATTCTAATTATTTTTCTCATCAATAAGTCATAAATTTTAGTTTCTCCCAATATTAAATTCTAAAATCTTATTAAATTTAATAGTTATCAAGAAAATATGGGTCGTTACATGCACAAGGGTCGAAGAATGGTGCATAGCGGTGAAATTGATACAAAGTGGGACTCAACAGAGTTACATGAAATCGGTTCGACGTATGTTAGTTTAGCCTAGGCTCGGTCCATTGGGGTGGATGGAGCGGTAGCCGATCATGAAGTCTGTTCGGTGGCGATAGGTTTTCGACGACAGGACATATATAGCATTTTAGTGGTGATGAGTGTTCGGTGATCGAGTAGGGAAATCCATTAAATGGAAAGGCTGTTTGATGACTAGACCGATATGGCAGTTCGATGGTAATGGGTGTTCGGTGACTGGACTTACATGCCAGTTTGATGGTGATGGGTGTTCAGTGGTTGGGTAGGGTAAACTATTCACTAGAAGGGCAGTTTGGTGGTCAATCGAGGTGGTATATTCGGTGGCAAGGCAAAGTGGCGACCAAGCGCATATCTCGGTTCGGTGGCAGAACTGGATCGTGGACGGTGGCTTTGCTAGGCATGTCTTAGCTTTCATCTGGCTTGGATCGGTCATATGATGGATCAACAGGGGTGGAGCATAGGGTTTGGCTATAACTTCATGCACAGCGGTAAAGTTTTTGGTCTTTGATTAGTTGATGAGGGATAAGGATGGATGACTCCAGGACGACTCGAGATGGTGATGGACTTTATGCAGTGACTAGTGAAGCAATGGCATGGCGCTACGAGCTCGATGATGTGATGACTTTGGGACTTAGTAAGATGACTCTACAACTTGCGATGGGCGCCAAGAGGCATTCCAAAGATGACAACTTAACGATGGGAGTCATGGCGACAATCCATAAGGGCAAGTCTAATGAGAGGTACTTACGAGTGGGACTTGCGACGGTGTCCTTCTAAGGAGATAGTTTAGATGGAATAGCTATTGAGTCCAATTTAGGGTCGAATGCAAAGGGACCATTGATAAGTGTGAGGCACCTATTGTGCTTGTAAAGAAGGGCTAAGTGGGGATACCCACATGGATCATTATTGCATTTGGATCTTACGATAGTAGATTACTTTGGGCTTTGCGATTGTATGCATGGTTCCTAGCCTTTTGGAGTGGCATGGATTCAAGCACCATGAAACCAGGATTATGATTGGGTCCTTGGTTTAAGATTGTTCCATACAAGTTATCATGTATCTAACGGACATGAGTGACAGCGAGGATTATTTGATGAAAGCTATGTTTGCATAGTTGTTGTTACATAGGGTGTCACCCGACGTAGGATTTTTCAATTATATACCTAAACACTAGACATTGTCTTCTATTATATTACATTTATATGACTTTGATAGTAGATTAGAATATATTGATTGTAATGTGCTAACTCTTTGGATGCAGGGACATGTCAGATATGGTTCTACATACCTTATGTCCATTTTACTATAAACGATTTTTTATAGTATTTTTGAGATGATACGTCGCTCACACCAGACCGTTGTTTGAATTGAGGTTTTATGCTTTGTTTCTTATTACCTTGCATATTCTTAAATGAGTAGATAGGGATAATAGAACTGGATGGAGCATGGAGCTGTACAGAGTTCGAGTAGATGGCTACGCTTTCATATATATATGCTTAGAGCTTTTTATCACCTGTATTCTTCTATGAAGTACTATGGAGCTATGTCTGTACTTGTATTACTAGAGACAGTTTTAGAGTTTTATTTTGGTCTTATAGGATGTATAAACTCATTTTTTAAGTTTTTGTATAGTCTATGAATTCCATGCACTCTGTCGTTCTTATATATTGTTCATTTGATTATATCACCGTCTCGCCTGTTTTACATCTATTTTGTTATATTATGTTTTATCTTTGTGTTGCGAGATATTATATAGGTCCTGTGTTGGATTTTTCTTTCTTTTAATCCTTGGCTACCATTCTCCATCGACTGGGTAGCGCACTTTTTTGGTATATATGGTACCAGAGTTGAAGGGCGGTTATCACAATAAGTGTAGAGAACAACAAAAATATATCATTTTAAAATATATTTATATATCACCAATTTAAACATGTTAAACATAGGATTTCGAAGTGCAATTATAGTAACCTTTCTCTCTTCAAACACTTTCAAACACATTTCAACTTCACACACAAGCAAACCAAAATGAAAAAGAAATATCAAGCCTATAATATGTATTGTAGAGGGTAATATAAGTGATTATACTACATGTAATGTTGTCATTTTCTTTCCAAAGCATAGGGTCCAAAATTATAACTTACATTAGTTCACCTTTTCTTTATATTTATAAACAAGATATACAAATAATATGTACACTTCATTGGTGTGTTTACTCACCCAAACAAAGCCTATAAATAATACCAAGCACTAGAACACTAAAATAACTTCCTACCATCAGCAATCAAGCCAAAGATAAGACCTTTGGCCTCAAAAGCTCTTAGCCAAGCTATATCTCCCTTATATTGCACACGGCTTGCATTATGGTTAGAGTTTTTGTCTCCTTTTCTTCATGCCTTGTGATGCTATTCCTTTCTCAAATGTTGCTTTAGGACCCTTGCTTATATTTAGAAAAATTTTGACTTTATTTGAATTGATTTGAGAAAGATTGAATGAAGAGAATAGAGGAGCATAACAAACAATTTTTAGAGGGCCTAACTGTATCATCCCATATCTAGACGCCAAAAGCTAAGCACTATATATGCTGCAATCGTCCATAGTATTAACTTCTGGCGATGAAATACAGTAATGCTAACGGTATCCATAATATCAGAAGCACATGAACATGAATAAATCATAGATTTCAAAACAACATTTAGCTGATTACATTTCAAAACCATAATTCGTATCCACGTTATGCAATCTAATAAATGTTTCCCACGTAAAGATCAAATATAATTTGCAGTTATACGCCAAGAATGACATATGACGATGCCCCCTTGGTTGACCAGATGAAACATAGTCATACTGACTCAATATACATAGAAAATCAAAACAAGATAAATTTTAGTACCTAATTTAGCTATCCGTCAGCCACCTACTCGTCTTCAGAAGCTTTATTTGCCAAAAATACGAAAATCTTAAAACCTCAACCCTCGGCCTACTCAAATCAAATTTGAGCACCCGAGAGTTTAAGTGAAAACGAAAACTTCAAGTCAGACATAAAGCTCGACATGAATAATTCTATTACATCTCGGTTTACTGATATTGGGTGAGATCATGCCGCTTAGAGGAATGGGTTTCCCCTCATAATATCCTTATCAAAACATATATTTTGCAAATCCATTCCTGCAACCAAACTAGTTAATCAGACTGATTATAATAATATAATAATAGCAAGATTAGTTATGCTATATACAGGCAATAAATGGACTATCTGTCCGAAATCTTGGCTAATTGCTCCCAAACTGGACGAACTATCCTCAATCTAGACCAATTGTCCATAATCTGGACTAACTGTCTGCCTTCAGGACTAATGGTCCTCAATTTGGACAAACTGTCCTTAATCTGGACTTAATGTTCAAACCAAAATGGATTGTATGTCCAAATCATTTTCTTAGGGCTAACTACCCTTCACCTTTTACCTTGAAAACCTTTTAAAAATGATTTGACCCTTTAAATCATAATATACATGTAAAACACTTATTTAGCTTTACTCTAAGCTATTTTTACATGTTATGTATACTTTACTCAAAATAAAATTGATAATATTCAATAAGGAATACCTATCCTTTAAAAAATTTAAAGTCCTTTTTAACTTGAAATTCTTAGGCTATTCTACCAATCTATCATATTCACAGCCTTTGTTTAAAACTTTTAAACAACCCATTTAAAACCCTTGAAAGTAATCGTTTCGAAATCTTTGAAAATAATCCTTTCGTAACCACTAAAAGTACCCCTTTTGAAACCATTGAAAGAAACTCTTTCAAAACTAATTAAAGTCTTTCCTTCTAAAGCTTTAAAATATTAGACATCCTCCTTTAAAACCTTTAAAATTCGTTTTCGAAAACGTAGGAAAATCTTTCCTTTCAACCCTTTCGAAACCTGGGTAACCACCCTGTTCGAAACCTTTCATAAACAAAAACCTTTTGAAAGCATCAAAAACTCAACTCCTTCAAAAGCACTTTGGGTTCAATTTAAAACATGTGGAAACATCTTTCGAAACCATTCAAAAATTTACCCTTCGAAACCTTTGAAAGTCGTCTTAGTCGAAACCATTTGGATTGTGCCGTCAAGTAGAGTAAAAGAATCGAAAGCCCAATAAAGTCAAAAGCATTCTTTTCGAAACCCATTTCTACGTAAATAAGTTATGGTGTCGAACCATCCCTTTGAAAGTACTAGAGAGGTGGCCAAATTTTTAGAAAACAAAACAACACCTTCAAAATCATCTGGATCGAAAGGGAGGAAGCGACAGCTAAAGGCTTCGACTCAGTCGAAAGTAGTTAATTAAAATAAAAGCGCAACCCAATCGAAACCTTTCTTTTAAACCATTTGACCTAGTCAAAAGCTAACTAAGTCAAAAGCATCTTAGTCGAAAGCAAGCAGACGCATTTTCCTTTAAACTCAAAGCAATGCTTCAACCCCTTGGAAACCCCTTGATTTCGACCCTATACCTTTTTCCCTCTTCCAATTCACTGCGTACTAGTTGCTGGATGCCATGTGCATTGGTTTCGACTATGTCGAAAGCGAAGGAATAAAGGCAGAACCTGGTGCCGAAAGCATCGAAACAGTGAAAAAGCTATTTATTTGTACTTTTAAACTATTCTTTTGTACTTAACCTGCCTTGTTCGTCTACATCTGATTGGATGCAAGTTTCTCTTTTCAAAAGTGCTATAACACCCTATATTTTCATAACATTATTCAGAGCATTTAATTAGCTAAATTACATAAAATAACGTGAAGATTAAAAAGCTGAGATTTGATTAAACGAAGGATAGTTG